>PVHT020000022.1:4801308-4836332 GCA_004024745.2 Catagonus wagneri
TTTTTTTTTTAAATCTAACATTTTTAAATAAAGATCATATAAAATTTCTAATCACTATATGATAAAATGGATGATAGGTGCACATGGAAATGTTTGGAAACCATGAATTTTGACCAGAAAATTTTGAGGGACAAGGAATAAGGAACGAATAACATATTTGAATTGTTCAGTAGGTCTTCTGATAAGGATTTTCCTGGTTCTGTAGTTAAATAAGGAGAGTGTAGGGAGAGAAGAGAATCCTCCAGATTTTAAAGACAATGATGAATGGAAGTTCCTCCAAATGAATGGCCTGTTTATGCCACCTGCTGGATTCTTGCTGCACTGCTTAGTCATGCTCCAGTTTCAAGGCCGGTGATTCTTGTCCTCTGACCACCTGCACATCCTCTATTCTTTTTTAATCCCAGTTGGACTTTCTTCTTTAAAGTTCTGAGACTGTCAACTGATGTTCACTGGACATGAGTTCTGACTCTGTTAAGAAAAAGGACCTTCTGAAAATTGACTCTTCTGCAAGAACTTGCCCAAGACTCTCCCTCTGCAACCCACTATGGGACCCACCCCAGGTAGAGTCAGCCTTTCCTGCTGAGTCCTTGCAGGTGGAGCGCTCACCTCACCTTGTGTTATGAGGGCAGGTGTGTCTGTCTCCCCCTAGCGTTTGGTTCCTAGGGGCACACTGATTCTTCCCACCTGGAGTGTCGTGAGCATGACTTTGTTCAATGATATACTCATTTAATTCTCACGACAACCCTGTGAGTAGATAATATTCTCTCTATTTCATATGATGAAACTAAGGCACAGAGAGGTTAAATAATTTATCCAAGGCCACCAGGGGAGGAAGTGGCAGGCATTCAGCTCCATGGCCTGTGTCTGTTGGTGTTATTCTGTCAGGCACTCCACAGACACTGAGGTGGCTTGTCTGCTTTGTTTGTGAAACTGGCCCTGGGTTGACCTGTTGTGCCACTGTGCTGGGGTTGGCACTGCCCTTCAAGGCCCCCATCCTGTCTTCCACACCCACTCTGTGCCTGGATTCTGCACTCTATGCTCCTTCCTCTATGTCTCTTCAATGAGGCATTGTCCCAGGGCCGCTTTCCCTAAACACTGTACACAAGATAACACTGGAAAGCACTTGTAAGCCCTGGGAGGGCATGAGAAGTGAGAAGAGTATTGCTTTCCTTGGTTTTTGCCCTGTTGGGTGGCCGAGGCGGCCTTGGGGCTCCAGCAGGGCTCCCTCTCCAAAGCTACAACCAGTCTCTTGGATTCCCGGGACCATTCCTCTGTTTCCCCCTTCAGGCCAGGGTGGTGATGGTCCACGCTGATGCCAGCGAAGGGTGCTACACCATCCCATATTTGCTTCTCTATAAATTGCCCTTTTATTAAGTTCTTCTCCATCCATCCCCACCCCGACTTGAAGCTTCCATCCACTTCCTATCAGTACCCCAACTAATTCAGCCTCCAAATATCTCCCTTACCCCCTGAAATTCTTCCCACCTGCTGAATCCACCGTTCAGTCTTCTGAGTCCAGGCTTTATATTTCCAGGTATTCTTGTTGATGGGCAAAGGCTAGGAATCCCAAACCAATAAAGACTGTTAATCAGATCGCCTCCTACCCCTGGCCTGGGACAAATAAGGTTTGCAGTGAGGAGGAGGAATCGAGAGTTGGGGAGAGGAGGAGAGGAGGAGAAAGGGAGAAGATCTGGCCCCAAGGACAAGCTCTGCACAGGTTCTAGGGACAACTCCAGAGAAGGCTCTCTACTGCAGCGGTTGCAGCCAGGCATTGGAGGGCATGAAAACAGGTAGGGTCACAGTCCTACTAGTTGAAAACTGGGAGCACTTAACCTCTCAGGGCATCTCAATTTTTTTTTTTTTTTTCATTTCTGTCCCCTGCCCCCAACCATGGCATATGTAGCTTCCAGGCCAGGGATCAGATCCAAGCCACAGTCACTACCTAAGCCACAGCTGCAGCAATGCCAGCTCCTTAACCCACTGTGCTAGGCTGGGGAATGGAACCCATGTCCCAGTGCTCCCAAGACACTGCCAATCCCTTTGGCAGTGGGAGCTCCACAAAGCCTCTTAATTTATGAAAGCTGAGTAGTAGTAATAGTATGTGTTTCATACTGTTGTTATGAGGACTAAATGAATAATGCAAGGAAAACACTGCCGCACCAGCCAAGTGTTCCATAGACATTAGCAGTTATGAACTCTATATTGGAAGCATTTGATATTCCCAGAGGTTTTCAAGGCTTAGCTGAAACCATTTCCTTAGCAATTAGCTCTGGGAGGTCCACTGAGGGAAGATAAAAGCCATCTGAAAAGCAGGAATCTGAAGTCAGCAAGTCCTGGATTCAAATGTTGCTCCTGTCAATTCATAGTTACTTGATACTGGGCAAGTGTTACTTAAACTTTCTATGTCTCCGTTTCCTCATCCATAGAATGGAGGTGATTATATCAACTCACAGCATTATCATGAAGGTTAAATGCTAGCAAAATAACTATCACGTAAGAGATATTCAATTTTACTTTCTTCCTTGTAAACCAAGATGATTTTGGAGATAAAAATAGCTATCACTGAGCGAAAGAGAGAAAGGGGGAGAGATAGATTTATGTTAAGGAAGAGGCTAACACATCTGTGGGATTTGGTGAGTCTGAAATCTGTAGGGCAGGCCAGCAGACTGCACTTCCACTGGATTTCTACGTTATAGCCTTTAGGCAGAATGCCTTCTTACGGAAACCTGTGCTTGCTCTTATGGCCCTCAACTGACTGGATGAGACCCATCTACATTAAAGAGGGTCTTCTCAAAGTCAGCTGATTGTAAATAGGAATTACATCTGCAGAATACTTTCACAGCAAAGTCTAGACTAGTGTTTGACCAACTGGACACCATGGCCCGGTCAAACTGACACAGAAAATTAACCAGCACAATGATCATTTGAGTTCCATATGATGTATAAGCCTTTAAAGCCTATAGGATAGGGAGTTCCCGTCGTGGCTCAGTGGTTAATGAATCCGACTAAGAACCATGAGGTTGCGGGTTCGATCCCTGGCCTTGCTAGTGGGTTAAGGATCCGGCGTTGCCGTGAGCTGTGGTGTAGGTTGCAGACACGGCTCGGATCCCGCGTTGCTGTGGCTGTGGCGAAGGCCGGTGGCTACAGCTCCTGTTAGACCCCTAGCCTGGGAACCTCCATATGCCACGGCTGCGGCTCTACATAAAGGCAAATAGACCAAAAAAAAAAAAAAAAAGACTACAGGATAGCACATCTCTGTGATGTGTGTGTGTGTGTGTTTTGCTTCTCATTTAGGTCATGAATTCTCCATAGGAGGAGAGGTGAAAATTGGTTCTTGGAGGAGAAAAAAAATCCTAGATATGACAATGGTCCGTGGCCCTCCAAAGTCAAACCCTATCTGACAAAATCGTATTCCTTGTATCTTAGTATTTCATTTTTTTCATTAGGAAGAAATTAAAATAAATTATGTACTATACATTTTGTATTGTGGAATTTAATTTATTTAACCTTAATTAACTGGTTTCAATATTTTGAATTGAACTGTTTCCTTAGGGAATGAAAATGAACAAAAAAGGTGAACACTGCTGTAGGCCCTTCTGCAGAACATGTTTAAACATGTCTAGCAGGGAAAGGGAGGGTGCAACTCCCTTTTTCACTGCTGTTCCATCTTTATTTTATGAGTGATGAGAGGAGTTTGTGTTCTTTGATTTAGCCAATCTTTAAAAAAATGTGGCCATTAAGTTGTAGTAACTCAATATTAAAAGTAATTTCCATAGAAATTTGTCCTATTGTCAATAGCCGTGGCACTAACGCTGCATTACTCAATTTCTGACAGCAGAACCTGCACACACCACAGCCGTGCCTTCGTTCATGCCGCCCAGAAGAACCTTATTACAGGCCTGATGAAACAAGTTATATTTATGATGATGACTTGCAGTTAAATCTACAGCCAGGACCTCTTCCTCCTGAGCCTCTGTCCTGTTCAAAACACCGTTTATTTCAAGAAACCGCTAGTTATTTCTGTTGAGCATCAAATGAGCTGCCAGGCTGCTGCCTGAAATAAAACTGCTTGTTTCTTGGGACCTTTCAAAGTTTCCTTTAAACGTGAGCTACTTAACAACCAGAGCAGCCTCCAGCTCCATCCCTCTTTAAAATGTGTGTTCTGAGTAGGTGACTTGACAACCTGGGCAGGTAACTTGGTTCCTTCATCAAATATAATATGTATTTGATATATACCATTATATTAGTTTCAGGTATATTACGTAATGATTTGCTATTTCTTTTTATTTTTAGGGCTGCAGCCGCAGCCTCTGGAAGTTCCCAGGCTAGGGGGCTACACATAGCGACGGCAACACAGGATCTGAGCCAAGACTGCAACCTACACCACAGCTCATGGCAACTCTGGACCCCCCGAGTGAGGCCAGGGATCAAACCCCTGTCCTCATGGATACTAGTGGGGTTCTTTACCACTGAGCCAAGATGGGAACTCCCTGCTATTTCTGTATATTGCAAAATGATCACCACAGTAAGTCTAGTTAACATCACCACACAGTTACAAATTTTTTTCTTTGTAATGAAAACTTTAAAGTTCTATTCTCTTAGCAATTTTCAAGTATACAATAACTATTATCAACTATGGTCCCCATGCTGCGCATTACATCCCCATGATTTATTTATTTTATAGCTAGTAATGTGTACTTTTTAACCCTCTTTCTCCTATTTTGCCTGCCCCACCACCTTGTCTTTGGCATCCATGAGCTTGGAATTTTTTGTTTGCTTGCTTGCTTGGTTAGTTTGGTATTTTGTTGTTGTTGTTTAGATTCCACATATAAGTGAGATCATATGGTATTCATCTTTCTCTGTATGGTGTACTTCACTTTGCATAATATCCTCAAGGTCCATACACATTGTTGCAAAGAGCAAGGTTTCCTTCCTTTTTGTGGCTGCATACTATTCCATTGAAGGTATATACCACATTTTCTTTATCCATTCCTCTGCTGATGGACACTCAGATTGCGTCTGTGGTTCCTTCATCTTGAAAGTGGGACTAATGATGCCTGCCTGCCCCACTCTAGGGAACAATCAGTAAACCACAAAGTGCTACCAAATGTCAGGTCTTATCATGATGAAGCAAGAGCTCTAGTATTTTCTATAAATAGATTTATTACTAATGAGAAACTGCACACAGGTTGTTCCCTCCAGCTATTTGTTCTTCTGCACACTCTGAACCTGACTATTTGGGCTGATCCTCCCGATCTCTACTGCGAGTTACCTCCTCAGGTTAATCCTCCGTGATCCCCCAGCCAAGTCAGCCCCGGGTGTAATCTGTCACAGTACCCTTTAAGGGGCTTTCAGTTATAACACTCCTCACCAGCTATACATATACATTTATTTCTATGATAATGTGTAAAATGTCTGTTTCCACTCCTCCTGGAACAGACGTTCCACAGAGCAAGTCCTTCATTAGCCATGGTGTTCATAGCTGTTGCCCTAGTGTCCTGCACAGGGCCCAGCGCTTACCAGGCATTCAGCTAATATTAACTAAAAGTGAATAAACAAAGCTATCTCTTCAAAGACTCTTTCTCAAAATTTGAAGGGAAAAGCCGGAGTTTATTTTCTCTTTCTAAATTTCCCCCAAACCCCTTTTTTCTTTAAAAAAAAAAAAATCAAGGTGACTACAGTTAACAATACTGTATTGTATATTTGAAAGCTGCCAGGAGAGTGTATCAAAAATTCTCATTACAAGAAAAAAAAAAGGTAACTATGTGTGGTGATTGATGGGAACTAGATTTATGGTAGTGATCATTTTGCTATATGTATGTATAATAAATCATTATGTTGTACACTGGAAGATAATATAATATTATATGCCAATTATGTCTCAAAGTTTTTAAATTAAATTCTTATTTTATTTATTTATTTATTTACTTACTTACTTACTTTCTGGCTTTTTCTTCTTTAGCGCTGCACTTGTGGCATATGGAGGTTCCCAGGCTAGGGGTCTAATTGGAGCTACAGCTGCCGGCCTTCACCACAGCCACAACAATGCCAGATCCGAGGCACACCTGCAACCTACACCACAGCTCACAGAAATGCCAGATTGTTAACCCACTGAGTGATGCCAGGGATCAAACCTACAACCTCATGGTTCCTAATTGGATTTGTTTCAACTGTGCCACGACGGGAACTCCTAAATTAAATTTTTTAATCTGAAGGAAAAAAATCATTGGCTAATCTACAGAATGAAAAAGTAGGCTAGGAGTTCCCGTTGTGGCTCAGTGATTAACGAACCCGACTAAGAACCACGAGGTTGCAGGTTCGATCCCTGGCCTTGCTCAGTGGGTTAAGGATCCGGCGTTGCCGTGAGCTGTGATGTAGGCTGCAGACGTGGCTTGGATCCTGTGTTGCTGTGGCTGTGGCGTAGGCCGGTGGCTACAGCTTCTGTTAGACCCCTAGCCTGGAAACCTCCATATGCTGCGAGTATGGCCCTAAAATGACAAAAGACAAAAAAAGAAAGAAAGAAAGAAAGAAAAAGTAGGCTAGACTGTCATTTTTAGTCCGGCCAAAAAACCAGAAGACTCATTTTTTTTTTTTTTTTGTCTTTTTACGGCCACACCTGTGGCACATGGAGGTTCCCAGGCTAGGGGTTGAATCGGAGCTGTAGCCGCCAGCCTACACCACAGCCACAGCAACGCAGGATCTGAGCCACATCTGCAACCTACACCAGAGCTCACCGCAACACCGGATCCTTAACCTACTGAGCGAGGCCTGGGATCGAACCCGAATCCTCATGAATACTAGTCAGGTTAGTTAACTGCTGAGCCATGACAGGAACTCCAGGACCAGAAGACTTTTTATGTCATGAAAAGTCATTGACCAATAAATTACCTGGCAACTAGTAGAAAATATCTCTGCATTCTGTTGAGAAAAAAATTGTCACCTTTATCCCATCTGCAGTGAGATTTTAGAGCACGTTCCATTGAGAACTGTTCAATCCATAAACTGGCCCTGGGCTGTGCCACAGAAGGATTCCAGCCGCTGGAGGAGAGCAGACTTTCTAAGGAGCAGCTTGTTCGCAGCCCTAGCACAGAGCCTTCCTGCTCAGAGACACTGGGACTCGAATCTCTAGGAATGAAACATTGAGATAACTGACTATGCAGTTTGCAAAACTACCTAAGAGTTTGCAAAAGACCTTCCCCTCCCCCCCCAAGCAAAGATCTAAATTTAGCAAAAACAAATTTAAAGTACAATTGATGGGAGGGGTCCAGACCGTGCCTTCTGGAATGCTGTCAGTGGTCTGTATCTTTTTTTTTTTTTTTTTTTTGCCTTTTGTCATTTTTATGGCCGTGGGTTTATGGCCGCACCCGCGGCATGTGGAGGTTCCCAGGCTAGGGGTCTAATCGGAGCTGTGGCCACTGGCCTGCGCCGCAGCCACAGCAACGCAGGATCCGAGCCGCGTCTGCAACCTACACCACAGCTCACAGCAACGCCAGACCGTTAACCCACTGAGCAAGGGCAGGGATCGAACCCGCAACCTCATGGTTCCTAGCCGGATTCGTTAACCACTGCGCCACGACGGGAACTCCTTTCTTCTTCTTTTTTTTTTTTTTTTTTTTTTTTTAGTGGTCTGTATCTTGATCTGATCGGATGGCAGTTATATGGGTCTCTACAAACCTAAAAGTTCATGGAAGGGAACACTTAGGATTCTTGCAGGTTTTTTTGGGTTTTTGTTTTGTTTTGTTTTTTGTTGTTGTTGCTTTTTTGCTTTTTAGGGCCCCACCCACGGCATATGGAGGTTCCCAGGCTAGAGTTCAAATCGCTACTACAACTGCTGGCCTACACCACAGCCATAGCAACACAGGATCTGAGCCGCATCTGCGACCTACACCACAGCTCACAGCAACGCCAGATCCTTAACCCACTGAGTGAGGCCAGGGATGGAATCTGCAATCTCATGGTTCCTAGTCGGATTCATTTCTGCTGCGCCACGACGGGAACTCCACACTTTGTGTTTCTTATACTTCAATATCAAAATTTTTAAATAGAGATGGGTGGTGGTGATGATTGAACAACACTGTGAATATACTTAATGCCAGTGAACTGTACCCTTAAAATGGTTAAAATGGTAGATCTTATGTACCTTTTACCAGAATTAAAAATGCACATATTTGAAGTTCCCGTCGTCGTGGCACAGAGGAAAGGAATCCGACTAGGAACCGTGAGGTTGAGGGTTCAATCCCTGCCTCACCCAGAGGGTTAAGGGTCCGGCATTGCCATGGCTGTGGTGTAGGCTGCAGAGGCAACTTGGATCCTGCATTGCTGTGGCTGCAGCATAGGCCAGCGGCTACAGCTCTGGTTGGACCCCTAGACTGGGAACCTCTATACCGCAGGTGCAGCCCTAAAAAGCAAAAAAAAGAAAAAAAGAAAAAAAACCCCACATATTTTATTTGGTACAGCTCACTATCATATTAAAGGATGATAATTGACCTTAGTCGTGGCAAAGTTACTCTTGTAAATAGCTGGCAAAATCCCTCTCTGCACGGACAATTTGCCTTGGTTCTACATTTATCTTCCCAAATTGCTTCCTTCCCAAGGACTATAATCTCTGCTAGAAAATGGGGTAATATCTGCAAGTGCAGCTCCTGTCCCGGCCTTCTCATGACCCTGACCCGACCCCACTCTCACACTGTCCCCTGCATACATGAACTTCCAGGGTAGGGGAAGGAAGCTGCAGGAAGGCCTAGGGTTCAAGGGGAGGGCAGGATGCAGAGCAGGGCGAAGAGAGAAGGGAGAGGCCCGCCAGTATCTCTGCTCTCCTCCTCGCTCTGACTTCCCCTCGCTCTCCTCCCCCAGCCGGAGGCAGGAGGCCAATTGTAGACTTTTAGTTGGGAAAGAGACCCTAGGTCATCAAGTTCCACCTCCTTCTTTTTATTCATCTTACTGTATTTTTCAATGAGACAAAGCACAGAGAGGTGAAGGGGTTTTTCCGAGGTCACACAGCTATTTGGAAGTTGAACCAGGACTAGAGTCTAGGCCCTTTGGTGCCCACTGCTGTTCAAGAACTGAATTTCAATGCTGTCTTTTCTCTCTGCTGCTTGTGAGCCCTTCCATCCCTTCTTCCTCCTCGACCTCCTCTTCCCACCAGGGTATTTTTAAGTAACTTTATTGAAGTGTAATTCACAAATCAGAACATTTGCCCATTTAAAGTATACAAGTCACTGTTTTTGGTGTATTGAAGAGTTGTGCAACCACACCAATTTCAAAACATTTTCGTCACCCCCCAGAGAAATCCTGTACCCATTAGCAGTCCCTCCCCATTTCCCCTCAATTCCCAAACCTTTAGGAAACCATCAATCTCTAGATCTGCTTTTTCTACACATCTCATATCAACAGATTTTTACAGTAGGTGGTCCTTTATGACTATCTTCCTCCACTTGTGCTCAAGGCTCATCTGTGTTGTAGCTCTCAGGATCACTGAGCTGTTCTGGTCACAGTAGGCAGAATAAAGGGGCAGAAGGAAGGAGAAAGAGAATTTAGAGGTCACAGCCCAGCAGTACAATGAAATGAAGGTGAGACTCCCTCCTCTGTCACCACACACCCAGGCGGGCAGTATCTATTCACTACCTCATCTCATTTAACCTTCATAGCCTGGGAGTATCACCATACCCAACTCAGATGTGAAAAATGAAGAGGATTTCAGCAGCTTTCCCAAGGGAATGCAAGTCACAAGGAGTAGAACCAGCCCAATGGCTTTCACTCAACCAGGCCCCGTTCGGAACTTTCAGATCCTTAAGGTGGGGATTTCACAACCATGGCGATGGGTGACTTCTGACCAATCTTTTTTAAAAATGTCATGGTCACTTTTTAAAGTTTTTATTTATTTTCATAATTTATTTTTTAGGTTTCTATTTTTTCTATTATAGTTGATTTACATTGTTCTGTCAATTTCTGCTGCACAACAGAGTGACCCATTTATACATGTATGTATGTACATTCTTTTTCTCACATTATCCTCCATCATGTTCCATCACAAGTGACTAGATATGGTTCCCTGTGCTATACAGCAGGATCTCATTGCTTATCCACTCCAAATGCAATAGTTTGAGTCTACTAACCCCAAACTCCCAGTCCCCTCCCACTCCCCCACCCCCCGGCAACCACAAGTCTGTTCTCCAAGTCCATGAGTTTGTTTCTTTTCTGTAGAAAGGTTCACTTGTGCCATATATTAGATTCCAGGTAAAAGTGATTATCATATGGTATTTGTCTTTCTCTTTCTGACTTACTTCACTTAGTATAAGAGTCTCTAGTTCTATCCATTATTTTAGTATTATCCAAAATAATCTAGGCACTATTTTGTTCCTTTTTATGGCTGTAAAGTCTTTTTTTTTTTTTTTTTTTTTTTTTTTTTTTTTTTTTTTTTTTTTTTTTTTTTTTTTTTTTTTTGCTTTTAGGGCTGCACCTACAGCATATGGAGATTCCCAGGCTAGGGATCAAATCGGAGCTACAGCTGCTGGCCTACACCACAGCCACAGCAACGCCAGATCCGAGCCGTGTCTGTGACCTACACTACAGTTCACGGCAACACCGGATCATTAATCCACTGAGCAAGGCAAGGGATTGAACCTGCAACCTCATGGTTCCTAGTCGGCTTCGTTTACCACTGCGCCACGACGGGAACTCCTGTAAAGTCTTTTAAAAAGTGCTCTTATGTATTTCACTTCCCTAGCCCCAAAGTGGACACCTACACATTCCTCTAAGAGCAAAGGAAGAAGAAGACCTGCATGTCCAGTGTAGGGGACAAAATAAAGTGTAGCACATCAATGCTACGTCAGTAATCTCACGATACACACAGAAAACCCAGAAGCCAGGTATAGGACAGTGTGGATGCTATGCTACCATTTGTATAAAAAGTATATGTGTGGAGAGGGAGTGGAGAATACACACACACACACACACACACATACACACACACACACACACAGGGGTGTGCGTACATATATAAGAAATCTCAGCGTAAAATTTTGTTGACTATGTGGAGGGGAACTGCATGACGAGGGCCAGTAGTGGAAAGAAACTTCTTTCTTCAGCTTTTTTAATCTTTTAACTGTTGAACTATGTGATCAATATTACCAATTCAAACCTATGTATGTATCTTACAATCTGCTTGTGCAGTCAATAAATACGAGCTACTAGAGCATAACAGGTGTTGGTCTAGGTACTGGAAATACAGCTGTGAACGAGAGCATAACAGAAACATGGAAAGGCTCTCGGAGAAACACGCCCTTGTTTCTGAGTGTCCAAAGGACCAGCACAAAGATGAACTCCTCTGACACCAGTCATAACTCCTTAACCAATCAACAGGAATCTTTCTCTCTGTCCTCTTTGATTTTCTTCAACATTTATAGTCAGCATCACAATTAACAATGAATTACCTGCGCTTTTGTTTTGCTAGATGTTGCTTCAGGAGTGCTCAAGGCCCATCACCCTAATTAAGGTGCTACCACCCTTCACACAGTTGTCCAAGATGGTTGTGGAACTGGAGAGGTATCCCACCCCTCCATTCCCATCACCCACTTTTTCCCATTGCCACTATCTGGGGCACAAGAGAAGAGCAACCACCAGCCTTCTGTGATGTGATTCAGAAGTTGAGCCCGGGTCTACCTCCTGCTGTTCTTCTGGTTTGTTGTTGTTGTTATTGTTGTTTTAAGATTGGGCAAATCACTTAACCTTCGTGTGCACCTCAGATTCCTCATCTAGGAGTTCCCGTCGTGGCTCAGTGGTTAACGAATCCGACTAAGAACCATGAGGTTGCGGGTTCGATCCCTGGCCTTGCTCAGTGGGTTAAGGATCCGGCGTTGCCGTGAGCTGTGGTGTAGGTTGCAGACGCAGCTCGGATCCCGCGTTGCTGTGGCTGTGGCGAAGGCCGGCGGCTACAGCTCCTGTTAGACACCTTAGCCTGGGAACCTCCATATGCCGCGGGTGCAGCCCTAGATAAGGAAAAAAAAAAATCCTCATCTATAAAGCAGGGATAATGAGAGGAACCCTGTCAAGGACCATTGTGGTCATTAAATGAATTAGCATAGAAAGCACATATAACAGTGTTAGGCATTTGGAAAGCCCTACACGGATTTTGTTAAGCATGGCTATTATCTTTGGTCATTCCTTCTCTACCTACCATCCCCTGCCTCTCAGATTGAGCCAAACGTAACCGCTTTGTTTCTGGAATATATCATACACTCACAAATATCAGTGCCTGTATCCTCCTGCTGGTCTGAAATAGATGCTCTTATCTTTCCTGCCTGCCTTCTGAGCCTGGGCTGTCCCGGTAACTCTCCTCTCCTCCCCAGGCTTAGTATGCTTCTAGTAGACCACTCTTACATGGCTGGCTGAGCTCTGCCAAGACAGGGCCTAAGTCGTGTTCATCTTTTGACCTACCAGCCAGCAGGGGCCTGGGTTGTGACCAGGGGTGGTGGGCGGTGGAGTGGGAGGTTGGAAGTTGGCTATGTCTGAAGGGCAAAGATAGGACTGCCATTTTAGATCAAGCCTGCCAGTCACAAAAGATCTTGGACATGCCCCCATATCCATTATCTCATTTTGACATACCTCCATTAAAAAAAAAATCACCAGGGGCTTCAAAAAATGGAAGTCTACAGGAGTTCCCGTCGTGGCTCAGTGGTTAACGAATCCAACTAGGAACCATGGGGTTGTGGGTTCGATCCGTGGCCTTGCTCAGTGGGTTGGGGAATCTGGCATTGCCGTGAGCTGTGGTGTAGGTTGCAGATGTGGCTCAGATCCCGCGTTGCTGTGGCTGTGGCGAAGGCCGGCGGCTACAGCTCCTGTTAGACCCCTAGCCTGGGAACCTCCATATGCCGTGGGTGCGGCCCTAGATAAGGCAAAAAGACAAAAAAAAAAAGGAAGTTTACAGCAGAAATCCACACTTTTTTTTTTTAAGTGAAGTGTAATTGATTTACAATACCGTATTAGTTTCAGATATGCAGTTAAGTGATTCAGTTATACATATATATATATTTCAGATTCTTAACATTAGAGCTGATTACAAGGTACTGAATATAGTTCCCTGTGCTATACAGTAAACCTTATTGTTTACCTATTTTATGTATAGTGTTGTGTATCGGTCAATCCCATACTCATTTGTCCCCTCCCCCCTTTCCCCTTTGGTAGCCCTAAGTGTGTTTTCTGCATACCGTTGAGATAAAGGACCACAGAGTAACTCTTTTAGGCTTTGTGGGCCATCGGGCCTCTGCTGCAGCTCCTGAACTCTGCCCTTGTATCTCCAAAGCGGCTACAAAGAGTACCTAAAGGGCTGGTCTCTCCAGCCAAAGCTCGGAGGCCAGATAAGCACAGGACTGAGAAGTCACAAAACACAACACAAGCCAATTGTAGGCACTCGAATCACTCTGTTCATTGCACTTAATGCAGTCAAATTAATCACACCCAATACTAAAGAGAACAAAGGAGTTGAGAACAGCTCTGAGGAGAAATGCACGGAGAGAGCCCACCTGGAAGCAGTCACTGGGCACCATTTCTGGACGCTGGATTCCGCAAGGAGCCCGGGGCTGGCTCTCTGAACGATCATTTCTGCTCCCTCAGCAATCATCTTCTGCTCCAGCAGCGCCCCCGCAAGGAAGCTTCGGACCCTGCAGGGTCTTAAGGGTAGGACTTGCTGACTGTGCTCTGATAGAATCTTTAGAGTCTCCAGGGGGTAGCGGTTTTGACCCAGCAACATGCCTCATCTGCCAGGGGCACAGTCTGAACCTGACGTCTTTCTGCAGACCTTTCAAAACAACCTGTCTAATTCTACAACATTAAGTTACAGATTCCAAGTCTTGGATCAGACAGTTACAAACAAGCAAGAGGGGTACGCCACACTGGCCACTGTGACTCCATCTTGTCTTTCCCTATTTCTAACAAATCACACCTTCTGTTCTAAATTCTATGAGTAGGAATCATAATATCACATCACAACAGCTAGGTGTAGATATGCTCCAATAAAACTTTATTTATGGACACTGAAATTTGCATTTCATGTAACTTTCACCTAAATTTCATGTGTCACAAAAATTCTACTTTTGACTTTGGATTTACTTTCAGCATTTAAAAAATGTAAAACCTATTCTTAGCTCACAGGCCATTCAAAAACATATGGTTGGCTAAATTTTATCTATAGGGCTGTAGCTGCAGGATCCCTGGTGTAACAGATTTTTTCCTTACTTCTAAGTGGGCTTGGGCAAATGGTGTCTCCAAAGACCCATAAATTAGGGTCACCATATTTAACAAGAAAAATTACAAATCACGTAGTTAAATTTGAACTTAAGATAAAATGGTTTCTCTTTTTTATTTTTATTTATTTAGAATCTTTTTAGGGCCACGCCTGGGGCATATGGAAGTTCCCAGGCTACGGGTCCAATCTGAGCTGTAGCCTCCAGCCTGCGCCACAGCCACGGAGGATCCAGCTGCGTCTGTAACCTACACCACAGCTCAGGACAACACAGGATCCTTAACCCACTGAGCTAGGCCAGGGATAACTGGCATCCGGTTCGTTAACCCCTGAGACACTGAGAGAACTCCTGTTCTCTTTTTTTATATCTTTTAAAATATCTTTTAAAGTATGTTCTATGTGTATTTTTTTCTGGCACCCCTACTTCAAGGGTAGATTACAGCCATCCCTCAGTGTCTGCAGGGGATTGGTTCTGAGAGCCTGGTGGATACCAAAATCCAAGGATGCTCAAGTCCCTTGCATCAAGTGGTGCAGTCCAGTGAATACAGAAGGCCCTCCATATCTGTGGATGCAAGACCCACAGATACAAATGGCCAACTGTACTCTCTACGTGTAAGACTACCAATCTCATTCCCTTCCCTTCCTCCCCCTCCCCCGACAGCTCCGGCCCCCTGGAGCGGGTACCAGCGGCAAGAGCACGCTTATTCTCACGTGGAGATCCATTTGAGCTCCCCACGTGGGCGGCAGAGCACAAACACTACCTGTCAATCACTGAGGAAGCGGGCAGTGTTTCCAGGCAGGAAATAGAGCTGAAAGGGGGAGGGAAGAGGACTCTTTGCCCCGCCCAGTCCAGGGCCGCCTCATGGAGCACTATGGCACCAGTCAGGCCAGGGGAAGTACTGCCTGTTACAGGGGCGCCGTGTAAGGTCATTGGCTACGTTGGGGCAAGCCTGTCTGTGGGATGGGAGAGCCTCAGCCAAGGACCGTTTTCTTGGGCTTCTTCAGGAAGAGGAATAGATTACACTTTGCAAGCAAGAGAGTGTTAATTCATGGCACTCTGATTATTTCCTTTTTGTTTTCCTCTGCTTTTATAGTGGTTGTCAATAATAAATAAAAATACACTAGCCTTGTCTCAGTAAGTTTCCTGGAAGCAAAGAAGGGTTTTGTGCTCTTACCGAGCCCATTAAAAAAGGAGGAATGCTTCCGCTAAGGACAGTGTAGGGCAGCAAGGAATGATGGGGATGGAAGAGATGGGCAACCCCAGAGATGAACGTGCAAAGACAGGGTGGAGGCTGCATGAAACGTCCCCATCAGGAGAGAGATCCTGTCCTCCCTTGGAAGATCGAATTCTAGTTTGTATCAGTTTATCACCGCTTCATGATTTGGTTCATTAATCCAAATACCCCTGAAAGTTTGCTTCTTCCAGAAAGCCTCTCTCCCCACTCCGGTCCTCAGTTTTTTTCTCTTCTCAACTCCTTAGCACATAATGCCACCTTTCAATGGGCAATGCATCCTGCACTAACTCAAAACAACTTTTGCTTTTTTGTCTTTCTAGGGCCGTACCCGTTATAGCCGCTGACCTACACCACAGCCACAGCAACGTGGGATCCGAGCTACGGTCTGCCACCTACACCACAGCTCACGGTAAAGCCAGACCTTAACCTACTGAGCGGGGCCAGGGATCAAACCCGCGTCCTCATGGATGCTAGTGGGGTAAGTTAATCACTAAGTTACCTGGGGAACTCCTCAAAACAACTCTTGAACTGAACTGTTACTGATGTTTTCTATAATGAAATATTTCAGTCCTTTGTCTTATTTTCCAGCACCAGGAACATATACTATATTTACAGTGTTCCTGAAGTCATGTTTGTTCAAGTCACAGCAGCCAACTCTGACAATAACCATATTATCAATCAGAAGCTGTATTTATCAAGATTGGTATAGAAATATATAAATGAATGTAATTAATTGTTTTGTCATTTTATATTTACAGGTGGTTTTTAAATAATTTGTGATGATGATTATTGCTATGATTAGTCTAATTTTGGCACCAAATGTCATAGTCTTCCTATTTTGCTTCTTGACTCCTAGTTCTTTCTTTTTTTTTTTTTTCTCATGCTTTTTAGGGTCACACATGTGGTATATGGAAGTTCCTAGGTTAGGTGTCGAATTGGAACTGCAGCTGCCAGGCTATACCACAGCCCTACAGTATCTGAGGCATGTCTGCGACCTACACCACAGCTTATGGCAACAGTGGATCCTTAACCCACTGAGCGAGGCCAGGGATGTAATCCACAGCCTCGTGGATACTAGTCAGGTTTCTTTTTGCTGAGTCACAACGGGGACTCCTTGACTCATAGTTCTTTCTTCTGGAATTTGACAATTTTTTTTTTTTTTTTATAATATACCTCTAGGAGTTCCCATTGTAGCTCAGTGGGTTAAGAACCCAGCTAGTGTCCATGAATATGCTGGTTTGATCTCTGGCCTTGCTCAGTGGGTTGAAGATCTAGTGTTGCTGTGACTGTGGCATAGGCTGGCAGCTACAGCTCCAATTCTACCCTTATCCTGGGAACTTCCGTACGCTGCAGATGTGGCCCTAAAAAAAGAGAAAAAAATATATATATGTGTGTGTGTTTGTATACACATATGTATATGTAAAACTCGGTGCAGTTTTCTTCCATACTTTGGTGGAAACCTGACAAAGTCTTCTTTAAAAAAAAAAAAGCTTGATAAAATACATAATAGCAGATATATATGTGTCTACTAAAAGGTTTCAATTTTTAAACTTTCAATCAGTCACAAAATGTTCATTTTACTATTCCTAACTCTTTAAACTCATATAAATGGCCTATTGTAAAAATTCAGGCATACTTACATTGTTATTTATGCTAAGGGTATTAACACTGCTAATCTATCAGTTTGTCTCATTTTTTTTTTCCTCTTTTTTCTTTTTGGTTAGCAAACTGAGAAATCAGTAAAATAGTGGCTATTGAACCCAATGGGACATGTATCTGAGCTTCTTCGCTCATATACATTTTAACTTCCAATTCATTTGAAACTCTTAAATGAAATTTTATTTCAGGCTTTGTTTTCACTGTTTCCTCTGTTCTTTTTAATCTATTACAGGAGAAGGCACAGGGAAACTCCTGCAAAGCCTCAATTTGTGAGAGTGTTGATTGTATAACAAGTACTTCAATAAATAGATTGTAATTTCGATGAATTGTTAAATTTTAAAAGTAATCAATTTTGCTTTTAAATGGCCAGTGAAAATAAGGCATTTGTAAGTTATAATCTGAAATACAAGCTGACATTTGATTCTCACAAATATTAGACAGTAAAGATGCATTATTACTCTTTCCCCATCAAGTTAAGCTTTGTAAAATAAATATTTTTAACCAGATTTCTTCTTGAAATTTTAAGCAATTGAGCCTACAAGAAAAACTCATGAAGTTAAGCCAGTTCTTTTTCTTTAGAGTAACAGAAAAGGGCCAGTATGCTGCTAATAATTTTAAAACAGCAGTTAATACTGAAAAGTCATCTATAATTATCTTCAAAATATATTTTAAAATTTTTTTGCATCATGAGTACATTTTCTCCAGATCATTTCATTTCACTGGTATCATGTCCAGGGATTTTCCTAAGTAACTTCAGCTTTCCTCCTTGAATGTCAAAATTTACCTTTTAACAATTTTTATAGGGAAAAATGCTGGAGCATTTATACTCTTCTCCAACAGAAAGTAAGGAACCAAACGTGACTTAATCTTTTGTTGATAACTCACTGGGCATTGCTTGTGGAAATCAGTCATTGTGTAGTCAAAAAACCGTGATGCTCCCTGTAAATGGCAGAACTCAGCCCTGAGTAGCACAGGCCAGCCTTCCTGCCTGTGGTTGCGCGTTCTCCTTCTTACTGTTGCTGTTTGTGCTTGTGATCCACCCCCTTCTTGTGTCCTCCTGTCTTCCTGAGAGCCTGAGACTGACTCCAGATGCTCAGATGATGCAAGGCTGATGTGCTTTGTGACAGATATTTGCCACTCAGAGGTTCTGTCACTTATTTCCAGGTTCCCGGCTGGGTTCCTATTTATTGACCTAGCTGGGAGCAGTTTACATGAGAGGAACTAGCAAACTGCTCAGATCCTAAAACCTGCCACCTTGTTGCCTGCATCTTCTAGCTGTGCTTCACCATTCCTCCCGCAGAATTCCTAAATAAGAGTTTGCGCTTAGGTAGTGTCTATTCTTCTTGCAGGCGTTCACCTAAGCCGTTTGGAGATACCACCCATTGCATCTGTACACCTCTCAGGTTATTTGCACTTTCCAGATGAAGGAAGGGAGGTTCAGAGAGGGTAAGTGACTTGCCTGTGGGCACGCAGCTGGTACGTGGCTAAGCTGGGCCTCTACCTGGGCGGCCTGATTGCAAGGCCTGCTTTCCTGTAGACTGTATTTTCCAGGATTCGGCCTGCTGATGTCTGTCTGTGTGGATGTGGGTGGCAACTGGAATATCTGGAGGGAGGTGGCTGGTAATGCGGTCTCGCTGTTGCAGCCTCAGGCCCAGCCAGCTTCCCAACAGTCAGGTCCCTGGCAGTGTTATCTGCCTTCGGATCTCTCCTCCTCCTCTAACCCAAACTGCAGTTTGTATCAGCTACCGACAATGACAGAGTGTTTTCTGTGTGGCAGGCATGGTTCCAGGCATCTTACAAACATCTCTGACCCCTATGATGTTGTCGTCTCGTCATAACGACAGAAGGCTCAGAGACGTTAAGTGGCCTGTTCAAACCACACGGTGACAGTCAGGCGAGCCGCTTTCCTTCTTCCAACACCCCCAAGGACAAAAGCCTCCATGATTCTCCATTTGCCTATAGGATAGAAGCCAAATTCCTCACTGGCAGGCGAGGTGCCATGCTATCTTTCCAGCCTTATCTCCTGCTGGGCTCCAGCTTGACTCCTCTGTTCCAGACTGCCATGTCTGTGCCCTCTCCCCCATCCCACAGGCTTCCTCCCCATGCCCCACCATCCACCTGCTGTTCCCACGACCTAGAATGTGCCTGCTCAAGTCCCATTCTGTCTTCCCTCTCACCCAGGGAAATGCTCCAGGCCCTGAAGTCCCCCTTGTGCTTTGATTCCTCCTGCTCATACCCGCCCTGGGAAGCTGAGCACTCACAGTTGTACGCAGGTCATTTGTTCAGGCCAGCTGACTCTCAGCTCCATACTCGACACGAACTGAGTATTCGGACCCATACTACCGTGTCTTGGTTCATGTGTATAGTTAGAAGCATCTCAGAGAACTTTCTCTGTGACCTGCTCTACCAAGAACAGGCAAAAAATGCTTTGCGTGGATAAAATGCAAAATAGATGAAATTTATCATTGATGTTTCCTAATATAGCTTCCCCTCCCCATAAGTTATTCCAGTAGGTGGAAGGTTATATGTACATGTATCCTGCTTATGCACTACTGTTTAAATTTCAAACATGTAAATACTAATAATAACAGCACATATATTACTGTGTGCTAGATACTTTTCTAAGCACATCATGAGTATTCAATAATTTAGTTTTCCTAACAGTCCTTTGAGGTAGCTAATGTTATTACCCACCTTTCACAGTTGAACTGACAGAGTCACAGAGAGGTTAAGAAACTTGCCTAAGGTCACACAGCTGGCCTTCAAAGCTGGATGTTTAATTATGATGCTCTATTGCCTCGCCAAGAAAAGAATGTATTATTTATTTCTGACGTTGAAAGTAATGCCTGCTAATTTTAAAAAACAGATAATAAACAAGATATATGCACCACAGAGCTATGGTAACTGGAAAGCAAAATATGTAATAATTTATTGTGAAACCAGCCTGAAACCAGTTCTAAATTCTAATGCTAAGAATGCTGGAGATCTGGGATTGACCATAGGGTTGATGCTGAGCCCATTAGGCCCAAACTCAGATGTGACTTCTTACCACCTGGCTGTAGGGGAAGAGACAGAAGGGGAGGGCGCCAGAACATGCGCTTGCTCTGAAACGAACACCCAAAGTGTAAGACGAATATCACCCGTAGTCGTGTAACCTAGGGAGAATTCAATAACCTACTTAAGCAGATATAAACACGCTTTAGGAGTTCCCGTTGTGGTTCAGCGGAAACGAATCTGACTAGTATCCATGAGGATGTGGGTTCGATCCCTGGCCTCGCTCAGTGGGTTAAGGATCCGGCTTTGCTGTGAGCTGTTGTGTAGGTCGCAGACACGGCTCGGATCCCGCGTTGCTGTGGTTGTGGCATAAGGCAGCAGCTACAGCTCCTGTTAGACCCCTAGCCTGGGAACCTCCATATGCCGCGGGTGCGGCCCTAGATAAGACAAAAAGATAAAAACAAAACAAAACAAAAAAACAAAAATGGAACTACACTGTACCTCCAGGATGTTTTTTTTTCTTTCAGTTAAAAATTTAAATATCTTCATTGAGGTATAATATATAACATTCTCTGTTTTAATTATTTGGCATGTAAATGGAAACATACAATATGTGGGTTTTTTTTTTTTTTTTTTTTTTTTGCTTTTTAGGGCTGCACCCGTGGCATATGGAGGTTCACAGGCTAGCGGTCAAATCAGAGCTCTAGCCACCGGCCTACGCCACAGCCACAGCAATGCAGGATCCCAGCCGCGTCTGCAACCTACACCCAGTTCAGGGCAACGCCAGATCCTTAACCCACTGAGCAAGGCCAGGGATGCAACCTCATGGTTCTTAGTCAGATTCCTTAACCGCTGTGCCATGGTGGGAACTCCCTGTGGTATTTTGAATTTGGCTTCTTTTACTTAGAATAATGTTTTCAAGGTTTATCCTTACTGTAGTATATGTCAGTACATTATCCCTTTTGATGATTAAATAATATTCCATTGTATGGATATATAACGTTTTGTCAATTCATTCAAATGTTAGTGGACATTTGGTTTGTTTCATACAAAGTCTTTGTGTGGATGTAATGCTTTCATTTCTTTGTGGTAGATATCAAGGAATGAAATTATTGAGTCAGGTGGTAAAGTTTTTCAAAATGGCTGTGCCATTTTACATTCCCACCAACAATACATGAGAATTCCAGTTTCTCCACATTCTTGCCAGTACTTGCTGCTCTCTGTGTTTTAGAGCATAGCCATCCTAATGGATATGAAATGATATATCATTGTTATTTTGATTTGCATTTTCCTAATGACTAATAATTTCAAGCATATCTCCATGTGCATAGTGGCCATTCAAATATTTTCATTGGTAGAATTTCCAGTAAATTTTTGCCCAGTTTTCAATTGGGTCACTTATCTTTTGATTATGGTGTCATGAGTTCTTTATGTATTCTAGATGCAAGTCCTTAATCAGATATGTCTTGTATTTTCACTTTCTTAATGATGTCTTTAGAAGCACAAAGGTTTTGAATTTTGATGAAGTCAATTTATCATTTTTTTCTTCTTTCATCACTCATGCTTTTAGCGTCATATCTAAGAAGTCTTTGCCTAACCTACCATATTCTAAAACTGATCTCCCTTTCTCCTCCCACTTATCATTATGCCCTGGACATCTTCCTACCTCAGTAAATGCAGATCTGCATCGTCACCCTTCATAGGTTTGGTTTCTGGAAAGAAGGGAGGGAAGAAAAGAGACAACAGGGCCAAACTGTTCAAAATATCTGGGACCACTCCTTTCATCCTTGAGGTCTTCCCACTGCCCTGTTGCATCATCTGTGTCTGGTACCTCTTCTGTGGTTTGTGAATAAAAACTTTATTAGGCTATTAACTTAATCACAATATTTTATGTTTTAATATCTTGGTCACACAGATTCCTAGCCCCAAATGTTCTGTAGGCTTGAATCCCTCCATCAGAGATTGTAGTGAGGCGATGCTCATAAGAAACACATGTTCCCCTGTAATGTGGGATTTGACAGCCGCTGCTTCTGGCATTGACTTCATCCTTGGAAATTGAACTTGACCTTGGGAATGATGCAGCTTTAGTTAATGTATTAAAGTGTAAATATGAAAAAAAAAGTAAATAGTAGATAATAGCAATCGGGATGTATGTTTTAATGAAAGTCTTATGGATGTTCCTGAACAAAATAGTGGTTATCATTTAACAGGCTCCATAATGAGATGATGAGTGGTTGTGTCCTGGCCTCCATCCTAAGTAAAACTTCACTGGCTTGATGGGCAGGATACGAGGTATTCTGTAAAGCTAGAAGCTTCTTTAGGAATCATTTTCAGACAGAGAACACTAATGGAGAAAATCCAAGCTGAGGCAAAGACCCTGTGAACGAGACCTCAGAATCAGAATGGAAAAGGCAGGTTAGAGGATTTCACAGCTCAGGGCTGAAAATGCTAATCTGCTGAAAGAGCAGTTCAGTGGACAACCATTTTGATGAGAAGCCGATTTGGGTAGCCAAGATTCTTAAAAGAACCAACCCTTTACAGTTGAGGCCAGGAATTTGGAACCGGAGTACTAACACTGGGGAAAAGAAAGGAGAGTGGGGGAGAGATATAAGGGCAGCCCCCCCTGGGTAGACAGTGGCCGCTGCAAGGTCAGGCATGTGGCATTGAGCAAAGACGTATGTAAGAAGCCAACACAGAACTCTTCCAAGCTGTTTGGTAACTATATGAGGCTGAGAAATGCAGAGGGAGACCATTTGAAGTCCTTTAAGCTGCAGCCTTAGGTCTTTAACTTTTGTTTTTCGTACAGAAAATAATACCAAGCCACTACAATGGGCCAGCTGCAATGTGCATGGAATACGGAATATTTTGGAAGACTAAGAAACAGTGGCACCAGCTGGAAGCAACTGCAGAGATTCAAATGTGAGAAGGGCTGGCCTTAGAGGGAAGGACACTTGGGTGTGTAGGAAGAAATGATCAGTAGGCCTCAGGGCTGGATTTGCTGTGCCAGTGCAGAGAGAGAAGACAAACACGGTTGGGGGTGGGGGTGAAGGGACGGCTGTAAGAGGGCTTTGCTGAGATATGATTAAAACGGACAAATTTTAAGTTTGTACACCTGCTCCCCCATTGAGGTTTTTTAAAGTCTGAGTTTCCAGTACTTGCAGATCCTAAGTGAAACTCCCTAAAAAGCAAAAAGCTATATGCCCCTGAAGTGAGAAGCAAGGACTGGAACTCTAGATTTTAAAGTTATCTGGAGCCAGCAAGTAGAAATCTTGAGAGTAAATGAACACAGGTGCAGGAAGGGTAACCCAAGAACAGAAAGGCCCAATTTGGGGCGTGCTTGAGCCCCACACTGTGGGTCTTATTTGCTGATATAAGCACAGAGACTTCTCTTTTCTTCAACCTTCAAAGTCATACTTCTCTTAAATGAGAAAGAAATCACTTTCTTAACTGGCTTCTGCCAACATCTACCCAGTCGAACTTGGAGAATGGCTACACTGGGGGGAAGGGAGCTGGAGGTTCCCACTGGGTGGTCTGCACCTCCTCCAAACAGCCTGAACCACTGTTATGCACATCTATGTTCTTGAGCTGGGGAGCCCAGTTTCCTCCTTGCAGTGTGCTCCCGCAGCGGGCCTGGGCACCTCGGAGTGTACAGGGATTACACTACCCCCCAGCACCCCTGCTGCAGGTGTGCGCTTGCAGTGGCCCAGCAGCAACGCCCTGAGTGTTTGCAGCCCTTGCAAACTTGCACACAGCGGGAGCACAGTGGCTAGAACTGGGGGGCGGTGGGCGTGGCCGTGCTGCCTCGCGCCCTCTCCCGCCCAGGCAATCCCGGGAACGTTCTGAAAAGTATCCAAAAGTTCTGAGCCTCGCGCGCGCGCGCGCGCAAAAGGAAAAAAAGGCACAACCCCCCACCGCTCAGGGCGTTGTGAGTCCCGACCTCGCCACTCCAGCTGCACCTCCCGCTGCAGAGCAGACGCCTCCTGCGCCTCCTCCTCCGGAGCCTCGCCGTCGGCTGGGTGCTTCCCTTGCAGCCGCCAGAAAGTCCTTGCACTTCTCTGGGGCACCATGCCCAACGACGACGCATACAGCAAGCCCTCGGCACCGTCGGAGGCCCCGCACGCCCCCGGCGCACCTCCGCAGGGCAAGGCGGGGGCCTTCAGCAAAGCGCTGCTTGGGACCTCCGGCGGCGGGGGCGCCGCGGGTAGCGGCGGCGGCGGATCCGGGGCGTCGGGCATGAGCGCCGCCTCGAGCAAGAAGTCCCCGCGGCTGCCCAAGTGCGCGCGATGCCGAAACCACGGCTACGCGTCGCCGCTCAAGGGCCACAAGCGCTTCTGCATGTGGCGGGACTGCCAGTGCAAGAAGTGCAACCTGATTGCAGAGAGACAGCGCGTGATGGCCGCGCAGGTGAGTGCTGGCGTCCCGGGACCCACGTTCACCCCTGAACTTTTTGCATAAAGCCCCTCTGGCGAGGCCCGCGCCGCGCGGGGCCTGGGTTCGGGAGGGAGGCAGCGGTCCTAGCTGACGACCCAGGAGCACTCGGGGCGCGGGCTCCCAGACCCGCGTGGACGCCGGGCTTGGAGGGCCGGAACTCGTCCCTGATCCCGCTGCGGGAGCTGAGAGGTGCGGGGTTTACTCTGCTCGGGGGCGGGGCGGGGGGCTCGGGATCCTTGACTCCTCGCTAAAGCAGGAATTATGGGGTTCGCCCCTTCGGGGATCCGCAGGTTATCGGATCCCTTTTTCAGAGCGGAGTTAACGGTGTTCTCTCAGCTTCGGAGTCCCGGGGATCCCTACACTCACCTTCCAGCAGAGAGTTGCTGGGTTCGTAAGTACTGCTTGGGAAGGGTCCCCGGGCTCTCCAACCCCGCCTTGAGCAGAGAGTTTCGGGGCTCGCCACTTCGCAGGGGGCCCCAGGATCCCTAACGTCGCTCTCAGAGCAGAGGTGGGGGTTTTGCCCTCCTCGAGGTTCCGTGGGATCCCTGACTCCGCCCCTGAGGAGAGAGCTTTTCTTAAAATAGGGAGGGTGCAGGAGGGTGACTGCTTCTTAGGGAGAAGCTGAGACCCTGCGGCTGCTGCTCCTCTGGATAGGGTGTCCGGAGCTTTGCTTTTCTGGAAAAGTCTCTGTAACGGACGCCCGCGTGGCGTGGTCCTCGTTGTCTTCTTGGCGCACTTTTCATTTTCGCCGGGGTGGATCCAGCCCGAGCGTCTCAGCCATTTTGAGTACTGCGGAAATTTCTTCAGAGTTTTAAACTTTGCTGTCTGGACCCAAGTTATTCAAGTACAAGTTACTTTGCGTATATTTTAAAACACACTTAAGGATTTTAGAAATATGCGCGGGGAGAAAATGCAAGAGTTTGAGGTTTTGTCTGTCGTTCGTGGTGTGTTTTTTAAAGCATTCTAAATTGGGCTAGTAATTTGGCATCCTAACGAAAGTAAAGTTGGTATCCTAAAATGATTTTTAGAAGAGAATGATGTACATTTTTTCCAGTTAGAAGTTGTTTCATCGTTTTAAAAAAGGCTATTTGAAATGAAAAGATGCCAAAAAATATTTTCTAACGATATGCTACTTTTGGTTATAAATGGTTAACTACGCTCTATTGAAAATGATTTAGATAAGGGCATTGAACAGCACTGCACAAGTGCTTAGAGATTATGCTTTTTATATTCATCCAATTTCTTAAAATGTGTTTTAAACTATAGATATGATTTGGCTTCACAGATTGACAGTGCAGTCATGGAAATATGGGTTTTCACTTATTTTTTTTTAAATGGATTTTTAGCTTAATCTATACAGGGTGAAAGGAACACACTGAGTGTAGCATTAAAATGAATCACAGTGAGGTTACTGAAAAACTTTTATGGACATTTTAAGTTGTATTTGTAGGTAGAACATTTTTCTGAACATTTAGATGTTGGCTTTAACACTTAGTGTGGAGTGTATGCTTGGGAGGGGAATTTTCCTCAAAATGCAGTAAAAATATTTAATCAAGTTGGGCCATTAATTTGGAATAAGCTGTATTAATAGGGGCAGTAACTTGGAAGAAGGCTATATTAAGAACAAAAGCAACTCAGGGTTACTTTTATAATATGAAACTTCAGTATTTTCCACACCAGAAGGTTTGTTCTATGTTGAATGAAATGCTTTAACACCGTGTAACACCCATTTTCAGTCTGTTAGTTAGAAATTCTAGTTAGAAATTGATCTTAGCTATGACTCTAGAATGTGTGTATTTTAAATCAATTGCCCCACCTTCCCCATTTAAATAACATTTCTAAGAACCCTTGAGAGGTCTTGGTAAAAGTGTTTAGTTTATGGACTATAGAATATCCTGTACATTCTGTGCATATGTGGGATTTGTATAAATCAGTGTGTAAGTTAGCAGTGACATACTTAACACCTTTGTGGGCATTACAAAAAAGTTTTTAGTTCTGGCCAAATCCCTAAAGTGTTTCTAAACTTCTTGGCTAACAATAGAAAATTCAGGATTTAAGCTTAATTACTTAATCTTCATTGCTTATTCAAGGGTGTTTTTTGTAAGTTGGAAACTCTTCTTGTTAGGAGTAAAATTACTTCCAAATTAATCAGCTTTCTAAATTTGGACTACAGTTTTCCTAAGGCAGCATATAAACAGTAGTTGCATTTCTGGTTTACCACTTTGATTTCAAGTACCTGTACCTCTGAGGCTTGTATTTGGGCCTCAGAGGTACATGTACTTGCACTTTCATTTTATTATCACCAATGGTCAGTTTCAACAGGAAGTCTCCTTTTTTGTTACATGTAGTAAGCAAAATCAGTGTATTTTCTTGATACCGCTTTTTTTTTTTTTAACCTTTAACAGTGTTATTTAAAAGAAGATGGATGGAAGAGGGATCATGAGGAGTTTCTAGGTGTGCTGGGTCTTTCCAGCGAGCCCCCCCCCCCATCACCCTCCCAATACCCACAGCTTCCCCACCAGAATATCATACCTGCCCTCTCCTTTTCCACCTCCAGCCTCTCTCTCTACAGGGACTTCAATACCATGTTCCAGCCCCCTTTCCTCCTTCTCCGCAGGCTCCCTCCACTCCGGTAGAACAGGGTTCTGCGGGGGTTCCTCAGCAGCCCCTGCCCTCCCTGTCTACCCTGCTCTCTTGTTCCAGACTCTTCTGCCCCTTCATCCATGCCTGTCTAGCGCCACTCACCCCTGATTCAGTACCACCTCCAGCGAGTCCTTAACACTTGTATCTGTCTGAATTTCTTCCGGAGAATGGGTGTGCAGCCTGTCCCGTGATATCTGCCACGATTTGTGTTGAATGACAACTGCATATTTGCCTGCTCCCTGTTTCTGCTTTTAATCAGTGAGAACCTTGGGATTTAATCTCATCTTCCTGTATCTTGCGGATCGCTGTTCTTAGTACAGCGGCTTTTTTTAAACATTTGTGGAAGGAAGGAGTAAGTGATCCCATTCTCCTTTTTTCCTAACTTGTCAGTGCTAACTTCTGCTCTTCGCGCTGTTCCTCTGCTGATCCTACAGTTCTTCCCCATCTAACCTTTCCCGCTCCTCTACGTATTCATTTGTTGAACAGACCTTTTTTTTGAGCACTTACTGTGGGCCAGGGACTCTGGCTCTCCACCATTTCTCAGCTGTGGCTGCACATCCTAGTTTCCCGAATTACTTTAAAAAAAAAAAAAGGAAACGGAGGCTTCGCAGGGCTCCCAGCTGAAGCTGCTGAATCCCTAATGAACCGCGCTGTGCGGGGTGGGCGGGGCTTCAGTGGTTTGGGCGCAGCGGCAGGAGTGATTCTGGGGTGTTTGGAGGGTGACCCCACTGCCCTTTGCTTCCAGGTGGCCCTGAGAAGACAGCAGGCTCAGGAGGAGGAACTGGGGATCAGCCACCCCATCCCGCTGCCCAGCGCGGCTGAGCTGCTGGTCAAGAGAGAGAACAGCGGCAGCAACCCGTGCCTGATGACTGAGAGCGGCAGCTCCTCGCAGCCGCCGCCGCCGCCGCCGCCGCCGCCGCCTCCGCCGCCGCCGCCGGCCAGCACGCCCACCACTGCAGCTCCAGGTAACCCCGAGCTTTCTGGGCTCCACGCTGTGGCCACAGAAGCAGTCTCAAGGACAGTCCTGAGCCCCAAACCACACTCAGAGCTTAGAGAGATTCTTAAAAGAGCCTCCCTCTGAAGGTCTGTGTTTGGCTCCCTCACAAAGGAGGTGGGCCTGAATTCTAGAACCAGAAATTGGACAGCTTCACTTTGTTTTGGGTTGTTTGCCAAGGCTGAACCTGGACGGAGTCAGAATCACAGAATGCCAGAAGGGAGTGAGGGTCCCTTCCATTTTGGGGACCTCTTGGTAGGAGCTAAAGATCCTTTTTTCCTAAAACTGAAAGTCCATTTCTCTGGAAAGGACTGCAGTCCATTTAGGGAAAGCAGCTGAAAGAGCCACACTCTAGGTGTGGAGTTTCAGTGGACGCTGGGAAGTGAGGAAAGCCATGTGCCATTGACTTAAGTTCTCTCCCGTGTGCTAATGAGATTATATGAGGGCCTTTGTGTGTGTGGATTCATTTTATTTCATTGTTTATTAATCCTGTTTTATACCATGTGAAAACTGAGGTGTAAAAAGTTTTAAGTGACTGGCTACCTCTGCAGAACTAGAAAGTAGGTCCATCTGCTTCCAGAGAGCTCACTGTGCATATTGCACTGGGTCTGCAAATTGCTCCAAGGATCATGGTAGCCTAGAGCTGCACTGTCCAGTGTGGAAGGCCCCAGGCACATCTGGCTATTTAAATTTAAATGAATCTCAATGAAATAAAATGAAAACATTCATCCAAAGAAGATATACCAGTGGCTAAAAGCACCTGCAAAGCTGCTAAGCATCACTTAACATAAAGGAAATGCAAATTAGAACTACAGTGAGTGCTATCGTATACCAGTTAGGATATTTACTATCAAACCCCCCCAGAAAATGCCAACATTGGTGGGATGTGGAAAAGCTGGAACTTTTTAAAATTTAATTTTTTTATTGAAATATAGTTGATTTACAATGTTGTGCCCATTTCTGCTGTACAGTAAAGTGACCCAGTCATACATACATACATTTATATTCCCTTTTTCTTTCTTTCTTTCTTTTTTTTTTTTGCTTTTTAGGGCCATGGTACCTGCGGCATATGGAGGTTCCCAGGCTAGGGGTTGAATCGGAGCTACAGCTGCCGGCCTACACCACAGTCATAGCAACGCAGAATCCAAGCTGCATCTGCAACCTACAACCACAGCTCATGGCAATGCCAGATCCTTAACCCACTGCGCAAGGCCAGGGATTGAACCTGTGTCCTCATGGATACTTGTCAGATTTGTTAACCGCTGAGCCACAGTGGGAACTCCCACTTTCTTATATTATAGTTCATCATGGTCTATCCCAAGAGATTGGTTAGAGTTCCCTGTGATATATAGTAAGAACTCATTGTTTATCCATTCTAAATGTAATAGTTGGCATCCATTAACCCCAAATTCCCAGTCTGTCTCACTCCCTCCACCCTATAGCTTGGCATCCACAAGTCTGTTTTCAGTGTCTGTGAATCTGAAAAACTGGAACTTTTGTGCACAGTTGGTGGGAGTGTAAAATGGTACAATTGCTATGGTAGACAGTATCATCATTATTTAATTATCTAATAGTTTAATTATCTAATACCTATTCTCTTTTAACTTGTCTATTCTATTTTAAATTTAATCATCTCATAATTAAATGAAAAACAATTACTATTAGTCCAGCAATTCCACTTCTGATTATATACCTCAGAGAATTGAAAGCAGGCTCTTAAAGAGATATTTGTACCCCATAGTCATAGCAGAACTAGGCATAATAGCTAAAATGTGGAAGCAACTCAGGTGCCCATTGATAGATCAATAGATAAGCAAAAACTGATAAAATACTATTTAGCTTGAAAAAGGAAAGAGATTTTGACACATGCTAAAATTTGAATGAAGCTTGAAGACATGCTAAGTGAAATAAACATAAAACAAATACTGTATGATTCCACTTGCATAACTTAGTCACAGTCATAGATACAGAAGGTAGAATGGTGGCTGTCAGGCCTGAGGGGAGGGGGAATGGAGAGTTATGGTCTTAATGGGTATAGGGTCTCAGTAAATTTTATGTTATGTATATTTTACCATAATAAAAAATCAAATAAGTTTAAACAGTTACTTCCTTAGTTGCATGCACTAGCCATCATCTTTTAGGTGCTTCATAGGCACAAATATAGCTAAAGCCTACCATTGGATACTGTGCATTTCCATTTCTCACAAAGTTCTGTTTAATGGCATTGGTCTAGAAGGCAAGATCTGCGGTAGGCTGTTGGCAAATAAAGACATGTATTCCATATTAAACACATGAATCTTGAACGTTCTAAGACTCCATGAAATATAGCCTTGCAGTGTGGTTCCTCTTAAGTAAGCTTTTCATGTGTTACTTGGTTTGCTGCTCTTAAGCACTGGACTGAAGTTGTCATCTGCCTGTCATTAACTAGTGTGCAACTTTGGACAGGCTCCTTAGAGCTCTCTGGTCCTCTCGTTTCCTCTTCTCAAAAATGAGGGATGAGGTCTCTGAGGTTTTGAAGATTCTAGGCCCCTTGACCGTTATATAGAAGGAGAGGATTGGAGTTCCCGCTATGGCAAAGTGGATTAAGAATCTGACCCCGGTGGCTGGAGCCACTGCAAAGGCTCAGGTTTGATACCCGGACCAGTGTAGTGGGTTAAAATATCTGTTGCCACAGCTGTGGCGTAGGTTGCAGTGGTGGCTCAGATTCAGTCCCTGGCCTGGGAGCTTCCATATGCCATGGGTGCGACCATAAAAAAAAAAAAAAAAATAGAAGAAGGTGAGCTGGAACCAAAGAAAGCAGGTGAAGGGCCGAGTGGTAATCTCTGCGGCAGGAAGGTGCATCTGCATATCTGTTCCAGTGTGTTTCTGGGGCTGTGGATTCTGTAGTTAACAAAGGGTGTGGTATTGTTTTTTTTTTGTTGTTGTTGTTTTTTAGCTTGGTTATTCACATATTTACAGCAGTTTCCGAACTTTCCTTTTTATAGGAAGGAAGTAGTATATCTGTCAGAAACACGAGTCTTGCGCTTTGGGATTTGGAGCTGTGTCTGAGGTTAATTACCAAGTAATCCAGGGTCAGGGCTGATGTGGTGAATTCAGCGGGAGGGCTCGAATGGGATGCGCCAGAGTGAAGAGGGGAGCGACTCATTTGATGTTCACAAGCACCTTCTGAAGTAGGAATTACTATTCCTTTTTACAGATAACGAAGCCAGTGGTAAGGGAACTGCCCCAGAATAAAGCTGAGCTGAGCGGGGATTCGGTCCAGGTGTGTCCAGTCTGAAAGCCCATGAGTTTTTCACCTCCCGGGAAGAGAGGCTGTGGAAATAGTTCCTTGGAAAATGAACAGTTGTGTTTGGCTCGGTTGTGGTTTAATCCTCAGAAGGGATTTAGGGCTAATGGGAAAATAGCAACGCTCTTAGAGGGGACCCCTTCTTGGCTGGCGTAACAGGCTGCAGCCACAGGTCTTCACAGAGAGACAACAGGGAAAGGCCTCTGCTGGATCAACGGTAACGCTGGGCGTTTTGTGGAACCACAGGTGAACTTGGTCTTGCCTGCTGTCCCGCATTCTATCTGTGTGGAAGGGGGTGTCAGATTTTGATACCCGAGGATCGTGGAGCCTTGGAGAAGGATCTCAGGCTAGATGGAGTTCAGAATGCCAAAGATGTTCTCCCAGGGTATTTCAGAGAAGTGATAGGGAAAGTTACAAATAGAGGCACCAGGGGAGCGTGATAGAAGGTTCAGGGTCAAGGAGGATGTGACAAGATTCCCTTCTTTGCCCCTGAAGCTGATAGGCCTTGGAGTCATTTTGGAGTCTTGAACCAGCACTCCAAGGGGTTGGGGGGCAGGGGATTGTGGAAGCCAGCTGTGTGTGGTGCACTGGTGCTCGGTGGAGGGGTTTGGGGGGGGTCTGCCTGCTGAGGAAGATGGGGCCTCCCAGAGCCAGCTGTCTGGGTGGGGCAGGGGCCTCGGCCACGGTCATCACACACAGGACTTGCACCAAAACTCTTGTGTCGGGATCATTAACTCCTGCACTGGGCTGGGACCTGAGCAAGGGAGAGACAGAAATGCTGGTAGAGTTAAACCGTGTAAATCTATAGAGAAAGAAAGAGAAAGGGGAGAAGCGCAGAAAGGGGGCGGAGAGAGAGAATGTTGAGGGGGAACCAGGGACAAGACATGTTTATACAACACACGAGGCCCAATTCCTACATAGCACTGCTAACAAATACACAGCTTACGGTAAATTTCCAGAGATTAAGATTTTTATTTGTTTTTTCACAAACTGCAAATTTAATGAAAATTGAAAAGAGAGAAGAACTGCAGATTTCAACACACATGTTTGTGTGACCAAAAACACCTGAAACCAGCACAACCTGAAAGAGCAGTAAGAGGTGTCTCTGTGGCGCTTCCATTTCTTCCGTGTGCTTTGCTCTGGAAGGGAAGTTGCCAGGTGCAGCACGTACTTGAAGAACAGGGAGTTATGCTCTTTGAAAGGAGAGTACTGTATCTACATAAATTATTGGGAATTCTTCTGATGGAAGATTTGTCTCTCATCCCCACTTATTTACTGATTCAACCAATCATTTCTTTATATTAGTGTGGATTTATGGATGTTTATTTGGAATTTTGGGTTACCATTCAAAACCGTGTTAGGCACGTTTTCGTCATTGTTTTCAGCTTTGGGCAGCGAGTTCTCTCAGTTGGCTCCTGTGTCTATGGGTGTGTCCCCATTGTCGTGTTACCTTCCTCCCCTAAACCCTAACCTCGGTCTAATTGTGATAAATTGGACAAATCCCAGCTGATGGACATTTAATAAACTTAAGATTTTTTTTTTAAATAACATTTTAACTTTATGCAGGTAAGTGGTAAACATTTATAGTGTACAAAAACATATCCAGTGGAAGATAGTTGTTCTTCCAATCCCAGCCTGTAGGTCTCCTGTTGGTCATCCCAGGATTACGAGATGCATGTGCAAACTTGTGTGTGTGTTTGTCATTTGTGTGTGTGTATATAATTTATATATTTAACATAATGGAAATGTATTGTTCCCACTCATGTGTTGTTTTTATTTATTTTTTCATTTAAAACCGTGGAATTTTTTGACGGCCTGGTGTTCCATTATATCGATATGGAAGGCTGGGATTTGCAGTTATTTCGTGCGAAAATAAATGGAGAGTTACCCTGGACTGGGGAAGCCCACCAGCTTGGCATCCCCCAGGAGCAAGCTGCTCGCCTTCTCCTTCAAAATACCTGAGGCTTGGTGTCTGCGAGGACAGGGGCTTAGTGAAATCCAGCAGATGTTTATGTCCTTGAGGTTTCTTAGTTATCTCCTTCTGGCTCCTGAAAGTGCCAAAAGTGAGAAATGCTCAAGAATCATTGCCGAGATTGTTGGCTGAATTCTGAGGCCACGGTGAAGGAAACTGGATTGACAAGCTGTTGGTTCCTCGCTGGAGAACGACCCCTCTGAGTGGAATGACATACTTAGAAGGAAGTCTCTATGTGCCTTAGCCAAAGATTAGCTGAGGTCCTAGGCCAGAAACACTGTCTGAGGTTCCTCCAGCAATGGGTATAAACAGTTTTGTTATTATTTGCCGCGATCGTGGGTATTACTGTGAAGAAGCAGCCTTTTGAAGCGTTGCTGTTTCTCATAGTAGGGGGATCAGAGAGGCTAGCAGGGGCGCTGGGATTAGCACAGTGTCTTCCCAGCCATTTTGGAGGCACCCAGAAAAAGAGGCGAGCATTTTTGGTTATAAATGGCAATGAATTAATAGCAACTTTAGCATTATCTCTATGGGTTTTTTTTTTTTTTTTTAATTTTGGTCTCAGATACAAATACATATTTTGTTCCAAAGTTTAGCAACTGTCTTAAAAAAATCTCATAGGCAGTTCTTCCTGTGTGAAATTTGGGCTCCTCCTTATTTTATTTTATATTCCGCTTTTCCTTCAACCCCCTGTGCAGCCACTAAAATGCCGTTTTACCCAGTGCTTACGCGAAGGTCCGCACAGTTCTTTGCCTCGCCTTTTCTGGGCAGAGCTGTCAGATGAAGGGCTGCATTGTGGAGACTCGGGTTCTGCACACGTGTCCTTTGTAAGTAAGGACCTGAATGTTATCTCCCGGGGCCCTCCCTTCTGGAGCTCCCTGGGCTTCCACACATACACTCACATTCACACTCCCCCGAGTCAAGCCGCCTCCTCTGTCTCAGACGGGACCCCCCCCCCCCATTTCGACGCCAGTGGCCTGCTTTCACCCACCTTTCCCCTGTTGGGGAGGGCTCAGCCAGGCCTGTGTCTCCCCCCCTTCACCCTTCTTCTTAAGCAGTAAGTCCACTTCAGCTCAGAGAAAGAGCGAGCTTACCCCCAGTAGGGCTTGCAGGCCATCCTAGTGGTGTGCCTTCTAAGTGCTTAAATGCCTTGCAAATGCGCCGTGCGGTACTTTGAAAATGGAATCATGTCCCCAATGCCATTTTTACCAGTAAGAAATACGGTTGATGAGGTACCAGTTGAAGATGCTGAGTTATTTCAGTTTCTGAAAAAATGAGCTTCACTCCTTAGAGCCATGACAGTTTTACAGCAGAATTTAAAGATAAGGAGGTTTCCCATATATCCTCTGCCCCCCCCCCCTCCGCCGCCCGTGGACACCTCCCGCATTATCAGCATCCCCCACCAAAGGTACATTTGTTGCCATTGATGACCAGCGTTGACAGACCACAGTCACCCCAAGTCCATAGTTTACATGAGGGTTCACTCTTGGTGTTGTGTGTTCTGTGAGAGGGTTTTGACAAGTTACTGATGGCATGTATCCATTGCTAGGGCACCACTCAGGGTAGTTCTTCTT
>PVHT020000022.1:4836432-4847811 GCA_004024745.2 Catagonus wagneri
TTTTTTTTTTTTTTTTTTGTCTGTTTGTCCTTTTAGGGCCGCACCCGCGGCATATGGAGGTTCCCAGGCTAGGGTTTAATCAGAGCTGTTGCTGCCGGCCTACACCACAGCCACAGCACTGCCAGATCTGAGCCGCGTCTGCGACCTACACCACAGCTCACGGCAATGCCAGATCCTTAACTTACTGAGCAAGGCCAGGGCTCGAACCCGCAACCTCATGGTTCCTAGTCGGATTTATTTCTGCTGCGCCCTGACGGGAACTCCTGTGGGGTTATTTAAATTCAAAATATCATTTCAGATTTTATCTTCACAGTTTTCCATGTTGTACGAAAAGAAGCACTTCATTCAAATGAAAAGCCACAACATTTTATCCGAGTTAGTTTGAGAGTTGACATTTGGAGGATTCTGGCCACTTATATGAGATGAGCTCTATTTGATTTTAGACAGAGCTCTCAGTTTCAAGCAGAAGATATGGAGAAGGGTTTTAAAAGGCCTTCAGATAATTGCATTCCCCAATTTTACTTTCAGAGTCAGAAACTTCCAGGATGTTTAACAAAACAAACCTCTTTAAAGTGAGGCAAAATTTGGAAACGTGAATTTAAAAAAACAAGATTAATGGTACTGATCATTTTGAGAACCTGGTGTTTTAAATAGCCCCTCAATCAATTTTATTTATTCTGAGGGTAGTCCATGCTTGCGTGTTGAATATTGAAGTTAATTGACCTGATAGAAATTCTCTGCAGACAGTATTTCTGTAAGGAAGTTAAAATAACAAAGTGCATAGGAAGCAGCCTACTGGTCTACCTTGGCTAGAAAGGAAATTTGGAAAACATCTAGAGCTACCAAAAAAGGTAAATGCAGTGTTTAAAGTCACGAATTAGATTTCTTTATCTTATTTTTTTAATCTTTTTTAGGGCTGCACTTGCACATATGGAGGTTCCCAGGCTAGGGGTCCAATTGGAGCTGTAGTTGTGGGCCTATGCCACAGCAATGCCGGATCCCTAACTCACTGAGTGAGGCCAGGGATGGAACCTGCACCCTCATGGATACTAGTCAGATTCATTTCCACTGAGCCACAATGGGAACTTCCAGATTTTTAAAAATTGAAGTATCGTTGACTTACAGTGTTATTAGTTTCAAGTGTACAACATAATGATTCAATATTTTTATAGATTATACTTCATTTGAAGTTGCTATAAATAACGGCTATATTTCCATTATAAAATTACTTTATAAAAAACATATGTAAAAATATATAAAATTACTTTATAAAAATGTATAAAATTACTTTATAAAAAAGCATATGTAAAAAACATAAAAACATTTGATTGCTTCACACCTCCATCATCTTTGCGAAAGTGTATTCTTAAGGGCAGAGATTGCATTGTATTCTTCATGTTACTTATGTGCATAGTGTAGTGTACCTGGCTTTGTTGTACGTAGTCAGTAAACCTTTGCTCAATAAATGCAGAATGATGGTTAAATTTGAAGTTTTGTTTTAAAACACTGTGCTAGTGATCTTGAACTTATCTGTAGATATCAGGGATTAAAGTCATTGATATTCAGTCTGCATTTTTGCTTTGGGATTTTTTTTTTTTTATCTTTTTGCCCTTATCAAGGGCCGTACCCGCGGCATATGGAGGTTCCCAGGCTAGGGGTCTAACAGGAGCTGTAGCCTCTGGCCTTCGCCACAGCCACAGCAACGTGGGATCCGAGCCGCATCTGCAACCTACACCACAGCTCATGGCAACGCAGGATCCTTAACCCACTGAACAAGGCCAGGGATTGAACCTGCAACCTCATGGTTCCTAGTCGGATTCGTTAACCACTGAGCCACGACGGGAACTCCAGGGGATTTTTTTTTTTTTAATGTATCTCATTTTTTTTAAATGGCTAAAAATTCAGATGTTGTGTAAGAGCCTAAGGTATAATGTATATACTATATAATTCATTTACCTATAAAGTATATAATTCATTGTTTTTTGGTAAATTCGCAAGGTTGTGAAACCATCCCTAGAGTCTTAACTGTGGAACATTTTCATCTCCTCCTCAAAGAAACTCTGTACCTATTAATAAATGTCACTCCCCATCTTCTCCTACGTGGTCCTAGGCAACTGCTTTCACTTAACCTGGTGTTTGCAGGGTTTATTCATGCTTGTAGCATGTATTTATTCTTCCTTTTTAAAAAACTAAATACTGGGCCTTCCCATCGTGGCTCACTGGAAACGAATCCGACTAGGAACCATGAGGTTGCGAGTTCAATTCCTGGCCTCGCTCAGTGGGTTAAGGATCTGGCATTGCCATGAGCTGTGGTATAGGTTGCAGATGCGGCTCAAATCCCGTGTTGCTCTGGCTGTGGCATAGTCCAGCAGTTGTAGCTCCAATTAGACCCCTAGCCTACGAACCTCCACATGCCACAGGTGCAGCCCTAGAAAAGACAAAAGGCCAAAAAAAAAAAAAAATCCAAAACTAAATATTGTTCCATTATATGGATATATCATATATTTTTTTAATTAATCAGATGAGGAACATTTGGGTTCCTTATGCTTTTTGGCTATTATGAGTAATGCATCTATAACATTTTGGTGCCAGTTTTTGTATGGATAGTTTTCATTCTTCTGGGTATATACCAAAGAATGGAATTGCTGAAGCATATAGTAACACTGTGTTTAACCTTTTGAGGAACTGTCAGAATATTTTTCAAAGAGAGTTTAATGGAGTTCCTGTCGTGGCACTGTGGAAACGAATCCAACTAGGAACCATGAGGTTGCAGGTTTGATCCCTGGCCTGGCTCATTGGGTTAAGGATCTGGTGTTGCTGTGGCTGTGGTGTAGGGTGGCAACTGCAATTTCGATTGGACCCCTAGCACGGGAATGTCCATATGCCATGGGTGTGGCCTTAAAAGACAAAAAAAACAAAACAAAAAAAAAGCAAAGAGGGTGTACTATTTTACTAGGTTTCCACCAGCAGTATGTGAAGATTCATAGTGAAGTTTTTTAAAATTAAAGGGTAAGGTGCCTTCATCCTATAAAGTATTTTTAAAATTAAAAGCCTAGGTGCCTTCATCCTGGCAAGCACTAAAGGTATAGAACCCAGTCATAGTCTCTTTGATGACCAGAAGTTTAGACTCTGGAAGATTCTCTAGGTTTGCATTTTATTATCATTAGAAATATGTAAATATTCATTCTTTGAAAAAATGTCCTCTTTTCCCTCATTATCACATATACTTTGTAGTGAAAGGAGTGGTGCTTGAGGAATTAAAGCATAGAGGGACCTGGTGATGGGTTTTCTTTGTTGTGCTATTGGCTGATAGAAACAGTGGTTTGTTTGTAAAGGGCTTAAGCAACTTTCTGGACCTTGGGTGACAAGATTGCCTCACAACAAGGGAGAGGGAATTCTATTGCCCTAGAAACTTGGCAAGAAAAGTGTTTATCTTTGGATTTCTAAAATTGGAAGAGTGCCATCCATGCTATGGAAGGCAGAAGAGAAAACCTGAGAGCTGATGGGAGTGGACAGCCGTTCGTCACGTGGCCAATGCGAAGAGGGCCCTTCATGGACATGAACCAGCTTAGAATTTACTGTCACAGCTGTTCATAGCCTTGGAGAACTTCTACAGGTGGTGACCCTAGGTATTGTCCTAGTGCAGTACAGGCTTCCAGGAGACTTAGGGGACATCCCAAAGCTCATCTGTGTCATCAGTGTCTCACCTGCTCCACAGCGTCCCCCTAGAGTCCATGACCCTTGAATTCCTGGTACCTGCTTGTTCTGGGATCCTGTTCGTTGACCCCACCTCAGGCCCTTCCCACTCCCTGGGTCTTACGGATGCTTTTCTGTCCTGTCTGCTCTTTTATTAACGTACTTCCTTTTAAAAGAGTTTACCATGGCAAAATATACATAAGATTGACTTTTTTAAAAATGTCTCCATTTGTAGCATGTGAAAGTTCCCGGGCCAGGGATGGAATCTGAGCTGCAGCTGTGGCGATGCTGATCCTCACCCCTTGCGCTACAGTGCACATTTGGACATGAGGATAAAACTCCCATTTAAATCATTTTTAAGTACATTTTGTACATTAATGTACATTAAGTACATTTTACAGTCATTTAAATTGTTTCAGTGGCATTCAGTACATGTTGCAGCCATTGCCACTACCATCTCCAGGACTTGTTTCATCGTCCTAAGCCGACGCTCTAAACCCACGGAGTGCTAATGCCCCACCCTGTCCCTCTCAGTAACTCTTGGCAAAGGACAGCCTCCTCTGCCCGCTTAGCTTCCTCGGCCTTTGGAATCACCTGTAGACTCACAGGAGGTGTTTCCTTTGATCTCCCCAGTATCCTTTCTTCCTTCTTCTCTCAGGCCCGTAATTTTTGCTTTATTGCTGATGACCTCTCTGTTCTGTATGCTGGTCTGATCCGTGCTTCTGCGGTAATGAGGACTCTGCAGTTTCTTGAAGGCCTGAGGTTCATAGGAAGGGGGCCTAGGGGAAGGTCAGCTATCACCTGTTGCGGAATGCTGTGATTTCTATACCTCTGTCAGGTGATCTGGACTCTGAACCTGGAGTACTTCATGTAGTGCCATGAAGCCGAGGAAGCGGGGTGGGGGTGCCTGGTAGTTGTCTCACGGATTCTCCTCTCGTCAGGGTCCCTTTTACCACGGTCACAAGCAGCTCTGTAAGTGCAGATCTGAATTTCTGTCTCAGCCTCAAGGTGTCTTACTTTTTGACATAAAAAAATAAATATATATATGTTTTGACAACCTTTTTGACTCCTCTGGGAAAAAGTTCACATAAATATTGATCCCTGTTGCTGAACCAAATTACATTTCTTTCTTTCTTTCCTTCCTTCCCCCCTTTTTTTTGTTTTTAGGTTCTCACCTGCAACATATGAAGGTTCCCAGGCTAGGGGTCAAATTGGAGCTACAGCTGCCGGCCTACACCACAGCCAAAGCAGCGCAGGATCCAGGCCACGTCTGTGACCTATACCACAGCTCACGGCAACGCTGGATCCTTAACCCAGTGAGTGAGGCCAGGGATCGAACCTGCATCCTCATGGATATTAGTTGGATTCGTTTCTCCTGAGCCACAAAGGGAACTCCCCCAAATTACATAGCAAACCCAGTTTCCTAGGGTCTCTTATGTCTCTTGGTGGACTTCACAATTGCTTATCTGGTCTTAGTGTCCAGTATCACTGAACAAGCTTTTCAGAAACTTTTTTTCTTGGCCATGTCTGAGGCATGTGAAGTTCTGGGGCCAGGGATCGAATCTGCTCCATGGCAGCAACCCAAGCCTCTGCAGTGACAAAGCCAGATTCTTAACCGACTGTGCCACAAGGGAACTCAAAAAACTTGAAATAGACTCAGAATAGCTTGCTTGTTGCCTAAAAGAAAATATTGATTCTGTTCTCTAGTAATAGCAGGTTTTCTGATGTTTATTGGCGGTAAGAGCTCGCAGGTGCTGTTTCAGCCATCCAGTGTCAGCTCAATCCAGCGTATGCTAACTGCTGACTCCGCATTGATCCTCAGCACTTACAAAACGACTCTCTATTTTTATACCACTCTTTAACTCTGGTCCTGAGGTTTGGGGGGGGGTTATCTGAAATATAGAATTTATGTTAATTACTAGTGCTTCGGTGATGGAAAAGCAAGGAGATCCAGCTGTATAGCACAGGGAACTAGGTCTACTCACATGTGACATATGTACATGTAACCAGGTCACCATGCGGTGCAGTTCGAAAATCTGACAAAAATCTGTAAACCAGCTATAATGCAAAAATTAAAAAAATAAATTAAAAAAAATAAAAGTATATCCAAACTGCCAAAAAAAAAAAGAATTTACGTTAATTCAGGGAAGTAGATTAGATTCATGAAACACTAGGAAAAGTTTGCTGAACTGAGTTGAGTCATCTTTGCTGGCAAGTCTGCTGTCTGAGCCAGACTCCCTCCCTTCCTTCTTCCCTTTCTCCCTTCAGTTTCTCTGTTTTTCATTTATTCAACAAATATTCGTTGTGTGAGTGCATTGGGTCAGACCATCTTCTAGGCACGGGGGGTACAGCCGTGTGTGAAACACCTCTCCGTCGTGGCTCTTCCCCATCCATCAGGGGAGGCAGTGGGGAAACAGGTGCACCAGCTCAGTGAGCCAGATGTTTACAGAAAATGCTGAGCACTGTAGAGAAAGATGGAGAGATAGGATGCGTGTGTGTCTGAAGGGGTTGTGATGTTGGCAGGGTGGCTGGGGAAGAGAGGAGATGACATCGGAGCTAGTCCCCAGTGACAGGGAGCCGTTGTGGTCGAGGTCTGGGGGTAAAGCCTTCCAGGCAGAAGGTGCAGCAAGGTGAGACGGCGCCTAGGGCAGGAAGCAGACCAGCGTGCTGGGTGCTGAGAGCAGGGGTGACATCACAGGGGCTTGCGGTTCACAGCCCCTTGCAGGCCAGGGAAAAAGAGTTGGGATTCTCTTTTTAGGGCCACAGGTGTAGCAGACGGAGGTTCCCAGGCTGGGGGTCAAATTGAAGCTGTAGCTGCTGGCCTAGACCACAGCCACAGCAACATGGGATCCCAGCTGAGTCTGTGACTTACACCACAGCTCATGGCAGCACCGGATCCTTACCCCACTGAGCGAGGCCAGGGATCGAACCCCCATCCTCATGGATGCTAGTTGGGTTCTTAATCCACTGAGCCGCAACGGGAACTCCTGTACAATTTAAATAAATAAATTTATTTAATTCAGGAGTTCTCTAGAAACTTAGAAGAGCCCTCTGCTGACAGCCAGTGAGGAAATGAGACCTCAGCCCTACAAGGAACTGACCTCTGCCAGCGGCCTGACTGAGCAGGGGCACGAATCCTCCCCTGGGGACTCCAGAAAGGAACACAGCCCTGATAACACCTTGATTTTAGTCTGTAGAGGCCTGGGTCAGGTTCGGGGAACACAAAACTATCGGATAATAAACTCAGTTATTTTAATCCACTAGATTTGTGGCAATTTGTCACACAGCAATAGAAAACAAATACGGTTGATATAGCTTGAAATCCTGTTTTCCTTTGTTAGTGAGGTTGGACATCTTTTCCTGTGTGACAGGGCTGTCTGTACTTTTTCCTGTGAGCCATCCCTGAATGTCCTTTGCCCGTTTCTTTACTGAATCCCCACCCCCCATCTCGGATTCCTTATTTATTATGGAGATTGGCTCTTGGTGATGTGCCTTGCAATATTCCCCCACTGTTTGGAATTTCAAACCAGGAGACAGGATGAGATGAGACCAGCTAGGGATAGGCTGCCAAACCCCAGGACTCCTGGTCACTGCACTCCAGACAAGCGGAGGAGCCTGTGGGGTGTCTGGTTCCTCGCCAGCAGCCCAGCCACGTGGCAGGGGCCCCACAGTGAAGCGGCTGAGCCTGCTGTGTGCTTCACACTCTTCCAGCTTCTCTCCTCACTCTCTCCAAAGTTTCAGCTTTGGGCAGAGCTCAGTTTATGCTATAGCTCCAGGGATTGAACCATCTTGCACTCGTGTCTGGTGCTGTGGTCTAGAGGTTTCCGTATTACTGTGTAGTGTAGTCATAGACCAGCATGGCCGTGCCCGAGGAATGGGTGTACTGTCTAGTCAGATATTCTGGTTACTAGACTCATCTTATTCTTACCCATGTTTCATGAAATTAGAATGCACGCTGCCCATCAGCTGTTGCAAAATAATCTGACTGCTTCTGGAGTTCCCTTCGTGGCTCAGGGGTTAACGAATCCAACTAGGAACCATGAGGTTGCGGGTTCGATCCCTGCCCTTGCTCAGTGGGTTAAGGATCCGGCGTTGCTGTGAGCTGTGGTGTAGGTTGCAGACGCGGCTCGGATCCCGCGTTGCTGTGGCTGTGGCGAAGGCCGGCGGCTACAGCTCCTGTTAGACCCCTAGCCTGGGAACCTCCATATGCCGCGGGTGTGTCTCTAGATAAAAGGCAAAAAGACAAATAATAATAATAATAATAATAATAATAATAATAATCTGACTGCTTCTTTGGTTGATGTTGAACACGTTCGGGGTTGTGCTTCCCTCGGGGTGAGGGTTGGTTGTTACCACTGATTTCCAGATTAGTGTCAGATTAGTTAACAGGTTAGCTGACCTGTTATTGGCAGGTTTCCCTGAGAGAGAATCGGGTGTGATAGCAGAAGCTGGAGCAAAGGTTTTAAAGCTTGAAGACACCTGGAAACAGTTCTCCTTTTATCTGGATAACTTAATGGCTGGGGTGGAAGCTCCTCGTCCTTGAAAGAACGTAAGACCTGCCTTGGTTGACTCATCACCTCTCTGACTTTGAGCACTTCACTTAATTTCTGTGAGTGTTATTTCCTCATTTGCGAAATGGGTAAAATAGTGATGCCCACCTCACAGAATCCATGTGCTACTCAACTGAGATTTTACAGTAAAAATTCTTCGTAACCCATGACAAAGTGCAGAAATATGCCATTGAACTGAAGTTTCAGATGCTAAAGTGAGGAGCAGAGGGTTGAGCCTGGAGATAGCCATACACTGGGATTTTGTTTTTGTTTCTCTGAAAAATCAAGCTACATGAACTGATGTGAGAATTATGTCTCTGGGCGAGGAGCTCACAACCCATCACACAGTTCCCTCCACCCCAGCCCACATGCCAGAGGAATCTCCAAGAGGCATCTTTTTTTTTTTTTTTAAGGGCCTCACTCACAGCATATGGAGGTTCCCAGGCTAGGGGTCGAATCGGAACTACAGCTGCCGGCCACAGCCACAGTCACAGCAACACGAAGTCCAAGCCATGTCTGCAACCTGCACCACAGTTCACGGCCACGCCAGATCCCTGACCCACTGAGCGAGGCCAGGAATCGAACCTGCATCCTCATGGATCCTGGTTGGGTTCATTAACTGCTGAGCCATGAAGGGAACTCCCCGAGATGATCTTAATGCTCACACTTTAGAGTATCAGTAAGCTTCCTCCTCCTTTGCTTGGCCTTGCCTTTCTGTCTTATTAATTGCGCAGATAGACGTCTTTGGTGTTGGCCACCTCCTCGCCTTCCTAAAGGGAATAGGAGTGGTGCATAACCACACAGAGGAAGTTACCTTGCAAAAAGGTCAGGCACCATCAGTGTCTTGCTGCCCCCACAGTTTGGACAGAAGGCACACGACTGAGAAACCTTGAGCCCTGTCTGTGGGCTGAAGAAGCAGGCGCTTCTGCACAGACCTCTTGGGGGAGGGGAGGGGAGTTGCAAGGACACAGTTCTCATCAGAGTCGTGGATAGAGAAGCAATTATCAAGTAGAGGCAATGCGCAGGGCTCAGGGTCCCTCACTAGCAAGTGTGAGGGTGTCTGAGACTGCCCCAGGGTCCCCACCGCAGGACCTGCCGCCACGCAGGAGCCCCAGCATCCACTGGGTGAGGGTGGTGGCTGCCGCTCTTATTGTCCCCGTTTTATCTGAGAGACGGAATTACGAGTTACGGGGTGGGGGGGGGAGAAGCACATCAAAGAGTTTTCTGGTGGCTTTGGACTAAGGGGCCTTCTCAGTTTAGGGTTGTTAGCTTTGGGTGGGCTGTTTTCATCATGAAGCACCTGGGGTTTGTTTTTCTCTAAAAGATGTAGATAAACTAGAGAGAATCCAGGGGAAGGGCGACAAAGATGATGGATGGTCTGGAGAGAAGGAGAATAACAGTCTATAAATATTTGAAAGGTAATATAAAAGAGGGAGAGAGATTATTTACAGCAGCGGAGAGGAGTTTGACAGGGGACCCGAGCTTGCATCTAGGAGCAGAGGAAAAGGGGGTGGCACTGAAGAAACAGCGAAGGCGGGTGATTCTCACACGAGTTTGTGTGGCCAGAAACTGGCGTGGCAGGAATAAGGGGGGTTTCTCAAACGGAGGATCCACCCACGATTGTGAGTGATGCTTTCTAATCCGCGTGTGTGAAGGGGAAGAGCGGGCAGTGGGTGCTCTCTGCTCTGCCTTTTGTGTGTGTGGTTTGTTTAATTCCCAACTCTTTGGCGGCGTGTTTTCAGCGGAGGTAATAGTGATTATAATACTGCTAGCTCTCTTGCTGAGGGTCTGCCTCAGGCCAGGGACTGCCCTACCTGCTTTGTTATTTACATTCTCATTTAATCTCTACAACAGCTCTGTAAAATGGGAACTGTTTTTTTCCACTTGCAAGGAAACAGTTTCAATAAAGTGCTCAAGTTCACAAAGTAGGTTAAGTGGTGGGGTTAGGACTACCCAGCCCATGCTCATGCCTTCTCTTGGGCTCCGGTATTCCAGTCCCGGTAGGAATTTGGGACTCCCTAGGTCTCCAGGTTACTAAACCGAGTGAGCGGTTCGTATCCAGGGACAGCGGTAAGTGAACTAGTTAATGTCCAGAGCTTCTCCCTTTTTTAAAAATCTTTACTTGAGAGGAGTTCCCGTCGTGGTGCAGTGGTTAACGAATCCGACTAGGAACCATGAGGCTGCGTGTTCGATCCCTGGCCTTGCTGGCCTTGCTCAGTGGGTTAAGGATCCAGCGTTGCCGCGAGCTGTGGTGTAGGTCGCAGACGCGGCTTGGATCCCATGTTGCTGTGGCTGTGGTGTAGGCCAGCGGCTGCAGCTCCAATTCAACCCCTAACCTGAGAACCACCATATGCCATTGGTGTGGCCCTAAAAAGAGAAAAAAAAATCTTTTCTTGAGGTATATTTTCTCAGTTTCAGTAAGCGCTCTGTTATTACAATCCTTTTTCTCAGGCTGTGTTTTCAGTCATACCATAGCCTTTAACCAGCCTGACAGTTACATAGTAAGTGATCTGTACGTATAGGAAAGAAAACACGGCAAGTCAAAGATTCCCCCAGATCTTAAACGCTGGTCATAATAGGGATTCCTTGGCTTTCTGACTCAGATATTTTACCATATCCAGTGTATTGACTATTACTAAGAAACAAAACAAAATACACAATTAACTACTCAGAGTTAAGGGGGAAGGTTTCTCTTGTCATTGCAAGATGACGCCAGACCTGGACTCTGCAGACCTGGGTGTACCTGGGACCCCAGCTCCTGCTGTGCCCCTCTGTGTGCTGGGCGCCTTTGTAAACTACAGCCAGCCATTTTTTCCCCGGTCTCAAGCTCATGGAGTTACTGTTGGTAGCACCGGGAAATAAATGTAAATTGCTGATTATTCCATAAATGAGATAATGCAGTTAAAGTTTAATAACACCATTTGCATTAGCAGCTCTTTTCTTTAGCTCTGCTCCTCTTGGTTAAAATACAGATAGTTAGTAATGGTTGAAACCTTTGAGTTGACATTTTTCAAAGGGGTCAGTGTCAGATTTTTTTTGGTGCGGGGGGATGAAACAGAAAGTTTCAGAGTTCCCGTCGTGGCTCAGTAGTTAGTGAACCGGGCTAGCATCCATGAGGATGCAGGCTCGATCC
>PVHT020000022.1:4847911-4864844 GCA_004024745.2 Catagonus wagneri
CTGCCTCTTCCTGTACCCACGGTGCATGGAGTGGAGACCAGGCCGAAGTTCCCGGCCCCAGATGGACGGTATGGAATCCAAAATGTGGCTCTCGGTGCTGGCACGCTTCTCCTTGCCGGTCCTAGTCCTTGTTCTTCATAGAAAGCACCTTCCCTCCGGAGTTGTGTGCTTTTTGAAAATAAAGGGCTTTTTGATTTCTCTCCCTGGGCTGTTCTTCCAGGAGTGGTCTCTTAGTGAATTTCTCTCTAAAGTCATCCCTAGATTACTTTCACTGTAAACTGTAATGATTTTACCCTGGTCGTATTTCTCCCAAGGTCTCCTATCTCGGTTACTTGTAAGGCTACTCCTCCCCTCTCTTGTTCTCTTTGATCTTTTATAATTGGCTTAAAACTCTTCATATTTAATCTGCAGTGACTTTGTTTCTCCTCCCTATTTTTGGCGTTTTCAGTCCCCGAGAATTTAATAATCTGTTGCTTATTATTTTCTTCGCTTTTCCTAAGGCATCATATTTCCCACCCCACTGCGTAATTGTCTTTTCGCCTTGCCTACATGTTTGTTTTATTCTAGCTCTTAGAGCAAGCCTGCGTTCTGTATTTTGACTTGCAATCAATAAAGTCCTTCACATTCAGGGGAGTCGGTGGGCAGGTTTCAGGCTCAGCTGCACCTGAGGGCACCTGCAGGCGGTAACGTCATAATAAAATGGCCCTCCCTACCTGGGAGTTAAACAGTTGAGCACCCAGTTTGGTGTAGAATGAAAGAGTGAATGAATGAATCTTTGAGTTTTTGAGCACTTTCCCTCACAAGTTGACCTTTCTGGGACAAATGCTCAACATATATATAAAAGAACAGCTTTGTCACCTGCCCTGTGGTTGACTTTTTGGTGACTCCTTCCTGTGACAGCATCTGTGATGATCTTCAGCTCTGAAATCCTCGTAGTCATCGCACCAGAGTCTCTTCTCAGGAAGTCAGCTTTCCTGCTGCTTCTGAGCTGGGTCCAGTCAGGGATGGAAGAGACCACCCCTGCCTCTGCCTCCCCCCACCCCCCAGTGGGTGAGTCTCCAGGCTCTGCCTGTGTTTTCCTTTCTGGGAGTGGGGGAAGACCACTTCATCTTGAAACTTGTGTGTTTGTAAGGAGTGTATGCTTTTTGTTGGTGGTGTTTGATTGATTACCCCCTGCCTATTTTTTTTTTTGCCTTTTTGTCTTTTTAGGGCCACATCCACGGCATATGGAGGTTCCCAGGCTAGGGGTCGAATTGGAGCTGTAGCCGTGGGCCTTCGCTGCAGCCACAGCCACGGGGGATCTGAGCCGCGTCTGCTACCTATACCACAGCTCACGGCAACGCCAGATCCTTAACCCACTAAGCGAGGCCAGGTATCGAACTCATATCCTCATACTTGCTAGTTGGGTTTGTTAACCACTGCGCCACGATGGGAACTCCACTCTTGCCTACTGTTGATTTAAAAAGGCTTCATTCTCTGACTTGTCAACCCAGTATTGCTTCTGTGATGGAGTAAACCCTGAGAAGCTCGGGTAGGGCTGGTGGTTGACGCAGCCACAGATGATGCTACGTGCTGCCCACAGAATTTGCAGAAGGGGCTCCTGGTGTTCGGGCCGTGTGTTTTAGAGTTTGTATGACCCTCTCCCTGTTCTATAGGCTGCACTAACGTAGAGGTGGTCCTGAGTTGTCTCTTTACTTGCAGTATTACCATAGGGTTCATGATACCAGTGACTTTTCTGTGAAATGGAGTTTCTGTCAGCACGTTAGATTTCAGAGATACAGGTGTACAAAATCTGTACAACGCAGGTCATGGGTTGAGGAAAATAAAGATAGACACAATGCAGGTGTGACTGTAGATGTAAGAAGTTGCTGTTTCTTCGTCCCAATGATAGCATTTGGGTTGGCAGGCCCAGATCGGCTCTTGTTAATCATTTCTTTCAGTTGAGAGTTTAGGGTAGGATATTGATTGATATTGAGACAGAGAATATATCTGTGTGTGTGTGTGTGTGTGTGTACGTGTTTCTGCACATACACGTATGTACCCCAAGTTGTCAGAGCCTTCAGGGCCTTGCAGCTGTTGCTTCTGCCACTGTCAAAAACCACAGGGTTCTGGGAGTTCCCTTAGTGGCTCAGTGGTTAACGAATCTGACTAGGGACCATGAGGTTGCAGGTTCGATCCCTGGCCTTGCTCAGTGGGTTAAGGCTCCGGCGTTGCCGTGAGCTGTGGTGTAGGTTGCAGATGCGGCTCGGATCCCGCGTTGCTGTGGCTGTGGTGAAGGCTGGTGGCTACAGCTCCTGTTAGACCCCTACCCTGGGAACCTCCATATGCCACGGGTGCGGCTCTAGATAAAGGCAAAAAGACAAAAAAAAAAAAAACAAAAAAAACCCACAGGGTTCTGGCTCAAGCCCTGCAAAAAGAAAGGGCATTGTCACAGTTGAAGTCTCACTTGGGAGACCCGAGGGGCAGAGCTTTCTTCAAATGCCCAGGCCCTGATTGCGTGCAGGTTGGGAATTTGAGTTCTGGCCCCTACACTGGGAGACAGGAATCCTCAGAGCTGTGACTTTTTTTTTTTTTTTTTGCCCTCATCCCCCTGTGGTTAGTGACGTGTTGGTGGAGCAGGTAGCAGTGAAGAGATCAGAGTTTGGAGGCATGAGCCTCACCTGGTGTGTAGTGAGTCGTGTACACTCTTGGAGGACAGCACAGGTCTCTTTGACAGCAGCTGGTTACCAGGCTGCAGGTGCAGAGCTGACAAGGACTCAGGGTTGGAGCGAGCTGCCTCAGGGATGAGTCAGAAGAGCCACAAGTCAGAGGCTTTGGGCCAGTGTCATAGGCCCTGCCCTGTCTGACGTCTCCCAGTGGAAAGGATGTGGTCCCGACTGTCCTGGTCTTTGGAGTCTGAGAACTGTCTTGACCTTGGTCTTTGATCTCCATGCCAGCAGGTGAACAGTTAGTCACTTTCAGTCTTGTCCAGGAAATCATCAGTGTTGACTCATCAGCGGCAACAGGTGTCATTTAACTTGAGATGTTCATTGGCCGAATCTAAGTGACTTCCTTTTCCTTTAGTGACACAGCCTGGTGGCAGGCAGAGTGTGAGGTCTCAGTGGGGGGCCTCAGACGGGGTCCTGCAACCAACTGCACACACATCCCTGGACTCACCACTTGAACTTCTCCAGGTGTTAAAACAAGTATCGTTACTTCCTAGGCCTTCCCTGTTGTCCACTTCAGTGGAAACTGTGAGGTTTTCTTCTCTGTGGTTCCCCGTGTTTGGTTTTGGTACAAGTGATGGTTGAAAGGGTGGACAGGTGTTTATTTTTAGAATAGACTTCATTTCAGGGGAGCTTTATTCACAAGGAAGGAAAGACAGAAGGGAAATCAAGACAGCACGTGTGAAAGGTGTTCCCCCGGGAGGAGATTCTGGTGGGCCGTCTCGGGTGCAGTGGTAGCGAGCCCGCAAAGACGGGGTGGTGTCATTCTAGCTTCTAGTGTGTGGACGTTACAATAGCGTAGAGGTGCATCTGTCACATTCACACAGAAATGCCCCTCAATGAGTCGGCATTTCAACTCCCGCATGTGTGACTGGAAATCCAGTGCCTTCTCCTCTTTCCCTGCCAGTGTTGAAAGGTGAGGTGAACGCGAGGTGACACTTTGGACCGTGTCACCAAGTGTTAGTCCTAGAATTATTATTTTAAATGCATCTGGAATCCTCAAATCTCTATCACTGATTTGAATATAGTTCCTCCTTCCACTCAAAAAAACACTAAGTGGGAGTTCCTGTCTTGGCTCAGGGCTTCACGAACCTGACTAGGATCCATGAAGACGAGGGTCCGATCCCTGGCCTCACTCAGTGGGTTAAAGTTCCGGTGTTGCCGTGAGCTGCGGTGTAGGTCACGGACGCGGCTGGGATCCTGAGTTGCTGTGGCTGTGGTGTAAGCAGGTGGCTGCAGCTCCAGTTCGACCCCTAGGCTGGGAACTTCCATGTGCCGTGGGTGTGGCCCTAAAAAAGACAAAAAAAAAAGAGGAAAAAACCAAACGCAAAAACCCAAAAAATGTGGGAGCCCATGTATTGAATTAAAAATGTTAAGTTCACTTTTTTTCTCTATTTCCTTCCCTAGCGCCACCTTCTCCCAGTAGCAATCTAACAAAACCATGATGCATTTAAATAGCTAAATCCAAGAAAAGGGAGTACAAAGGGCTCCAGATAATTCCCAGTTGGGGTTATCAGCCCCTGCATAATGGAGAGTTGATTATGCCTTATTTCTTGTTATTTGAGGGGAGGGGAAAACCCCATGGAGTAGAGAGGGCAACTCTGGAGGAGATCTGGAATATTCCCAAGTTGACATAAGCTGGCCTGTAAGTTGTTCTAAACGTTGGCTCTGGAGTATACCATTCAAAGTACTAAAGGTCAGAAAAGCTTTCTTCACGAATTTGGTAAGAAGGAGCAGTTAGCTGGAACGGTGTGCAACCCTGGAGGTCATAGACCAAGCTGGGAGAAATAATTATGCATGGTAATGGGCAATTATAGATAATGGCCTTCTGGGGGTGGCAGAAAATACACAGCCCCACAGTTTTGCCTGGAATGAACACTGAATAGCACATTAACTTTATAGTGAGCTAGAAGTTCAGCCCTGGAACAGCGACAGTTCTTCCCCCCACCCCAAGTAAATAAAATCCATGTATTACTTCAGGGAAACACGTAGCTGCGCTTCTCAAAAACAGAGATGAACACCTGGGGAGCTGGGGCTGGGGACGGGGACATGGTGGGTTTGGGGACGGGCAGGGAAGGTCAGCTCTTTTCCACCTGCTGGTTTTGTCTTGGGAAGCAGAGACGGTTGCCGGCTGGCTCGTGGCAGGTACACAAGTGAAGTGGCTGTTTGCTTTCCTGGCTCCAGGTTCACGGTGGACGGATCACACAGCCCCGTCATGATCGCCTTGTGGGAGAAACAGATTGTCCCCTACATTTCCTGATTATGACTTTGGGGAGTGATACCACGCCGACTGCATTCAAGGCTACTGTCTGACCTCAGAGAAGGCCAGGCGCGGAGGATTCTGCTTCTGTCCAAGTTCACATGCACTCAGGAAGCCCCGCCAGGTGCAGCCCAGCCCTCCTGCGGTTCCCGGAACACGAGCAGTGGGAGCGGGGATGCCTTGTGTGGGCAGAGTTATTTAATGGCCCTCTTGCCTGGTGGCAGAGAACGCTCTCACGCTGTGTGACTGTGACAACAGCTAACCTTTGTGGAGCACTTACACCTTAGTTAGAGCCTTTTTTTGCCCTCTGTGCTGCGAGCAGCAGCATTAACCCCATGTTACATATATAGACTCTGCGGCACGGGAGGCGTAGGTAACTGATCCAGGGTCCTGGGGCTAGAGGCTCCAGATCTGATCCAGAGTTTGACCTGATAGCCGGTGCCACACTGTGTAGCGATGACTGTCCCTTTCGTTGGAAGAAATGCTCCAGGCTTAGGGATAAAGCCAGAGGCACCCAGGTGGGCTTTTTCTGCTGGCTGCTGACTGAGCAGCTCAGCTCAGGTCGCCAGCTCAGTTTGAGACACTGACTCGAACTGCTCTGAAATCAGCCCTCCTGCAAAGAGAAGAGCATGCGATATGGAGGTTCTAAAACTTCTTACACTTTTTTTTTTTAGGGCCACACCCTAAGAAAATGGAGGTTCCCAGGCTAGGGGTCGAATAGGAGCTACAGCTGCCAGCCTCCGCCACAGCCATAGCAACGCCAGATCCGAGCAGCGTCTGCGACCTATACCACAGCTCACGGCAACGCCAGATCCTTAACCCACTGAGCGAGGCCAGGGATCGAACCCGCAACCTCATGGTTCCGAGTCGGATTTGTATCCGCTGTGCTATGACGGGAAATCCAAACTTCTTATACTCTTAAATGAAACAAATAATGAGGAAACCAGTGATTATATCACATGATCAGTATTTGTTGGATTAGAAACTAAAACAGAAATTAAGAGTATGTCCATGCTTTTAAGGTAGTAGATCTTTACTTGTTAATCTAGTAACATTTTTCATGAAAAATAGCTGTTTTCCCAAACTAGTTAGTGAGGAGGGCGGCATTGTTTAACATTTTTCCAGGTATCTTTCATGTCTGGCTCATTAATAGAACACAGCTGGTTTCCTGTATCATCTTCTTTCAGTCTGTTGCTTTGATTGAAATATATGAAGACAGTCTAGCTTCACATAGATTAATAGTTGGAAAAGGGAGAGAAGTGTTTGAATAGCCTTTTTGAGATCACTGTGACTGTTCTTTTAATACTAGACCAAAACTTGACAAGTGATAATTTCTTAAAGATTAGCTGCACTGTGGATCTGAAGCCTCAACTGAATTAAAATCCATCTTGCACTTTAAATGGATCTGTCGCCCATGCAGTATTTTGTAATGTCATGCATTGGTCACTTAGGAAATATTAATTTACAAAGCCTTTAAGTTTGGGAAGTGGTCAAGCACATGGTGGCAGATGTAAGTTTTCCAAAATTCTGATTTTTACTCAAAAGCTCAAATTTTTGGCAATAAATACTGTCAGTTGTTTCTCTTGAAGCAATAGGCTCACCTTGTTCATGTTTTGGAAAATTCTGCAAAATACCCAAGTCTCAGTTATCATAGTTTGTCATCAGTCATTCTTGTAAGTAAAGGGTGTTCCATTAAAAAAAAAAAAAAGCAGTGAGTACTGCTCTTCTCAGGCTTTTGCACAAGTGCCATTTCCAAGGAAACCATCAGCACTCTTTGGTGTGTGGCAGGGGTGCTTCATGAGTTCTTCCCCCTCGGTCACACAATACTAAGAAGATAGACTTAAAGGTAGAGATTTAATCAAGTTTTCTTTCCCCCACTTCTTTGTCAAGGGCATCTTAAGCAAAACTGGCAGAATATTAAAAATTTTTTCAAAAATATTTTACAACATAGCAAGGAGTGACTCTCAGTACAGTTTGGTGGGACTGTCTTGATTCTGGCCAAGAAACCAGGGTTGTCCCCACGGTGGCTTCTGCCTCAGCAGTGCAGATTGTCAACACAGTGAGAGACCAGTAACAGCTTCACGTTATTGTGGAAATACTTTTGACCTCATGGACCCCTGAAAGGGAGGTGTGGGCAGAGGCCCTCAACTGCATTTTTAGAACTGCTGCGGTAGGTGTAAGGGTGGGACTTCTTGGCACTTAAAACATCAACATCTGATGGGTTTAAACAGCGGGTCGGCCTGCTGGTGCTGGAGTCACCCTGGGGCCTTTGAAGCCTGAGTCCCCAGCCAGAGGCTCTCCTGTGAAGTGTCTGGGGTACGCCTGGTCCTGAGGAATTTCACCCTCCACCTCACCCCCTGCAGCCAAAGGTGAGGGCTGCTGGCTTAGAGGTAGCTTCCTTTCCTGGGGGGCCCGCTCCTTCTCAGCAATTGCTTAACTCACTATTCTTGATGACTTGAAAACATTTTTAAGACAAATACCTGAACTGAAATCCAGGGATATTAAATTGACCTGGGTATAATCTCGGGTTGAACAAAAGCCCTGTGAAATAATAGGAGACACCTTCGACTTTTTGTCTCGTCACATTTACTTAAGGGTCTGCTCCCTCCCTTCAGATGGCCCTGGGGGCCTGAGGAGCAAAGGCAAACCTTTACAGTCTTATTTTTAAAAGGAAGTTTATAAAAGCAGACTCTGAATCCCAACTCTCCAGGGGGCCACCCATGAGCACACTTAAAAATGGCACCCTGGAGTTCCCATTGTGGCTCAGTGGTTAATGAATCTGACTAGGAACCATGGGGTTGTGGGTTCGATCCCTGGCTTCGCTTAGTGGATGAAGGATCCGGCGTTGCCGTGAGCTGTGGTGTAGGTCGCAGATGCGGCTTGGATCCTTTGTTGCTGTGGCTGTGGCGTAGGCCAGCAGCTACAGCTCCGATTCGACCCCTAGCCTGGGAACCTGCATATGCTGCGGGTGCGGCCCCTAAAAAGCAGAAAAAAAAGAATGGTGCCCCTCTGTTCAGTCCCCTTCCTGCCAAGAAAAAGACCTTGAGAAATGAAGCCCTTGCACTTGGACCCTGCCTGTGCCGACATCAGTGTATGGACACAGTCAGCCCCAGATGCTCCTAATTTCAAGTTTTCTCGGTGTGAGAAAGGTCTCAAAGATTGGAGGAGGGATTCCAGGCAAGATCTCTTAGATTAAAGCAGCGGGTGGAGAGAAAACTCTGTGGCATCCTCTCCCTCCTTCCCTCATCCACTCCCAGCCTCAGCCCTGCACCTGCCCCAGGTCTGCCCTTTGAGACTGCGCCGTGTACTGACTCTGGCATCTTGCCAACAACAGGATGTTCTTTTATTTCCCCCCATTACTTAATGAATTTTATTACAATTATAGGTGTACAAAAATCATCACAACTCAATTTGATAGCATTTCCGTCCCAAACCCTCAGTGCATCCCCCCACCCCCAACCTGTCTCATTTGGAAAGCATAGATTTTTCCAAAGTCTGAGTCATTATCTATTCTGCAAAGTTCACTGTGTCCTTTTTTTAGTTTCTACATGTAAATGGTAGCTGTTGATGTTGGTCACTCAGTGTCTGACTGGTTTCACTTTGCATGATAATTTCTAGGCCCATCCATGCTGCTATAAATGTTGTTATTTCATTCCTTTGAATGGCTGAGTAATATTCCATTGTGTGTATGTACCATATTCGGAACTGGCCTACGGAGAGAGAACCTTTCGTGGCCCTGAGAGCTTCTCTGGTCGGGTCAGGGACGTGGCGTCTTCTCCCCATCTGACTTTGCTGTAGGCGACACCCTGGGGTGTCCAGGGAATTCTGAGGCCCACAGAGGGCAGGAGCCGGGGCAGGGAGAGCAGAAACCCTGACTAGGGAAACTGGCAGGTGCCCCTGTGTATGAGGTGGGGGCTGCCTGCCGACATGCCATCAGCTGTGCCCAGGGACCACATGGCAAAGCCTGCGCTTTTCCAGATCCAGTTGGGATTTTTCCTTGGAGCAGAGTCTAAATTTTGTAACTACTATGCCAGCGGCACCCTCATTCCCATCCCATGGGGCCCAGAGTTCTGCCTCCTCTGCTCCGCAGGCTGCTCTGACACCCCAGAAACTTTTGTGTGTGTGGTATCTCCTTTTTTCCTTTGAAATTCCTTTCACCTTCTCTCTCTCCTTTTTTTTTTTTTTTTTTTTTTTGGTCTTTTTGCCTTTTCTAGGGCCGCACCCGTGGCATATGGAGGTTCCCAGGCTAGGGGTCTAACAGGAGCTGTAGCTGCCGGCCTTCGCCACAGCCACAGCAACGCGGGATCTGAGCCGCATCTGCGACCTACACCACAGCTCACGGCAACGCCGGATCCTTAACCCACTGAGCAAGGCCAGGGATTGAACCCACAACCTCATGGTTCCTAGTCGGGATTCATTAACAACTGAGCCACGACGGGAACTCCTCTTTTTTTTTTTTTTTTTTTAAGTGTCTTCTACTCTGAAAACCTTTTCTCATCCCTTAAACTCTCCCTCGCACTCTTCATCTACCCAGAACTGAGAGGAAGCTCCTCGAGAGCAGGGCTTAGCTTTTGCTTATTCTGAACATTGCCTGCCCAACACTGCAGGAGCTGCTGCACACAGTGGATGTGCTGGTTACTCACCTAGCTTCTCAGTGGCCCCAGGGCAGCCTGTTTTGAATCTCCGCAGCTCCCTTGGAAGCCTGAATTGCTTTTCGCCTTCTTTATATTTTCCATCTCCCCCCATATCTCCTGCTTGGTTTCTTTGATCCGGTCATACTCAATCATCAGTCTCTCTCTGTGTCTGTCTGTTTGTCTCTCTCTGTGTCTGTCTTGTCTGTCTCTCTCTGTGTCTGTGTCTCTCTTCCTGCAGATCCCTTTGCATCCCACGTTGACCTTTCACACACCTTTGAACCAAGGCTGCCCCAGGCTTTAAAGGCCAGTTTCAGGTTCACTTTGTTATGTAAAGCCTTCACCTTACAAAAGTGACCTTGACAGATTCCTCCAGGACCAAATCACATTAAAAAAAGAAAAAAAAAAAACGTTTTGCCTTGGGAAAAAGGAAAAACAGGGACCGTAACATATTTCTTGCCATGTGGATGGGAATGACTTTAGAGAGCCAACATCAGTAGAACTTGTACCTTGACGGCTAAACTTAACCTTGTCCTCCCGGCCGAGCGGTTTTTGTGTTTCCCCTTCAGTGTATGTGTTTGGGACCCTCCCCTTGCCGACGGGCCCTGTAGCATCAAAGACTATGTCTTTTGTCCCCCAAAGCGCTGGACAGGGGACAGGCTGCCTCACACACAGTAGATACTCAGTAAGTTTTCTGCTCTGAACAGGAACAGTTTCTCCGGAAGTAGGAGCGGGTGACGTTCCCGTCCACCATCAGGGTCACCACTTAGTGGTGTGAACAGCAGGCACAGCACCGCCTCAATCATCAGGTCTCTCCTGCGCCAGCTCCGCTTTAACTCAGAAAACCCGCCCGTCCGCTGGGTGCGGATGGAGATGGATGAGTGGAATTGACTTTCCGCTGTTGTCTCCCTTGGCGTTCCCTACCCTGTAGGGGAAGAGTCCTGAGGCTGCATGTCTCTGTTTCCTCCAAATCTAGGAAATGTCAGGAGCTGATCAGTCTGGACATAGGGTCTCCCTGCAGAGAAGACCGCTCAAAATGGGGAGTCGAGAGAGCCTTCCTGTTCCAGAAAGTGGCACGCACTGTCTCCTCCAGATTCCGTAACATGTCAGCAAGCGATGTTTTCTTAAGAACTTAATTTTTCCTTGAAAAAAAAAAAAAAGGGATGTAGAAAAAGACTTGTACTTTTTCTGTTCCTTCCTGTTACTCAGCATAACGTGTTAGTGGCTGGTGGGTAATTTTGAGATCTGGTTGGTAACTTTTTCTTTTTTTTTTTTTTTTGTCTTTTTGCCTTTTCTAGGGCTGTACCTGCAGCATATGGAGGTTCCCAGGCTAGGGGGCGAATCGGAACTGCAGCTGCTGGCCTACACCACAGCCACAGCAACGCGGGATCCGAGCCAGGTCTGCAACCTACACTACAGCTCACAGCAATGCAGGATTCTTAACCCACTGAGTGAGGCCAGTGATCGAACCCGCAACCTCATGGTTCCTAGTTGGATTCGTTAACCACTGAGCCATGATGGGAACTCCCTGGTTGGTAACTCTTAAAGCTAGAAGCTGAGTAGGACAAGCACCATGCAGGGGATAGGGTTACAGAGAAAACTAGAACCTGGTAGACACAAATCCTCCAATTGCATGAGAGCGTTGTGAATCACAAATAGTCTTATTATTTACACATTGTAAATTTTGGTTTCATGTGTGATCTTTCCTATAGAAAATGGTGGCATTTGGTTTTGTCATTGGAAAGGGAGCATGGCTCCGGGTTTGAACATAAAGGACTTAAAGTGCAACAACTCTGGGAATCTTGACACTAGACAAGAGTGGGAGAAAAAGCCTTCACATACCTTAAAATGAATTACTGGTTAACTACTAGTAATATGCCATGGGCCCTGAGACCAGCATCTAACACTGCAGGATCAATAAGGGTATTTATCATGTGTGGGTATCGATCTCTCTGGAAGGAGTGAATCATATTTCACGCTGCATATGTTAGTGCACAAAAAAAGTAGCAGAGAGATTGGGAAGCCTTATCAAAGAACCGGCCGTGTGGAAGGTGGGTGTACAGAGCCCCAGACCTGATCGTTGCATGAGAAGAGTTTTGAGTCTGGAGGCAGCGTCTCTGTTGGATGATTGCTGCTGGTCATTTTTCCAGTGAACACAGTTCTGCTTCCTTTCCTAACGTCCAGTCTGGACCTGCAGTGCACACATTAGGACTAGGTGTTAAGTAACAACACAGAACAGCTGGCTTCATGCTTCTGTCTGCAACTGGGCTGAGGAAGAGGAATTAGCTTGCTAATTCCTATAAGGGGCCACTGGCTAATGAAGCCACCCGTTTTCTTAGAACAGTGAGGTTATGCTTTCTGTCATTGTGAGTGTTATTATTGTCACCTTGTTCAGTTTTTACTCTGGAAAAATACAGAGTAAGATCCAGCTTAAGGATTTTCAGCAAACTCGTCAAGATGTTTCCCTTCTCACATTCTTCTCTCGTGTTTGGACCGGCTCTGCAGTTTAAAGTCCCTCTCGCAGTGTGTGTGATACTTTGGGGGTGGGGTGGGACGGGGGGTCCATGGTCCCAGTCAGGGGCCCGACACAAATTGGTGCATTCAGCTCCAGTTTCTGGAGCCAGGTGACAATTTGTACTGTTTTTTTGTTTCTTTTTTCTCTCTGTAATTCAGAAAATGGTTAGGAGTAGCCCGTTAGGCAGTTGTACAAGGAAAACCAGTAAAGAAGTTCTTTAGTGTACATATATGTATTATATGATGTGTGTGTATGTATATGTACTATTTTAAATTTTGTATGCTTAGTTATATATTTTGTGGCTTTTGAGTTGGAAATCTTTCCAGTCTATCGTCAATTAGTAGTGACAGTCCACCTGGAGTTCCCATTGTGGCGCAGCGGGTTACGAAGCCGACCAGTATCCATGAGGATGCAGGTTAGATCCCTGGCCTCGCTCAGTGGGTTAAGGATCTGGCATTGCCGTGAGCTGTGGTGTAGGTCGCAGATGTGGCTCGGATCCTGCGTTGCTATGGCTGTGGCGTAGGCTGGCAGCTGTAGCTCCCTAGCCTGGGAACGTCCATATGCCGCAGGTTTGGCCCTAAAAAGAAAAAAGAAAAAAATAGTGACACTTAACGTGACTTAGCAGTGGTGAAGAGTAACTTACTAGTTACTATTCTGGAAATTCTGCTGTAGCAGAGGTTGCCAAGAGAGGGCACATCCGCTTGTGTTCTTACCCTGGCGAGAGCTGCATGTTTCTCCTCAAGCTGGAGTAAGTAAAGCATGGTCACTCAGCAGTTGAACAAGGACCTGAAAGGGTAGCTGGGTGGTGTCTCTGGTCCCTGGATGGTGAGTATTAGTAGGGTAACGTTGTGGCTTAAAAGAAATTCCCAGAAAACCAGATGTGCCAGTGATTTTCATGTGCTTCTTTTTCCCCCCATTACTGCAGCCTCTGAGTGCAAGCTTACAGTTAGCTCTTCTGACTTGCAGTCTTTAAAGAGTCTAGTCCATGCCAGTCTATACATCATGTATACGTACATGTATAGAAGAGATTGTTTTAGGGAGTTCCCTGGTGGCCAAGTGATTAAGGGTTCGGCATTGTCATTGCAGTGGCTTGAGTTCCATCCCTGGCCTGGAAACTTCCACATCCCATGGGCATGCCCCCCCCCCCAAAATGAGAGACTATTCTAGCCTAATCTGTTCTCCCGCCTCCTTATTTTAGGTCCATCTTCTGTCCTTGGATCAGATTTAACTTTCCTAAAATATTGATGTTACTCTTTTGCTCTGAAAACTTGTCGACTCCCTAGAGTTTCAGGGCAAACCAGAGGTCCTTGGCTGGCATTCACGTTCAAGGCCTTCCAGAGTTTGTCCAAAAGTAACTTTCCAGGATCATCATCTCCTGCCCCTTGTCGTGAACTCTGCACTCCAGCCAGGCTTGTCACCATCCCTAGATCATGTCCTTTCCCCCGTTCCCGATCCTGTTGATGTTATTCGCCTGTTTTGACTGCCTCCCCAACCCCACCATCTCTGAGCCACCTCCATCCTGACTCATGTCTCTGCACCTTTTGCTGCTGGTGACATCTACCCATGCTGTCATTGTGGCTATTAGATTTTTGCTTTGTAGGTTTCTCAGTCTACACCTAGTTTTCCCAAAGAGACGACACATTCTTAAGAAAAAATGAAACATTTTGGAGTATTTCTTTATGCTTTTTATAGCATTTAATGCAGAGCTTTGGATATAGTTGTGATATTATAACTAATGAGTGAATCAAATATAAGTACAGAAATACAACTGAAGATCAAGAATAAATGATTTTTTGCATTACCTGAACCTCTTTGTTGTCCAGAAGTCTTACGAGGAACAGTATAGTTGGTCAAGTGAAATAAGAACTTGAAAGGGTGAATTAAGCTTTTGCAGTTAGAATGAAAAAGGCCCGGTGTGGGCCATGCAAATCAGAACTATCTGGCAGCAGTGTACACAGTACCCACAGCTTGAGATTTAAACTCTGTAGTGATTTCTGTAGAAGCCCAGCTTCTTTATTCAGTGGAATTCATTTGTATGCTTCTCTGTGATAACCAGTCAGGACTGTCAGCATAATGCAGTCAGGAGTCATGTAGTTTTAGGGATAATTTTTGGAGCAGTTGCTTTGAATCTTTAGACCAGTGGTTCTCTCGCTTTTGAGCCCATCTGAACCTGCTGAGGGCTGGGCAGTGCTCCGATTTGGTGGGGCTGGGGTGGGGTCTGAGAATGTGCATTTCTACGAGTTCCCAGTGATGCTGATGCTGCTGATTGAAGGACCATGCTCTGAGTACTGCTGGATTAGGCACATGTAGTTGTATGGATGTTTATTTCAACCTTGGGACTCTCCATGTACTGGTGACATCATATAAAGGCTGGGAGGCATAAAGCTGTTTTCTTTTCTTTTCTTTTTTTTTTTGCTTTTTAGGGTCACATTCGCGGCATATGGAGGTTCCCATGCTAGGGGCTGAATCGGAGCTACAGCTGCTGGCGTACATCACAGCCACAGCAACGCAGAATCCGAGCCGCATCTGCAACCTACACCACAGTTTATGGCAACACCGGATCCTTAACCCACTGAGCGAGGCTGGGGATCGAACCCTCCACCTCATGGTTACTAGTCAGATTCGTTTCTGCTGAGCTAGAGCGGGAACTCCCCATGAAGCTGTTTTTAACATTGACCACGAGTTTTAATTTGGAACTTCAAAACACAGTTGCATGGTTTATAAAATACAGAACCTGGTAGTTCCACATGTCCTTGGAATGAATGCCCTCTCCTAGTACTTTTGAAAATGTCGCTTTTTAGGTATGCTTAAACATTTTTGGAGTCTAAAATATTTAGGCATTTACTCTTACAAAGATCAAGTGATATTTATTATTTAAATGCTGGTATGAATTGAAACTTTTTGAACATATTATCTGTACTTATTCTTAAAGCTCAATATGATTTGAAAGAGGGAATAAACTATGGGTAAGTGATGGCATTTTAACTCTAGTCATCTGTAGCCAAACAAATCCTTACTTTGACCTGATGTAGCATTTTATTTGAGGTTTACACTGAAGCCATTCTCTTGTTACCTTGAGGATTATTACTGACAACATTTTGTTGCTGGATAAACTGAGGTCTGATGAGAGGCCCTGACTAGGGTTATGATGCAGAATTCATGAACCTTGGCCCTGATCCTAGAATGCTGGTGTCTTTGGGTTTCTTCTCTCTCTCTCTCTCCTTTTTTTTTTTTTAGGGCCACACTTGCAGCATATGTAGGTTCCTGTGCTAGAGGTCAAATCAGAGCTGCAGTGGCTGGCCTGTGCCACAGTCACAGCAACATGGGATCAGAACTGCATCTGTGACCTGCGTCACAGCTTGAGTCAACACCAGATCCTTAACCCACTGAGCAAGACTAGGGAGCAAATCCTGCATCCTCCAGGATACTAGTTAGGGTCCTAACCCACTGAGCCACGACGGGAACTCCTGGTGTGTTTGGGTTTCTCTTCAGTCCTTTCCCTTTACTTTATTAAGAAACTTGCTTTTTTGCTGGGTGGGCCCTGCGAGTACCCAGTGTTTTTCAGCTGCAGGGATAGGGATTAACACCTAAACTGCCTGTGAGATTGTGTATGGATGTCCCTCTGATGCTTGTGACCGGATGGTAAGAATGTCATTTAATCCCTTTCTGATTTAAATGTCCATCTAATTCACCATTTTCTGAAAATTTTTATTGTTTTGTAATCAGGTAAACAAAGGACATGACATTGAAATCAAAAGAATTAGATACTGAAAACCACCTCTTTTGCTGTTAAATTATTTAAAATAACAGAAAGGAGGAGAGAAGGGCACATGCCTTTTCGAGCCGCCATAGAGTAATGGAATTGGAATTTCTCATCCTGTTAGTTGGGAAGAGGAGAAGAGAAGAAAGGAAAGAAATAAAACAAGATAGTGGCCCTGAGAGCGCATCGTGGGGGGCTGGAAGTGGACGGACTTGGTGTCCTTTCAGAGAAAAGAATCTTCAGTGTTGATTGTAAAATGAGGCTGTAAAAATGTATTTTTGTTGTAGATCTCTCCCGAACCTTCCAGAGAGTGCCCATTTAGTCACACCTACCCCACTTTCTGAGCATCTGCTCTGGGCCGGGCGAATTTCTCTGGGAATTTCTCTCCATGAGCGTCTTTTCCCTGCCTCCACGTTCTCAGTTCTTCGCTGTGTTTTAAAAATGAAATAGCGAGAGTTCCCCCTGTGGCACAACAGGATCCTTGGCGTCTCTGCAGCACCAGGATGCAGGTTTGATCCCCGCCTGGCACAGTGTGTTAAAGGATTTTGGCATTGCTGTAGGTTGCAGCTGTGGCTCAGATCTGATCCCCAGTCCAGGATCGAACTCCATATGCCAGAGGGTGGCCAAAAAAAAAAAAAAAGAGAGAGAGAGAAAGAAATAACATCTTACATTTACTACTTGGAGCTTCTAGTTTTTCCTCATGTTATTTGGATGCCAGGCTACTTGAGCAAACATTTTCATTGGCCCCTTCTGCAGATGTGTCCTGCTACGGGTGGGGCACAGAATGCAGAAGATCGGGGTGTGGGGGCAGGGTGCTGCGAGCTGGGTCTCCCCCGCAGCCAGAGAGAAGGCTCTTCACCACATTATCTGTCTCTGCATTGCTCGCTTGCTCCTCGTCTCCTGCAGGCTTCCGTTTCTCCCACTGTGTTAAAAACAAGGCCCTAAAGGCCTAAAAGACTCCTGCTGGTCTTTTCCAGAGCTAATTCTGCTTGCTCCCTTAGAATCATGTCAACTTTGTCCTGTGACATTGCCTTCTCCCCACCCCCACCCCCCGCCACCACC
>PVHT020000022.1:4875673-4928418 GCA_004024745.2 Catagonus wagneri
AGTGGGTTAACGATCCGGCGTTGCCGTGAGCTGTGGTGTAGGTTGCAGACGCGGCTCGGATCCTGCGTTGCTGTGGCTGCGGCGCAGGCCAGTGGCCACAGCTCCGATTAGACCCCTAGCCTGGGAACCTCCACATGCCGCGGGTGTGGCCATAAACCCGCGGCCATAAAATGACAAAAGGCAAAAAAAAAAAAAAAACAAAACCAAAATCGTGTGGAAGGACACTAGAGATGCACTTGCAATTAAGAGACCAAGAACTTAAAACAGTCTTGTATATAAGTAGACTCCTATATCAAAACTTCAGGGCAACTGCAAACCAAAAGTCTACAATTGATACACAGACAAATAAGAAAAATCAACTCAAATACAGCACTAAAGATAGTCATCAAACCACAAGAGGAGAGAATAAGGGAAGAAGGGAAGAAGAAAGAGCAACAAAAACAGATCCAAAACAGTTAATAAAATGGCAATGACTATACATACCAGTAATTACCATAAATGTTAATGGAGTAAATGCCCCAACCAAAAGACATAGACTGGCTGAATGGAAATAAAAACAAGACCCATATTTATGCTGTTTTCAAGAGACCCACTTCACTTTTAGAGACACATACAAATTGAGAGTGAGAGGATGGAAGAAAATATTCCATGCAAACGGCAATCAAAAGAAAGCTGGAGTAGCAATACTCATATCAGACAAAATAGACTTTAAAGTGAAGAATATTTTGAAAGACAAGGAAGGACACTATGTTGTGAACAAAGGATCAACCCAAGAAGAAGATATAACAATATTAAATGTCTATGCACCCAACATAGGATCACCACAATATATAAGGCAACTGCTAACAACCTTAAAAGGAGAAATCAACCATAACACAATAATAGGGGGGACTTCGGCACCCCACTTACAGCAATGGATAGATCATCCAGACAGAAAATCAATAAGGAAATGTACGCCCTGAATGAAGCATTAGACCAGATGAACTTATTAGGTATTTGTAGGACAGTCCATCCAAAAGCAACAGAATACACATTGTTCTCAAGTGCACATGGAACATTCTCTAAGATTGATCACATCCTGGGCTACAAATCAAGCCTCGGCAACTTTAAGAAAATTGAAATCATATCAAGCATCTTTTCTGACCACAATGCTATATGACTGGAAATCAACAAGAAAGAAACTGCAAAAAAAAACATTAACACGTGGAGACTAAACAACTTGCTACTAAACAACCAGTGGATCGCTGAAGAAATCAAGGAGGAAATTAAAAAATACCTAGAAGCAAATGACAACAAAGATATGACACTCCGAAACCTATGGAATGCAGCAAAAGCAGTTCTAAGAGGGAAGTTTATAGCAATACAGGACTATCTCAGGAAACAAAAAGCTCAAATAAACAACCAAACTTTACATCTAAAGCAGCTAGAGAGGGAAGAACAGACAAGACCTAAAGTTAGTAGAAGAAAAGAAATCAATGAAATAGAAATGAAGAAAACTACAGAAAGATCAGTGAAACTAAAAGCTGGTTCTTTGAAAAGATCAACAAAATTGATAAACCCTTAGCCAGGCTTATCAAGAATAAAAGAGAGAGGACTCAAATCAATAAAATTAGAAATGAAAAGTAACAATAGACATCACAGAAGTGCAAAGGATCATAAGAGACTAGTGTATGCAGAGAGATGCCAATGAAATGGACAACCTAGAAGAAATGGACAAATTCTTAGAAAAATACAATCTTCCAAGACTAAACCAAGATGAAATAGAAAAGATGAATGGACCAATCACAAGTACTGAAATTGAAACTGTGATTAAAAAACTACCAACAAACAAAAGTCCAGGACCAGATGGCTTCCCAGGAGAATTCTATCAAACATTTAGAGGAGAGCTAACACCTATCCTTCTGAAACTATTCCAAAAAAATTGCAGAGGAAGGAACACTCTCAAACTCATTCTCTGAGGCCACCACCATAACCCTAATACCAAAACCAGACAAAAATACCACAAAAAAAGAAAATTACAGGCCAATTTCACTGAATATACATGCAAAAATCCTCAACAAAATACCAGCCACCTGAATCCAACAATACATTAAAAGGATTGTACATCATGATCAAGGGGGATTTACCCCAGGTATGCAAGGAGTCTTCAGTATCTTCAAATCAATTAGTGTGATACATCATGTTAACAAACTGAAGAATAAAAACCATATGATCCTCTCAGTAGATGCAGAAAAAGCCTCTGACAAAATCCAATACCCATTTCTGATAAAAACCCTTCAGAAAGTGGGGGAACCTACATCAACATAATAAAGGCCATCTAAGATAAAACCAGAGCTAAATAACATCATTCTCAATGGTGAAAAGCTGAAAGAATTCCTGCTGAGATCAGGAACAGGACAAGGATGTCCGCTCTCGCCACTACTATTCAACATAGTTTTGGAAGTCCTAGCCACAGCAATCACAGAAGTAAAAGAAATAAAAGGAATCCAAACTGGAAAGGAAGAAGTAAAACTATCGCTATTTGCAGATGACATGATACTACTATACCTAAAAAATCCTAAAGACTCTACCAGAAAACTGTTAGAGCTCATCAATGAATTTGGCAAAGTAGCAGGATACAAAATTAATACACAGAAATCAATTGCATTTCTATATACTAACAAGGAAAGATCAGAAAGAGAAATTAGGGAAGCAATTCCGTTTACCATTGCATCAAAAAGAATCAAGTACTTAGGAATAAACCTACCTAAAGCGACAAAAGACCTATACTCTGAAAAGTATAAGACGCTGATGAAAGAAATCAAGGATGACGTGAACAGATGGAAAGACATACCATGCTCTTGGATTGAAAGAGTCAGTATTATCGAAATGACTATAGTACGCAAGGCAATCTACAGATTCAATGCAATCCCTATTAAATTACCAAGGACATTTTTCACAGAGCTAGAGCAAAATATTTTAAAGTTTGAAAGCACAAAAGACCCAGAATAGGCAAAGACATCCTGAAAAAGAAAAATGGAGCTGGAGGAATCAGGCTCCCTGCCTTCAGACTATACTACAAAGCTACAGTCATCAAAATCATATGGTACTGGCACAAAAACAAATATAGATCAGTGGAACAGGATAGAAAGCCCAGAATTAAACCCATGCACCTACAGTCAACTAAGCTATGACAAAGGAGGCAAGAATATACAATGAAGAAAAGACAGCCTGTTCAATAAGTGGTGCTGGGAAAACTGGACAGCCACATGCAAAAGAATGAAATTGTCACTTCCTAACACCATACACAAAAACAAACTCAAAATGGATTAAAGTCCTATATGTAAGACTAGATACTGTAAAACTCTTAGAGGAAAACTTAGGCCACTCTCCAACATAAACGATAGCAACATCTTCTCAGATCCAGCTGTTAGAGTAATGACAATAAAACTCTCCAACATAAACGATAGCAACATCTTCTCAGATCCAGCTGTTAGAGTAATGACAATAAAAAGAAAAATAGACAAATGGGACTTAATTAAACTTAAGTTGCTGCACAGCAAAGGAAACCATAAACAAAATGAAAAGACAACCCACAGAATGGGAGAAAATATTTGCAAATGAAGCAACTGACAAGGGCTTAATCTCCAAAATTTATAAACACCTCCTACAGCTCAATACCAAAAAAAAAAAGGATAACCCCATCAAAAAATGGGCAGAAGATCTAAACAGACAGTTCTCCAAAGAAGACATACAGATGGCAAATAAACACATGAAAAGATGTTCAACATCGCTCCTCATTAGAGAAATGCAAATCAAATCCACTATGAGGTACTACCTTACACCAGCCAGAATGGCCATCATCAAAAAGTCTACAAACAATAAGTGCTGGAGAGGGTGTGGAGAAAAAGGAACCCTATTACACTGTTGGTGGGAATGTAAATTGGTGCAGCCATTGTGGAAAACAGTGTGGATATTCCTCAGAAAACTAAAAGTTGAATTACTGTTTGATTCAGCAATCCCACTTCTGAGCATCTATCCAGAGAAATCCATGACTCGAAAAGACACATGTACTCCAGTGTTCATTGCAGCACTCTATGCAATAGTTAGGTCATGGAAACAACCTAAATGTCCACTGACAGAGGACTGGATAAAGGAGATGTGGTACATATACACAATGGAATATTACTCAGCCATTAAAAGGAAATAAATAATGGCATTTGCAGCAACTGAGAAATTATGCTAAGTGAAGTCAGTCATACAATGAGACACCAGCATCAAATGCTATCACTTACATGTGGAAACCAAAAAAAAGACACAATGAACTTATTTGAAGAACAGATACTGACACACAGACTTTGAAAAACTTATGGTTTCCAAATGAGACAGATTGTGGGTTGGGATGCACTGAGGGTTTGGGATGGAAATGCTATAAAATTTGGTTGTGATGATTGTTGTACAACTATGAATTTAATAAAATGTATTGAGTAATTAAAAGAAAGGTGTATATTTTATAAAGAAGTATTAATTAAATAGCAAGGAGTTCCTGCTGTGGTGCAGTGGGTTAAGTATATGACTGTGGAGGTGTGGGTTCTGTATCCGGCCCAGCAATGTGCGTTAAAGGGTCTGGCAGAGGTTGCAGTTGAGCCTCGGGTTCAGTCCCCGGCCTGGGAACTTCCATATGCTGTAGGTGTGGCTGTTAGAAAAACTCAATAGCAAACACCGCAAATAATACTTACAACCAATGTTTAAGGGGTAGGAACTGCGCAGCTCACTTTTATGCCAACTTGTTACGGCAGAGATGCAGGGACAGTCATCTGGGGCAGGACCTCCCCCAAACTTGTTGTTCCTGCTGTTTCAGGAGGGCGCCCTGGCTGTGCTCTTTGGACCCCCTCCTGGTGGCCGCTTCTCCGGACGGGGAGGGCAGGGAAGGGGCTGCTTTTGCTTGTCACCACGCTCCATGGAAGATGTCCCTGAGCTGCCCCTGGAGGACACTGAGCTGGTCTCTTTGGATCTTCCCTCTGGTCTGACCCCGGCTCCATCTAACGGGCCTAAGTCTTAAGCAGCATCTCCTCTATCTCTGACTTGACTCTCTTGCTAAGGCTCGACTTTCCTCCTAACTCTTCACCAGAGCAAAACCCTTAATACGGTTGCCTTGTGGCTTGCCCTGTGCTTTGTGTATCAGTTTGTTTGGGGGAGCCGCATGAGATGTTTTCCGAACAAAGAGCTTCATTGTGATCCCTCGAAAAAAATTGACTCTAGTGTAGATCATTGTAGTTTTTTAAATCCAGACTTCTTAGAGATTAGTGGGGAGGGTATTGCATTGTCTACAAAAAGAAACCACTGATTTTTTTTACTGTAGAGTTGAGACTTCCTTGTAAGTCTCCCTATAAAGTCATGCAAGCCGCAAATAGTTATTGAGCACCTACTAAGTGCAAAACCTATACAATTAAAAAAAAAGCTAGAGCAGTCTAGCGGGCCAGCATCCTGGAATCCCAAGGCTCTTCCGTTTTGCTGCCTTGCCTGCATGCCGAGAGCTGCGTTAATCGCTTTTGGTCTCTCTGCAGCCTCTGGAGATTTGTGGCCCAATCATAGATTCCTGTCCTGTTGTGAAACAGGAATAACATTTGTGACACTGGAACAAACTCACGATGAATGGCTGGTTCCACTGACCAGCAGCTCAATTTCACTTCTGCATTTAATTGCCTGCAAAAGCTGTTTATTGCCTGGTGCACTCCTCCACGGCAACATTACCTCTTAAATAAACATGTTGTACCAGGTTGACGAGGGAGAAGTGCACAGCAAGTGAGCAGAAATAAATATGGGAGGACACTGGGCTATACCTGGAATCTCCTTTCAGCCTCCACGGCAGGCGCCCCCTGGACTAGCTTTTCAGAAGCTGTGTAAGCAGAGATGGAGACCGGTGTTCCTGACACGGCTGGGGTGGTTATGTGGCCACAGAGGTGCCTTCTCTCCTTTTTGTGGTTCTTTTGGGCTCAGTCTGAAGTGCATCAAAGTAAGATTGCCCAATTCTGATTAGGCTCCTCACTGGAATGCATTCGATTGTTAAAGAAACGTACAGTGAGGTCCTACTATGTGCTTGGGATCTAGCGCTGAATCAAACACACAAAAAATGAGAAAAGTAGGTCTGTTATTACTGGTAAATGAGAAGGGAGGTCAGCGATCGTCTAAGTAACCCTGGGTTTGGAACTGAGACACAGACTGGCAGGACATCAGTCAGATTCTGGCCTCTAGACCTAGGAGCACAGAGAAAGGCGCCTCCTTGTGGACCTTATTGGGACGGCCCTTCAGCACTTGCCAGCTAAGGGCCAGAGGCCCCAGCCCCGCCTGCACTTGTAAAAGCTGTCCCTTTTGACTGTCTTGGTGGCGTGCGCACTGTACCAGCCCTGCCATCCTGTACTGAGCAGCCTGGCGAGGGGGTCCTGGTTTTCACACTGTCTCTTTTTTTTTTTTATTTTTTAATTTTTTAGGGCAGCGCCTGTGACATCTGGAAATTCTCAGGCTAGGGGTTGAATTGGAGCTGCAGCTGCATGCTTGGACCACAGACAGAGTAACGCAGAATCTGAGACACATCTGCGACCTACACACACTGTAGCTCATGGAAACACCAGATCCTTAACCCACTGAGTGAGGCCAGGGGTCAAACCCGCATCTCATGGATACTAGTATACCAGTCGGGTTTGTTTCTGCTGAGCCACAATGGGAACTCCTGTCACCTCTTTTATATTAGCGTGGTTCAGCATCAGTGTCAGAACAACCTGTTAGCTGAGTGAATGCTGAGCTGTGACTTCTGGAGCCTGGGAGTGCGGGCACAGCCCCAGGGCCTTCACGTCTCTGCCCTGGGGGTCCCCAGGAGGTCCAGAGTGGTGGGAATAGGAGGCCATGGCTTAAACTTGTCTCCCGTTCCCAGGGAGATAGTATTCATTAATTAAGCCATTGATTTTTAATATTTCTAAATTTAAGAACTGGTATGTCTGGGAGAAGGTAGTAGAATGTAAAATGTACTTCAGTTTTAAAGATGAAATAGGAGAGGCTTGACGTAATTTTGTGCTTGTGTCAGGCCAGTAAGCTCCCCTGTCAGGCCCCCTGGTCAGAGGAGACTCCAGGTAATTTTGGCTGGGAAAGATGAAGTGACTGGCCTGAGGAACATAGCCCCAAGCCTGGGCCTTCCTTCTTGGGCTTATCACTCAGGACCCACTCGGCTGCCCCTCTAATCCCATCACCCACTTCCTAGGCTGGTTAAACCAGCCCCGACTTCCCTTTTTAGGCAAACTGGTATTGTCCACTATTTGTTGGTAAACAGACACTGACAGGCTTTCTCTTCTGGAAAGAAAAACTCAGAAAGTCTTCAAGCTCACAGAAGAGGAATTCGGAAGGCCATATTCGGTTTTAAACATTTATAGCAATTTCTTTCCTTAGGAAAAGGGAATTTAAAATTGGATATGGTGTTTGCTTTGATCTGTTAGGGCTAAGCACCCTAATTTATTTTTTAAAAGGAAATTGTGGAGTCATACATTTCTGTTGATGTTGCTATGATGTGGTTTATTTATTTTGTATCTGACTACTTTGGTGAACTCTGTAATTCTAATGTTTTATAATAGATTATTTTGAGGTTTCTAGGTTAGACAATCATTTCAGAGAAAAGCATTGATATATTTTTATTCCTCCTCGCAAAAACCTCCAGTTCTAATTTATGTTCTTGGTGCATATAATTCAGTTTAAATATCAGTAGTGGGCTGCTAGGGTCATCTTGTTCCTTCTTTTATTGGGAATGTTTCAGTTCACTGTCCTGAATGCAGGATGTTACCTGTGCTGGTGTACAGAGAGATGAAGAGGATAAGGATAAGGCTTTTTTTCTTAGAGCTAAATTATTGTTTTAAAAAATATTTGTGTATCGGAGTTCCCTTCGTGGCTCAGTGGTTAACAAATTCGACTAGGAACCATGAGGTTGCAGGTTCAATCCCTGGCCTTGCTCAGTGGGTTAAGGATCCGGCGTTGCCGTGAGCTGTGGTGTAGGTTGCAGACGCGGCTCGGATCCCGCGTTCCTGTGGCTGTGGCGAAGGCCGGTGGCTACAGCTCCTGTTAGACCCCTAGCCTGGGAACCTCCACATGCCGCGGGTGTGGCCCTAGATAAAAAGGCAAAAAGACAAAAAAAGAAAAAAAAATTGTGTATTGAGACTGTACCCTTTCAACTTTTTTTTTTGACTAAGTAAGGATTTTTTTCTTTTTTTCATAAATGCCCTTACTTTGCAATGTAAACAGTTGGCAGATCTCTGTGTCCTCCACCCCCTTTTCAAAATGTTGTACTAGTCTGAAGTCCAGAGAGAGTCTGGAAACCATGGCACCTGGCGCTGTGTCCCCATGGCCACAGCAGAGTTCCCGAGGGTTTTCAGTGCCCTGCCTTGAGCGGTTGGCTCAGCCTCAGTCTTTGCAGGCAAGGTGCTTTGGTCTTTTCCTGTCTTTTTACCTCAGCCCTGTATATGCCCTTATGCCAGTCCAGCCTTTTGTGGGGCCCTGTCACGCGCACCCCAAGTAAGTCCTGCTTTCGGGCAGAGTGAGGACCCAGGGACTGGGCTTCCCAGCTCAGAAGGCTGGTCTTGGAGAATCTTTTATTTAAACGTGGAAGTCATTACCGACCGCCCACAGTTGAAAGCCGGTGACGTGAAGGTGTCAGGCTTCCCCAAGTTTGGGGTCACATGGCCTCTTCTGTGAACTTTCCCTTAAATGGCATGTCAGGCCCTAGCTGCATCTGTAATTTTCTCTTCTGAAACATAATTTCTGACTAGGTTCTTCTCATTTAAGGAGAAGCAATGATAAACCCAGTTCTCTTGGGCCTTGATATCATATTCCTACTCTTGCAGGTGCTCCTGCAGGTGCTCGTGTACAGGGCACCTGAGGGGCAGCAGCGGGCCTGGGAAGCTTTCATAAAGTATAGTTGATTTACGGTTTTGTGATAATTTCTGCTGTATAGCAAGGTGATTTAGTTATACATATACTATGTCCATTGTTTTTCATACTCTTTTCCTGTATAGATTATCACAGACTATTCGGTTGAGTTCCCTGTACTATATACAGTAGGTTCCTGTTGGCCAAGCGTTCCATATACCTCACTGCACATATGCCAGTTCCGAACCCCAAGTCCATCCCTCCCCTCTCAGCCTGTCCCCTTTGGTATTGGTAAGTTTTTTTTTTTTTTAACTTAATGGATTTTATTTCAATTATAGGTGTACATAGATCATCACAGGTCAATTTGACAGATTTTGTGTCCCAAACCCACAGTGTATCCCCCCACCCCCCAGATTGTCTTATTTGAAAAACCAAGGTTTTCCAAAGTCTGTGAGTCACTGTCTGTTCTGCAAAGAGAGGTTAATTGTGTCTTTTTAGTTTCCACGTGAAAGCAGTAGCATTGGGTGTTGCTGTCTAATTGTCTGACTGGTTTCACTTCCACGATAATTTCTAGGTCCATCCATGTTTCTATAAATGTTGGTAATTTGTTCCTTTTAATGGCTGAGTAATATTCCATTGTGTTTATGTTGGTATCCCTAAGTCTGTTTTCAGAGCCTGAGTCTGTTCCTGTTCTGCAAATAAGTTCATTTGTATCTTTTCTTAGTTTACACATGTAAGATATCATATGTTTGTCTTTCTCTGATTTACTTCACTTAGTATGAGACTCTCTAGGTCCATCTCCGTTGCTACAAATGGCATTCTTTCATTCTTTTTTTATGGCCTGAGTAATACTCCATTGTCTAAAAATAGAACCAACAGAGTTCCCATCATGGCGAAGCAGTTAACAAGTCCGACTGGGAACCATGGGGTTGCGGGTTCGATCCCTGGCCTTGCTCAGTGGGTTAATGATCCGGCGTTGCCGTGAGCTGTGGTGTAGGTTGCAGATGCGGCTCGGATCTGGCGTTGCTGTGGCTGTGGCGTAGGCCAGTAGCAACAGCTCTGATTGGATCTGGACCCCTAGCCTGGGAACCTCCATATGCTGCAGGTGCGGCCCTAAAAAGCAAAAAATAAAAAAATAAAAAAATTTTTAAAATAAAAATAGAACTACCATATGACCCAGCAGTCCCACTCCTGAGCATCTATCTAGGAAAAACCATAATTTGAAAAGATACGTGCACCCCAGTGTTCATTGCAGCACTGTTTACAATAGCCAAGAGCAGAAGCAACCTTAATGTCCTCCGACAGAGGAATTGATAAAGACACCAGTACCTGGAGTCCTGGCTTTCTGTTGCTAAATGATCTCCTCATTAAGCGAGGTGTAATTGCCTGGAAGAATAGCTGTTTTGTCTCATTCTAGATGAGTACAAGCCATGATCATGACTGACGTGGTCTGATTTTCCTTACTCCGTTTTTGGCAGGAACGGTTGTTTTCTTATACAGATTTTGAAAGTTGAATGACCTGCAGGCTTTTGATCCCATAGGAGGGCTGTTGTTTGCAAGAACTGGTGCCTGTGTTGACTGTATTCCTGGTGGCTCGTGGTCTGGAACCAAGGCTGAGGGAGCTGAGCTCCGACAGTGAGAGCCGGGGCTGAGGAGCGTTCCTTCACTGCAGCAGTGTGCAGGAGAAGCGTTTCTGCAGAGTGTTTTGCTTACCAAGGTGTGGTTTACAGATGAAAATGGAACTGGTCCCTGGAAACCCCAGGCAGTGACCGAGTCATCTTTGACTCAGAGCAGATCTGGTTTGGCTCCCAGTTGTCCTGAAGGATTGATTCTCAGCCTGAAGGAAGTGGTCCAGTAACATCCTAGGAGATCCAGATTGAAAGTAACCTCGGATTCTTAGGAGCATTTGGGAGACTCCAGTAAATCCTGGACCGTCCCGTCCCACAGGGTCATTTCCATTCTTAGCTGAGTTCGGTTTAATCTAGAAACCCTGGAAAGGGCTGGTCTATGCCAGGGATAACTCCACAGTTCAACTCGAGGCAGAAAGACAGACATTATTGGTCTTTTGGGAGATTGTTACATAATGACTGACACAGTAGCATCAGGTTAGTAAGTAATACAGTCATTTGGGGATTCTGTGGTCTACTTAAAAATTAGATAATTAGATCACAGTTTTTAAAAGCTTCCAGATTTGATTTAGTTGGGCTGGTGGCCAAAAATCTTATCTATGTTTGCCTTTTTAGCTTACTTTTTTTTCCCAAGTAAATGTGAATTATGATGTGAGATTAGTTGCTTTATAGATTGTTTAAGTATGTGGGTGAGAGACACTCAAATTCCTTGGGAATCCATATTTCTGTGGGCTGTTAAGTGGTCCTCATTAGTTGAATAAAGGCCAAAATCAGAGTTCCCGTTGTGGCTTAGTGGGTTAAGAACTTGACATGGTGTGTGTGTGAAGGATGCAGGTTTGATCCCCAACCTCGCTCAGCGGGTTGAGGATCCAACCTTGCCACAAGCTGTGGTATAGGTTGTAGATGCGGCTTGAATCTGGCATTGCTGTGGCTGTGGTGTAGGCCGGCAGCTGCAGCTCCAGTTTGACCCCTAGTCTGGGAACTTCCATATGCCGCTGCCGCCAGTGCGGTCATAAAAAGGAGAAAAAAAGTGGGGGGGGACCAGAATCAAGGGAATTCATAATGGAGGCTGATTTGCCCTATTCTTGAAGCTATATTAGGAATATGGTAGTAGCAAAACGAAGGGTTATGAAAACCTCCATCGTGTTACAGACCGTGTATAAGAAAATCCTTTGTGCGTTTATCATTCATTCATTGAGTGCCGGGCCCTGTGCTGGACTGTCCTCTCGCGTGCCAGCTCACAGTAGGTGGATAGGAGAGACGAATCCAAGGCCAGACCCGATCGGAGTCCCAGGTTCCCTGGGGCTGTGGTACCTTGTGGCAAGGTGGGCCCTGTGCAGGGATTGTCCAGGGGTGGGGTGAGGCGGGGGTGGGAGTGGGGGACTGCATTTCTATCACTGCAGTCATTTAGAATGCCCACTGCACGGTGCGAAGCAGATTGACTTAGTTATTTAAAAAAGTGCTCTGCAGAGAGTGCAGCCCCTTGCTGCCTGCACCCGGGGCAGGTTGTTCTCAGCACCCCCTTCCCTTTGGGAGACCCCTGACCTTGAGGACATCTCCCTGAGATGTACAACCTCCTGGGAGGGGGATTCAAAAGAAGGTTGAGGAGCAGGGAAAAAGGGATTGTCTGCTCATTTTATTTCTCACACCTTTTCTCATCACGTTCTGGCAATTCTTAGTCGGTCCTGGGAGAAGGAAGGCAGACATCATATTTTGATGTCTTGGGTAATGGTATGAAGCCAAACAATGTGAAGGAGCTTTTTCCTCTGTCTCTCTCCATTTGATAGTGTCAGGGTAGTTTCTGGAGTTGATTTTTCAACTTTTTATGTTTCTAAATTTTGTTGGAGTATAGTTGATTTATAGAGTTGTATTAATTTCAGGCATACAGCAAAGTAACTCAGTTATATATATGTGTGTGTATATATACATTTCTTTATACATAATTATTATTATTATTATTATTATTTGCTTTTTTTAGGGCTGTACCAGCAGCATGTGGAAGTTCCCAGGCTAGGAGTCGAATCTGAACTGAAACTGCCAGCCTACACCACAGCCACAGCAACCCCGAATCCAAGCCACATCTGTAATCTACAACACAGCTCATGGCAACCCCGGATCCTTAACCCACTGAGTGAGGGCAGGGATCGAACCCACATCTTTATGGATTCTAGTCAGGTTTGTAACCTGCTGAGCCACAATGGGAACTCTGCCTTTACAGTTTCTTTACCACCCAGGAGTGGTAAGTTTTCCCTGTGCTATTCAGTAGGTCCCTGTTATGCATCTAGTCCATATGTAATAGTGTGTATATATCAATCCCAACCCCCACTTTGTCCCTCCCCCCACAGCGTTTCTCCCCTTTGGTAAACTTAAGTTTGTTTTCAAAATCTTTGAGTCTGTTTCTATTTTGTTAAGTTCTAGTGTATCTTTTCTATTAAGATTCCACATATTAGTGATCAACTTTTTAAATGTGAAAAGCAGAAACACGTCAGACAGCAGGTTTTTCTTTCAAATATCAAACAAATATACTTTAAATAATTTTTAAAATATGTAATAGGCAGGTTTTTCTGTCTCCCTGTTGCTAGGTCCGTGACACCTGTGAAAGGGCTCAGAGTTAAATGCAAACAGAACCGAAAGAAGAAGGGTCAGTGGGTGTGATCACCAGCTTGTACTGACAGCCCTGCAGTGGGAGGCTGGTGGAGGCAGTTACCGAGCAGCCTTGTACTGAGCTCTGCATACCTGCTGCCACTCAGCCTGAAAGTGTGGCCTTTTGGGGCCTGATGACCCCTCTTGTGGCTGAGAAACGGAGGCTCAGGGAGGTGCAGTAACTTGCCGCGTCCCAGGCTGGCAAGTGGGGCAAGAGCTGGCACCTAGATTTGCCTCTCTGCCTTCCTTGTGGGGCAGCCCACGTTGCTTGGTTTTCCGGAGCTGAAGCCCTGAAAAGTGTTACATAATGTGGTTCTTTCTTTCTTTTTTTTTTTGACATCTTACTAAAAGATTCATCTTACATATTGTTTTCTGAGACTTGACGTGTTACAGAGTGGGAGAAAGTCCTAATCCTCAGGGCGTTAACCACGTTTAAGTCACACACGCTCATACACATGCACGCATGCGCGCATGCGCACGTGCACTTCTCTGCATTCAAGGGACCGATTTTTGGTTATTGTTGCATTGTTTTGGTTACTTGGAGGAGGCTCTCCGTCACGGTTTTGGAGGGGAAGGGCCTTTCCATGCCACTAACACAGCGTGCATTGGGTGTGAGGGGCCATCAGCGTCACCAGCCTGCATTCCGGTGTTTGGTGCCACTTTGGGTTAAGCGCACACGCACACGTACTTACACTTAGAAGGTGGCCCCAGACAGTCTCAGCTTGCCCTTCAAGCAGTCTGTCATGTTCAGTACTCATAAGAAACCCTTCACGCTGCTGATTTATGCTAAAAGTATCCTAATGTTTCTGACAGCTCATGTGTGACATGAATATAATCCATATTTCTTAGAGCAGCTAATCCCCGTGGCTTATTTCCCAATACTGCTGATGGGGCTATATCTCTTGGTGTCGCAGCCGGTGAGATTCTGATGGTAACATATTGTTCGTGGGTCACTAATTTAGTCTAAAACAGTAGGTTGGAACAGAGTAGCAAAGGTTAATTAAGTTTGTCCATCAAGATGGGAACAGAAATGGATGCCTCTGATACTTCTGGTTGGGAAATCAAAGTTCCTGAAAGTGTGGTCACGGGCATCTTTAGTGCTCATTTTCAGACTGACTGCCCCCCAACCCCCCTGTCGCAAAGTTTCTTATTTGATCTTGGAGCAGTGAAAATGTGAAGAGTTGTTCAAGGTCAAAGACAATGAGTAGGTCTTTCTTGTAAGCAGATGTCTTACTTTAAAGTGGGAAAGGGAGACTTGGTTAAGTAGAGAGAAGCTTCCCAGGCGGACTTGCCTTGGGGTCCTTGCCTTCTTGGCTTAATCCCTTTGTGAACAGAACCAAATTTCCTGATGTCTGTGGGCAGTTCTTCCTGTGTTGATTACCCACGAGGGCTCAAGTCACTGTACTTTCCATTCCACCTCCAGACTCACCCCTCGCCCCCGACTTGTGCTTACTGACTGTGAGATGTGGCAAGTTACTCTTTCTCAGGAAGGTTACAGTAAGCGTGTCATCCTTCCGAAGCCCCCTCCGCCTGTCTTCAGAAGTGTGATGTAATGATCAGAGACTTGCATGTTAGACAGAGTGGAGAGTACTGTGTCTTTTTTTTTTTTTTTTTGCCTTATCTAGGGCCGCACCTGCGGCATATGGAGGTTCCCAGGCTAGGGATCTAACGGGAGCCGTAGCCGCCGGCCTTCGCCACAGCCACAGCAACGCGGGATCCGAGCCGCATCTGCAGCCTTCACCACAGCTCACGGCAATGCCGGATCCTTAACCCACTGAGCAAGGCCAGGGATCAAACCTGCGTCCTCATGGATGCTAGTCAGATTCGTTAACTATCGAGCCACAATGGGAACTCCGAGAGTACCGTGTCTTGATAGTTATTAATCTGGTTTTTAAAATGCAAACCGCAGCTCTTTTATTGAAGTTGTTTCCTGTTGGCTTTTACGTGAACGTTGCTTGCATTTCTGCCTGGCTTTGTGTGAGTTCAGTTGGGAAGTCAGGGTTTGTGTTTCAGATTTGTGAATCTGACGAATAGAACTTTCTGACCCTATAGCTACAAAATCCTACAGAGATTTATGGTTTGAGTAAATGAGGATGGTGCTGGGCTCATTCCAGAGGCTGTTTCCAAATGGCGCGCCCCTCTTTTTTTTGTGAACCCCTGAAATGCAATAGAACCCTCCCAGGTTCCTGGAAAAGGAACCTTTTTCAAAGTTTAGCTTTTGCTTACTCTGTACCTATTTTTAAAGGTTCTTAACTTCCCTTCACCTGCTTCACACACCAGTTGTCTTTCAAACATTTTAGACCAAAACCTTCAGTAAGAAATGTTTTTTATGTATATGTGTATATATATATATATAGTGTATATTTATACCTATATATAAATGAAAATGAAAACTTTATAAAAACAGCTCTTACTGTACTGTAGAAGTGAACTCGTATTTCTGTTCAGCTTTATTGGTTTAATTCCAGTCATTTCCAAACTGTTCTTAGAAATACATATTTGCTTTTTTCTTTTTTGCTTTATTACAGTTCTTAGAAATACATATTTGCTTTTTTTCTGTTTTGCTTTATTACGGCTACACCCATGGCACATTGAAGTTTCCAGGGTCAAATCGGCTCTGTAGCTGCCAGCCACAGCCACAGCAACGCCGAAACTGAGCTGTCTGCGACCTACATCACAGCTCACAGCAACACCGTATCCTTAACCCACTGAGCGAAGCCGGGGATCAAACCTGCATCCTCATGCATACTAGTTGGGTTTGTTTCTGCTGAGCCACAGTGGGAACTCCAGAAATACATATTTGCCAGTTGAAGCTGCTGGATTACCTTATAGAGGCACAGAGTAAAACAGGGACTGGAAGAGTAAGCTGTTCCGTCTGTACCACAGAGGCTGATGGTGAACACAACCAGCTGAGCGACACAAGTTTTAGGAGATTAATTTGGATTCTTTTTAAATGTGGGGATATTCACATTTTACTTGTTTTTTCGCTAAAGACAAGCAAAATAGACCCTTAATAAATAAATGCAAGTGCATCCTGGTATCATATACAGTTTGCACCTTTAAATTTTGTAAATTTGGTGTGAATTCCCACGCTTGGTCCTCCTCAGGGTTGATGTTTCTCCCGTGGTTCATCTTAAGGCGTTTTTTTAAATGTTTTTAAAATTGACTGGTGTTAAGTTCTACGTAGAATTCAGCTCCTTTTCTTCTATCCTTTTTTTGAAAAGCCCACCCACACAAGTCTTGGGTTGCCTTTGCCCTTGTCACAGGCTCCGGAGCTTTGGGAAACATGGGGTTTACAGTTTCAAAGATCTCAGATACGTCATTCCTGCAGTTGTTTGTCCTCTCTGCTCTGTTGCATGTGCATCTCCTTTCTCCTTTCCTCCCCCGTCCCCCCTCACCTCCTCTCTGAGGAGCAACAGCATCTCTTCTTCCGGACCAACAACTGTTGTGTCCTGCAGCGTCTTAAGTGCTGACCCTCCAAGGCAGCTCCTTCGTCTTGGCACTGGGGGAACCTGGGGCTCTGTGGGAACCCCTTCCAAGGGCCTGGGTCCTCGGGGGCCGGTCTCCCTTTGTTTCCTTTTCCCTTCCTGCCTCTGGGGAGGGGTGTGGAAGGAGCACCTAAGAGAAAGCAAGGTGAGCCCAGTGGAGAGTTAACTCCTAAGGAAGTTAGGAGAGGGCAGTCTCGCCTCCAGGGAACCAGAGGGACAGGGAAGAAGGAGGGGTGCGTTGCAGCTTTAGGGACACTCTTGTGGTGCGTGACTCAGCTTGGGGCCCACTGCTGTTGCTCCAGCTGTTGGGGTAATCCCTCAGGCGTGTGCACAGTAGCCATCACTAGAATAACTCCTTCCAGCTGCGATGTGTGCTCTCTAAAGAGGATGAATGAGGTGGGTGCACAGTTCAGGAGGTGAAAGGGCGCTTGCCTTTCAGGGGACGCACCTGGCCCAGGTAAGGACTGCGCAGCAGGAGGACTCTCAGTGTGCGTTCAGGTGAGCGCAGCAACAGGCGTCCCATTGAAATGGTTTCAAAAGAAGCTGCTCTTAAAACTAAAGGCATCCTTTAATGAGGGCAAAAGTCAGCCTCAGCCTCCACTCTTCACGTCACCAGGAGACCTAGAGTTTCACAGCGTGCGAGGAGCCCTGCCTTGCTGTAAAACCAAAGTTTTATCCCACGTGTGGCTGTTGTAAGCCACGTGTCAGTGCTGGGCCCTCTCCACGCTGTGTGTTTCAATATCAGAGTTTGCAATTGGGAATATTATCCTGTTGAATCACTTCTCTTGTGAAGACCATGCCCTTTCTTCGCCAGCTACTCTCATTCTGCAGCTGAGCCATGCTTGATAAAAACTAGATGACAGCTTGGTCTTCAGGAATCTTTTTTTAGCCGTTTCCAGGATGGAGTCTTGGGTTCAGTGTAAGGCCAGACTCTCTTCCTGTCTGAAGCATTAATAGATGACCAGTGAATAGTAGTTGGGATTTTTTTTTTTTTTTTTTTTTTTGGTCTTTTGTCTTTTTTAGGGCTGCACCCAGGGCATATGGAGGTTCCCAGGCTAGGGGTATAATTGGAGCTAGAGCCACCGGCCTACGCCACAGCAACGCCAGATCCAAGCTGTCTCTGCAACCTACACCACAGCTCATGGCAATGCTGGATCCTTAACCCACTGAGCGAGGTGAGAGATCGAACCCACAACCTCATGGTTCCTAGTCAGATTTGTTTCCTCTGTGCCACGACGGGAACTCCGGGAATTTTTTTAAAGAGAGTGGGGTCTAACATTTTTACATTCTGTTGGGATTTTACTGTTACTATAAGAAAAAAGGTGACTGTGGTATATTAGAAGGAAACCTATGGTTCAGACTTATTGAGCTGTATGTTCTCAGCAGTTTAATAAAATAAACTCCGAAGCTCTTAGGTTTTCCTCTGGGGTGGACACTAATACCTTGCACGTTCTCTGCCTGCCCAGCTTCCATCCAGAGGTTGTGCTCGGGTTCAGAGATTTGGGGTGGGTTAAAAAATTATAAAACATGCCTCTTGCTTGCCAGCTACCATGTGCTAATGGTAATAGTAGCTATAATTCACTGGAATCTGGGGATTTTAGGTTTTATTTGGTTTGTTTAATTTAAAAGAATAAAAAATAACATCTTGAGAAGGAACAAGGCGGCATTGCATAAAGGAGAGGAAATTATATCCTTTCAGCAGAACCAAACAGTTCCTTTCATTTCCAGGCACCTTTTATCCGTCGGTAGGACTTTGCTGTTGTAACAGGACATGAGGAGCTGAGCACAAGGGATAGTACTAGGCTACTTTAAGGCACGTTTTCTCAAGCTTGGCACCGTCAGAATGTTGGGCTGGGAGTTCTCGTAGTGGCTCAGTGGTTAACAAAACAGCTAGTATCTGTGATGACTCAGGTTCGATCCGTGGCCTCGCTCAGTGGGTTAAGGATCCGGCGTTACCATGAGCTGTGGTGTGGGTTGCAGAAATGGTTCAGATTCCGCATTGCTGTGGCTGTGGTGTAGGCCGGCGGCTGTTGCTCCAGCTTGACCCTTGGCCTGGGACCCTCCATATGCCGCAGGTGCGGCCCTAAAAAGGCAAAGCAAAGGAAAACAATGTTGGGCAGGATAATTTTGTGTTGTGGAGGCTGCCCAGTGCATTGGACGGTGGTTAGCAGTGCTCCGGTCTCTGCTCACTAGGTGCTAGTAGCAGCCCTGCAGCCCTGTTCCAGATTGTGACAGTCAAAAGTGTCTCCAGACTTTGCCACATGTCCCCTAGGGGACAAGTTGCCCCCAGGCGAGTCCTGCTGGTTTAAGGTAAAACAGCATGTTTCAAAGGTTTATTTACCCATTTTTGTCTAAGCCCAAAGTAACGGACTGTAATTTTTCTTTTTTAAGTTAGAAGAGAGCAAGAGGAGATGTAGAGGTTTTTTTTTTTTTTTTTTTGTCTTTTTCCCTTTTCTAGGGCCACACCTGCGGCATATGGAGGTTCCCAGGCTAGGGGTCTAATTGGAGCTGTCGCCACAGCCACAGCAACGTGGGATCCGAGCCGCGTCCTGACCTACACCACAGCTCAGGACAACGCCAGATCCCCAAGCCGCTGAGCGAGGCCAGGGATCAAACCCGCAACCTCGTGGTTCCTAGTCAGATTCACTAACCACTGAGCCACGATGGGAACTCCCAAGATGTAGAGTTTTAAGTTGCGTTTTTCATGCCTTCTTCTGGACTTTTCAGGGTGAATCATGATTCAGTTTTAACTTCCTGTTTCAGAGCTTTACATGTGCCCTTAGAAATGCATTGAACTGGCCATCTTTCTGGTGTCCAGGTTGTCGCATAGATGGTTGTTTGCAGATCACTCTTCTAGTTGGAAGCAAGTGAATTGATTGAGAGCCCCAGTAAACTCACTTTTTAATACTTTAGGTGGAGTCTGACCTATCTTTTCTTCTTTTGCTAGAGGTCTTTCATCTAGGGATTCACTGGAGAAATTGAAAGTCTGAGTTCAATTAACCCAATAACTGTTTCTAAATAATCCTTGTTATGTAATGCTTTCTGAAAACATAGAAAAGGAACTAAAGGAAAAAAAACACATGGATTTGAAGTTGTGTCTATTTTCCGATAAGCTTTGGTTGAAAGGGGAAAAAAAAACACGTTTTTTCTGACTCTCTTTTCAAATATTTATATACATTGGGATTAGCATCAGTTGACTAGTTTGTCAGACTTAACCTTTTCCATGTCTTTAGTTATTATTAGGGATTTCGTACTTCTCCGGGTGTGGGAAATACATAGGCAATTGTGGAACACTGGTTCTTAATATTGGTGTCACAATGGAATTCCCTAGGGAGCTTTGAAAAAAGACCAGGGCATGGCTACAGCCAGACTGGTGAAATCAGGTGCACTAGGGGTGCAGCCCAATGAGCGGTGCTGGATACCCGCCTCCCCACGTTCCAGTGGGAGTGGAGACTGAGGACCAGGGTACATTGTTCTAAATAAAGTTTTATTGGAACGTAGCCATGCCATTTATTTGCTGATTGTCTAGAGACCCTGTGGCTTGGAAAGCCTAGGAGATTCACTCTTTGGCCGTTGATCAAAAGTTTGTTGACCCTTGTTCTAGACTCACAGTGAAAATTTAATGCAAAGAGGCTTTATATAAGATTCACAGTAAAAGAAAAAAATACAGCATTTTGCAGAGCCCGCAGGGTCAAATCCTGTTAGTTTTCTTGTACATGGGGAAAATGGAAAGGCATTTTCCCTGCAGAATTGTTTGGAAGACATTGTCAAACCAAGGAGAGGTGCCCAGCTTGGGGAGGCTGCATGAATTACATTAGGGCGCCCTGTATGTAAAAGTTGGCACTTGGTTTCTAATTTATTGCTTATTACTTTGGCTGTGTGATGGACCTGAGGGAAGTTTATAGAGGCAAAAATAGCTCTTTAATGCAAAGCATATTTGAGTTTGTTACTAACCCTGCCACAGTTCTAGATGGTGCGGACCCCTGAAAGAAATCTTTTAGCTCTGGGGAATCTCATGCATGAAGAGAAAAATCATGAAACAATTTTAAATGCTCTTATATCATTTCGACCTTCCTTCAATTCAGTTCAGGTGGAAAGTTGATGGTTGCCAGTAGTTGGTCAGAAGAGTTGTTTAGAAGGTCTTCCTTTGGTCACAACCCCTAAAGACTCCAAGTATGAGAGAAAAGGATTATTTATTCTAGTCCCTTGAGCAAAATCGGCATCTCCTGATTGGAAGCTGATTGAGAGCTTGTCGCACTGTGAGGCCCCCACCCCAGACTTAACTGAATCAGAGTCTACTTCTTAACAAGATCCCCAGGCTGTTTCTACATGGTAAGAGAGCCCTGGCAAGCACTGGTCTAATTGATAACTGGGGTCTGTGCAGTAAACTGGCCATTGATCCTCACTTTAAATGATTTCATGGCTCCTTAATAGCTTCTCACTCATTAAAGGCAGACAGTTTTTTGCCTTTGGCTATTTCCAAGTATACCGTGCCTGTCCTCTTATTTAGCAGAGATTTATATAGTGGTAAAAGATGAAAATGGGGTGATTGAGCAAGAGGAGATAACCATTTTATTTGTGTCTAAAAAACAAACTGGAAAGGGTAAAGGGAACTTGCCAGGTAAACTTCACCTGTAAGGAAATAATCAAGTGGAATGGCATCTTCTTTCCTTCTGCAAGAAGAAATAATCCACCCATTACAGCAGACACATCTATGCTGGGGAGTAGCTGGGAGGGTCAAAAATGAATCCCCTGAGAGTCTCAGATTAGCACCGAGAAATCGGGGGTTAGGTCTTCCCCCCAAGCAAAGTCATAAGGTTCAGAGTCCATTTATGCCTGTATCACTTGGGAAATTGTCCAGAATTTAGACATTCATGGAAAATCTCGAGGAAGCCCAGGACCTGCTTTTATCCTGCCAGCCTCTGTCAAGTTAGTCCTGTTTTCTTTATCAAGTAGCATTCTAAAGATTTGCTTGAAAAATACGATTTTGAAATGATTCTGTAATTCTTAAACAGAATTGGTTTATCCGTGAGCATTCCCTTATGTTGACATCTTAAATGAAGTTAATACCATGTGAATTTAGTTTTTGAGAGGGAGTATCAGTAATTGAAGGCTAGCTGTTCATCCAGCTGTTCTGGCTGTGAAGCTCTCAATCATGCATTTACTGCTCCCTCTCTGTACAGGGTCTGTGCAGGATTCAGAGCAATTCTCTAGGTGTTCATGGAAGTGGCCAGGAAGAACCAGGAAAGCAGAAGTCGGGACCCCTTTTAAGCTTGGAGGTTCCGTCTCCTTAGCCTTGAATGACCGGTTAAGAAGCTACAAAAACTGCTTCTTTTTTTTTTTTTGCCTTTTTGTCATTTTATGGCCGCACCCGCGGCATGTGGAGGTTCCCAGGCTAGGGGTCCAATCGGAGCTGTGGCCACTGGCCTGCGCCGCAGCCACAGCAACGCAGGATCCGAGCCGCGTCTGCAACCTACACCACAGCTCACGGCAACGCCGGATCGTTAACCCACTCAGCAAGGCCAGGGATCGAACCTGCAACCTCATGGTTCCCAGTCGGATTCGTTAACCACTGCGCCACGACGGGAACTCCCAAAAACTGCTTCTTGTGTAAAAGCTGCCCCCACAGTCCCAAAGGCAGGGTCTGATAGCCAGAAGAATGCACGGTTCCAATGTCAACTGCCAGTACTCCTGGAGAAGCAGCATGTGCTTCCCTCTGCCTTCCAGATACATTTCATGTCCTGTTCTCAGAATCCACATCGCCTCCAGAAGCCTGGTGACAGGAGGGCCTGGGAGACGCAGATCCCAGACTTCAGTTCCTTGCTACCAGGAACAGCGCAGAATGGAGTGGGACTGGATTCTAAGCGACAGTATCCAGCATGGCCTTACACTGACCATAACAGCTGACCCTCACACAGAGTTTGCACGTATTTTTTCCCCTGACTGCACCCGCGACATGTGGAAGTTCCTGGGCCAGTGTTCGAATCTGAGCCGCAGCTGCAGTCTGCACCATAGCTGCGGCAACACGGGATCCTTAAACCGCCACACCGGGCCAGGGATTGAACCTGTGCTTTCATAAAGATAACACCAGATCCTTAACCTGCTGGGCACAATGGGAACTCCTGCATTGTGTTTTTTTTTTTTTTTTTTTAACATTCTCTTGATGTGAACACTGTAAGCTAACCAAGGTAAGATGCCTGTTTTATACACAAGGAAATATGTAAGGAAGTTAAATAACTACTCCTGGTCAAATGCGCTGGTCAGTGTTACAGGGGATGCTGTTAACGCCTAGGCTTTGCTCTCCCATCTTTACTGCCGTTTTGTACTTACTAGTCAAGCATCCTGTGATCAGGTGGAATGAGAGGCGTACTTCAGAGGGGACCCAGGTTGGAAAAGACACCCCAGCTTACACAGAGTCTGTGCACTGGGGTGGGGGTGCATATTCGTGGACAAGGGTGCTTCCAACTCTAATAGGCTATTCCCTTAATTTATAGAATTAGATCATTCTTATAGTATGCTATTTTGGTCTCAGTGTATTCCTTTTTTTTTTCTTAAGCAGATGAAAAACCCGGAGAACCGCCATGCAGTGAGTTCCCAGTACAGGATGCATTCCTACTACCCTCCTCCTTCCTACCTGGGCCAGAGCGTGTCCCAGATCTTCACTTTTGAGGATGGACCCTCTTATTCAGAAGCCAAGGCGAGTGGTAAGTTTCTGGTTGCACAGGCTGGATTTGAGGGGGGAGAGAGGACGCCTGCCCAGCATCGGGACTCTGGTCCTCTTAACAACTTACCAGTTAGCAGGCGTTGCAAAGGTTGTGTCAGTATCATTGAAAGTAGTTAGTTATTATTTTTGCTTTGCTAGATTCTTCTTCATGTCCTATTTCTCTTGCCACTGGATGCTGGAGTGGCAAGAATAAGATAGAGACTCAGGAAGTTCCCTTTTGGTGCATTGAGTTAAGGAGCTGACGTTGCCGTAGCCATGGTGTAGTTTGCAGCTCCAGTACAGGTTTGATCCCTGGCCTGGGAACTTCACATGCCGTAGGTGCAGCTAAAAAAATAAATAAGTAAAAAAAGACTCCTTTCAGAAGCCAAAAATGTATTTTCTGGAGGATCAATATGTAGTATCAGGGGCACTTTAAATATGGCTCAAATCCTGATATTTTGGGTGAAATGAATTTCTGTGTATTAAATACTCATTTTTGAAAACTTTTCCATTTAAAAATTGAAAGTATATTCATCTTTTGGGGGAGGACATAAAATAACATAAAGCATTTTTGAATACAGTAGATCTCAGAGTTTATGCAGTAGCAATGCAAATAATTCTGATATAATGGCTTTAAAATAAAAAATGACTGTTTAGCAAACCAGAGCACTTTGAAATACGCCATTCCTAAACTTCACTTCTAACATTCTCCTCAGTGTATTTTATGCAGTGTTGGGCACCTCTTTCATGGCTGCTGTGTTTCCAGGCCCTTTTTAAAGTTTTCTATATGTAAGCATCATCTTTTGATCTAGGAAAGTATATATGCAGTATGTACAGTTGAGCGAGTAAGTGGAAATCAGGGCAATAATGAGTGACTTGGTACATTCTGCTGTTAGAACGTACTCCAAACTGGACAAAAGAAGCCGATTTTTCCAGAAGCAGACTCACAAATATAGGGAACAAACTTGTGGTTGCCAAGGGGGAGGGGAAGGGCGTGGGATGGATGAGGAGTTTGGGGGTAGTAGATGCAAACTATTTCATTTAGGATGTATAAGCAGGAGTTCCCGTCGTGGTTCAGTGGTAAACGAACCTGACTAGTATCCATGAGGACGCGAGTTCAATCCCTGGCCTTGCTCAGTGGATTAAGGATCTGGTGTTGCCGTGAGCTGTGGTGTAGGTCTCAGGTGTGGCTCAGATCTGGCGTTGCTCTGGCTGTGGCGTAGGCAGGTGGTTGCATCTCCCATTCAACCCGTAAGTCTGGGAACTGCGATAGCCACAGGTGGAGCCCTAAAAAAAAGAAAAAAAATAGAATGGATAAACAATGGGGTCCTGCTGTATAGCAGAGGGAACGCTATCCAATCTCCGGGGATAGAACATAGAAGATAATAGAAGAAAGGGTATAGGTAGGTGTGTGTGTGTGTGTGTGTGTGTGTGTGTGTATGGCTGAGTCACTTTGCTGTGCAGCAGCAGAAATTGCCACATTGTAAATAAACTATAATTTAAAAAAAAGAAAAAAAATTTAAATTTAAAAGAGAAGTTGGAAGAACAAAATAATGCCATTTGTAGCAACATGGATGGAGCTAGAGACTCTCATACTAAGTGAAGTATGTAAATGAAGTATGTAAGGAGAAAGACAAATACCATATTATATCACCTATATATGAAATCTAATATATATGGCACAAATGAACCTTTCTATAGAAAAGAAACTCATGGACTTGGAGAATAGACTTGTGGTTGTCGAGGGAGAGCGAGTGGGATGGACTGGGAATTTGGGAGTAATAGGTGCAAACTACATTGCATTTGGAGTGCATAAGCAGTGAGATCCTACTGTATAGCACAGGGAAAACTACATATATCTAGTCACTTGTGATGGAGTGTGATGGAGGATAATGTGAGAAAAAGAATGTATATATGTGTGTGTGACAGCGTCACTTTGCTGTACAGTAGAAATTGACAGAACACTGTAAACCAACTATAATGGAAAAAATAAAAGTCATTAAAGTGTCAAAAAAAAAAAAGAACTGGGTTTCTCAGTAACTTGACTCTATAGAGAAATGGCTTCTCTGTAAAATGAATGGTTAGAATGAGAATCTGAACTGTGTTTTGATTTCCAAAATCACTGAAGTCTAAAAAGACCGGGAAAGTTATGCTTTATTTAGCATACTAAAATAAAGGATTTCCTTAATATGGGCTGTGTAGAGCGAGGGAACTGATCGGTGTGAGCTGTAGAGACCAAAGTACACGTTGTTGACTGCACTTGGGCTTTTATTAACAGGAATGGACAAACAGAGTTTTCTGTACTATAAATACTCATACTATATGATAAATGCTCATGTGGTCCTCCCCTCATTCTGCCTTTGAGTCCATATACTTACGTGAATTATAAGCTCCTTAAGGACAGAGGGCACATCTTTTACCTTTTTAGCTGCTATGTGATGCCTTTTATTTGTTATTCATCAGTTGAGTGAAGGAAGGGAGGGAGGAACAAACAAATGAATATATGAGTTAGCTATGATTTTTCAGTAAGCTTGCTCTCTAAGAAAACACAGTCCTGAAAGGTTAGAGTCTTAACTCATTGTCCCATGGAGCCAGGACACAGTTCAGGGATGAAGCGGTTAAAGAGATGTTTGCCCGTACAGAAAATCGGGACTGAAACCTACTTTCAGGGAGAAATTGCCTGAGCCCCGTGCTGGGAGGAACAGTGGAATATTTTTAGACGCCCTGGCATTCTTGAGGCAGAGGTGTAAATTCAGAGCAAGGCAGTAAGATGAAAAGATAAGGGGAAATTTATTAGAGCAGAGAGGAGGGAATTTGGAGAGGAGAGACAGGCATTTGAATTTATGACTGAAAAGGAAGAGACTCAGAAGGAGAGAGGTTACAGTCCAGGAAAGGAAAGACCAGCTGCCCTAGTGTTCATAGCTAGAGACTGGGTACATAACCCTTAGAATTTCTTAAAACTTTGCTGGTGCCGGGTGTGTGTTTGAAAGTGTGATGTGAAAAGGTCGCAGGCTTAGCTCTAGTCCCCCTCTAACTCGCTGACTGTGAATCAGGAGCGGCTGGCTTCGGGTATGGGGGAGTTAGCTAGGATGAAGTACAGTGAAATCTCCATCATATCTACCTTGGTATTGCTACGGAGAATGAGCGTATGAATTAATGGGAGACCCAAATCTGAGCTTATTCTTTTAAAGAAATGCAGCTTTATGACTTCCAATTATATGCTGTCATGGACTTCTCCATTGCGTGACATTTTTACAGAGCAGGTAGGAAGGGATGGGGAAAGAGAAGGTTAGGGCTTCCTAGGAGCACCCCAGGATCATTTCTTGGGGCAAAGGAGCCTCAGTTTATCACCAGCATTAGCACAATTGGGGACGCGATAGGCCCTCCGGTAAATGGGGCTGGGACTTGTGGCAGGATGCAGTGATGGGAATGGAAGCATTTGTGAGAAATGGTAATGGCTGGCTGACCAGTTACATTTGTCAGTTTCTATCAAGGTTGAGTTGAGGTCCTTTAGCTGGTTGTATTAATAAGTAAATTATGATTTGTTAATCGTATATCGGTTATTCTAGACGGGGACTTCTGAGTAATTTGAAAAAGTTTTTTCAGTACGTTTAATATTTTCTTTAAAGTTTTAAGTATAAATTTGTCCATTAAGTGCATTTTTCTTCATTATCTTTAAAGCTTACGTTTCTCTTTACCAGCCAAAGAAGTGAGTCCAAGTTCAAAATTTTCCTCTGGTGTTGCTGAAGCTTGCGGCATGAAAATAGAATGCAGGGGTAGGGGGAAGGATTTACAGGGCAAGTTTTCCTTTTGCTGTGCTGCTACCGTTTAATGTTTTTCTTTGTAGAAAGGCTAGCAGCCATTCTCTCTTCTTTCAGTGGCCTGGAAAGTGTCAAGACATAGAGATGGTGGGGCTTGGTAGTGTAAGACTTTGTAACCGTTGCAGGCACTTTGGTTCTTATCTCACGTAGCTGAAGCCGTTGGAGGGATCTCGCCAGTGTGCTGACATGTTTGCCTTGCGGTTTTTAAAGATCACTCCGGCTTCTGTTTAAGAATAGACTGTAGAGGAATTCCCGTCATGGCTCAGCAGAAACGAATCTGACCAGCATCCGTGAGGATGCTCAGTGGGTTAAGGATCTGGCATTGCCGTGAGCTGTGGTGTAGGTCGCAGGCTTAGCTTAGATCCCTCATTGCTGTGGCTGTGGCGTAGGCTGGCAGCTATAGCTCCAATTTGACCCATAGCCTGGGAACTTCCATATGCCACAGGTGTGGCCCTGAAAAGACAAAAAAAAAGAAAAAAAAACAACTTGTAGGGGTGCATGTTGGAAGCAGGGAGACCAGTTCGAAGGCTATTGTAGTAACTCTTATCAAAAGATGACAGTGGCTTGGTTGAAGCGGGAGTGAGGGACTGATGACAAGTGGTTGAATTCTACATGCATTTTGAAGATAGAACCAGTAAGATTTGGTGATGGATTTGGGATGTGACAGAAAGGGAAGGGTGAAGGATGTCTCCGTAATGTTTGATCTGATCAAGTAGAAACCTGACATTTCCATTGACCCAGATAAAGACGACTGTGGGAAAGACAGGTATCCGGGAATTAGGAGTCTAATTGTGCACCTGTTAAGTGAGAGATGTGAGATGTAGGTGAGTCATCCAAGCGGATGTCAGATAGGGGTTGGTCTGAAGGCTACGGTTGAGGGGAGACATCCCTGCTGGAAATAAATGTGATCGTCCAGTGCACAGATGTTGCTGGAAGTACTGGAATCACCCGGAGAAGTGGGTAAAGAATAAAGGACCAAGCATTGCCCTCTGGGGCCTTCCAGTGTTGATAGGTTTGGCAGATGAGGAGGACCAGCAAAGAGGAGAGAAATAAGGAGTCCCCCCACCCCCCCATGAGGTAGGAGGAAAGCTAAGGGTGAAGGATATCTTGGGAGCCAAGTAAAGACAGCACTTCAATGAACAGAGCCAAGTATTGCTAAACAGTCAAATGAGGTGAGGACTGGAATCGACCAGTTGCAGGGTGGCAATGATGGGTGGCCACTGTGGCGGGAGGCAAGGACCAAAGTCTGGCTGTGCATTCTGGAGTTCATGGGAGAGAAGCATGGGACAGAGCATGTAGACAGCTCGTCAGGGAGGCTTGTTGTAAGGGGAGTAGTTGAAACAGAGTGGTACCTGGACAGGGAGGTGAGTTCAGGGAAGCTCCTTGCCTCTTTTTTAAAGAAAAGAGATACTATGATAGATTTGTGTGCTGAGGGGAGTGACCCAAAAGGCTGTGTGTGCATGGAGATGCAGTTGTTCTGAAGGATACAGTGTCTCTGAGTGACAGAGATGCTGTGGGGTCCCCAAGGGCACCCCTCAGAGGGCAGTGGTCCCCAGAGGGGCTGTGCACCCTTTGTCACTGGCCTAAGGGGAGCTAAGTAAAGGAATTAAGTATAAACAAAGGAGTTCCAGTTGTGGCTCAGTGGGTTAAGGACCCAACGTGGTCTCCATCATTTATGTGGGTTCAATCCCTGGCCTGCTCAGTGGGCTAAGGATCTGGCGTTGCCGGAAGCTGTGGCATAGGTCATAGATGCGGGTTGGCTCTGGCGTTGCTGTGGCTGCAGTGTAGGCCAGCAGCTGCGGCTCCGATTTGACCTCTAGCCTGGGAACCTCCATATGCTGTGGGTGTGGCTGTAGAAAGAAAGAAGAAAAGAGTAAATAAAAACTTTATAGCAACTTGACACAGCAGTTTTATGTCTTTCAAACCAATAAAAAAAATCGGGGCTTACAGTTTTGGTCATTTACTTTTCTAGTAATTCATTTTTATGTTGAAGTCAAATCCACCTAATATAAAACTAATCATTGACCGTGTTAACATGCACAGTCCAGTGGCATTTAGTAGATGACAGCGTCGAGCAGTTCCTCTGTCATTTTCACCATCCCACAAGGGAATCCCATACCATTAAGCTGTCTCTCTCCCTTCTCTTCCACCAGCCCCTGCTTTCTTGTTTCAGCAGTTTGCTTTTGCTGGGTGTTTCGTGTAAACAGAATTATATAATATGCGGCCTTTTGACTTCCTTCTTGTGTAATATTCTCAAGGTTTATACAAGTTGTATCGTGTGTCAGTACTTCATTCCTTTTTGGGGACTAATAAGACTGCATGTATGGATCTTTTGTTTATCTGTTCATCAGTTGATGGACATTTAGGTTGTTTCCACTTTTTTTTCTGGCTATTTTTTTTCTGCTATGAATATTCATGTACAAATCTTTGTTTGAATACATGTTTCTGGTTCTTCTCGGTATATACCCAGGAGTGGAATTGCTGGGTCATATGGTAATTCTGTGTTTAACTTTTTGAGGAGCCTCCAAATTGTTATCCATAGTGGCTCTGCCATTCTGCATCCCACCACAGTGGGTGAGGGCTCCAGTTTCTCTAGCCAGCAATTATTTGCCATTTTTTTGGAGTATGATTCTAGCAATTCATTTTTTTTGCGTTTTATAAAAGCATCAACTGTGGTAGATTGGATACTGAAAAAAAATTAAAACAAGTTCCTCCTTGCAGACAGTTTGATAATCACTGACCCATTGCCCAGGTGACTTAGGTATGAGTGTGGCCAGTTCATAGTAACAGATGCAAATTGTTCAGGAAGTGATGGTAGGAACATCCTGGCAATGACGCTTTCTAAACGTGGATGAAAAGGCTGATGCCATAGTAATACTTTTGTATTAATAGATGCACACATGTCTACACGTAGGTGGTGTTTCATATCTATAACTAGGCATTTTTCTGTACATATTGAATTCTTTGTGTGTGTATTCTTTCTTTCTTTCTTTTTTTTTTTTTTTTTTTGTCTTTTTAGGGCTACACCTGCGGCATATGGAAGTTCCCAGGCTAGGGGTAGAATTGGAGCTACAGCTGCCAGCCTACATCACAACTATAGCAATGCCAGATGTGAAACGGGTCTGTGACCTACACTGCAGTTCATGGCGTTGCTGGATCCTTAACCCACTGAACGAGGCCAGGGATCGAACCTGCGTCCTCATGGATCCTAGTTGGGTGTGTTACCGCTGAGCCACAATGGGAACTCCTACATTTTGAATTATTGAGAATAAGTTTTCAGAGTGTGTGGAGCTGACCAGCACTTGCCAAGAGGTTTAGATTTAAAATAGTATAGATGTAACTACTTAGATCTTTTTATCTATTTATTTTGTCATCTAAATTTGAAAATTAGAAATAGTGTATCCTGTTTCTTCTGATTCTTTGGCCTCTTCTGGCTTTGGTGCCAGCTCACCCTTCCTTTGACGTTCAACCTCTGCTCTTTCTAGGAGACAAAATACACATTTGAGGTGCTGAGTGCATATCACGAGCAATTCGGTGTTAGTCATTTGAGACACATAGGATGTCAGCAGGTGCATTTATGTTTTATCCCGAGGTCAGACGACTAGGATCAGCAGCAGGGCCTGAGCTGAAGACCTTATGTTCCTGCTGTGGTATCTGGGCAGCTTGCACAGACCTACCTCTCTGTTCTCAAATACGATTTTCTGAATTCACTCAGTGTTGGCAGTTTTGTAGGTTACTGATTCTAGAGGTGCCTGATTACACTGATGGTACATGCTACTTTCCCCAGAGTTGTCATGGCTAAATTCAAAATGGTTGAGCTTTTACTGCATGCCATGGACTTGCTTACTGCTGTGCTTTAGTTAAATCGTCGCAAAAATGATCAGGCCGAACCTGCCAGTTTTGTAGGTCACAGCCAGATGGGGCTGCCCGCTGAAAGCACCGTCAGGTCTCCTTGCTCATGGTCCAGGGCACCAAAGCTGCCTTTTATGTGAGATGATGTGGTACCTGTCACGAGCAGCTGGGGGTTAGTAGAAACTTGTGCTTAGCATCTGGATGGAGCCATGACCGACCAGCTGCCACCTTGGGAGTATCCGACTCTTCTCTGAGAGCCTGGGTCTCCTCACCTGTCAAAGGCGGGGAGTAGGCGGGCCCTGCAAAAGCTCACGCGGGTGTTGAGAGGATGAGATCGTGTCCCGTGTGTAAACACGCTCTGCAAATCCCACCTGAACCAGAGGGGCAGGCACTGTTCTTGACCCACCACTCCTTTCTGCACTGTTGTGTTGAGGTTTCAGGCAGTTCCTCTTGTCAGGAAGAAAGCTGTTCTGGAAATGTTTCGAGTCTTGCTCAGACAAGAGGGGGAGCAGGCCAAGGAGTCTGAGGGCTGCTCTTGTTATGTATGTTCTGCTCTGAATTGTATGGCAAGCCCGGAGGGGAGAAGAACATCGACCCTTTTCTTACCCTGATTTTTAAAGAAAGCTGAATGTGTTTTATGCAACATGTAGAAAATGTGGAGCTTAAGCTTTGACAGTTTAGGAAATGACTTTTTTTTTTCATTCGCTAATTTCAAAGAGCCCTTGGCCGGTGAACCTATTTTCCTTATGTGACCTTTTTATTCTCCGCTTTAGCTTTGAACAGTGAGGTAGGCGGGGCATTCAGTGGCAATGACCATAGTAGAGACTGGCGCCTGCAAGGGAATGGATTCTCCCCGCCCCCGCCCCAGGAGGGGAGGTCTGGCCGAGATCCCCAGCTCTGGGCTGGACCGTGAGATGCTCATTTAATCTTAGAGCTTTAGATCCCTCATGGGGAAGGTTGAAAAAGATGGTAACAGCAGTTATCTATTTTATATATGGATCCCCCCAAAATTATGAAAAGCATGGCAGAAGCTATCAACTCCCTTAATCTCGCATGAAGACCCGTCACCATGTCTTGCATTTCTTTCAACTTCAGCAAGTGCCTGGCATTGGCTGTATGGATGAAAGTGATCACAATTACGGGGGAAGGAATGGTTTTAGCCCTACAGGACCCCACTTGAAATTAACCGTAAGTGTACTGTGATTCTCGAAACTGGCTAGGCCTCCTGGTCTGCCGAGTTAGGAATATGAAGCATTCTCACTTTAAACCTGTAATAAACGTTTGGAATTGGCAGCTTTGAAGACATATTTTTATTTTATTTTATTTTTTTTAGGGCCACTCCCTCGACATACGGAGATTCCCAGGCTAGGGGTCTAATCAGAGCTACAGCTGCCAGCCTATGCCAGAGCCACAGCAACATGGGATCCAAGCCGCGTCTGTGACCTACACCACAGCTCGGGACAACGCTGGATCCTTAACCCGCTGAGCGAGATCAGGGGTCAGACCCACAACACCATGGTTCCTAGTCGGATTTGTTTCCGCAATATCATCATGGGAACTCCTGAAGACTTATTTTAATGTATCACACATATGATATGTTTCAAAAGAAATAACCAGGGAAGGGAAATATATAAGGATATCAGCAGCTCCTTTTTTACCTAAGGAATAGTATAGAAGGCAAACTGAAATGCTGTTGGATGTTTCTGTCTTTTCTTCAAACTTCTATTTCTCCCTCTGTGAAAAGAAAGCTAATGGGCCTCTAACATGTATGTCCTCTGTGTAAAATGCTGCCTTTTGACAAGGCCACCGTGAGTCTAGAAATAGCAGGCACTTCCCAGGGCCCTCTCACTCTGGGACTGAAGAAGACTCTCACTCAAAACTCACTCTGGGGAGTTCCTGTTGTGGCTCAGTGGTTAACGAATCTGACTAGGAACCATGAGGTTGCGGGTTCGATCCCTGGCCTTGCTCAGTGGGTTAGGGATCCGGCATTGCCGTGAGCTGTGGTGTAGGTTGCAGACGTGGCTCGGATCCTGCGTTGCTGTGGCTGTGGCGGAGGCCGGCGGCTACAGCTCCTGTTAGACCCCTAGCCTGGGAACCTCCATATGCCGCGGTGCGGCTCTAGATAAAGGCAAAAAGACAAAAAAAAAAAAAAGGCTCACTCTGGGAACTGAAGTTCATTCTCTGCAGCACGTGAGCAAGAATGACCAGGGTGTGTCCTCACAGCTGGGGGGCAGGCACCTCATCTCTGTGCTCCTCCAGGTGACTGCCTGGTGGCGAGTCTTCAGAGGACTCCTGGGTTGGCTCGTGGTTTCTTGTGTGAATAAGGAACTGACCTCTGGATTCTTTCTGCTTGATGCCTCCTTGGCCCGGGGTGAGGCATGCTGATAAAGCTCTTGGTCAAATAAATCAGACATGGAAAAACGTGGGGTGCAGCCCCTAGGCTGCAGCAGATCTAGGATTTATATCAGGTAGAAACTTCCCTTTGGAAAAGTTGAGTAAAGACTCAAATCTTTGCATGTGACTGTTTTTGGATCAATAACGTGGCCCTACAAGAGATATCGAGAGGCTCCATCTCTGTTCCAGCCAAAAGAGCCTGGACGGAGTTGCAGGCAGAATGTCTTTAGGAGGCCCTGTCATCTCTGAGTCTGTTTCTAGTGTTGAAGAGGAGGAGCCAGCATAGGCGCTCCGGTCTCTGAACTACTTCCCTGGTGTTCTTTCTGCCAGTAAATCCTGTGGCTTCTTCTTCCCTCGCTTTTCTTTTCCTTGCCTTACAAACACTTATGTAGCGCTCACACTGCCTGTAAGACCACGCTCTGTGCACGCCGGGGAATGCACCCCCATTTTGCAGATGGGGCCCCTGGAATATGGAGACCGTGCCTGTGAGGTAGGGAAGAGGGTCGTCATTTCCACGTGGCAGGTGGAAAAACTGAGAACACAGTGATGACTTTGCTGGTCAAAAAGCCTCACGTGCAGCCTTAAAAAAAAATCCACAGGGTATCAGGCATGGTATTTACGTTCCTGTTCTCAAAGCTTTATGACTTGATTAACATGGTAAAGTCCCTCTTTAATTTCGTGGTGATACTTGCATTTTCTTTTTATTTAACAGGAGGGAGGGCATGAAATGCAAGTAGTATAGTATTTGACAAAGGCAGACATTATAAAACTAGGTAACTAGTAATCAGCTTCGGGATTAACAAGTGCAGATAGAAACAGAAGCACCTTTTTTTTTTTTTTTTTTTGCTTTTTAGGACCGCACCTGTGGCATATGAAGGTTCCTAGACTAGGGGTCAAATCGGAGCTGTAGCTGCCGGCCTATCCCACAGCCACACCTAATCCGAGCCATGTCTGCGATCTATACTACAGCTCACAGCAATGCCAGATCCTTAACCCACTGAGCAAGGCCACAGATAGAACCTGCCTCCTCATGGATGCTAGTCAGATTTGTTAACCACTGAGCCATGCATGGCGGGAACTCCAAAACAGAACCACTTTTTATTTTTTTGCCTTTTTTTTCTAGGGCCGCACCTGCAGCATATGGAGGTTCCCAGGCTAGGGGTCTAATCGGAGCCATAGCCGCCAGCCGACGCCACAGCCACAGCAACGCGGGATCCGAGCCGCATCTGTGACCTACACCACAACTCACGGCAATGCCGGATCCTTAACCCACTGAGCAAGGCCAGGGATCGAACCCGCAACCTCATGGTTCCTAGTCAGATTCGTTAACCACTGAGCCATGACGGGAACTCCCAGAAACACTTTTTAAAATAGCTTTTTTTTTTTTTCCCCTCTGTGGGCATGGTTATTATTTTAAAATTAGTGAGAATGAAAGGCCTGCTGATTTTCCCTGGCTAATTTTTGAGAGAGACAGATTTTACATTGTACCTAGTCTATCAGTGGCTTATCGTGAGGTTGCTTTTACATCTTTAATTCATCCTTTAAAACACAGGGCACCTTTGCTGGGGTTTTTCTGTGGGCTAAAGACTGCAGTCAGGATCAGGGCACAGAGAGAAGAAAGCTCTAGAAAGCACACTTTCGGGAACTCCGAAATGCCCCGACAGAACTAGGTTGAACATAGTGACTAGACACACTGCTGGCTTGCGTTTTGCAGGCTCGTGTTCTCTTGATGGGATTCAGGCGCGACATTAGGCTCGGCGCAGGGAACGCTGCACATCGTGAGCGCATCCCACGCCATCTAGTTTGCTGATTCTCCTACTCATTCGGAGACCACTCGCCTTTAAAAGTCCTGCAGAGGTGGCACTCACATGGGCATGAACTTGGATGGACAGTAGCCGCCCCAGGCAAAGCATCCAGCATCATCACATGTGAGATTTCCTTGCTCGGATCTGACTTGAATCCAGGGGTCCTCAGCAATCGCTCTTGGCCCGGAGAGGAGTAACTCTGGAGTTTATGTTCCCTCCTTGGCTCCTCAGAGGCCTGGCCCAGGCCAAGTACAACTTGAATAACCTTCAGGAGAGCTGTGCTGTCCTTCTGTCGGCTGCTGTCTTTGAAAATTGCCTCCAGAGTTAGTGAGCAGGAACAGTTAAGATTTACAAACAATGATGAAGCTTGTCATGCATCTTTCACCATTCATCATCCAGGTGCCGTGCCTGGGCGGTGAAGTGTTCTTCATAAAAACCAGCTCAGTGTGAAATACACCTCGCTGCAGTGTTTACTGCTCTGAAGCTCGTCAGCGGCCCTTTATAGTAAATCCAGATTGCGATGTGACATTACAGTATATCATTGCCCGGCGCGGCGGGCTTTACACTGCGAATGAGTGCAGTGCACACCAGATGAGGTGTCCAAATTGAGTTATGTCAGAATTGGGCTGTTATATGGGGATAGCTTTTGTTTTCCGAACACTGAAAGTTAGCTTTATATGTATTTATATTTATATATAGGCATATACTTCCCATCTTGCCCATATCCACGGGTATGCAATATATGCTGGGGTCAAGTTCCCACTGGGCTCCTGCTGTAAAGAATGTGTCCGGCATTTATGTTCCTTCCAAGTGTTGTTCATTGAAATTGGGGGAAACTAGAGTAGATGGTTATTTCATCATAGAAGTGGTTTTGAGTTTGCTATGTGTAAAGCGGTCATGTTTACCATTCTTTCTTACAAAAAAAAAAAAAAGGGTCCCTTTCCGTTGGGAATTATTGTGGTACCCAGGGATGATCCCTGGGAAGGAGGGCAAAGAGAAGAAACCCCACAGGACTGTCCCCACCTGCTCTCAGGCACCTGGCCTCTCACGCTGAGCACATGTGCTCGGGGAGGGCCCAGAAAGTCAGTTGCTTATTTATTATTTTTTTTAGTGGGTATCAAAATCCTAGTGCCGCCTCTGTTATCTTGAAAGATGCTGCTTCCGAGAGAAGATGGATGCTGTTTTAGCTTAAATCTGCAAAAATAAAAGAGCACACTGAATTTATTGCATGATCAGGTTTATTTACATTCATCCTAAAAGCGCCGATGTTAAAAATGAGCTCCATAAAAAAATAATATGCAGAAATAACAGCAGGCCCTGCCATCCCATGATCATCATCTTAACGCACATATTTTAAAATCCTCTTTTCCCTGTTGCTGGGTTGTTAGGAGAACCATTTTGCGGTCTTCAGACATCTGGCACTACACTGAATCCAGGGTCTGTCCCCCATTTGCAGCAAGTCTAGGGTGGGGGGTTCCCCCTCTTGAGCTGCAGAGGTGATTGCAGTGCCCTCCGCTCCTTTTCCTGGCTGTTTCCTCTGAGTTGCAATGTCTTTTTCCTGAAAATGGATTAACGGTGCCCTGCCTTGAGCTTCCTGAAGCAGCACTGGGCACTGTTGCAGGTGTGCAGTGCTTGCCGCTGGGGGTGGGACAGGGGCCAGAAGGCTTCCATTGGCTGGAGCGCCTGAGGAGGGAGAGAATAGTCACAAGTCAGCCCAACACGATCACTTACTTAGGGCTGTCAGGTTGAACATAGGATGGCCAGCTGAACGTCAGATAAACCAAAACTTCGTTCTGTGTTATTCTACTCTATTCTGTTCTGTTCATTTTTTATTTTTTTGGCCACACCTGAGGCACATGGAAGTTCCTAGGCCATGGATTGAACCTGTGCCATAGCAGTTACCGGATCCTTGCCCTACAGAGCCCCAAGGAAACTCCCTTTTTGTGGTTGTTTTTACAAATGCTATTTTAATGTGTAATCAACATGTCTACAATATTTTATTATTCTAAAAATTATTATTTCTGAAATTTAAATTTCATTCAGCATCTTGTGTATTTATTTGCTAAATCTAGTAACCTTTGGCTTTATCCACGTCCTCTCTGATCCACTATTTCTGGGCCCAGAGTAGAAGGCAGAAATGAACAGGGGACGGAGGAGAGTAATACTTTGACTCAGCATATTCAGGAGTTTAAGAGTTCATTTACATCTTTACACAAGCAGCAGGAGAGGCAGTGCTGATCACGCTTGAAATGGTTTCCTCTCTCGCTTGAAGCTATTCATGGGTTTCTCCGTGAAAAATTTCTGGGTTACAGTTTCTCCGTGCACATGTTAACTGTATTGCTTTGTCCTCTGTTCAGGTAATCTGTAGGTCCAGACATTTCTCTTATCATGTTTTATAAGTTCACTCCATTAATATAACAGCAAATTAAAATGAACCCATTGCTCGGAGTTCCCGTCGTGGCTCAGTGGTTAACGAATCCGACTAAGAACCATGAGGTTGTGGGTTCGATCCCTGGCCTTGCTCAGCTGGTTAAGGATCCGGCATTGCTGTGAGCTGTGGTGTAGGTTGCAGACGTGGCTCGGATCCCGCGTTGCTGTGGCTGTGGCGAAGGCCGGCAGCTGCAGCTCCTCTTAGACCCCTAGCCTGGGAACCTCCACATGCCGCAGGTGCGGCTCTAGATAAAAGACAAAAAACAAAAACAAAAAACGAACCCACTGCTGCTCAGACTTGAAATGGGAATTGATAGTTTTTGTGCGTTTGGTCCATTTGTCCCCTTCAGCTTTACTAGCATTAGAGTGACTCCTGAAGCTCTTGGCAAGACCAGCTCTTCTGTCTCTTTCCTGAAGGCTCCCCCCCCCCGCCCCCACCAGGCTATAAACTGATGGCTCAGTCAATAAACAAGTAATAAATTCATTGAGTGCCAGTTATGTGTCTGTGGCACCAGTGGTATGCCCAGGAGGCGAACCGTGGCAGAGGACATGCTGCAGTGATCCCTGAACGTCAGATCTTAGGGACCTTCCTACCCGAGAAGGACAGACTTGCTGCTGAGCGCCTGTGGGGTGTGCAAGGGGGTAGCCACGTGCCCCGCTGTCTTGCTCTCAATCCAGACTTGGTTGAAGTCTTCACCGTAAACCTAAAGAGAGTTTCCTTCTTCAGTTAGAGAAGGCGGGATCAGAACCAGACTCTGTAGATAAGTGTTTGAAATCCACAGACCTTACCAAGCATGCTTCCCCTTTGTCACTCAGGTGGCTGTAGAGGTGGGATGGGCTTGGTTTATTTATTAGTTTGTTCACAACGGATTTATTGATGTACAGTTCACATACCAAAAAACTCACCGCTTTAAAGTATACGGTTCAGTGGTCTTTAGTATGTTGACAAAGCTGTGCAACCATCATCGGTAATTCCAGAATATTTCCATCATCCCTAAAGCATCCCCATACGCAGTCGCTCTTCATTTCCACCTTCCTCTCAGCCCCTGGAAAAAGTGTCCTACTTTCTGTCTCTCTCTGGATTTGCCTATTTCTGGACATTTCATATGAATGGAATCATACAGTATGTGGCCTTTTGCATCTGGCTTATTTCATTTAGCAGAATGTTTTCAAGGTTCATTTAAATGAAAACGTGTAATAGTGCTTCATTCTTTTTTATGATCAAATAATATTCCACTATATGGAAAGGCTGGGTTTATTCTGAGCTCAGAAATTATTCCCAGGCCCAGCAAAACCGTTAAACCTCAAGACTCTCAAGGTGCGGTATGTGTTTTATCTCATTTTATTAAATCTCCACCTCTTTCACCTCAGCGTGAGTAGAATCTACTGTATGAAATGAGACCCACAGATGGGGTGCCCAGGCTCCTCAACATGCAGCAAGCCAGGTCTGGCGAGTTTCCTGTTTAATGCTAATACTATTTATATTCGTATGCCGGGGCTGCATAACAATAGCGTAGACTGGGTGGCTTAAGAAGCAGTTCTGCAGTTTAGAAGTCTGAGATCAAGGTGTCACCAGGGTTGGTTTCTGGTGAGACCCCCTTCCTCTTTGTATGCAGAGAGAAGAGGAGAGCAGGCTCTGATTTCTCTTCCTCTTCTAAGAACAGTAGTCCTACCAGGTGAAGGCGCTCCCCCCCCAGCCCTCCTTTATTTATTTACACAGCACCTGCGGCATATGCAGGTTCCCAGATTAGGGGGCGAATTGGAGCTGTAGCCGCCAGCCTGCACCACAGCCACAGCAATGCCAGATCTGAGCCACATCTGCAACCTACACCACAGCTCACGGCAACGCCGGATCCTTAACTCACTGAGTGATGCCAGGGATCAGATCCTGCATCCTCATGGATGCTAGTCAGATTCGTTACTGCTGAGCCACAGCAGGAACTGCTGGAAGACCTTGTTTAACCTCGTTCATCTCTCAGAAGGCACTGTCTCTGAATGCAGTCACATTGGAGCCCAAGGCTTCAGCTTACCAGTTTAAGGGTGGGATGGGGTGCAACACAGTTTAGTGCATAACATGTTGAAAGGTTTAATGTCTCCAAACATCTCCTCTTCTTGCTGAAGTTCTTGGGGAGTAGGAGAAGGGTGCTGAGGTTGGGCCAGCCAGTGTGTCTAGAATGAATGGAGGATCTTGCCTGGTCCAGCAGCCAAATGTCTGACATTTGCTGCCCGGCAGCTGTAGCTCCAATTTGACCCCTGGCCCTGGAACTTCTCACCTCCCAAGCCCTCTGACAGGCTGAGCCAGCCAGAGGCAGGCCCTCATCTGCAGGCTGGATCCTCAAAGCCCGGTGTTAAAGATCGAAAACTCCACGGTCAGGCACACCCCACTCACTTCTTTTCCAGGTTGTTGCTTTTCTTTTTCTCATCTTGTACGTTCCCCCTCTCCCCGACTTTAGTTTATTCTCTTCCCTCTCCCAGGCTGAATTTCAGGAAAGAATTTCCGATTGCTCACCATCTTTGCCCTTGAAGTGCTCTGTGTAACCCTGAACAATTAAACCCCAGTGTACTGCTGCGCATGACAGTCTTTGCCACTTTCTCTGGTAAACACGGCAGGTAAGATTTAGGGCCTTCCTTCGTAGTCAGAACCGAACAAGAAAGCAATGCATTGTTTCCAGATGTCACTGTGAATCAGAGCAAAGGTTATTTCACGGTAAACTGTGTCCTTAACGTTCGCGAACTAGCTAATGTCCCTTACCGATCAACCAAATAGGAAAAATGCTCTTTATCAAACACTTTATGAAACAGTTTGACATGCGTCATCTTGTTTAATCCCTACAACCATCTTATTAGGTACTAAGAGGTTTTGTCCTCCTGACACCAGCCGGTTCTGGCACTGAGTGTCCCACACAAGTTAGTTCAATTCTCATACTGATTCTGTGAAGTTAGCCCGGACCCCATGTGTTAAGGGCTTACTCAGTCTCACAAGACCTCCCTCGTGTCAGACACCAGCTCTAAAGGGGGTCCTCGGTGTACCCTCATTTCTGCCTGGCCCGTTCCAAACTTGGGGGTTCCTACAACCTTTGCTCGGGTCTGAAAATTCGCTAGAATAACTCACAGAATTCAGGAAACCTCTTTATTTATTATTGTTATGTGTTTGTGGTAAAGACTATAACCTAGGAATAGCCAGATGGAAGGGATGCTTGAGGCACGGAACAGGGAGGGGTGGAGAGCTTCCAAGCCATCTTCGGGGACACCGCCCTCCCAGCACCTCCATGTCCTCACCGGCCTGGCAGCTCTGCGAACCCCAGGCGCGAAGGGGTTTTATGGAGGTCTCATTACTTGGCACGGTTGAGTAGGTCATTGGCCAGTGGTGATTAGCTCCGTGTCCAGCCCCTCTCCCCTCCCGTCCCTGGACGTGGGGGTGGGCCTGAAGTTTCCAGCTTCTGCTCAGGGCTGGGTCTTTCCAGGGCTCTTCCCCCATCCTGAAACCATCTAACTCACCAGGAGTCACCTCATTGGAACAAAGAGGGCTCCCATCACCCTTCCCACCCAGGGAATTCCCAGGATTTTAGGAGCTCTGAGCCGGGAAGAGGGACTTGGTCTGGTACCTCTGTGTGATACCTTCGGTAGGTGGAGCAAAGCCACCAACCCTGTTTGAGGGGAGAGGGAATCGCTGAACTAGAGAGGGTAGGGCGCTGCCGGAAGTGGAGCTGGACAGGCTTCTTCCCCTGACCCCATGTCCCTCTAGGACACTCCCTGTCAGACCCTCACACACCCTTGAAACCTTCAGTGGTGTCTTAGATCTGCACCGTCTAGGACAGGAGCTCCTGAGCTTGTAGGGCTGTTTAAATGGAAATGAATTAAAATGGTAAGTCCAGGTCCTCTGTCACATGCTCAGGTGCCAGCCGTGGCTGGTGGTTAGTACCAGACAGGGTTAAAAAAAAAAAAAAAGAAACATTTCCACCCTTGTTTCTGTGAGATGGCACTGGTCAGAGGCTAGTTGGTTGTGGACTTTCAGAGCAACAGGATGGAGCGGCACAGTGCTTAAACCTGAGACTAAGGAGTGACTGGAGTACCGCAAGCTCAACACACGCCACTTTAAAAGTCTTCTGTGAGAACATCGGCCCTTATCCAAGTAGCCTGTCTGTTTGAGGAGGGCTAACTGAATGCTGATAAACATTACTCTATCTTTGGGTGTAACCCTGATGTGCACTTAAAAAAATAAATAAATAACAGGTGGAAGTGAGTAAACTAGAACTTGCCCAGGGTGGAAAACCTGTCTTATGGCCACAGGGCAACCTGTGAGTCTTAGGTACTTGCCAACCATTGCTTGCCTTAAAACTGAGAGGGTGAAGTGGCACAGATCACTTTTCAGATATAGGATCTGCAAATATTTTTCCCATTCCTTGGGTTGCCTTTTCACTCTGCATCATGTGCTTTAATGCACAAATGTTTAATTTTGTTGAAGTCCAATTTGTGTATTTTCTTCTTCTCTTGCCTATGCTTTTGGGTCATATCCAAGAAATCATTGCCGAATCCAGTGTCATGAAGTTTTTCTCATATATTTTCTTCTAAGAATTTTATAGTTTTAGCTATAAAATTTCAGGCTCTGATCCTCTTTGAGTTCATTTTTATATGTGGTATAAGGTAAGGGTCCAGTTTCATTCTTTGGCACGTGGATAACCAGTTTTTCCAACATCATTGATTTAAAAGGCTGCTCTTTCTCCACTGAATAATCTTGGCACCAAAGGGCGAAATGGCAGAAGAATCAAAGTGTGACAGTTGCCTGAGGCTATTTTTTCACCCCCCACTGTGGTCAGAGAGCACTAGACATCAGCATTGGATCCACAGCACAAGTCTGCAGTAGGCCATTGATGCTCCACCTGCATCTCTGGGGTGAATAAATTTCATAGGGTTATTTTTACTGCTCTTTAACTGGTCTGTCCCTCCTGTTTTGACTGTATCTTTTCCCCATCCCTTACAGTTCTGAGATAAAGGCGAGTAGGATAACAAGAGAAGCGAACCCTTCCACAGTCGGGGTCATGGTAGGTAGAGCTGTGAGGGTAGAAGTACATGTAAAAGACTGGCTGCCTTTTCATTTTTCTGATCGGAAGTGACTAGAGGTTTTCTAACCGAGACAAATGTTAGTTTTTAAAATTCTCCGGGGGAGTTCCCGTCGTGGCTCAGTGGTTAACAAATCCGACTAGAAACCATGAGGTTGCGGGTTTGATCCCTGGCCTTGCTCAGTGGGTTAAGGATCCAGCGTTGCCTTGAGCTGTGGTGTAGGTTTCAGACGCTGCTCGGATCCCATGTTGCTGTGGCTGTGGCGAAGGCCGGCAGCTACAGCTCCTGTTAGACCCCTAGCCTGGGAACCTCCACATGCTGTGGGTGTGGCCCTAGATAAAGCAAAAAGACCAAAAAAAATTAAAAAATGAAAAATAAAATAAAATTCTTTGGGTACAGGGTCCTCTTAAAGCTGCTCACCCATAAGAGATGACAGAACCCTCTTTACATGAGCCCCAGTGGCAAAGCCACGAAAGCCTTTTGCGTCCCATAGGAATATTCCGAAGGCAACGCTACCAGAGCTAAGAGCAGATAAGCAAAGCAGATGAGAATGTCTGCCCGCCTGGCTGGCTGCAGCCCAGAGTTGTCAATCACCCCTTAATGTTTACAAGAGCGAAAAGTCAATGTGTAGTTGTTTTAATTTGACACACTCTTGGGTCAAGAGAGTGTAACTGCTGGAGGGGACAGTTAAGTGGCTGTGCTCCTTGTCAGCTTGTCTAGGGTCCGACTCCCCATGCTGAGTGCTTTTCTGATGAGCAGTGAATTGGGTTAAATACCAGCGTAATTGCTCACGTCCGCATGCTGGTCCAGCAAAGCCTTGTACGACATTTCTCTCAGCACTTGCCTGAGGCTGTTGGGGTTTATGCTGCAAAGAGAGTCCATATGTTCATTTTCATGAATCAGTGTCGGGCTTTGAAGAGCAGTTGTTACAGCGCTAAGTGGGTTGTAATAAATTACGCCCCCTCCAGACCCATTGGAGTAAATCAAAACTGCTTATATCCATCCAAGTGGTCTTTTGAGTATAAATGACTTTTTGTTTACTTATCAGACCAAATGTTTGTTTCCAGGAAATGGAGGCAAACGGTCTGCTCATTTTTTAACCCTGAACTGTACTTTGCTGCTGTTAAACCAGAGTGGCAGTTCTGTGTATAGTTAGGTAGTCTCCCCACGCAGAAAGGGAAAATTACCCCAAAGTCATTTTCAAGGCTGGAGAAACTTTCTTGCAGTCTTCAGACCAACTCTGGGTGTCAACATTTGTCTCCAACCACTATTTAAAATGTTCCAGTCATGCACTGAGCTCTGAAAAGAGAACACGGTTTCTTGCCCAAGAAGTTTCCAAGCAAAGAAACTAAATTTGGGACCATTTCTCTCTTGGGATTGCAGAGTTCTGTTTCTTTATGAAGGAAGTATGCTGCCTGGTACTTTCATACTTTATACTTTGCTGAGAGAAAACCATGGACAGGGCTGTTTCTGATTATACTTTTTCTTTACGCTAAACACATAAAACATAAAACTTGCCATTTTAATCACCTTTGTTTTGGCTGCACCTGAGGCATATGGAAGTTCCCAGGCTAGGGGTTGAATTGGAGCTACAGCTGCCGGCCTACGCCACAGCCACAGCAAGGCAGAGTCCAAGCGGCAGCTGTGACCCACACCACGGCTCCTGGCAATGCCAGATCCTTAACCCACTGAGCGAGGCCGGGGATCGAACCCACATCCTCATGGATACTAGTCAGGTTTGTAACCCACTGAACCACAACAGGAACTCCCCCATTTTAACCATTTTGAAGTGTAGGATTCAGTGGCGTTGAGCATTCACAGTGTCCTGCAGCCATCTGAGGTTACTAGGGTTGAAGGCAGTCATTGATCTGTGAGGTGTGGGGTGGCAGAATCGTCAACTCTGGGGGCATTCTAACCCGCTCTCCCCTTCACTGGTTGAGCTGCCTCACCCACAGCATTTTAGGGCTACCTCCAGGGTTCCACTGACACCCCACTCATCCTTTCTCTGTCTTCTCTGCTAAGAATCCTCTTTGCTTACACAGTGCCTGGATCCTGACCCCACCCCCTCTCATCTTCTATGTGCCCTGAATGGTCCAGCGTTTTCCTTTCTCAAGTGAGCCTGGTGCCCACCCTCTGCTGACCAGGCCACTAAAGACCTCCCCGTAACTGTCCACCCATTCCTATTGAACTAACTCCAGTGGGAACAATATTCCCCAAATAATCTTACCTCCCTGCCTGGCCCCCACAATGTCCCTCATTCACCAAGCCCTCTTCTTTAGCCAGCTCTAAAACTCTTCTATCATGTTTTCCAAAATGAATTACACGAACAGAGTAGTTTTCCCTGGTCCTGGTGTTTCAAAATAGGAAACCTCTCCACAAATACTTTAGAACAGTTATTCCTGTTTTCTGTTGCCTATTCTTTCTCTTCATCCGTTCTTCAACCTTTGTTATTTCTTTATTGCCACTCACTGTCACCCACAGCTGCCTGAAGAGGACTTTGCATTATCCTCTGTGCAACTCCTAATTCAATGCTTCATGCAAAATTGTTGTTAACTGTTTTTAGCAAAAAAATAACACAAGATCACTGGGGAAAAATCAAATAAGATAAACATATATTAAAACCAGAAGTTTCATAGTGAAGTTTTATGATTTCTTTTATAAGGATATTACACATTTTATATTCCTTCCCTCGCCAGTGTATGGTATCGTAATATACATTAATACCTACAAGAATGGTTGTTACAGTTCTGTAAGTGCCTTCTTTGGCATCTGTCAAAATAACCATGATTTTTCTCTTTTTAATGTAGTAAGTCACATTAATGGATTTCCTAATGTAGAACCATCCTTTTACCTCTGGGATAAATCTTACTTGGTTATGAGGGCATTATCTTTTTAGTTCATTGTGAGATTCAGTTTACCTCTATTAATGTAGGACTTTTGTATTTATACCCATAAGTGAACTTGGCCTTCGTCCTTGTTTTGTGGTATCCTCATCCGGTTTTTATCTCATGGTTATAATAAGCTCACAGGATGAAACGGAGGTTGTTCATCTTTTCTTTATTCTCTGGAGAAGTTTAAATGATGTAGGGATGAAATTACTCATAAAACCGTCTAGGCTTAGGTCCTTTCGAAAATGAAGAATGTCTTGATTAACTTTTATTTCTTTTATGGTAATCTGTTTAATGAACTTCCTCACTTAATGTTGACACTTTTTCTTTCTTTAAAGAACTATACCTTTCGCTTTTCTTTTCAAACCATGATCTAAAATTACAATGATATCTTAAATTTCTGAAAGCACCATACCTGTTATTGTATCCACTTATTCGTGTCTAATGCTTTTTATATGCTTATTTTCTTGTGTTCATGGTTCGGTTTTCCAAAGGTTGTTTTTTTTAATTGGTTGTTTCGTAGTGCCATCCTATGGGTTTAATTGTTCATGTGTAGTTTTTAGTTGACATAACCTGTTTTTCAAGAGGTTTTTGAAATTCTTTATTTTTACATGTTTCTTTCAGTACTTACCAAAAAAGTAGATATTTGTGGTAATAGAACCAACTGGCATAAAGAAGTTACCCTTGCCAACAATGTAGTAAAGAAGTGGCAGAACTGGGTTCCAAACTCAGGTCTCTCACTCCCGCCACCCTGTATGTTATGTTGCTCGGTTAGGTGTATAGGACGTCCATGTCTTAGCTGGGGTTCTACCTAAAAGCAGACTTGGGTGCTGTAGAAGGCTGGACGGTTATTCCAAGGAGGAAGAATGAGAACAGGAGGAAAAGCCAACATAAAGTTGTGTTATGGGAGTCATGGCAGCCAACAGCAGGTATTAGATCTGGAACCTTCTGGGGAGCTCCTAGAGAGCTTCTCAGAATCATCTACTTGAGAATACGTGGGAGAAACGTTTATCCACAGGCTCCCACTGCCATTGGCTGAGGTGTTAAACTTCCTCACTTCTGACTGGCACGTGTGCTTGAAGAAGGATGGTGTCTGTGTCATCAGTGAGGCCCGGGGCCAGGAAGTAAGTGGCCCAGGGTCCTCTCCATGCAAGATGCTGCCACAGGGAGGTGAGTTCAAACTTGCACAGAGGCTGCCAATAGGATGTGCGACAGACCCCAGAAGCACCTATTACAGGCTGTTTACAGGATTATCATTTTTTTTTTTTTTTTTGGCTTTTTAGGGCCACAGCTGCGGCATATGGAGGTTCCCAGGCTAGGGGTCAAATTGGAGCTGTAGCCACCAGCCTATACCGCAGTCACAGCAATGCCAGATCGGAGCTGCATCTGTGACCTACGCCACAGCTCATGGCAACGCTGGATCCATAACCCACTGAGTGAGGCCAGGGATCGAACCGGCAAGTTCACGGTTCCTGGTGGGATTCGTTTCCGCTGAGCCATGACAGGAACTCCCAGGATTATCATTTGAACTCATATGTGACAGTGCATTTACCCAACTCTGTTTTCCATGAATGATTTGGGGTAATGTAAGTTATTTTATCCCCTTAAAGTCTGAAAGTCGGTGGGAGAGTGGGGCATATGGTCCATTGCTAAATGGACTTCCTCTTCATCTGGAAACATCCACCAGGGCCTGGGCCCAGAGGATTGGCTCAAAATAATGCGTTGAAGATTTGCTAGCAGATTCCAACCTACTGAAGAAGTATCCCATTCTAGAAAAGATTTATTTGGGTTGAGAAAGAGAAAAAGCACCATAGGAAAGAAGCTATTTTCACTTTTTCAACCAGAATGTATCTATTTCGAGAAAAGATGAACTTAAAGGTATGAGAGAATGTGGTTGGCTTTGGGGACATGAGCACTGATTTGTGTTCAGATTATTTTCCTTTGTATATTTGCATAATGGCTCAGAGCATTGAGATTGGTGTCTCCTAGACTTGGGTTGTCACTTGACCTTGGGCAGGTGTCTTCCTGTCTCTGAACCTTAGTTTTTCCATCTGTAAGTTGGAGGTGATGGTATGCATGTCATGAAGTTTCTTGTGAGTGTGAATTAAGCAAAGTAATGTATACATAGCATTTCATATGGCATGTGGTTAGTGCTTAATAATTGTAGTTACTCTTACTGGTTTTTTATGAATTCCATGTTTTTTTTCTTTTTTCTTTTTATTGCTGTACCCGTGGCATATGGAAGTTCCCAGGATAGGGGTCCAATTGGAGCTACAGCTGAGGTCTACACAACAGCCACAGCAACGCTGGATCCGAGCTGCATCTGCAGCCTACGCAATACTGGATCCTTAACCCACTGAGTGAGGCCAGGGATCAGACCAGCATCCTCACGGACACTATGCCTGGTTCTTAACTCACTGAGCCACAACGGGAACTCCCCATGATCTTCTTAATTGAGTGTTCCCCTTTGGGTCTGAGCCAGAATTCCTAGATAGGTCTCAGTTTGAAAGCGTCCCAGGCAGGACCAATTCCAGGAAGGCAACAGAGTGATCAGTAGTGTTGCTGCTTTTGTCATTTTTTTCTCCTCCAGCGCCCTTACAGTAAGCTCACATACACACGTGGGACTTTGTCTTACTGCTAGGGGCCTACTTCTCTCTTGCCAGTCCCTCTTTTGAGAAAAACAATTTGATAAATAACATAGTAAAATAATATTGACTTTATGTCCTAGTGCTCCTGAGTATTTGAATTTTAAAAGGACATCGGTGTTTATTCTGAAAAAATGAATCTTTAATGGTGGAATTTCAGATATTTTGGTCCTTAGGTGGCAGGCATATTTTAAGGACAGACTCTGTTGTCCCCTGATTTGCAAATCAGTCTTTTATAAGTAACTTTTCTGTACATGGAGCCAATCCTGATTCAAGCATCTTGGTTATCAAAGTTCTTTAAATTTGGCTTTATTCCAAATACTGTATTTGTGCCCCTGTTAAAATATCATACACTTACAATAGCAAGCTATGTGTCATAAAATATTGATATTTTATAATGTTTTAAACATAGACATTATAGTATATTTTATTCTGGTTGTCAGTTGTTTGCTTTGGAAGATGCGTGACTACTTATTAACAAAATTATTTAGTAAATTTAGTTGACTTAAAGAACACACCCAAAAATTACTAACGTCAGGAATTGTCCAGGCCTCTAGGAGATAAAGACCTGCTGCATTATAACAAATAGTAATAATGACCTCCAGTGCACATTTTATAGTTATTTCTTTTGCAAAGTAGCAATTTTAAAAATCAAAATAAAGTGATTTATGTGAACAATATAACTCTAGTTAATGCTTTTTTCCTTTCATACTAGTTTGCAGTCAGCCATTTCATACTTCCATCAAGATGAAACTTGCTATACAGTTAACTTTTGTACTTTATTCATTTAGAAAGATATCTTTTAAGTCAGAGCAGTCAAAAATAACTTTGGAAAACTGTGGCTTTTCAGAGCATGTTTTTGAATGTGCAGTTTAAATAACTTTTTTTTTTTTTTTGTCTTTTTGCCTTTTTATCTAGAGCTGCACCTGCGGTGTATGGAGGTTCCCAGGCTAGGGGTTTAACAGGAGCTGCAGCTGCCGGCCTTCGCACAGTCACAGCAACGTGGGATCCGAGCTGCGTCTGCAACCGACACCACAGCTCACGGCAATGCCATGAGCAAGGCCAGGGATCGAACCCGCAACCTCACGGTTCTTAGTCGGATCTGTTAACCACTGAGCCACGAAGGGAACTCCACTATTTTTTTTTTCTTAAATGGATAGACTATTGCTGTTTTTATTTTCTTTGTAATGCCTGACAAGGTTTATTTTTAAAATACACAGGTGTATTTTTCTACCAGTTATAATCTTGGCGTGTGAACTCTGTTGTGGCCTGCTCTGTCTTTAATTCAGGAGCTTGCTCACTGCTCCCTCCTCTGCCTGAGACAAGAGCAGGCCCCACTGGTCGCAGGACAAGCCCCTCCAGCGGCTTAGATCCTCCCTAACAAGTTGGCTTGCACCGAATCCCTATCAGTCTCCAAATAAAAACTCCTGCACGGACAAGCAGAGGTGTTTGTGAAGAGTAGCCATTTTCATCCCTTGTAGCTGCTCTTCCACTCCTAGAGGACCGAGTCTGGTAGAAAACAGAGCAAAACACAGGAAGGAGAAGGCAAGTCCACCTGCTTTCTTCTAGGCATAGCCTGGGGGACAGTTATATTTCCTCTGAGCCTAAAAATGTGCCCTCTTCTTCGCAGGAAAAGTTGATGATGTGTCTCCTCTGTAATGGGTGTGCGGCCAGGTTAGCGAAGCCATATTGGGCAGTAGTTGCAATTCACATGAGAAAACAGTGATTGACACTCTTCCAAGGACTGGATTTATAGACATATCTGGTCAAGAAACCAGATAACCTGCAGTGTTCAGAAATTCGTTGGGGACAGTTAGGTAATGATCTGATTTCTACCAAGTCTCCCAACACGGTCAGCAGTTAATTATGGTGCAGGGGCTCTTGCACGGCGCTGAAAATGCCTCTTCTGCAGCAGCACAGAGATGGAGGAACCGAACCTGCTGTTTAGTGGCTGAATTTCAGGAGTTGGAAAAAGCTCAGCATATTATTGATGGAAAATGTTAATGTCTCTACTGGGGAAGAAAAGGTCTTCCTATCTTGCTTCCGAAGTGATCACTTGATGCTGAGTTGCTCAGTTCTGTTTAGTACTCGATTAATTCTGACTTTGAGTAGGCACTTAATACCTTTAGAGCCTAAAAGAAATGGCAATTTCAGGAGTCAGAAGAATTTTAGTTGAGAGAGCAGTTTGAAGTCATTGAGCTCACCCCTCCTTACTTTATAGATGTGGAAACTGAGGCCCCAAACATGACCTGCCCAAGAGACAGTGTAATCTTTTTTTTTTTTTTTTTTTTTTGGTCTTTTGTCATTCTAGGGCCGCACCTGCGGCATACGGAGGTTCCCAGGCTAGGGGTCTAATCGGAGCTACAGCTGCCGGCCTTCGCCACAGCCACAGCAACACCAGATCTGAGCCACATCTGCAACCTACACCACAGCTCACGGCAACGCTGGATCCTTAACCCACTGAGCAAGGCCAGGGATCGAACCCACAACCTCGGGGTTCCTCATCGTATTTGTTTCCGCTGAGCCACGATGGGAACTCCGAGACAGTATAATCGCAAAGACACATTCCCTAGCAGCCATGAGTCTTTTACTGTACCATGAACCGTTCCCTGATGCTGGGTTTTAGGTCTGAGCATGAACTGGCTGTGTTAGCGTTACTGATGGATAGGTTTTCCCGCTGGTGGCCCCAGTCAGGCCCCGTGGCGTTTCTGTTAGATGTATCGGGAGCCCTTGATACCGCTGACCGCGAGGTGCTGGAGTTTGCTGGGGTGAAGGGGTTCATTTTTCACTGTTTCCATCCTGACTTCAGGGAAGGTCACAAGAGGTGAAATTGGGTCATTACTTATCTGCTCTGAAAGCTCACCTGTATGGAACGGCCCAGAATTCAGCTCCTTGTGCCCCTTTGTGCTTGGGCCACGTGACGGTGACCATGAGGCCTGTGGAATGGATCCCACCTTGGTGCCCGTTCACCCGCTGCTCCCCTTCCTCTCTTGGGTGTGTGCTTTGCCGAACAGAGCACATCATCATCTTCAGTCAGATGAAGAGAAAAGCAACACTTTTATGTTAGGGGGGAGTCTTTTCTGCCCCTTCCCTCTCCTCTCCCCAGGCCCATGTAACTTGGGAAAAATAAGACCTCTCAAACTGTTTTGTTGTTGATGTTTTTGTCTTTTTACTCTTTATTTATTTATTTTTTTTGTCTTTTTGCCTTATCTAGGGCCGCACCCGCGGCATGTGGAAGTTCCCAGGCTAGGGGTCTAACAGGAGCTGTAGCTGCCGGCCTTTGCCACAGCCACAGCAACGTGGGATCCGAGCCGCGTCTGCAACCTGCACCACAGCTCACGGCAATGCCGGATTCTTAACCCACTGAGCAAGGCCAGGGGTCGAACCCGCAACCTCATGGTTCCTAGTCGGATTCGTTAACCACTGAGCCACGACAGGAACTCCCTGTTTTTGTCTTTTTAGAGCTGTACCTGCAGCACATGAAAGTTCCCAAGCTAGGGGTTGAATCTGAGCTGTAGCTGCTGGCCTACGCCACAGCCACAGCAATGCCAGATCCAAGACTCTTCTGCAACCTACACCACAGCTCACGGCAGCGCCGGATCCTTAACCCACTGAGCGAGGCCAGGAATCAAACTCCTGTCCTCACGGATACCGGTTGGGTTCGTTACCACTGAGCCACAATGGGATCCCCCTTTGATCAGTTTTTTTTTGACATCTTGGTGTCTGGTTGCTCTAAAATTCCCAGATCTGGAGTTCCTGCAGTGCCGCAGTGGGTTTAAGATCTGGCGTTCTCTCTCCAGCACCTCAGGTTCGATCCGATGCTGGGCTCAGCGGCTTAAGGATTCGCGTTGCTGTAGTTTGGCATAGCTTTGCAGCCGTGCCTTGGATTCACTCCCTGGCCCAGGAACTCCCATATGTTGTGGATGAGGCCAAAAATAAAAAGAAAGTAAATAAAATAAAATTCCCAGATCCTGTGGTTCTGTCTCCAACTCCTGCTGGATGCTTGCTAGAAGTCAGCGTCCTCTCCAGGACCCCTGGCAGCCTTCCTGCTGGCCCGGGAGGGACCCTCCATCCTCTGGACACTGCTCTTGTGGGGCTCAGAAGGCTCTGCAGTGGGGGAGTCGCTCTTGGAGAGAACGTAGGGTTCTGCCAAGTGATGCCTACTTTACTTTCTAAAACACCTGGGATGATGGGCAGCAAACAGATAAACCTTTTCCCCAACCTTTTACTCCACTGAATAACATGATAGCCTCCTGAAAGCCCTTCTGCTTGGAAAGTAGATTTATTGTTATTTTGGGGGGGGTTGTCTTTGTTTTTGTTGTCTTTTAGGGCTGCACCTGCGGCATATGGAGGTTCCCAGGCTAGGGGTTGAATTGGAGCTATAGCCGCCGGCCTATACCACAGCCACAGTAATGCAGGATCCAAGCTGCATCTGTGACCTACACCACAGCTCAAGGCAACGCCGGATCCTTAACCCACTGAGCAAGGCCAGGGATGGAAC
>PVHT020000022.1:4929418-4946918 GCA_004024745.2 Catagonus wagneri
AGAGGGCTTCCTGGGTCATGTCTGCAGAGTAGGCTGGGTGAGAAATCAGAGCAGCAAACCTGTCGTAAGGTTCTGTGGCCTTGTGGTGGACAGTCCCAGGTTCAAGTCCTGAGTGCAGACTCTGGCTCTGTCTCTCAGCACTTGTGTGACCTTGGGTGTTTGTTCATCACCCTCTCTGAGCCTCAATTTTTAAAATCTATCTAATGAGGCTATTAATACCCACCTCCCCAAGGGGTTTTTGTGAAGATGATAAGTACAATGCCTGGAACACTTAGGGGCTCAGTGAATGATAGTGATGATTATTAATAATTATGCTAATAAATAATGTGGGCTGAACCTCATTTCACAAGCCTGCTTACCTAAGTCAGCACTTAGCAGCTCCTGCTGGGGGCCCGTAGTCCAGCCTTCCTAAGGATTCCTGTATCATCGCCCTGGTGTCCGCCAGCCTGCGCTCATTAAAGAAAGCAGTTCACTCCTGCAGTGTGAGGGCAGAGAGTGGCTTCTGTTTTCTTTGATTTCCTTTTTTCCCTCATTCTGTCTTTTTCTATCACTTTTTATTACTGCAAAAACAGTCCGTGTTTATTAAAGCAAATTACATCCTGTGTTCTCTGATAGTTTGTTTTTTCACAGAAGGTTGCAAGTCCTTTTTAAACAAATGGATGACCTTGGTTTAGCATTATAAAAAACTTCCCCCTCCAGGCACATCCATTAGCTAATGCTAATATTTGTGTCTTTTCCTTTCCTCTTAATTTCATCTGGTTCAGTGTTACCATGTTCCTAATGAAAATAAGTAAAAGTTCATTTTAGTCTCTGCTCTGTCTCATACAATTCTGGAGCCTCCCTGAAGCACTAGAAAACATGAGACTTGCTGTTAGCAGAAAATAATTGTCCTGTAATGTCAGTCCTTTAAATACCAGTTGTTTTCAGGATTACAGTGCCACAGGACAGCATTCTAATTAAGCTCCTGGAAAGCGTGTGAAGGACCGCTGATTATCAGCTTGAGATTCTCTTACCTGTAGCTGCTTTGGAAGGCTGTGGCTCTTTTAGGGTGCGGACACAGACCTGACTAGGACAGAACTTCACTCAGCAAGAGTCTGTCTCTTTGGTAAATTTAGGAGACATGACAGAGTAGAAGTGAACCTCTAGGATTCACCCACTTAATAGTGGTACCTTCTGTATATGAGTGGTATAGGCAGCCCTTTAGAAATTTGCCCTGCCTCCAAAGATGACATCTCTGCAATGTTTAGAAGTCACGTCTTTGAAATGAACATGCCAATAGGAGGTTAGAGCCTGAAGCCCATTTACCTCTTGGATGAGTTAGTTTAACCAGATGCCTTTCATCCAGAACCCCAAGCAGGGAGTTCCCGTTGTGGTGCAGCAGAGACGAACCCAACTAGTATCCATGAGGATGCGTGTTCGATCCCTGGCCTCTCACAGTGGGTTAAAGATCCGGTGTTGCCACGAGGGGTGGTGTAGATCGCAGACAAGGCTCGGATCCTGCATTGCTGTGGCTGCAGTAAAGGCTGGCAGCTGCAGCTCCGATTCAACCCCTAGCTTGGGAACTTCCATGTGCCCTGGGTGTGGCACTAAAAGGAAAAAAAAAACGAGAAACCCCAATCAGTAAACTGGGAGAATAGAAAAATTCACCTTCCTCCCAATTTTGCTTCCAATGGTCCCTGGTGTATGTGTGAAGCACTTACTGATCATCTGCTCCCTTCTTATGAAAAGAGATAAGAAGAGGACAGGGTAGTGTCAAATTGAATGTATTTTATTTTTAATTACAGCAGCCTTTAACGTTACTGTTTTCTATTAAAGAATGTCTGAATTGAGGCTCAGAGCGTTCAATTATTGCCCATAGTTCCATCACTCATAAGTGACCCAACTAGAATCCGGTCCCTGGTGTCTCTGATTACAGGTGTCCCTGGCGTTTTCCTTATGAGAACAGAGGCTTGTTTTATTCATGGCTGCGTCCCCTTTATCTACAATAGTTCTGGGCACAGAGCAGACGCTCAGTAAACATTCCATGAATGAATTAACCAGTTAGCACCACGCTTTAATGCGTCACGCGAGTGTTAGCTAGTCCTGGAGATCCATGAAACGGCAGTCTTTGTGTTCCCAACCACTCAACTCCCTCTCGGTCTCTTCCAACACCTTGGGTATGAAATAAAGTGTGTTCCGAAATTTATGCTTTAAAAATTTGGTGTATGGAGTTCCTGTCGTGGCTCAGTGGTTAACGAATCCGACTAGTACCCATGAGGACGTGGGTTCAATCCCTGACCGTGCACAGTGGGTTGAGGATCCAGTGTTGCCGTGAGCTGTGGGTGTAGGTGGCAGACAAGGCTTGGATCTGGCATTGCTGTGGCTGCGGCGTAGGCTGAGGGCTACAGCTCCAATTTGACCCCTCGCCTGGGAACGTCCATATGCAATGGGTACGGCCCTAAAAAAAAAAAAAAAAGACAAAAAAAATTTAAAAAATGAAATAAAAATTTGGTGTAATCAGAAGGCCAGGCAGCACATAAACTTGACAGTTTATATGATTCCCAGGAAGCTTGCAGATAACAGTGGGAAGCAGTTCCACGTGTATATCGGTCACTTTTGCGATGGGCTAGTACCTTCTGAAATTAGCAGATTACTTAAGCTTGAAGGAGCCGAGGTAGCCATTTGTTATTTGATTGCTCTTTGCTCTAAGCTTTGAGGGTGACCAATAATGCAGTGAGTGCGGGACTTTCGCTCTGGTTTTCAAATTAAAGATTTAATTACAGTCTTCACTGAAGATGAACCAAGTGTGAAAATACCTGATCGGCTTGGACTGTGGGATCTAGGAGGAGTGTGTGGGTTGGAGTCAGTGCCCGGGTGTTTAAATACTTTCAACAGTAGCATTAAGGATGAAGTCAATTATATTGTGACCAAACGATGGCCTGTTGGTTAGTCAGAGTCAGTGAAATTTATATTCTTCATCATTTTTTAAAGCTGAAAGGTTTTTTTTCTTAGTAGTTATTCTGATAGACAAAGACTTAAATCTCCCAAGATTTGAAAGATTTTTGAAATCTGTGGAGACTTGCTTTGTAGATCAGTATGTATTACGGGTCCATCTGTATTCATGTTTCAGGTGTGCTTGGGAAGAATGTGGACTCACTCATTGTTGGGGCCAGAGTTCTATTTCCATCTGTTGAATCAGGCTGATTTACTGTGTGGTCACACCTTCCATCAGTTATCAGTCGGTAATAATGAAAACGGAAGTTCCCATTGTGACGCAACGGCAACGAATCTGACTAGGAACCATGAAGTTGCAGGTTCGATCCCTGGCCTTACTCAGTGGGTTAAGGATCCGGTGTTGCTGTGAGCTGTGGTGTAGCTCTCAGACATGACTCGGGTCCTGAGTTGCTGTGGCTGTGGTGTAGGCTGGCAGCTGTAGCTCTGATTGGACCCCCAGCCTGGGAACCTCCATATGCTGTGGGCGCAGCCCTAAAAAGCAAAAAAAAACAAACAAACAGAAAAACGGCCTATTGAAAATATATCTGATGGTACAAATGACCTATTTTTTAAGTTTATTTTTTTACAAGCTTCTTTTGCTATGGAGAATAAATGTCCATGCATTTCAGTCTTCTAGCTTCCATCCTTCTGATGTTTCAGTTACTGTCCAGAGTGAAGTTAGGCACGCCCAAGAGCAGATTCATGCTGTCACGTTAACTTGCCATCACTTAGAAACGGCCTGCTTTGCATAAGTGAATTTTCCAAACAAATAATCATTCCTTCTGCGATTGCCAAAGTTCTCTGTCTCCCAAGCTTTGGTGACAGGGACATTTACAAAATGGGTTCTCATCTTTCTCACCCTCAGGGTGCTGAGGCTTTTTTGAGGGTTCAGGTTCACTGTCACAGAGATCCATTCTTGTACCCCCAGCTCTCCTGGTTCTCTACCTGCTTTTTAGTTTTCCCCACTCCTTCCTTGATGTAGGCTGGCAGCTGCCACTTCCTCCTTGTCATTATAGCGGCCTCCCACCATTCTACCTGTGCTTACTCATCTGCTGTGCTGGCCACGTGGGTGTGGGGTCTAGGAAACAAGACGGGACTTCATCTTTCATTCTTCGACTTGTCGAGTGCTTACTAGGGGTAAGGCTTTCAACTGGTGACTAGCAAAGGGCCTTGACCACAAATCCGATGTAGATCCTGCCCTGTGCTTTGGGGGAGCTGTTCGGTCAGCGATGAAAGGTGATAGGAAGTTGAAAGTGTTGGTGCCACAGAAAGGTTCAGGCGAAGCACGCTTCGTGTCGGAGGAGGGGTGCCCCTTCTGTGTAGAGAGCTCAGGGAAGGTGGGCTTTTGAGCTGGGTTTTGACCCGCAGAGGTTGGGGAGACAGTGGGACCCACGTGTCAGAGGCAGGGAACCCAGGGCTGTGTGAGGAGCAGGTGCAAGAGTGTGTCTGGAACGTGGCTGTGCTGCAGGGAGAAGTCGGAAATCAGGTTGCTCCTCAGATGCCAGGCCGGTGAGTTTGGACTTCTTCAGAAGCCTCCAGAGGTGTGTATTTGGGAAAAAACATCTTGTTAGAGGCATGCTTCGAGAAGAATAACGAACTGGCCATCCTAGTTAAATTAAAGCGAAACAGAGACGACTGGCTAGGCCATCAGATGCCCGCAGACGAGGGCGACTGGCAGGAATGGGGTGACTGGCAGGAGGTCTGGGGAGGGCAGCAGGGTGCAGCAGCGGTGGCTGAGACGTGGGAGAGGAAGGGCCTGAAGTGGCGCCGGAGCTGCAGTGACGTGGGCGTGCAGAGAGGTGGGAACTTTGGGTTTATTGTAGAAGGAGGAGGCGGCAGGTTTGGCTCCAAACACAGGAGTGGGAAGCTCATCCAGTTGGAGATGTTCAGCTGATTTTTAAAATACGGAAGTCAGAGTTCCCGTCGTGGCTCAGTGGTTAACAAATCCGACTAGAAACCATGAGGTTGCGGGTTCGATCCCTGGCCTTGCTCAGTGGGTTAAGGATCCGGCGTTGCCGTGAGCTGTGGTGAAGGTTGCAGACGCGGCTCAGATCCCGCGTTGCTGTGGCTGTGGCGAAGGCCGCAGCTACAGCTCCTGTTAGACCCCTATCCTGGGAACCCCCATATGCCACGGGTACGGCCCTATATAAGGCAAAAAGACTAAAATAAAATAAAATACAGAAGTAGTTCTCAGTGAGAAATCAGGGCAGGAGCTAGGAATCATGAGGTATTTTGCCAAGAGGAGGTATTTAAAACTTGTGTGGTACAGTTCCCGTGGTGGCTCAGCAGAAGCAAATCTGGCTAGTATCCATGAGGATTCAGGTTCGATCCCTGGCCTTGCTCAGTGGATTAAGGATCTGGCACTGTTGCCGTGAGCTTTGGTGTAGGTCACAGACGCGGCTCGGATCCCACGTTGCTGTGGCTGTGGTGTAGGCTGGCAGCTGCATCTCCAGTGTTGATCCCTAGCCTGGGAACCTCCATGTGCTCCGGTGCAGCCCTCAAAAGACAAAAAAAGAAAGAGAAAGAAAGAAAGAAAGGAAGGAAGGAAGAACAGCTTATGTGGCAAGAGAAGATCATAGTTTGGAGAGTCTGTGCTTGGGTTGGGGTTGAAGGATGGTCAGGAGGGGAGAAAGCCTGGAGGGCAGCTGAGGAGGATGGAGGAAAGAGGGTGTGTTGGCGTCAGTGCTCATGAGTGAAGAGGAAAAGACCACATCAGGCCATTGGCTTTGGGGGCCTGCAGGCCACGGGTGGGTGACCTTGAGAAAGCTTTTCTGGGAATGAAAGAGTCACAAGTTTGCCAGACATAACCCAATGAATAGGGGACAGTGGGCCAGCTTTTTTCAGTTAAGTTTGGTGGAAATAAAACAGAGCCAGGGCAGTAGATCAGGTCTGGGAAAGAGTTGGAAGAAGTGGAGAATTCATATAAAAGAATCAGAAAACAAAACCCCAGACTTCACATCCATGAGAATGGCTGTTACTTAAAAGCAGCAACGACAGAAAATAACAAGTGTTGCTGAACACATGGAGGATCAGAACGCTTGTGCATTGCTGGTGGGGATGTAAAATGGTGCCCCCGCTATGGAGACCTGAACTCAAAAAAATGGAATTAATAAGACGACCCAGAAATTCCACATCTGGGTATTCACACTGAATGCTTGAAAAGAGTGGCTTGAACAGATATTTGAACATTAGTGTTCATGCCAACACTATCCACAATAGCCAGAAGGAAGACACAGTCCATGTGTCCCTTGATAAATGCCTGAGTAAATAACACGTTAAACATACAGTAGTTTTTTTTTTGCTTTTTAGGGCCGCACCCGAGGCATGTGGAGGTTCCTGGCTAGGGGTCGGTGCTACAGCTGCTGGCCACAGCCACAGCAAGGCAGAATCGGAGCTGCTTCTGCAGCCTATACCACAGCTCACGGCAACGCCGGATCCCCAACCCACTGAGTGAGGCCAGAGATCGAACCCCCATCTGCATGGATACTAGTATGATTCATTTCTGCTGTGCCACAGTGGGAACTCCCACAATAGAGTATTATTCAGCCTAAAACAAGGAAAGATTCTGCTGCATGCCTGTAGTCTGGGTAAGCCTGGAGATGTTATGCTAAGTGTAATAACGAGTCACAAGACAAACCCTGTATAATTCCACTTACATGAGGTTCCTAGAGTCATCAGATTCATAGAGCCAGAAAGTAGAAGGGTAGTTACCAGGGGCTGGACGGAGGGAATGGAGAGATTGTTTAATAGGTAGAGAGTTTCATTTTGGGAAGATGACACAGTTCTGGAGATGGCAGGGTGGTGATGGTTGCACAGCATTGTGAAAATAATACCACTAAGCTCTACACTTAAAAAGTGATTAAAATGTAAAGTTCTAGGTTGTGTTTATGTTAACCACGATAAAAAATGTTTTTCTTATACAGGAAACAAAATCCTGAAAGGAAATGAGATTTTTTGATCAATAGGAGGAAAAATTAAAGTTGTCTTACACTTTAATGAATACCTGCCAGCATTTGGTTTCCTTCATTTAATTCAGAGCTGTGCTTGGTTGACCCGTACCAGCAGGCCCTGCCCAGAGGCTTTGTACCCTAAAAATAAAAGGCTCCAGTTAAGTTTGGCTTCAGATAGGATGCAGCTGGGGGTAAAGAGGAAAAATCTCTTTTTTTTTTTTTTTTTTGCTTTTTTCGGGCTGCACCCAAGGCATGTGGAGGTTCCCAGGCTAGGGGTCCAGTCGGAACTGCAGCTGCAGGCCTCCACCACAGCCACACCCCACAGCAGTGTGGGATCCGAGCTGCATCTGCGACCTTCACCATGGCGCATGGCAACACCAGGTCTTAACCCACTGAGCGAGGCCAGGGATCGAACCTGCATCCTCATGGATTCTAGTCGGCATCGTTACCTCTGAGCCACAAAGAGAACTCCCGGGAAAATCTTTTCTTGAAAGCAAACTAAAATACTTGTCAAAACATGAAGTTTTCTCTCCTGAAATAATTTAAAAAATACCATAAACCTCTGGAGAGGGCTGGGTGTAATCACATTCTCTGAATGCCTTATATTACCCACAGATTAAACCTCTCTGGGGTTGAAGCCCTTTTTTGGGGTCTAATTGAACAGATGGCACTTTAAACAAACAGAAAAATGTCTTAAGAAATACATATATGAATTTTTTCTTTTTAGCAGTTGGGGGTCTTAGGAAAAGTGTAAATATTCTAGGGAAGACATAGTTTGTGCTGTTTTCTCATTTCTCTTCACCCTTAACATGAGCCATTCCAAAAGTGTGTTTTTTTGAGACTGTAATCCAAACCACCTTATCCGTCCATGATGGCTGTGTTGTATTTAGGGGGTAGAATAACCAGTGTGGCTGAGTAGACATGTACTCTCCTGTCTGGAAATGCCTGGAATTTTCTATCTTGATGGATTTCATCTGGTAGATGTTTTATTTAAATATTTCCTGTGTTTGCTTCCTTCTTCTGTACCCGAGAAAAATACTAGTTATTACCCATCTTACATTTCCTGTGATGCTAGATAGAAAGGGAAGGAAAAGTTGGCATAGTATTTGTAGCTAGTATTGATGAAGTTATGCATTTGTTTTATGAAGAAGGTATCGTCTCCTGATGGTAAAGATAAAATAATGTACCCAACAGGAGTTCCCGTTGTGGCGCAGCAGAAATGAATCCTACTGGGAACCATGAGGTTGTGGGGTTCGATCCCTGTCCTCGCTCAGTGGGTTAAGGATCCAGAGTTGCTGTGAGCTGTGGTGTAGGTCGCAGACATGGCTCGGACCTTGCATTGCTGTGGCTGTAGCATAGGCCGGCAGTTGTAGCTCTGATTTGACCCCTAGGCTGGGAACCTCCGGGTTCGGCCGTAAAAAGCAAAACAACAAAACAAAACAAAAAACCCACAAAAACAAAATAATGTACCAAGCACAATCTTCCCTCCTGCCAATAGCATATCTTTTGAGGTAGAGCATTTACTTTCAAATTAAAAGCTGCAAGTTTCACACAAGTTCTACCTGACAAATGACTTGTGAACTTTCTCTTAGGTTCTTTGAACAGCAAAGTATCAGAATATTTTGAACTAAAAGTGTTCCTAAAAGTCGTACAGCTGAAGCTCACGTCATACATATTTGGTTAAACAGCATGCTTTAGCGGAAATGATGTAATTCCAAAGTGAAAGGCTGACTGCAGGCTGGTGGATTAGCTGAAAGCCGGAGCTCATTTAGGGCCCCAGGTGAGAAGGTGGTTGCGTTTACTATGCTCATGACCCGCTTTCCTGGCAGTGATGTTGACTCTAAAACTTTAAGCCTTTTTGAGTCTTAAAGATGCTCATGAAGACTGAGATCTCCGTCACATATTGCCCTTTAAGGCGGAAGCACCTGTGAGTCTTTCTTCTCAGTGTGCAGGAAATTCTCAGCAAGGCTCCTTTAAAAATTTCTCTTGTTGCAAAATATCTGGACAGAGCCAGCCTACTTTCCAGGCTGGCAAATGCCACAGCCTGCTTTATGGGTTTTGATTCCTTTTGTATCTGAGAAAATAGCTTTCCCAGAATCAGATGGGAAAGCTCTGCCAGGCATGACGTGGAGAGCCTCTTGTTTGTCCGGTTCACCTTAGTTTCTGAGACGATCACACTGTGTATTTAAACTCACATGTCTTCAAATGCACATGTGACCACCCAGTCGTGGCCTGTTTGCGTGGCAGAGTCCCCCAGGGAACCATGGTCCTGTGGGCTCAACACAAAGTGGTGCTGAAAGCCGGCCTCTTTGGCAGAGGACACGTCCTCAGGTGTGTTAGATGCAGCTTTTCTCTTGGTTCCAGTGCCCAGTCTTTGCAGCAAATACATACGGAATGAGATAAAACCTTTGCACTTTAAAATTCTTGCAACTGGTTTTAGGCTTGAGACTCTCTTTGCCAGTGTGTGGGTTGGCGCTGTTTTGTGGTGACAGCGTGCCTTTTGAAGACAAAGTTCCATGGTCTTTCTCCCTCACCCGTCCATTATTAAGCACCTACTGGGTGCACTGTGCTGGGTGCAGTTTACCAGGTATTAGCGTTTTACCTCTGTTAGACCTGCTGGTTCTGCTGTGAGGCGGTTCTCCTGGCTCCTGCCCCGGCCTGGTTCAGCCAAGTCTCCTTGCCCATTGGCCCATCCTCAGGATATGTCATGTGAACCTGAAGTCCCAAGAAAAGCACAAAATAATGGGCTCAGGTTTCAGTTTGGAACTTATCTTAGCTTTTAGCCTTCTGGTGTGTAAAAAAGAACAAATAAAGTAAAAGTCACCTTTCTCTGAACATAGGAATTGAAATTTGTTGGAAAACATTCAGGGAAGTTTGAGCTGTGTTGACACTAAATCTTTTTTTTTTCTTTCCCAACCAGTGTTTAACAAAAATCTCAACTAATTTCAGGAGTTCCTATTGTGGCTCAGTGGTAATGAACCCGACTAGTATCCATGAGGATGCCGGTTTGATCGCTGGCCTTACTCAATGGGTTAAGAATCTGGTGTTGCTGTGGCTGTAGTGTAGGCCAGCAGCTGCAGCTCTGATTCAGCCCCAGCCTGGAAACTTCCATATGCTGCAAGTGTGTCTCTAAAAAGAAAAAAAATTTTTTTTTACTATTTTCTTGGTCCTGTCTTAGGCCGTGGAGGACAGAGACTAAGTCACACTTCTTCCAGAAGGAAGTACACAGACTCATGCCTGGGGACACGCATCTTCACGTTTACACATGATTTTGTCCTATATCATCTCCTCGATCCTCAGAACAACTTTGTGAAATTCATCATTATTACCCTCCTTTTACAGTGAAAGAAATTGAGGCTCCAGGGTTTTTTTCGAGGTGCCATGTCTGATGGCAGAGCTCATGGTCTTTCTGCACTGAATCTCAAGTGGCCGATGTTGGGAGCTGGGCTCGGCCCAGCCTAACAGACCCTCCAGAGTGAGCAGGGCTGGCCCTAGGAGCAGGATGCCTTCAGCCCTCCTGCCCTCCCCGGTGCAGGTGTGTGCTGGGAAAACGGTCTGCTCCTCGCAGCTGAGAAGCTAGAACAGAGATGATAACCACTCAACAAAGACCAAACGGGACAGGGTGGGTGTAGACGGGAGCAGCAGGGGGAATGAAGGCGGGAGAGGAACGCTAGGAGCAGGGCTCACTTTGGACCACATCTGGTGCAGGCCACATGTGGCGGTGACCGCGTGGTGCAGGTGTGTGTACAGTTGTAACGTGGGCCTTCCAGAAGCATCAGGCTTAACGGGGTCCCACGGCTTTGTGTAGAACCGTCCCAAGTGCTCTGCTCTGTCCCCATTTTGTAGATGAGGAGATGGAGGCATGGCGAGGGTAGGCACTTACTTGTCCATGGTCTTCAGACGGTAAAAGGTGGTCCTCTTTCAAAGCCTGTGCCCTCACCCTAGACCTGCTTTGTTGCCCTTTGACTGGTACCCAAACAGGCCTCATCTCGTCATCCAGGTGCCCAGTAGCTGTAGCTTGGGAAAAAAAAAGGGGCCCCTGCTTCTTTGGGGACATTGAAGACTGACTAGTCCTTCCCAGAGTTTTCAAGTTTTAGGACAAACTTAAGCTCGGAAGAAGAGATTCTTTCTGCTTTCAAATACTGCTGTCTGAAGGAATGGTTTGCTGGGTCATTGGATAATAATATTTTTGTGTGGGTTTATAAAACATTGTGCTGCTTGATTTTTGATTTGACGCCAGATCGTCTCACCCCATCTCAAAAAATGAACAAGGCAGAGCCTATATAACAAGGGACCGGTTGTCCACGGAGCAACAGTTTGTTTGCCTCCTGGATTTAACACTCCATCACGCAGGCCCCAAATGAGCTAGACGTGTGTCCTGGTTTCTGGCTCTCAAGGCACATGTATGGGGCCTGGAAGGAACAGACCTTGTACTGAATCCCGAGTGGCTTCTGGCACCTCGGAAAGCAAGAATCTTCTAACTTTGAGACACGGAGATTACAGGCAGAGCAAGTAAGGATGCTAATATGTACTTAGGAGTTAGCACAGTGACCTGTCCTTAGCCTCAGTGGACAGGTGGGGAGACACTCATGTTTCTCTCCGAAGTCTGCTTTATGGTTATTTCAGCGATGAGGAGAACAGAACGGAGTTAGTCAAATGTGAGAATTTACCTCCGAATGTTGTCATGAAAGAGCAGAAAAAGCCGCCCTGTGTATTGGCTTTTGCTCACTTCGGACGGGCTGCAGGAGGAAGTTGGTCCGAGAGAGAAAAGTCTGCGAGCTCCCGGTGCAGCTCTGGAGGTGAGGAGCAGCCAGGAGCCTCGCGAGCTTTCTGGGGAGGCGAGGACTCAGGAGGCACTTTGAGGGTGGGGGTCCCTGCCAGGGCAGGGCTGCTGTCACAGACACGCTGCTTATTCACAGACTTGCTTTGCGTGGTTTCAGTGACCACCACCCCCTTCTGGGAAAGAAACAAGAAAAGTGGGGTCCCAGCAGCTGCCATGCTGTGGTCTAGGAGAAGCTGTCCCGGAGGGTGGGAGCAGGGGCAGAGGAGGAATGCTTGACCCAAGATGTGTCTGCCTGGATCCCCGGGGAGGTGGGAGGTGGAAGGCGGCACAGGGTCCCTTCTCTTCCCTTTTTGTGCGCTGCTTTATAGACAGGCCTTCTTCCCTTCATGTGTCAGTTGAACCCCCAAGGTGGTGAGGGGGCAGCTTGGGTGCAGCATCCCCTAGTTCCTCAAGCATCAGGGGAGCCAGTCTGCAGCAGCAGCGGGGCCAGCGTGCGGGCCCACGCTCCCCGGCCAGGGCGCTCCCACAGGCTGCCTGCCAGCGCCTGAAAGACCTCTGTGTATTTTGAGAATTACGAAGTTTGAGTATTGGAATTCCTGTCGTGGCTCAGCGGAAACAAATCTGACCAGCATCCATGAGGACGCAGGTTCGATCCCTGGACTCGCTCAGTAGATCGAGGATCTGGCATGGCCGTGAGCTGTGGTGTAAGATCCCAGACCTGGCTCAGATCTGGCGCTGCTGTGGCTCCAGCTTAGGCCAGCTGCTGCAGCTCTGATTTGACCCCTAGCCTGGAAACCTCCATATGCCATGGGTGCGACCTTAAAAAGACAAAAAAAAAAGAAAAGAAAAAGTTTGAGTATTACCTTGTGTGTCCATGTGATGCATGAAGTTTAGAGGAAAAAAGGTGGTGTTGATAGTGGTAAATACGTGCTTTCTCTTACCAGTTCACCTTATTTGCAAAGATGGCTTTTCCTAGTGCTTGTTTAGGCCGTGGTAGCAGGATCAAGGAGGGAGCACCCATAATGCACCTCATTCCATTGACAGGAACGCTTATTTATGACGGGTGGCCCCTTCTCTCTACGTTATGCAGAGTGCAGAGCTGGCCTCTCAAAATTGCTGTTAGATTTTGGAACTGACAGTTAAGATCATGTTTTCAGGGAAAGCATAATCCTAAACAGCCCCCCTCTCTAGTCACTACCCTTTAATTACACACAGGTGGAAAAAACACGGTTAATTGTTTCAAAGATTATTATTTTTTTAGTAAATTTGTAGTAAATGGGGGAGATTAATAAAGGGCTATTTTATTCTCAGCTTGTGGTTTCTAATTACATCAGTTACAGCTTAGCCTTCCCCTTCACTAGAGTGCAGGCATGGACTGGAAAAGAATGAGCTCTAATCCTTGATAGATCAGGTGGAATAAAGATCTCCATTCATATCTCCACCTTTTATCCCTTGTTCTGAGTGCCAAGAATTAATGCTGTTTGAAAGTACAAACTGAACCTGCCAAGCCTTGGACAGCTAAGATAATCCCAATTATTTTAAATGTTAGTGAGAAGGGCAGTAGCCCTACTCTGGAAAAGAGTTCTATTGTGAAACATTAAATATCTGCTAAGTGGTATTGATTGAACATGATTTTATTTCCAAACACTCCAGTTATCACGAAGCGGAAGAATTCATTGTTTAAGACGTTTTCGTCAGACTCTTACGCCTGCAAACTCCAAGAAACCAAAGAGGCTGGCACTTTGGGTTTTTTCTTTTTTCCTGTCAGCATCTGTGTGAAGAGTTGCTAATACATTTTTATTTTTAAAATGGTTTCATAGAGGGAGCTTAACAATTTAACATATAGAGGAAAAAAATTTTTTTCCTCAAGCATGAATATCCTGTTTTCTCACATCACTGGAAGAGAATTATTTGTTCCAGTCCACCGATTTCCAACAGATCATTCAAGTTAAAAGTCAGGGGTCTCTGCAATGTCAAAAGATTTAGCAGTTAGATTGGTTTTTGTTTTGTTTTTTTAGAGAGGTGGGTTTGGGGAGGAGAGTCTATAATATTTTCCAAAAAGAATATTGGTGGTTAGATGGTATCACTGAAATAATCTTTTTTTTTTTTTTACACCCCCCTGACCCAGCCCCCAGCATTTGTAAGACTGATTATGTGTAAGGTGTTTCGTTTTTTAAATAATAAGAAAGACCATTTAGCTTGAGAGAAAACGGATACTGGGCTTGCTGGTTCAAACCAGGGTCAGCCTTGGAGGTTTACCCACCTTTCGTTGTAACATGAAAAAAGATCAGAATGGGCATGTTTTCCTTTTTTTTTTTTCTTTCTTTTTCTTACTTTTCAGTCTCTACTTTGGTCTCCAGAAGTCATTTCTTCCATTTCTGAAAATGCTGGGAGCCTACTGATGATTACAGGGTAGCCCAATCCTAAATTGTCTACTGCCTGTGAAAGCTTCCTGCCTCCCAACCCAAGGCAGCTGCCCCCATCCCCACCCCCAGCACTAGAGCAGAGAGCTTCACTCATGCAAATAGTGGTGTGTTGAGCATCTCTGGGCCAATTATTCTTTCTTTCTTTGGGTTTATTCCCCAGAGTGGAATTACCGGGTCAGAGGGTATGAACAGTTTTACGGTTCTTATTACATGTCACTAGATTGCTGTCCAGAAAGATTGAACCAATTTCTAGTGCCGCCAGCAGCGTATCTTTCCCCACAGTCTCGTGGACACTAAGCATTAGTATTTTTACAAAATAATGAAGAGGAACCTTTTGAGTTGAAATTAGTCTTCTGCTGGGCTCATTAGAATCAACACGCAAAAAGGAGAATTGGAGCCTTTAAATTTTAATTAGTATAAAATGATCGGTTTTACTCTTTCACCCAATAAAGTTCAATGAAACTGCATTTAAAGGTAGAGAGTACCTGAGGGACTGTATTTAAAGATGAGAGCAAGATAAATTTTGGACATTAGTCACTAAGATAAACACGTACTAAATCTTTCATGCACTTGGAACTATTTTAATGAGGTGCTACACAAAATGAGTTAAACAGTTACTATCCATAACTTCAACAGCCTATTATTCAAAGACAGTGCTAAGGCTTGAACAAAAGTCAAACGAGCATGGATTTAAATTTTGAGTGGAGGAAAGCTTTAAGAACTGCAGATGTTTTCCAAAAGAGGTTTGAGTACATGTATTTGCATCTTCTCTGGAGTGCACTCATGCATTCAGGATGCTGGGAGCCTCCCTAGTCTAAGCAGGCAGCACGCACTGCACATCTTCACAGTCCCAGGTCATAAGAATACCTTCTAAGAAAATATCCACAAGGCAAGTGAGAGCAGAAAGGGGCTCAGTTCCTTTCTTCTGCAGAATTCCCGCCCCTCCCTTTTTTAGTCCAAAATGGGCTAAAGGGGGAGTAGGGTTTATGGCTGGGTCCGGAGGCCTCCGTAGGTCAGCTCTGAAGTATGGCTGGAAGGCAGATTCGGGGCTTACAGGTGCCTGGAGATGTTCACCTGTTCCTTTGTAGCCTCTGCGTTGAGATGACAAGGGTCAGTTATTTTGCCTCCTTAAACTCATAATACAGAGATTGGGAACGTTCGTGGCCAGTGACTAAATGTGGCACCCAAGGGTAGGATGGCCCAGGGGTGAGAGCAAACCAGAAGGTGGGGCTGACTGACTGGTGCTCTACTGCCCTTGGCAGCTTCCACAGGGTCTCCTCCATAAAACAGGGAGAATAATTCTCGCAGTGAATGGTCTGAGCATTAAATGTAAATACTCATTATAGTAGGTGGCATGCAAAGTAGTCAGTAAATGTTCACTCCCTTCCCCATCTCCTTTACAGAGGGCCTTCTGTCACCCGCCTGAGTTGGGGATGCGGGTGGGTAGATTAACAACCCACAGGCTTTCTGGGTGGCTTTTAGTTGGCTCTCCAGATCTGTGTATAGTAACAAGATGTCAGAGCAAAGTCTGCTGTCCGTGTATATATAACATCCTTAGGCATGTAAAACAACTCATAAATCTTCCTGGATTTTGCAGGGAAATTGAAATCCATATAAAAATTCAGATTTAGTAAGAAGACTTTATGAAAAGCAATAAAATGAATGCTTCAGCTTTTGTAAGTTCCCAATTTTTTGGTTGCTAACTATATATTTATATATGCATGTACATGCTTTGGGCATCTGTGAAGTTCTATTTAATGGCTCTTTTCTTTTTTTAGGAAAAAAGCTTACAAATTAGTATTCTTGGGTTTTATTTAAATTACTTTAAATAAATACTGTCAATATCAAAAGTAAATTGCTTGCCAGGAAATTACCTAGATTGTTTTTCAAGTATATTAACTTTATAAATTTTCAGATCGTTTCTTTCCTTACTTGATAATTGAGTTGGCTATCCAAAACTATCCATCTGTCCGTCTGTCCATGTCACATTAGAAAAAAAGGGGCTTTCTGAAGTAATTTGGTCCTGTGGAGTTCAAGATCCACTTCTTAAATGCCAGCTCTGTTCTTTTATTTCTGTGTGGTTCTACTAGCTGCAGCAAACCTTTTCCAAACCCATAACAAGCGTAAATAGTGTTCTCTTGTAAAAAGGTCTCTTTTCAGCATGGTAATATACCTTATTAAATTCCAAACATAATAAGTATTGATGGCAAACACATCAGGACCCAGTACAGCTTCTACTATGATTTAGTTCTCTACAAATGACTTCAGCACTCAGCTCCCAATGCATTTTGCTAATTACATCATAGATTTCCCTATTGATGAACACAAGCTGAATTAACACAGGAGCACTAATGTACCCTTTCACCATTATTGTTGTACAAGAAGCCGTGGCAGATGCTGGCAGTTAGTTACACAAACATTAGTATTAACGATTGGCCATTTGGAATTGGTGACAAACTACTGCCCGGCAGAATCCTGAGGCTGAAACCAATCAGGAAGTTAATGAGGAGAGAAATTACCACTGCAGCTTCCCTTTAATTACATTCACACTAGGCAGGAAGGGAGTTCTGGGGGTGGATCTAAACTTGGCTAAGGTTAAGAAGGTCAGAGACCCTTTTGCTTAAATTTTGTATCTACTGTGGCTTGTAAGGTTGCAAAAATTGTTCAACACATTATTACTTTTCCATCCTTCATATTTAATGTCGGTTTCCTTGTGGAGTTTTATGTTTATAGGTTTGCTATTAAAGCCTTTACCTGACTTCTGTTTGAGTGTTGCATAATTCATTCTACTTTTTAGGTTTTTTTCAAAGTTTCCTTCCCATTTACTGCTTTTCACTTTTGAAAAGTTATGTATGCTGACTCCCCAGCCAAGTGTTTGTTTCCCTCTAGCCAAGAAAAGTAATACGAGAGTTGATAAGCTATCTGGTTGCTATATATTGAGAAACTAGGGTTACCTGTCAAATGGAAATACTTGGGTGGGGTCTTTCCTGCTTGAGGAGTTTGTCAGAGGATCTTCTGACAAGACTCGGCATCCTTTACATAAAGGGGAGGGGCTCAGTGAAGGGTGGAAGTAGTTTCCCCAAGGTGGGGGCAGCAGACTGTTTTTTTGCTTTTAATTAACATAAAATTGAAACTCTGCTGCCTAACTTCTCTCTTCAGTGACATAGGTAATACTCTGTAGAAATGCTGTTTTTTTTTGTCTTTTTTTTTAATTCTAAAGCACTGGGGATTTTAATGAGCGTCTGAAAAAACATTTTCAACTTGGAATAGAAATTGCAGAGCACCTTTTTCTTTGTTGGAACCTACTTGAACAGTGACTGTAGAAAAAGACTAGCCACTTTTAACACTCTTCTCCCTCTGTCTCTCCC
>PVHT020000022.1:4951918-5051030 GCA_004024745.2 Catagonus wagneri
GGTAAGCACACCAGTCTCTCCCCAGTTAATAGCGGGAGACAGGGACATTATTGTCATCTCAAGAAATCGATTACCGCTTGCCCCACCGTCTTGTTAGACATTTGTCCCCCCTCTTTCAACGTGAAGCTAGCCAGCCAGCGATGCCCAGAGGCACGGACAGGGTGAAAGCTTAAAAGTTCACGCGTGGGGGAGAAGGAGCCCGTTTTCCAGCTTTTAACGGGCTTTCTCTATGCCCTTGGCCTCCTGAGTAACCGTGGTCGCGTTTTAAACAGCAGCCTAGGAACCTTGACCTCCCCCTCCGGGAGAATCCAACAAAGCAGAAAATTTCCTGATATATTATACAACGGGGACAATATGAAACTGTCCTTTTGATTAAGTGTTGCTTGCGGTGATGAGCAGCTTCCAGTCCGGACATTTTCCGTTTGTCAGCATAGGCGCCTGCATGCCGAACTTTTATACACATTGGCACTAGGAGGTTGTGTGCGCCAAGGGTAAGAGAACCACGCATGCACACTATCTTTCACCCTTTCGATGTTAGTAATTATCACAATTCCACCCAGTTAATTGTGGTTTGAACGCACACCCTCACGGGCACACACACCCCACCCAGAGCAGAACGAGAGTGGATCCAGTCTAGTGAGGTTACATTTACTTGTAATCCTCCTCCCTCCCTCCCTTTCTAATTTCTTTGATGATTTTTCCCATAAGTGTATAAGCCGGCTGGGACTTAGTAGAAGCAGGCCGCTCTTCCTAAATGTGATTCGGACCATATGTTTTCCGCATTCATCCCCACTCCGGCTTTTCTTCTCCACACTAACTGCTAACACGTTATAGTCACCTTGAAATTTCCTCTGCTATTTTCCAATTAAAAGCTTAATAGCCCTGGAAACGGAGTTCATGTGGTGAAGTTTACCATAGCCCCTTGTTCTGAAAGGCTTTCTGCTGGGATCCCATTATGTGCTTGAATAAACCCTTTCTGCAAACAGAAATGGGACTCGGGGTAGTCAGGTGTTGGGTTACAATAGACTTTGAGGCAGGGGACATTTTACCAACATAAATACAAACCTGTCCCTATGGCGAGATGTTGTCAAATACTGGGATATGGAAAACATTCCCATCAAATATGAGAAAAGGATTACTGCGCTATATCAAATGAGTATTTAGATCTTGGCCCCTGATGTGCACTGGAGTGAAACGAGCCCCGGCACCAAATAATGCCAGACTGTTTGAGGAGTAAAGGGATAGGGTGGCTAGGTGACTGAGGGAGGAAAGGGAGTCGACTTAGCAGTGGAAATGCCCCCCCCAAGCCTGGCGCAGCACTCTAATTTCCTTTAAAAAAATTGTTTACTCCCAAGTTCTTTATACTCCCTGATTTTGCTGACCATTTGGTGAATATCAGGAGAAACTTGGCTTTGAAAAAAAGTCTGTGGTTGCCACCTTCCCAAGAGAACTGGAGCTTTCATCACGGAAACTCCCAGATTCAGTGTCATTCTAGGTCCTCTCTGTCTCTCCTCGGGTGAAACGTGACTGGTCATCTCCCTACTTCCCGCCTCCAGCCCCCTGGGCTTCGGTAACGTATGCCTCCATTCTTGAGAGTTTATGAAGTTCCTCCCAGTTGTAGTGTTTTAGGGCTCGTTTCCCTCTCCAAGTGTGGGAGGAGAGGATTGATGAGGTGATGAGAAGTAGGAGGGTTAGGGACAAGACCCAGGGGTTGGTGCCTAAAGCGGCTTTGGGAACTGGCCTCGTGTTGCAAAGGTTTCCTTTCTGGGCCCCACCCGATCTGCAGGTCAGAAATGGGGGAGATGGGGGGCAGTAAAGGGCCTCAAGGGAAACGCAATCAACCAGGTTCCCTTTATAACTTCTTCCCCTCCCAGAGTCACCCTTCTAGGAGGAGGGTTGGCTTCTAAAACGTGTGATGGTACTTGAATTCACAGCAAACACAGAGGGACATTTTCGGATTGCTTGTTGGCTTCATGGGCAGGTCAAGGCAGAGAAAAGCTTAGATGATGAGGACCGCTGTGCAACCACACGTTTGGCCATCGGCGAACTTGTCTATGCCAGGGTCCCATTCGATTAGCCCAGACCGTCAAGAGCTGACTTCAGGGTCCGCCCTCAAGAGCTTGCTGACCTTTAGCTCTGGGACTGCCACCTCCCTGGGGCTTCGTGCTGAGACACTGTGCTACCCTGGGCAGCTGTATCCACCTGCCTTTTATTTTTGTTTTTGTTTTGCGCAGGGGAGGGCCCATGTGCATTTATGGCGGTAGTCTGCTTTATGCCAAACCTGTACTCAGAGATTAAAAACACGCAGATAACAGCTTAAACAGTTTTATGCTGTCATCTCCTGCAAGAGTCCTCTCCCACCCCTACCCAAAGACGCTGGGGCTGGGGTGGGGTGGGGTGGGGTGTGGTCCTATCCCTTACCCATAACTAGAGTGCTGACTCCGTGGAGATTTGAATTGGGTGATGCGAAGCCTCGGTTTGATCGGTCAAAGGCAGTTGGGCAGAGGGGAGATCATAACCGGTAACTCTGGGGGTGCAAGCGTGGCTCCGTCTGCTCTCTGAAAGCATAGACCCAGTCCTTAAGCAAATTCTCCGCAGGAGCACGTCTCAGGACAGAGAATGTTTTATTAAAACGTGGGGATGAGGGTAGAGAAACAAACTCAGCGCCAGAGAGGAGGGACTGTCTTCCCCTTTGAAATAGCCTGCAGAATGGATTGTCATCCTTGGACCAGAGCTTTTCTAAAATTGCCTTCGACAGCTGCAAAAGAAAAAAAATATATGTTGCAAAAGGAAATTAAGAAAGCTAACATTTATCGAACCAATTTCACTGCCCTACCCCCAACTCTCCCGCCAGTGGCCGCAGGGCCTCGCTCCCCCCAGCCTAAAACCCTCTTGGCTCATGCCGGGACCCGGGCGCACCCACAACTCCGGTTCTCTCGGAGCGGTGTTTCTGCGGCCAAGTGTTGGGAATGAAAGCGGCCTTGGGCTCGGTGCTGCCAAATCAGGCCTGGAGGGAGGGGAAAGAGCGAAGGAGGGCTGCCACCTCCTTCTCCTACAGGCACCCCCACCCTCACCCGCGCTGGTCCCTACTTCCCCGCCCCGCTTGCACCGCCGCGTAGCGAAGCGCTGCAGTGACTGCCGCCGCAGTCAGGGGAAGTGCGGGGTGCTTGGAGGAGGGGGCCTTGAGCGCCCCCATGAGAGTGGCCAGGCGGCAGGTGGCAAGGAAGGTGAAGTGCAGGGACTGGAGGGGCTCGAGGGTGGGGAGTAAGAAGACCGGGACCCGGGGGGTTGGGGTGGGGGTGGCGGTGGGAGGGAGGAGAGGTGGGGGGAGGGCGGCGGAGGAAGTGCCGGGCCGGCCAGCGCGGGAGCTGCAGATGAGCTGGCTCAGACCTTAACCAGAGCTCTTGCCCGTTCCTGGCAGCCGCTCCAGTGCCTGGGCGAAGGAGGACGGGCCGGCCAAATACGCGACCGGCGTGGGATTGGTAGAGCGCCAGCCGGGAGTCTGAGGCTGCTAGCGGAGTGTCGCGGGAGCAGTAAACAGCTGCTGCCCCTCCCGCCACGCCGGAGCGCACGCAGCGGCCGGGACTGCGGGACCGAGGACTGCGCCGCCCGGAGGTCGCCCCTGAACCGGCCTTCCAGCCCCGCAGTCCAGCGCCTCCCTGACCCGCTCTCGCCGCCAACCCGCCAGCTCTCCCCGGAGTCCGGGGCATGAACGGCTACGGCTCCCCCTACCTGTATATGGGCGGCCCGGTGTCGCAGCCGCCGCGGGCGCCCCTGCAGCGCACGCCCAAGTGCGCGCGCTGCCGCAACCACGGCGTGCTGTCCTGGCTCAAGGGCCACAAGCGCTACTGCCGCTTCAAAGACTGCACCTGCGAGAAGTGCATCCTCATCATCGAGCGGCAGCGGGTCATGGCGGCGCAGGTGGCGCTGCGCAGGCAGCAGGCCAACGAGAGCCTCGAGAGCCTCATCCCAGACTCTCTGCGCGCCCTGCCGGGACCTCCGCCGCCGGGAGACGCCGCCGCCGCCCCGCAGCCGCCGCCGACCTCGCAGCAGTCGCAGCCGCCGCCGCCGCCGCGCCCGGCCGCCGAGTTGGCAGCGGCCGCGGCGTTGCGCTGGGCCGCCGAGCCCCAGCCCGGGGCGCTGCAGGCGCAGCTCTCCAAGCCAGGTAAGAGAGGCTGCCTTGCGCGGGGTCGGGCCCGGAGCGTGGGCGAAAAAACTTTGAAGCGGCGATTGCGGCTTTGCCAGGGGAGCTCGGAGGCGAGTTTTTGGGAAGTTGGTTCGGCCCAGCCTTCCGTCCCATCTCTCAACAAGCTAGTCCTGAGTCTCTCGGCCGAAGCGGCTTTCAGTCTGGAGCACGTGGGAATGACGCCTGGGCTCACCAAGTGCCTTTCCCAGATTAAAAGGGGACGGGTAAATAAAGAGGTCGAGACAAGACCAAGTTAAAATGCACGTGCGCGCACACACCGCCATGCGGCCGGGCTTTTCTGGTTTTGGGCTTTAGAGGGCTTGGCATTTGGAAGGTAGGATAGACAGGCGCAGGGAAGGAACCAAGATCCCAGGCTTGTCTGATTCTCTGCATTCTTCCGGGCCCTCGGGGAACTGGAGCGAACCCAAAGCATTCATAGTAGCCCAGTGTGGCCTCCGGCTTCTTGCAGTTTGTTGAACGAAGCCTTGTTTAGAAGCAATAGTAAAGAGGGCCAGAAAGGCCCCCAGACCAATAGCAGGGACCCAGAATCTGGTGCTCCCGGAGTCAACCAACTGCTTTTGCAGAACTGCTCAGGTCCTTTAACACCATTTTGCAGGCAGCCCTGGGCAGTGTCTCTGGTTTTAAGGCAATTCAAATAAAAGGACCTACAGTGAGGAAGGCCACCTCTGGAGAGTGCTTTCCCCGGTTGTGAGGGGGAGGCCTGGGCCTCCTCTGGTCCTCTCCCCTTTCTTCTCCTCCTCGGCTGCGCAGTGGAGTTAGAGAGTGTGGATCTGTCCTCAGTGGGTGGAGGTGGACACTTTCCCCCTCCTCGCCTTTACCTCCTTAGGGCCTCTGGACCCCTGCAAACCCCACTGGAGTCTTTCCTTCTTGGGAATTCCTGGCTTATATTGTTGTCCGGCTCAAGGGTTCCTTTGATTTTTAAGCTCTTGGAATTCAGCGGACAGGTGTTTGATGCTTCTCTTTCACTGAGGCAAATGTACCCATCTTTTCAGGGAGGCGGTTAAGGTGTGTGTTGGAATTCAGAGATGGGAGGCCTTGGAAGGCCCAAAGCCCTCCTGTAGGTGAAACTAATGATAGAGCTTCCACCGGCTCTCCCCTCACCCCCACCAAAAAAGACAGGACCTCTGGGTTCTGGAGAGAGGCTTTCAGGAGCTCTGGACCACTGCGTGAAGCTGGGGAAATGCTGTTTTGGGGTGAATTGGTAGGCAGCCTGGTAGGTGTAGTTCTGCTGCCCCGTTGCTCATTTATGTTCTCCAGACCCAAAGCTCTGCGAACATTTTATGTGACGAGCAGAACTGCATATTTTAAGAAGAGAGTTTGCTGAACACGGATGTTGTGGATATTTAATCCAAGCATTTCCCTGAGTAACATCCCCCCCACTCCTAGTTTACTCTCTCTTATCAGTATGATGTCTTTATAGTTTTCCATAGAGGAATGGGGTGGCGGGTGGAGAAAGAACATCCTTTGTGTTTTTCTCCTTGAAGTTAAAGCAAGTAACTAGCAGAGTTTTGTCGGTTCTAGAGGTTGATCCGTGCCAATAACCTTTCCATTTCCAGTTTCTCGGCCTCCGATTCCCCCACCACCGGGCAGGAGTTTGAGTCTGTATAGGTGGTAGCATTTTGCAGCGGCCACCTGTTCAGCAGCACCCCCAGTAATAGCGCATAGGGTTCAGGGGTCCTTATCCAAGAAAGGATTCCTTTCCATGTGGATTCTTGTGCTCTTCAAACCGTTCTTTAGGATAGCCAACATTCATGGTTTATAAGAGTCAGAAAACCAAAAACAAGCCTGGGAGGCGGGGAGTGAGGGGGAGCAGCGGGGCAGTGGCTGCAGAAATCTACATGCTTGGGGAGAATGATTGAAACTGGACGAACCAGACCTGATGCTCTCTCTTTTCCTGGGAACCAAACATTCAGGGGCAGCCTGAGCTTTCCAAGCTGAAAATAAATAATGGCAAAGGAGAACAGGATTTACCACAAGAAGAGGTCAGAGCGACGGCCTTGGGGGACCGAGCTGTCAGGAACCAAGGGCTTCGTTTCCAACTGGTCCTGCTGCATACCTTGCGCGTTCATTTATATAACTTTTGTTTTCTTCTTGCAATTGGCTCAACCCCAGAATTCCATCCAATACCAACAAAAAAAAGCCAGTCACCAACCCGACGGTAGGAGAGAGCAGGAAAGGAACAGATCATTGTTTTCCACCAGAAAGACAAGCATACAAGTGGATCAGTTCTATGCAGTGCTTTGTACAGAGAAAGCCCATTTAGGGTTGAAGTTAGGGAAAACTACAGGGATGAGACTGCCGGTTGCTGTACACGTTGTATATTTTTGGCAGTGGTTTTTATCTGTGTCTGACACACCACCGTGCATGTTGAGAAACACGTCGGCTTGACTTCTGGACAAGTGGCTCACTGCATGTGGAGAAGTAGATCAAGCTCTGTTTGAATGGTAGGCTCACAGGTTCAGTACATTCCCAGACCATTAGGGGTGTCTGACTATCTGCCGGCAAGTTATGGAGATCTGTTTCTTTGTGATTTCCACATCGAAAACGTGGTTGGTCCCTTTAGTACATAGCTGCGGAGACATTTGCTTTTTTATGCAGGGTACAAACGCAGGCGCCCAAACACGGAGTCTTTCCCCCTCTTCAGAAAGCCTTGAGAAAAGCCCCATGGCCTAGAGAAGGGCACACCTGGAGGAAAAAAACACCCGGTTCAGGGAACATTAATACCAAAAACTCAGTTTTGTTGTTGGAAGAAATTTCCCCAAATTCTGCTTCAGATTCTTAAAAGGAATGTGGATTATTTTATATAACAATGTGTTATGTTTAACATCCCTTTTAATGTGGCAGGAGAATTTTCTTATTCTCACGTTATCACTTCTAGCTGTTGATTGCGGCATTCCCTTTTTTTTTTTTTTTTGGGTGTACATTTCCCTTGCTCCTTGATTAGCATCTATGACTGGCCTGGGATTATTGGATTTTGATTGAGCCCCCAATTCTAATGTAAGCTTCTTTAAATCTATCCTGTTGATTCCTTTCTTTTCCATCCCCTCTTGGTCCTCCTCACTCCTTCCACCTTCCCGTAATGAAAATAGCTTGGGAAGCGTGAACATCTTTCAGCTCTTAGTGTCTCTGGATCAGCAGCCTCAACCAGCCAAGCCAGCCTTGCAGGACCTGGGCGCTGGAGCTGAGGAAAGTTAAGGGTCACTACAAAGGTGAGAAGCTAAAGTTACATTCCTGTGTTGGGCTCCCTCCCCCATCCCCAGCTCTTCCTCTGGAGAGAGTCCTGGGTCTCCTCAGGCTGAGAGAGAAAAGCTCTGCGGCTATGGATTCTTGCTAGGTTTACATCCGCCATCAAAATAAATATGTTAACAAGTTGTTTAAAATTTTATTGAAGATAATCGAAAACATCCTATTCGATTAGGAATAAGAAAGCAGAGTTAAACAGGATGGTAGGATTTCCTTTCCTGTTTCTTTCTCCTGTAGAGGATGGCCCAGGAGACCTATAGGGAGGGAAGTTGGGAGGTTTGGGAAAAACTGTTTTTATTTCCTTTTACCTTTTGTCTGGCACCTCCTAGCATCTGTATGCTTGTTCTTGGCTTTTCAGCTCCAGCCTGATTAAGTTCTGTCTTGGCAGCTTCCTAATTCTAAATTGCACTTTAATTTATTTTTTGGAAAGGAGAGAGAGAGACGCACACACACACTCACCTGTGAGGATAATGAGTGTTGCCAGAACACTGGTCCAGGCCTGGAAGGACGGGAAATCCTCTGTGACCAGAGGCTAAAAGCAAAGAAAAAGTGGGAGAGACTTCAGAGTTGTTCATGAAGTGTAGCTATGAATTTAAAACGAAGGTCTGGTGATTTAAGACGGTTTGATTTGGGGCGAGGGGCCTGACTCAAGAGTTGCAGTTTGAAAAACAAAGCCAACCAAATGAAAAGGAATATGCAACACTGAGGCTATACTGTCTCTTTCAAACCTTAGCTCCAGGCCGGTCAGGAGGGCCAGACGCCCAGGGCTCAGGGCCTTTCCCACCGGTGCCCAGGGAGTTGCCTCTGGCTCCTCATCCTGGGCAGCCAGGCCAAGCAAGTCGAATAAAAATGTGAGGAGGCGGATTTGGGACCCAGAGCCAGCGGGGGCAATGGATAGGACCCAGCTGTGGCAGCCGGTTCTGCTCCCTGGAGGCTGTCCCCTTGCACAGGGTCCCGGTGGCTGCTGCAGCGGCTTCTTCTTCAAAGTCTCACATCTCCTCCAGCAGGGCCCTAGACCCTGGGGAGAGGCTAGATGCCCAGCCAGGCCTTCCCCACTCCAAACACTCTGAGCTCCCTCTCTCTGCTGCCTCCTTGCTTTGGTTGCCAGATTTAGCAAAAATAAAAACAAAAACAGCCCCCCCCCCAAAAAAAAAACCCCTGTAAGCCTTGCAAATAAGCACACAAAAATGGAATATTAAAGATTGCATGGGGTGTCTTTATACTAAAACATTCTTTGTGATTTATCCTAAGTTCTGATTGAACTGAGCATCCCGCTCTTTGATCTGGCAACCCTAGGCTGCAGAGGCCAGCCAGCCCCAGTGGCCCTGGGTGTGTGTGTGGGGGGTACCCCTTGGGGGGGGTGTAGCTCTGGCAAGTCTCCCAGCCTCTTTCTCCCGGTGGAGCCCAAGCAGCCCGGACAGAGACTCAGAGAGACAAACGCTGGTGTCCATCTCGTGGGCATGAGCGCAGCAAGGCTGGCAGGAACACGAGAGCGTTCCCAGGTCTGGGAAGCAGAGTTCCACTGCCATCCCGGACAGAATCTCCCCCCACCCCGACGCACACCTCTGGGTTATAAATCTGGCGGATAGCTGCGCTCTCGACTTACACAGCCAACTTTTCTTTTCCCTGATGGATGAACTCCCGGGTGTAAAAGATTACAGTAATCACAGGAGGACAGTGTAAATCGAATCTGATAGCAATAACTTTCGGGGAAGGTCAGGCTCAAGTGAAATGTTACCAAGCAACAGGCATTTTGTTTGCAAAATACAATCAAAGAGCATTGATGAGAAATTCTTTGCTGCAGCCAGTCAGCACTTTCTGCTAACAGCTTTACTGAGGGAAAGGGAGTAAATCTTCACAAATCAACATCCGCAGAAGACTCGGAGCCCCTTTCTGGAAATGTTGCACTTCTTCTTGACAGGGAGGCAGACAGAGCCCAGTGAAAACCCATTTGCCTGCCTGACTCTGCTTTCTCTCTCTTCCCCTCTTCCTTGGCTCCTGCTTTCCTCCTCTCTTTGGCTTTTTTAACCTGTTGCAGCCCCTCAGCCATCAGTCACTCAGGTCTCTGGGTCCCCACCTCCAGTGCCATGTGATTCCGATGGTACAGTGGGATTTGCATGGGTGCTCCTGGCAGAGGTTGGGGCCTGAGTGGTGGAACACTGGTCGTCGTGGGCCCATCACCTTGGGATCATGTCACATCAGTCCCCAAGAGTCCTGCTTGGCTTTATAGTGAGCCACCCTCTTGTCTGAGCACTGCAAACTACTGTTCTCTGAAGAAACAAAGGGGAAACTAAAATATTGCTAAGCGGATTTTATAAAAATTTGTATTATACAGTTAAACAGCTATTAAAAAATAGGCACAATCAACTACCGAATAACAATATTATGGAAAACCTAACATGCAGAACATTTTTTTTAACCAAATAACTAATCTCTTTTGATTCCAGTGACTAGGCAGACATCAGTTTTATGAAACTGGGACAAGGGGTCTGCCTGCCCCCCCCCCCCCCGCTTGCTCCGCTGATTATTACTTTGTTTCGTTCAATTTAAGTTTCATCCCTAGTTTTTTTGTATGTGAATGTTTATAATAATATTCCCTCCCATGAATGCAGCAGTCTGGCCAGCTGCTAGCCTTTGGGTTACCGTGTTACCTGCTGTGTTTCAATATAAAATATGCCACTTCTCAGATAACTTGGAAATTTTGCAAAATATTAGTTAGTAAAAGTACTGTAAGCCTCTCAGAGGCCAAGAGGCAAATGGTTTGATCATCTCTGTACAATCTTACCTAGCACAGTGCATGGGCACAGAGTGAAGGATTTAATGCTGTTTATTAATAGATGGATAAATGAGTACCCAGCTGCATTTTTGTTAAGTGTCAGACATGCCTGTAGATGTATAGGTAATTTCCTTCCTGCTTCTTGAGAATTATTCTTTTTGGAGTCGAGAAAGAGATCAACAGCGAATTTTTGCAGGACTTACCAAGTCGACAGTTGCAAACCATACTTCCTTATGTCCAGCCCTTTCTCTGTCAGTGTACCCCCCCCCACCACCAAATATTGGTCCTAAAGAATCATCCTGATCTCTTTCCACGTTATGAAGCCAGTGTTGTTAATGATTTTTAAAAAGCAAGGCGTGATTTTTTATTTTTACTTCTCACAAGTTCCCCGCTCCCCCCACCCCCGGCCACAGGAAGAAAAGGAAAGATTTTAGACTGACACTCGCTCCCTGCTGTACTTTAGGTTTTCAGCCATTCAGTTTTTATGGTTCAGCACTTCTAGTGCAAGGTGAGGATAACAGAAAATGTGAAAAGCATGTCTGCTGTTTGAATTCTGACTGGACTGTAGTCTTTTCTGGAAGCCCCATCCTGCCAGGGCTTCTTCACTGCCATTGCTGTTAAGACTTGTGTGCTTTGAAAATGACCCGTCAGGGAGCAGTTATTTAGGGGTGTTGTTCCCCAAAGCTCACGTGAATAAATGAGGACGTAACAATGCGTGTTTCAGAATGTGTGACGTGATTTCAAAAGGAAAAAAAAAAAGGTCCAGTGACTTTTTCACTAGGAAAACAGCACTCTCTATTCCAGAGTGTTTGTGTTTTCATTCTGGACATTTGCCATATTTTGTTTTTGTAGATATAATTAGATGGCATGAATAACACCCCCCCTCCATATCTAAGTGAGGAAGATTTTCCATTTTTATGTGTCTTGAGGAGAATGTCTGTTTCCCATGGGTAGCAGGCTTCCTCAAAACCTTTGAAATGAATAGTCAGGGTTTTTTTTTTTTGAACTGCATTTTCATGTGAAAAAATCCACTAGAGAAAGTTAGATTTCGCAAACTAATTTTAGATTGGAACTCACTTTTGTGTGAGTGTTCTTTTTCTTTCCTTAAAGTCCTGTAGCTGTTTTTTTATAATGATTTTTATTTTTTCCATTATAGCTGGTTTACACTGTTCTGTCAATTTTCTACTGTACAGCAAGGTGACAGTCACACATACATGTATACATTCTTTTTTCTCACGTTATCATGCTCCATCGTAAGTGACTCGATAGAGTTCCCAGCGCTATACAGCAGGATCTCATTGCTTATCCATTCCAAAGGCAATAGTTTCCTGTAGCTGTTTTATGGCATAAATGTATTTTGAAGTTGATAGTATTGTTTCCCATGGAAAAAATTTCCTTCTTAATTGAGTATCTACTTTAAAAAAAAATCTTAAGCCTTGTGAAGAGATTATTTCAGGGGTGGCTATGAGTGTTTTCACATCATGAAAAATATGAAATCGAAGAGTGAACATCTAGTAAGATTTTTTAAAAATCTAATGTTTAGCTTTAGAAATAGCAGATTTTATATAACTTTCAATAGCTGGTTTGTAATATCTGATTAAAGTGACTTCTTTCAACTTTTAGTCTAATAGTTTTGGCCTTCAGTGCCCATATACTAAGAGTGAAAATATTATCAATTGAAATATACTCTTTTTATGTTCTAGGAATTAAGGTGTAAGTTTCAAGAAGCAAGAGGTTAAAATATTTGGGAGGTATTTCCCTTTGCATTTTGCTACTTGGCAGTTTTACATTTCTCTCTCTCTAGAAAGGCCTTTGTGTTTTAAACCAACACGAACGATTTATAAAGCTCATTTAGGAAAAAAAAAATCTAGAGAGGTAAAGAAACACCTGTTATTAAATTATACTTTATCACTGGGCTCAAAACACACCCTCTATAATTACCTGTGAAAGTCTGTATTTATGATAGAATAATTTACAGTACTTGTAGTTTAGGTAAACAATACAACCAATACTTGGCACCATGAATTTTCAGGGATCATGTATTCTGCCCTTTAGAAATTATTGCTGGGTGAGGAGTTCTTCTTGGTACAAGGTGAGAGGCCAGTCTTCCTTTGCCCAGTTTTGAATCCCCGGCAGCCTTGAAATGTTGATTGAGATTCCACTTACCCAGCAGCCCTTAGCAGAGCTTTGTATGGTGCTCAAGTTCGTGGACTCCATGGGAGTGTCCCAGTCATTGCTTCATTCAGCGTCTTCTGCCTCCCCTTTGTATACAGAATAAACAGTGCTGAACTTGGTTAGAATGTTCTGAATTTGTAGATTTGATTCCCTGGACACCCTGTTAGGTTTTCTCACTTTTTGGCCATAGCCCGCACACTCTTTGGGAGAGACTGATCAAGCCCAGCAACCTGCAGAGAGAGAGTGGATGAATCAGCACAATCCACCATCACTCTCTGAGAAGTGACCAGAATTCTGTGCTTCTTGCACTGGGATGTCACAGTAGCAGGTGTAGAGGGTAGCACAAGGAAATACAGAAGAGGCTCTATGCAGTCTAGGGGTTCACAGCTGGTAAACAAGCTGACACCCATATAAGATTCATCTGTGGCCTCTTCTGCAGAGCAGGACAATAGGTTCAAAAGTGAAATTTTCTGTTGCCTGCTTTGTAATCCTGTCATCCAATAATTAGTTGATTGGGACAGTATCTCCTTCACCATCATGGGAAAAAAAATGCTGCACTTTCATAACGGTAGATGTGTCAGATTAGCCAGAAAAATCATTCCTCAGTTACCTTTTGGCTCAACGTCTGCTCTTTGAATCATTTTCTTCTGGAGCCTGAAGTGTTCTATGGAAGAATAAATTGGTAATAGACCCTGAAACATTTTCCTCAAATGTCTTCAGTGTTTGCGGCTCACTCAGGGTGGGGGGAAATTACCTTTTAAAATTGGAAGCTATTTTTAGGCTCACACATTTCATTTAAATATACCTAAGTTTAGAGGTTTTTTTTTTTTTTTTTAGCTGTACTTATGTATCCTTTATTTCCTAGAAAAACCAGTTGTTTAGCGCTTAAAAAAGAATCTCACCATCTCCTGTATTGCTCTGATACTGTGTATCATATTTCTTTCATTTTTATTGTGGTAAAATACACATAATGTAAAATTGACTATTTTAACCTTTTAAAAGGGATATCTAATAGTGGCATTAAATACTGTTCACAGTGTTGTTCAGCCATGGTCAGTTTCCATTTTTGAAACTTTATCATCGTCCCTAACTGAAACGCGGTACCCATTAGACAGTAAGGCCCCATTAGCCCTCTCCCCCAACCCCTTGTAAGAGCGTTTTACTTTCTGTCTCTATGAGTTTGCCTATTCTAGGTAGGTTATGTAAGTGAAGTTATAGAATATGTGCCCTTTTTTGTCTGCCTTATTTCACTCAGCATCTATCTAGGGTTCATCCACAAGAGAGCATGTGTGAGAATGTCATTCCTTTCTGAGGTCGAAGACTATTTCGTTATGTGTATAGACCACATCTCGTGTGTCCATTCACCCGTCATGGGTGGGAACTTGGTTGTTTCCACTTTTTGGCTTCTGTGGATAATGCAGTTGTGATGTGTTCAGTGGGTGCCTATGTGCCACTTAGCAAATTCTGTCTGACTGTGTTTGCTCCCCCTCCTCCTGGCATATGAGTCTTGTCTCCTCAACTCGGTAACAGATTCCACAAGTTAGGGGCCAGTCTGAACCCTCTTGGTGTTTTCCACCCTTTATTCTGTTTCCCGCAATGTCTTGCAAGTTAGAGCGATATAGATATTTGATTATTATCAAATAATCGATCATGAAAGCTAAAGGAATAAGAACACCGTTTTAGAGAAGCACAGTATTTAAAACATGGTTTTCTGTCTATATTTCCTCGGGGAGAATATTTGACTCGTTTTCTCAAGCTCCACTGAGCAGGGGCCATGATCCAATTGCGCGTTGAGTTCAGTGCTGAGTTAACATACTGTCACTGTCCACTCATTGTCAAGTGTTTAATAACAGAGTAACACCAAGAGGTAGACGTGGGGTCAGGAGTCAGGGAGATTTAGACAGGTCTAGCTGATGAGAATATGAAAGTATGGAAGCTTTTTTGTTGCTCTTTTTCTTGTTCGGATCAAGGACAAATACTGCATTAAACCCACGAGATGAAAACTGGGTCCTCTGTCCCAGGAAGCTGCAGGGGAGACTATCCAGTTTCTCTTGCAAAAACAGGTCTTTTGTGCATATCTCAGAGTTGTTATAGCAAAAATGGCTTCATATGTCATCCCCACCTGGGTGCCTGAGGTTTTGTATGGGAAAAGGAAGCAGTGTAGTTAAAGTGCAAATTTGGGATAAGCATGAGTTTGTATCATATTTAGGACTGAAAATTTCACTGATGTAGTTTAAGACTATTTTTAAAGTATTTAAGCTTAGCACATGTTTATTGCTTTGCAGAGAAAGTTTTGTTTTTCTGATATAGTTAAGGTACATCCTTAACTGTATGTTCAAAAATGGGCCTCTGTTTAAGGCATTTAAACAACAACAAGTAGGAGGAGATAGATTTTAGGAGCTGCTTTGATGAAATTTCACCGGCTGGCTATCTACACATAATCAGGTGTGCCCACAGAGAAGGCGACAATGAGGCTATTCAGGCAGGGCGGTAGAGAGCACAGGCGGACCGGTTGTTTACAACCTGACAACTGGGTCATTAATAATTTTCATCTTTAGATCAGTTACACTGGCTTTGAGTAGACACAACAGTACATGTTTGAAAACGGATAAAAATCTACTTGCATGTAGCTTATTAATAAAGAATATGTTCTTCCTTTATTATAAAGGTTTGCTAGGATCTACTTCTGCAAGCAAACCAGTCTTACTTCTTCCTTCCTTCCTGCCTGCTTAGCACTTAATACTGGCTCTTGTTGGGGTAATGTCTTTCATCAAAATGTTACGTTTGCAGCTGGTCTACATCACAGCAAAGCTCTGCTTTATTTGGGAAGGTTTTTTGCTTGTGTGTTTCTCTCTGCTTTATTTGGGAAGAGAGCTTTATCTGTTCTCTTCCTTTAATAGCATTGAGGAAGGTATCTTTAAGTCTTCTCCACGAGTTTTACTAATTAAACAGTTCATGAAAACATATCTGCCTCTTGCCCCCCAGGTCCTGGAGTTATGAACACGCTGTTTCATTGGTGGGTCTTGCTCCCTGGCAGTTTCACAAGCCTTCTCCAGCCATTTCCTTCTTCCTCTTCGGCAGCCTATCCCACAGCAAGATTTCACAGCCGCTGTTGCTGGCCCTCTAGAGCAGGTTATAGGCGGTCGAAGTGGCCAGACCGCGACTGGCCTTTTAAGAAAGATTTCAATGTATAGAGGCTTCCTTCACTCTGGCAGTCGTATTGACTAGTACATGCTATTCTGATGAAACTTACAGACAACTAGTTCACGAGACGTTTAACAAAATCCGCCCATGAGAAAATGGATTTAAAATACGGAGATTTCCCATGGGCATATGGGTCATGCACCAGCTGATGATGTCCTTGGGTGACAGTGCCCCCTCATTTGCAGAAGAGGAGCCCAAATTCATCTTCCCGGTCTTCCCTGGATTGTGTTTATCCCCAGCCTGGTCCCCGTTTAGACTGTTCCTGCCAGATTGCCACGTCTTCTCCGATTGTAGGTATCATGTTGCTCTTTGGTGTTGAAAGCCAGCTTCTCTGCACACACCCTTTGGAGAAATCACTTCAGTTTCTAGATCTTTATGTACAGGTTTTTTCAATCACATAGTTGGGATTTTTTAAAGGCTGGCAGTATGTTATAACCCACTTCCCCCTTTAAAAAGCCGGTGTAGGGCCCTCTCCTGAGCACATCTGTTCTTCTTTATGCACACCAGGAAAGGATTAACCCAGCTGTTCTCTGCTTTTCAGATCTGGCTGAAGAACGGCTTGGGGACAGCGGCACCGCGGACAACACAGAGACCTTCAGCGACAAAGACACGGACCAGAGGAGCTCCCCGGACGTGGCCAAAAGTAAGGGCTGCTTCACCCCCGAGAGCCCCGAGATCGTGTCGGTGGACGAAGGCGGGTACGGGGCACAGAAGAACGGGGGCAGCTCCGAGAGCCGCCCTGACAGCCCCAAGTACCCCGGGGAGCAGAACCACCTCCTGATCGAGGGCCCCTCGGGGACCGTGTCACTGCCCTTCAGCTTGAAAGCCAACAGGCCGCCGCTGGAGGTGTTAAAGAAGATATTCCCCAACCAGAAGCCCACGGTGCTGGAGCTGATCCTAAAGGGCTGCGGGGGCGACCTGGTGAGCGCCGTGGAGGTGCTTCTGTCCAGCCGCTCCTCCGGCTCGGCCGCGGAGCGAACTTCAGCGGAGCCCGAGGGCCTGGTGTTACCCTCCAACGGGCACATCTTCGAGCACACCCTGAGCTCCTACCCCATCTCCTCCTCCAAGTGGTCCGTGGGCTCGGCCTTCAGGGTCCCGGACACGTTGAGGTTTTCCGCCGACTCGGGCAACGTGGTCCCCAACCCCTTGGCGGTGCCCCTGCAGCACCCCTTCCCCCAGCCGCCCCGGTACCCTCTGATGCTGAGGAATACCTTGGCGAGAAACCAGTCGAGCCCCTTTCTGCCCAACGATGTCACCCTATGGAACACCATGACGCTGCAGCAGCAGTACCAGCTGAGGTCCCAGTACGTCAGCCCTTTCCCCACCAACTCAGCCAGCGTCTTCAGAAGCTCGCCCGTCCTCCCTGCCCGTGCCCCGGAAGACCCCCGGATCTCCATCCCCGAGGATGGGTGTCCCATTGTGTCAAAGCAGCCCATTTACACCGAGGACGACTATGATGAGAGGTCTGATTCCTCAGACTCTAGAATACTCAACACATCGTCTTAAAAGTGGTGCCTGACGGGTGGTGACCAGGTGACATTTTCTGTGCGTTGGAACCCCGGGCTCCCCTCCTCGAGGAGGGCCCACTTACTGTGTATACCTTGTCCTTCTGTTTGACAAAGTGACTGTGCTTGATTCTATACCTTAGCAATAAAAACATAACTTATTTAATTTCTTGCACTTCACTGGAAAATGCCAAATAGCTCCGCTCTGTGGCTTTAGTGCTGAATGTTCATTGTAAAAGAGAGTCTAATGCTAAGAATAGTCGAGAAAGCCTTGGGCCCATGGAAGACTTATTTGGGGATGTAAAGCTGAAGGTCAGCCCTGCTCCTAAACTCAGTCCGGAATGTTCAATAAAATAGTATACTTGAATGCGATTTTGTAAAGGAGGATTCCTCAGGATATGTGAAACCTAAAGGAAGTGGTTCAGTTGCAAACAGACTATAAACAGGGACCTTATATTCTTGTGCTAAAAATTCTTCTTGCATTTTAAAGAGAAACTGCATTTAATAGAGTGAACTGCTCACATGCTTATTTAAGCTTGGACAGTTTTCAGAGACAAACTCCATTAAGAATTATTCTTTTCACATGGCTGAATCGAAACATGTGTAATGTCAATGTAAAACCAATCACAGCTGTGAACTGCATGAACTGTATTGTGAAATGAACACAAGATTAAGCTTTGTCAGGTTAATGTAGCATGCTAAGGAGCCTAGGAAAAAAATAAACTAAGGAGACGATCTTGGTTTATGTCATTTCTGTTTGTGGCAAGAGGATGTCTAAAAATAGAAACTTGATATAAAAGCTGCTTACTAATGCATGGATCAAGGTTTCAATTAAAGGCGACATTCCTCGAGAAATATGAATGGCACAGTTTTGGGGACTGCATTCAGAAAGGTAGAATTTATTGTTGAAGAATAGAGATAATTCAGCCCATCCATCCATTCGTTTGTTTCTTCAAAAGGTACTTATCGAGAGCCTACTGTGTGTAAGACAAAGCTCTTTGTCTGCTGTTGTCCCAATTACCTGCCCATGAGTCCAAGATGGCAGGGGTTATACGATGGAGAATCTCATTAAAAACAAAGTACAAATGAAGCAATCCGCAGGGTGGGAAGTAAGCACAGTGCTTAGCGTGGTACCCGACATGGAGACAGCACTCAGTCAATGAGAGCAATTACTCCTGTTCAGTTCAATACATTCTGCTCTTTGCAGTCAAGATGCAGAAGTGAATTTCCTCATTCTCAGTTGGAGAAGATGCCATTCCAGTTTAGGGGATGACCACGACAAACCGTTGGAAACAGGGCTTTTCCCCTTCATTTAAAAAAGCATTTCCGGGGGGGGGGGCGGTGTAGGACACTAATAAGGCAAACATCTCGCTCAGATAGTTTTATTTTACTTATTTTATTTGTATTTATTACCTTTTTTGCTCAGGTGTTTTTAAAAGTGAGTTTTAAAACAGTAATGTGCAGCGGTGCCCCCACCAACCATTTCTTACTGTTTCCAATCTTCTGAGTGCTTGAGAAGAAAGATGACTGCTCAGGTCAGACAATAAACTTATGAATGTGGAAGGGAAAGTAAATAAGAAAGTAAATAAAAGCCTCTCCATGACAAGGATGCAGAGAGAGCTCCCGGTGCAAGAATAAGTCTCGAAGGGTTCTTCAATCTGGGAGGGAGAAACGTAGATCCTCTTGGCCTAAGATGGTTCCTCAGCAGGGGACAGGGGCTGATGTCAACTGCCCACCAGCCTTGTGTGGGTCCCAGGAGAAAAACAGGTATTTTAAACCAAGTCTCATTTGTATTTCTATTGGGCACCTTTGGAATGAGAAATCATTCAGGGGAAAAATTCCTTATATCCGTTGGACTAATGTGTACTTAATTGACATGATGTCACGCCAGAGTTTAAAAAGGAAATGTGATTTGTTGTTATTTATAACATAATATATATTTATAATATACACAGAGTTATATTTAAATAGTTTGCATAAAGGAAGAAATTGAGGGGCTGGAGAGGAAAATAATGTAGCCCCTGCTTCTAAAGACACATGTCCAGGATATTTTATGTGGTGGTGATGGACTTAAAGTCTGGGCCTGCCTAGCACCAGTGTACTTTCAAAGGCATCTTCATCTCAAAAGTTTATCTGCATTTATCTAACGAGCAACAACGATAACAGATCCGAACTGTGACAACTGCTGCAGTCTGTCACACTTTCGGGTCAGATGACTGGGACTGAGCAAAACTTGGCTTAAAATACGATAGCCTGACAGCTTGATTTTGCCCACAGATCATCAAAGTCCTTGCCTTCTTTTTACAGTGGCCAGCGCCGTGGAATTGTCTGAAAGACAGCTTATCCATGGGCTACTGCAGGTATGTTTGATCCTCATGTATCATCTTCTGAAGCCAGAAATGTTTGCTTTGGTGTGGTAAGTGTGGTCGGTGGTCAGAGGGAAAAGTTGACTGTTAAGATCCTATGTCCTGCGTCCTGTGTTCACTTTCGCTTCTTCTGCGGTTCTGACAGCTTGGGCTCCTCTGGTTAAAGTGGCAAAGCCTCTGAGATTCTAGCTTAGCTCTCAAAGACCATGCTGCTATGGTGGCGTGTAGAATTCAAGGGAAGTGAACACTCCTGCCCATGGGTACTCGGGAAACTGAACATCTGGACAAAAAGAGAAAAACAACATCAGCTACCTCCTAGTTAAATCCCGTCTGTCACACCCAAAACATCTGGGTCCTTGGCAGTACACCTGCAATTGAGTCACAGGCCAGGTCTAGAGAAAGTTAATGCATGTTAGGAGCTCCTGCTCTGGCGTAACAGGATCAGTGGCATCTTGGAAATCAACTGAGTTAGGGGTTTGATCCCTGACCCGGCACTGTGGGTTAGGGATCCAGCATTGCTGTAGCTGCAGCTTAGGTCATGTCCGTGGCTCCAATGTGATCCCTGGCCCGGGAGCTCCGTATGCCAGAGGATGGCCAAAAATGCCAAAATAAAAAAAAAATGGAGGGCCTCTCTCCCCTTCTAGAGAGGACCTACTAGTTGAGGGTATGTGCTTTGTGCATCTGAGATGTGAGGGTGGGTGGGCTGGTCATGTCGTTCCTCAGCAGTTTGTCTCAAAGTGTGCTCCAGGGATCCCAAGACTTAATTTCTAGCTTAGATTCCTGGGTCCCATGTGTTGAGTTATGTTGAGCTGAGAAAACCTACATTTTCACCATCCTCTCCAGGTAGTTCTTCAACTCAGTAAGATCTGAGAACCCCCTCACTCTACATCACATCCTTGGGCTTCCTTCTTAGATCTACGCCATGTGAAAGAGCATCACACTGTGACGCTGGGATGTTTAAAGCCCCCTCCACTCCCCTCTGCTTCTCTCTGACTTCACCATGTACACAGTCTTGCTTCATGCATTGAGCTCATTCAAATAACTTTAGTGTCAGTGTTAATGATTAGGTTGAGTATACATTCGGGGTCAGAAGTGCCTGTTTCTGGAAGCTTCTGGTTAGTAAAAGACCAGATATTAGCATAAATGGGCTCCCCTTTCTCCTGTGGGGAGTGGTGCTAGTTTTTCAGTTGTTTTCTGATTCCTGGCTTCCTGACACATCTAGCAATAGGTTTTGCCCTGGAGCTCTGAGTTTTAAGAAATAACAACAAACCTTCCCCTCCTTCCAGCTGTACTGAGATATTACTGTCATATAGCATGGTTTAAGATGTACAGTGTGGGAGTTCCTGTCATGGCGCAGCGGAAACGAATCCATCTAGAAACCATGGGGTTGTGGGTTTGATCCCTGACCTCGCTCAGTGGTTTAAGGATCCGGCATTGCCGTGAGCTGTGGTGTAGGTTGCAGACGCGGCTCGGATCCCGCGTGGCTATGACTCTGGCGTAGGCCGGCAGCTGTAGCTCCAATTCAACCTCTAGCCCAGGCACCTCCATATGCCGCGGGTGCGGCCATAAAAGGACAAAAACAAAACAAAAAAAAAGATGTACAGTGTGATGACTTGATACATGTATATATTGTAAGATGATTTACATACTAACGTTAGTTGACACATCCATCATCTCACATAATTACTTTTTGGTTTTGGTGAGAACATTTAAAATCTGTCTTAGCAACTTCCAAGTATACAACACAGTGTTGTTAACTCATCACCATGCTGTACAGTGGATGCCCCAGAACTTACTCATCTTACAACTGGACCTTTGTACGCCTGAACCAGCAGCTGTCTGTTTCTCCCCACCTGTCAGCTTCTGGTAACTACCAGTCTATTCTCTGTTTCTAGGAGTTGGGCTTTTTTAGACTCCACGTATAAGTGAGATCATATACTACACGTCTTTTTGTGACTGGCTTATTTCACTTAGGATGTAGCATATTTTCTTTCTTTTTTAAAAAATCTTTAGGGCTGCACCCGTGGCATATGGAGGTTCTCAGGCCAGGGTTCGAATCAGAGCTACAGCTGCCGGCCCACACCACAGCCACAACAATGCGGGATCTGAGCCATGTCTGTGACCTACACCACAGCTCAAAGCAGCACTGGATACTTAACCCACTGAGCGAGGCCAGGGATCAAACCTGCATCCTCATGGATCCTAATCAGGTTCGTTAACCACTGAGCCACAACGGGAACCCCAGGATGTAACATTTTCTTTATGGATTGGACACTCAGGTTGTTTCCATATCTTGTGAATGATACTGCTATGAACATGGAGTGCAGAGCTCTCTTTGTGACAGTGTTTTCACTTCCTTTGGATACGTTCCCAGCAGTGGAATGGATGGATCATATGGTAGCTCTGCTTTGAATTTTTTTGAGGAACCTCCATACTGTTTACCATAGTAGCTGCACCAGGGAGTTCCCATCGTGGCTCAGTGGTTAACGATTCCGACTAAGAACCATGAGGTTGCGGGTTCGATCCCTGGCCTTGCTCAGTGAGTTAAGGATTCAGCGTTGCCGTGAGCTGTGGTGTAGGTTGCACACGTGGCTCGGATCCTGCGTTGCTGTGGCTGTGGCGAAGGCCGGCGGCTACTGCTCCTGTTAGACCCCTAGCCTGGGAACCTCCACATGCCGCCAGTGAGGCTCTAGATAAAAAGGCAAAAAGACAAGAAAAAAAAAAAAAGACATAGTAACTGCACCAGTTTACATTCCCACCAGCAATGGCACGTGGGCTCCCTTTTCCCTACTCCTCACCAGCACTTGCGTTCTCTTGTAATTTTATAACTATTCTGGTAATAGCCATTCTAACATGCGTGAGTGACAGCTCACTGTGAAACACCAACACTCTTGATGATGGAAAAGACAAAAGCAGTTTCACAAAGGTCTTGGGAAGCAAGGCATTTGGTAGCCAGGCACGTGGCTATGGTTGAAATTAACGTAGAGCCACCTGGAAAGGCGACATGTACCAGGAGAAAGGGACAGTGATTCTGGATCCCTGGACTAGGATCTTACAGTTAATTGGCTGGTTTCTTAGAGCCTAGAGCATTGAAAATTATTAAAAGAATAGGACCAGAGGAAGGGGTACGCAGTGGAGGACATATATTATGGGCTTTGCTCTTCAGGGACTTGTCTTCCAGAGGACCCCAGGGTGCCCTGTGGCTGGATCGGTGGGAGGCGATGGGAGGAGGCATCTCAGGAACATTTGTTGGGTGCCCCGAAAACAGGCGCTGACTGCATTTGAACTGGCGTATTTGAAAAATGAACTTGATTTCACTGTGTACTGTTTCAGTGATTCATTCTTTATATGTGCATTTACTCAGCAGAAGTGAGTTGAAAATAAGATGGATGCTAAATTTATATGTTAATTTTAATATTGAAGCTATCCTGTACTTGACGAATAAGATCAATGCTTCAATTTCATTTCTTATGGTGCACTGAATGTTGTCATTATTCGGGGGGGGGGGATCATTTCTGAATGCATCCTCCCCAAATTCCAATCTTAGAGGGCAGAGGAGTCTTGAAAGAAGCAATTTTGCCTTTTGCTGATGGGTCTCTTCTGTGATAGGCTTCATTGTTCCCACAGTATCATTTACTATTTCAGCGTGAAGGCTAAATAGCAAGGATAGTGGTTTTTCCTTGAATTACAATGGAGTTTATTTACTAATTGGATTCTGAGGGTTTGCTGGGATTGTTAGGCTGTGTCAGGAGTTTCCTAGAGCCCGCGGAGAAAGCCGCTGGTCTTAACCAAAAGTAAACTTAGTAGCTGTTGAGAAAAAGTATCCCTCCAGAAGTCTTGAGTCCCTGATTGGTGGTTTTAGCTACGACCTCACACTTAACACTGTGATTTCAGCGAAAGATTCCAAAGGCCTGTGGAAGGTCCTTTTGGGGGAAGACGGTATCTCTGATTTGGTGGAACCAAATGTGTGGTGGCTTCTGTAGTGAGAGAGCAGGTGAGTTTGACTGGGGACTTAGCTCTCTTACAGCTCCAAGGCTGCTTGGAGTGGGCTCTGTTTCCACCAGCAGACCACTGACTCTCCATGCGGGGGCGGGGGGGGCAACAACACTGGGTGACATTGGCTGCTGGGGGTGGGTTGTGTCTTTTATGTTTTGCACCAAGGGGCTCAGTCAGCCAGGAGGGCACAGATCCAGAATGAATGTTCTTTTCTAATTTGCCGGGCCAGACAGTGTGCCTTTTTATTTTAGGAGGTACCTTTTTCTGTTGTGCACAAAGATATGGCAAAGTGTAGCAGGGCTCTGGGGAAGGGCAGGGAGAAGGCAAAAGAGTGAATGAGTTGCCAGAGAACGGCTCATAGTATACAGAGAGTTAGCCAAGAACGCCATTGGTAAATCTTAGCCACGCCATCTCCCTCATCCCTTTTGAAAAAATAGGAAGTGGTTTCAGTTCAGCTAGAGCGTCAAGCAGATCTCACTCACTGGAGTCGAATGAGAAATGCAGGGAGATGTTGCAAAGCGAGGTAGCGGAACTAGCGTTTATGGAGCACCTACTGCTTGCATCTGTTATCTCAGGCTGCTGTCCTGACTTTAGCGTGTTTCTAAGGATTGTTCCTGCTCTAAAACCAGCTCAGGCCACCAGCAACCAGGCAGGCAGATGTCATTTGGGGCTACCTGAGCAGACAACAGTGTATGGGAAACAAAGCTGATGGATGAATGACAACACCGGCAGCAAACACTGAGGTATGCAGTTTCCTGTCTCCAAGAGAGCTCTGTGACCCCCACCTACCAAATATCTCCAGTCCAGTAATAGCCGTGCTTCCCTGCAGACCCTGACCCTTCAAGAAACCTTATGTTTAATGTGGTTCAGTATTAAAGATATTTTATTATGTGGACCGTTTTGAAAACTGACAGTGGGCACAATGCATACATAACTCTCCTATTAAATGGTATATTGTATTTGCCAAAGTACCCTTATGTATCCGTCAGAAACCTGTTCTATATATTTGTGTTTATAGCCGTTGACAAATCCAACAGACTTATTCACATTAGCAGTTGAAAACACCTGTTAGGTGTTATTAAATATCTGAAAAGATCTATTTCGGCCCAATCCAAATGTAAATTATTAAAAGTCAGTGCTGGAGTTCCCTTGTGGTGTAGTGGGTTAAGGATCCAGCGTTGTCACTGCAGCAACTCCTAGTTGCTGCTGTGGTGCGAGTTCGATCCCTGTCCCAGGCACAGCCACATGCCACATGTGTGGCCAAGATATATCTATCTATCTATCTATCTATCTATCTATCTATCTATCTATCGTGATTTGTTGCATTTGAGCTCCTCTCCTGTATTTATTTATTTTTTTAAATCAGTTCTACCCAGAATCTGGCATTTTCCAAAAATGGTTTGGAGTTATGTGTGACTCATTTATAAAGCAGCTACTCTGTCTAGCCCTTTTACATGATGAACATCTCATCAATGACATGAGGAGGGTGGTATTCCTCTTTGGTAGATAAGGAAGGGAAGAGGTCACCTGCCCAAGGGCACTACCTGGAAGTGTGGACGTGGGTTTCCGTCTTAGCAGTTCAGGTCCGTTCTGTGGGCTTGGAGTTCACAGGGTGTTTTCAGGGGCCCTTTCTTTGCCCAGCCCCCTGGTTTTCGCCAGCGTCTGGAGATGCCTCCATCCGTAGCGGGAAATGCGTCTGTGGCTGCGGAATCCTGGGCATTCAAGCAACCAGAGCCCTCCGCGCACCCGTTTCCATCAGCAGCCTGTCAGTACAGCTGGACAGACCATGACGTGCCCCGTTAATGAGCGTTCCTCTTGCCTCTGCTGCCCCCTGGAGGTCAGAGGGAGTAAAGTGGGTGAGGCCTGCATTTTCCCTCAGCTTTTTGGTGGTAATTAATTCCTTGGATAAACAAGAAAGGTGTGAGTGTATTTCAAAGGCATATTTGCTAAGTCTGTTTCACTCAAGTTCTAGGATCTATCCTCCAGGACAGATGTGAATATGGACCAAGGCATTCGCACTCAACAGCGCTGTGACCCCGGACCTGCAGGGATTCCCAAGAAGCCCCCGACCATAAAGGAGTGAACTCCCCACTGAGTGCGTTTTGGTGTCACTGATGGTTGTGCTGTTGGCCACAGAGATTCCTGAAGAAAGGATCTCTGGTAAAAAGATAAAAATGTGTCTCCTGGATTAAACTCAAATATGAATGGTCTAAAGCCATCAAGAAGGAAATACAATTTTTTTCTTTTTTTTTTTTTGGTTATGACTGTGGCAGGCAGAAGTTCCCTGGCCAGGGCCTGATCCTGTGTTACAGCTGTGACCCCAGTCACAGCAGTGACAATGCCAGGTCCTTAGCCTGTGCAGCCACCAGGGAAATCCAGGAAATATAATTTTAAGTCACAACTTTATTTAACCTACCAGACAGGTAACAGAAAATGAGGAAGATAATCCAAATCTTTTTCAACTGCCATCTGTGAATTACCAGATTTGGAGTGCTCGGAGAGGTTGGTCAATCATCCTGATCCCAGATTCCCCCCAAACCTTCCCAGTCAATGTCTCTGGGAGGAGCTGTCCCCTTCTCCTGCCAGCAACTACAGTGGCAGTGAAAGCCACCCAAACCTGCTTCTGTCTGAAGAACAGACTTCTAGAGCCCAACTGAGCCCTCCAGTTGGGGGGAGGGTGGACAAATCTACTCACCATATTTGATGAGAGATTGCTCATCATTATAGAACTAACCCAGCTGAACCCAATAGCCTCTCAGGCTAAACGCACATGTGAATTTGTCCAAATCACAGTAATGAGGCTTCCAGGTCGGGAGTGGTTAACATCAGCGTTCAGAAGTAACATTAAATAAATCACCCCGACAGGGTTTGGGGTGAGGGAACAATTATTTACCCTTTGCAGTTACTGACTAGTTTGATCAACTACAGGAAAAATCACTCAAGGAGAATCCCCCCCGAGACAGGGTTTGGGGTGAGGGAACAATTATTTACCCTTTGCAGTTACTGACTAGTTTGATCAACTACAGGAAAAATCACTCAAGGAGAATCCCCCCCCTGAAACTTGCAGTTAGACCAAGTCTAATCGGAGCTACAGCTGCCAGCCTACACGACACCACAACAACGCCAGATCCGAGCCGCGTCTGCAACCTACACCACAGCTCACGGCAACGCCAGATCCGAGCCGCGTCTGCAACCTACACCACAGCTCACGGCAATGCCGGATCCTTAACCCACTGAGCAAGGCCAGGGATCGAACCCGCGACCTCATGGTTTCTAGTTGGATTTGTTAACCACTGCGCCACGACGGGAACTCCTCAGTAAGGGTTTTGAAATGGAGCTGAAGGACCCAGTTGCCTGGGAGGGGGCTCCTTGTGGGACAGGAGGAAGGAGAGGGGAAAGAGGCGGTGAGGGGGGGAAGAGCAGGGCTTCCGCTGGGTTTAGTTGTGTGGGTCAGACCTGCTCAGTTGTAGAAGGTCCACAGGCTGTGTGCAAGGTTGGGGTGGTGGTGGTAGCACTTGGGGTCTCCACTTGGCTTCCTGGCCAATAGGAACACCCACCACTGCCCATCTAGAGCAGGGTGGGTAAGGGCATCAGAATATGCCACCCCCAAAAATGCCACTTTGGCACAAGAGTTAATTGGGGCTGAAGGCGACTGGGAACGAACAGATGCAAGAAGAGTCCTCTGCACTCCGCGTATCTGCCAAAGGAAAAGGGCATCAGTTTTCCTTTGAAGAAGGTACCTACCCTGTGCCAGGGAGAGAAGAGCGACTCTTATCATTGATGATGTGGAGTCCACACCAAGATGAGTTTGCATACACAGCCTTCCTAAAACAGCCCTAACTTCCATTGGTTCCCTCCAGGTATTTCCTAGTCACTTCCGCACGATTTATGGTCTTCCTGAAGCTCAAACCCTTTCCTTTGTTAAAAAGGTATAAAAGCCCCCGAGTCTAACCACTTCTTTGAGTTTCCCCTTTTTTTCTGTGAACCCACGTGTGTGTAAAATAGTAATGAAAATCGTGCGCCCTTTTCTCCTATTAATCTGTCTTTTGTGAGTTTAATTTGCAGATCCCCAGTCACTCAACACGAGCGAGTAGAGGAAAATCCTTTCCTTCCGGACAATGGACAGTAAGTCCACAGCCAGGAGGATTGTGGTTTCTGGGCTGGCCTCCCTCTCACAGAGGTTGGGGGGGCAAGAGACTAAGAGCAACCCCAGCAGAGCTCTGCACGCCGCAGTCAGCCTCCGCCAGGACCTATGGGAAGGATGAGCCTTCAGAGGGCAGTGCAGGTGAGCAAACCTGTGCGCTGCGATGCTGAGCATCGTGCTTGCAGTCCTCGTGGAAGAGACAGCAATGGGCTATGGATGCCAGTGCAGCCTGCAGACAATCAGCCCTTGGGCAGTTGGCTGGGCCCCCAAGTGGGTCACAGGGGGAGTGGGGAGAGTAACATGTATTCTCACTGCAGCCTGAGGCTCCACCCACCCTGGGCGGTGGGGGGGGGGACCAGCTTGTGGAGGGGTGCTTGGCCAGACAAGCCACTTGCAGTGGTCCAGGCCCCACTTGCCCACGGAGGGCTTCTCTCTGTGGGAGCGATTAAGTTCACGCCTTCCTGCACCGACCTCGGCAGCCGTTCACACTGCAGAGGTTTGGTGACTTACTCTGAGCCCAGTTGGCTTCAGATGCAATTGTTTTCCAGATTTCCTGGCCAACTGAGGCCGAAGAAAGAAGAGCTCATCAATGATCTGCCTTGGTCAGGAGCCGGATGCAGTAAGCCAGTTGAACTTGAACATCAGGTAAACAGTGAATACCCTAAGTATGCCCAGGCGACGTTGTATCAGTATCTGTGGGTATCTAAGTGTATATGTGTGTAAGGATTTGTCCAGTATGTATAAATAGATCCCAGGCAATATTCTATAAGTATTCTTCAATGTAGTCTTCAATATAAGGATTGCCTATACATACTTGTACTAACAAAATTACTTGTTGATTATCTGAGGTCCCAGATAGGTGTCCTGCATTTTTATTTGCTAAATCTGGCGACTCTACCCGGAGAACTGCCTTTGCGGCCTGACTGTGACCATGGCCATGGTCATACCCCACAGTCAAGGAAAAAGGAGAGCCGAGGTTTTCTGTTGGGCTGAGGGCCTCTTCCAGCCCTCAGGTGTATTTCATTTGACTAATACAGAGTTTTCATTTTTTATGATTGCCAGTATTTAAAAATTGAGAGAACTCACATCTAACAAGGTTTGAGTCTGTTCTGGAAAAAGCAGGAGATCTGGCAAGTGTTGCCTGGAAACACGTGGTGGTGCCGATCTTGGCCTCACTCATTTGTGCCTCCTGGAGCTGAGTTTGGGACTGGCTCATCCAGAGCATTTAGTTTTCTACATCTTGCCCTTGAGCAGGGAGGCATTTTCTCTGGTCCTGAAAACCCAGAGTGACCACTGACCCTGGTCAGGTGGCTCTAAGGTGTGGGAGCTTCTTATCTCTTACCCTCTGATCTTGTTCCTCGGAAGGGCTTAGGGCAAGTTCTTGAGACTCCCTCTGGGTCTGGTTTTCAATGTTTTAAAAATTTTTATTAAAGTACATTTGATTTACAATGTGTTAATTTTTTTCTGTACAGCAGAGTGCTTCATTTATATATGTATATATGTATTTTTTTTTGTCTTTTTGCCTCATCTAGGGCCGCACCTGCGGCATGTGGCGGTTCCCAGGCTAGGGGTCTAACAGGAGCTGCAGCTGCCGGCCTTCACCACAGCCACAGCAACGCGGGATCCAAGCCGCGTCTGCAACCTTCACCACAGCTCACGGCAATGCTGGATCCTTAACCCACTGAGCAAGGCCAGGGATCGAACCCGCAACCTCATGGTTCTTAGTCGGATTCCTTAACCACTGAGCCACGACGGGAACTGCATATGTATATATGTATTCTTATATTCTTTTCCATTATGGCCTGTCACAGGATATTGAATATAGTTCCCTGTGCTGTACAGTAGGACCTTGTTGTTTATCCATCCTATAGAGTTTGCCTAGTTTGCTAATCCCAAACTCCCAGTTCTGCCCCTACCCCGCACCATGAATCTGTTCTCTATATCTGTGAATCTGTTTCTGTTTTGTTGATGTGTTGATTTGTATCGTATTTTAGATTCCACAAATACGTGATATCATAGAGTATTTGTCTTTCTGAGTCATTTTTTTTTTCTCTAAACTGAGAGGGAAACAAATCCATGTTTTCCAACTTTTTTTTTTTTTGTATGAAAAGTTGTGTTTTATCAACCTTCATGTCATTTTGGGCCTAATGTCTTGAAAGATCTTGTTTATCCGAGCAAATGACATATACTACAAACAGCCTGTGAATTCTGGCCAGCCTGAAAGCTAAGCAGTGTCACCACACCTCATTGATCAAATTTCCTCTAAAAGCAAAAACATTCCCTGCGCTCATATAACCCGATTGAACATACTTTCAGATGCCCCAGGCTACCTTCAAGCCCCTCGGGTTGAGGGCCATATCAGTCAGCTGAGTCTAAGCTATGCCGAAGTAACAGACAAGCTCTACAGGAAAGTTCAAGCCCGTGCAGACATGCGTGGATTTGGCAGCCCTGTAGGTTCTGACACAAGGATCTGGTTTCCTCCTTGCCAGTGGCTCAGCCACCTCAACTTGTGGCTTTTGTGGCAGCAGAAGTGATTGCTGTGGGGCTTTTTAGGTCCCTGCTCATATTTCATTGGCGGGCTTTTTAGGGCCACTCCCTTGTTCATATTTCATTGGTGGGCTTTTAAGGGCCCCTCCCCCGCTCATATTTCATTGGCAGGATCTAGTCTCAAGGCCTCACTTACGGGCAAGAGGCTGCGACCTGCAGTTTCTGTATGCCTGAGCAGGAACAGAGAAATGCTTGGAGTGAACCAAAAGGGACTACCCCGGGGACAAGGGGTGGCCCATGGAGCCCCTTTTAGCCCCCAGGTCCTTCATCCTGTCTTTCAAGACTGTTCAGAGGATGTGGTTTGTGGATACACCTGCCCGCCCTTCATGATGGCTGATAGCCATCCCGCAGAACAGATGCCATAGACACTTTGATCTTTGTGTTTCTATGTCCCATCATTTTCTTCCTGACAATGGTAGCTGACCTTTATTTTAACTCTTACTGGATGCATGTATTGACCTGTTTATCTTCATAACAGTCCTACCAGGTACATCTCTCTTTCTTTTTTTCTATTTCTATTTTATTTTTTATACGTGCTTTATAGATTTAAAAAGCAGGTGCTGTCTGTATTTGAACTGGTGTATTTGAAATATGAACTGCAGTGCACTGCACACAGTTTTAGCGATTCCTTCTCTGTATGTGCATTTACCCCAGAAGAAGACCTAGAGTCACTGGAGTCACTCACTAGGGGTCACATAGCTGGTGGGTGGGGACCTGGCTTCCTTTGCTGAGAGCTGTGTTACAGAGCCTGGACATGATGGCTTTGCCTTTGCTGGCACTGAGATAGCTAGGGTTTGGGGCTTGGATGGGTTCAGCTGGTTTCCAGAGTCCCCTCAGGATTTCAGAGACCTTTGCTTCTGGAGAGTCCATTCTGAGCACAAGATGAAACTGGCCTTGGTTTGACCAGCTATCATGACTTGGCTTTAATTTGATTTAAAATGGATTATATGTCACCCCCACAGGGGGTTTGGACTAGATTTTGTTCTTTACACTGCCCAGTGGCTCACATTCCAGTAGGCATGCCTTCTAGCTGTCTGGGGCTCTGGTCCAGCCCAGCCTGAATCCAAATAACTACTGTTTCCTTATAAGCTTGGTTTTAAAGTCAGCTGACTCCTTTTTGTTTTCAGTTGTTAGGAAAAAAAAAATTTCCTTTTTACAGCTGCTTTTGCAGCATGTGGATGTTCCCTGGGCTAGGGGTCAAATCGGAGCTGCATCTGTGACCTCCACCACGGTTTGTGGCAATCCCAAATCCTGAGCGAAGCTAGGGATCAGCCCCACATTCTCACGGAGACTGTGTCGGATCCTTAACCCACTGAGCCACAATGGGATATCCCAGGAAATTATCAGTCTTTTTAGGGATGCACCCACAGCATATGGAGGTTCCTAGGCTAGGGGTTGAATCGGAGCTACAGCTGCTGGACTATATCACAGCCACAGCAACTCAGGATCCCAACCACGTCTGCGACCTACACCGCAGCTCATGGCAATGCGGGGATCCTTAACCCACTGAGCACGGCCAGGGATCGAACCCTCCTCCTCATGGATACTAGTCAGCTTCGTTACCACTGAGCCACAAAAGGGACTCCTCACAAGAAATTATTTTTATCCTTACGTTTTGAACAGGTCATACATTTACAGAGTTCAAAAGCCAAGAGAAAATTCTCCCTCCTCTCAGCTACCGGAAGGTGACTGGTCTTATCAATGTGTTGGGCATCTTTCCAGAAGTATTTCATGCGTACATAAGCAGAGGAATACTTTATATCTTTTTCTACAGAAACGATTGAGTATTATCTACACAGTTGCTTTATCTTTTCCCCCCTCACTGAATATGTCTTAGAGACAGTTCGCTCTAATTATAGAAATGATTTCTTCATTTTAAGGAAGTTACATAGTATTTCATGGTGTGGCTGTCTTATAATTTTTTAGTGGTCCCCTTCTAATAGGTATTTACGGTTCCTAATCCTGAGTAACTTTAGACAAATGTGGTGGGATTGAGGTGGGAACAGGTGTAAGTTGGATAAATTCATGGAAGAGGAATTCCCGGGCCAAAGAGCATATGCATTTGTAATTTTTACTAGATGCTGCAAATTGTACTCCATAGGTATAGTTCCAATTCATACTCCCACTGATAAGGTCTGAGAATATCCATTTCCCTATATCTTGGGCAAGTGCATTCTTTCGACAACCTGAAAATTCAGTGTGTTTAATTTGCCTTCTCTCATCGTGAAGGAGAGTGAACAGCTTTCACATGTGTTAGAGCCATTTCCGTCAGTGAGCATTTCTTTCGTGGGGTTCTGGGGGGACAGTTAGCTTTAAACAGGTCCCTGATCTAAGCTCAAAGCTGGCAGAACCCACTGCCCCAAAATGCACAGATTCACAGGTGAATATCTTTGGGAGCGAGGTGCTTGCAGTGCTTTCACTGCAGAGCTTGGAGGTGCAGAATCCAATCTGAACCAGGCTGATGGCACCGTCTGTCTTGAGATGGATAAATGAATTGCCATGCAGTTGGATAAGGGGGGTATTCGGGTCCTGGCTTAGCTCTGATAGAGCTCTAGTGTTGGCCCAGGGTGTGTCCCTTCAAAGCTGGAACGATTTCACTGACTTAGTGAATTTTCTTTTGTCCCACCCAATATCATGGATGTGGGCCTGCCTTTTTACTTTTTGATTATTAAAAAAATAATTTTATTATGAAACTAAAAAACACACATATAGAGAATAGTAAAGTGAACCCCAATATACATATTACTAATATTAAGCCATTATGAAGATTATGCCATTTCCTCTTCCTCTCAAGGCAAATAATGTCATTTTACTCTCATATACCTCACTAAACATATTTTAAAAACGGATGCCTTTGTATATAACTGGAATGACATTACCCTATCTGACAAAACTCATAGTAATTTCTTGGTATCATTAAATACCTAGTTCTTGTAAAAATTCCCAGTTGTCTCACGTCGCTCTCTCCCTTTCCTGTTGGTTCGTTTGTCACAGAGTCCACATACTGCATTTGGTGCTTATGTTTCTTAAAGATTCTCTCTTTCAGAGCAGACCGTCTCTCCCTTTGTGAGGAAACTGAGTCCACTGCCAGCCATTCGGCAGAGTGCTGTCTGTTCTAAATTTGCATATTTGCTTCTTTGTGGAGTTAATTTGTTCCTGCACCCTTTACATTTCCTATAGAGAAGAAGTTAGTTCTAGAAGTGTGTTTGATATAGGTTCAGATATTAGGGTGAGAGTCATAGGACATATTGGGCACCTCTTATGCATCATTTGCACATGGTCAGTCTTTTGTCCACTAAGCAAGATTGGTGGGGTCAAGTGACATCAGCCAGGCCTCTCCACTGCAGATTTCCCCTTCTGTCTTTCCCCTGGTTTTATCTACCAGCTGTGTTGCCTGAATCAGTTATTTCATTAGGGGTTGAAAATGGAGATTTTCAAGTTCTATCATCCTTTTCAATTTATTAGTTTTTTTTTTTTTTTTAATGGCTGCTCCTGCAGCATATGGAAGTTCCCAGGCCAGGAACTGAATCTGAGCCATAGCTGTGACCTACACCACAGCTGTGGCAACGTTGGATCCTTTTAACCCACTAAGATGGGGTCGGGGATTGAACCCATGCCTCTGCAGCTACCTGAGCTGTTGTAGTCAGGTTCTTAACCCTCTGTGTCAGAGCGGGAACTCCTAGATTTTTTTTTTTTTAAATACAGAGAAATCCAGGGCAATTTGGTCACCCTGGGATAGTTTATACCGTTATTAAAATGGCCAATGATTTTCTCCAGTTTCTTTGCTTCTTACATAGCCTATCCTTTGGCACCTGAGAAGAAATAGAAAAGTAAATAAAGAGGACCATGTCATGTTCAGGCCATGAAAACTAACCTAGGAGAGAGCTTTCTTCTTAGCTTTTCTCATTATCATCAAATATTCAGCAGCAAATATGTGTGTATATTTCATAATTACTAATTGATTATTTTTATCCACTGGTCTTACCCTTCCTCTCTGCCTTTTGTCTTCTCCTCAGGGTGTGTCTCCTTGAATAGGCAAAGTATTGCAATACTAAGCAAACATGTAGCTTGAAATATCATCACTGGATATTCTTTTAGATCTAAGAAGAGACACTTCTTCTTTAGATGATATACTGCACTGTCAGTCACATACACTGTAGTTAAAATGAATGCAACCAGCTTGCTTTCCATTGCACAGATTAGTTTGCTGAGGGAAAATATATTTGGGAGTTGGTGAGGAGAAGCAGGCCAGGGAAGGAAGCAGTGAACAGACAGAATTTAGTTTCTGATTGCAGGTCACTGCGTGGTTGTGAGAAGGCTGTATTTGGGGTTAATAAAGGCAGCTGAGGGCATTTGATGCTATAAAGAAGTACTAGGAAGGAGGGAAAGAGATAAAGATGTGTCAGGGAATTTTTGCTGCTCAAGAATGTGTTAGGTGCTCCTGTTATGGCCACCTAGAGTCCCTCTTCTTCCCTTATCACACCGTATCATGAAAGATATTTTTGCTGTAAATCACACAATGTCAGACTAAGAAAGACCTCTGTGGAGACGTGCATTTGTGAATGAACATTGATTGGGAGGTAATATAGCTAGTGGTCGGTTCACAGGATTTGGGAACAGATCAGACTGAGTTCAAGTCCTCCCTTCATCTTTTTGACAAGCTTCTTTAATAGCCTCATTCCTTAGTTTCCCCACCTGTAAAATGGGAATATAAAGCCACAGGGCTGTTATGAAAAGAAGTGAACAATGCACTGAAAGCACTAAATACATTTACAGTTACGCAAGTCCTCAATAATAATGTTGAAAAATAGTTTAATTTTTTATTTTATTTTGCTTTTTAGGGCCGCACCCGCGGCATATAGAGGTTCCCACTCTAGGGGTCAAATCAGAGCTACAGCTGTCCACCTACACCACAGCCACAGGATCCGAGCTGCATCTGCAGTCTATACCATAGCTCACGGCTATGCCAGATTCTCAACCCACTGAGCGAGGCCAGGGATCAAACCCGCAACGTCATGGTTCTTAGTCGGATTCGTTTCCGCTGCGCCACGACAGGAACTCCTGAAAAAAAAAAATTGAAAAGAAAACATGGAAGAGTGTTTCTTCACTTTGCAAAAGAATTCCAATAGTGTTTGTAGACAAAGATTTTATTTTCACTAATCCAGTGGGCAGGCAGCTCCAGGGATCTTTCTGTCGTGTAAACGAGAGTGACCTGGACACCCCATGGACATTGCTAGATTGTTCCACATGTCAAAGGTTACCGGCAAGATGAAAAGCAGTTTCTAGCAGCCCTGATTTTTCACTCTTATCGTTTTTCATTCCACCTGTCCCGGAAAGTAAGGCTGAAACAAATCAGCACCTTATCTTTACTGACACTTTATATTCCTTGGGCCAGCAGCGCCATCTTGTGGTGGAAGTATGCTAACACGGTTTGGCACGGATCCCATGTTTTGCTTCTGTTCTCAGCTTTTACCATGAGCTGTTTTTGTGACATCGCCTTATCTTTCACACTTAATAAAGTACAGTCCGATACCTAGGCTCCGTTAACTCCGGAGATGATGGCAACATGGTTCCCTGTTTGTATGGCCCTCTTTATGTTTGGGAGGAATGATGACAAATGCCAGATACCCAGGTAAAAACAATTTAAGTCTTTTCTGAGGCAGGGTTTAAGGGGATGCTTCTATCTCTTATGTATCCTTCTTGGAACCCTGAGAATCTGAGAATTCACAGTCTCTGTAATTAGAACTCACTGCCATGTAAGTCTGGAGCACTTTTGAAATGCACAGTCTGGGAGTTCCCGTTGTGGCTCAGTGGTTAACGAATCCGACTAGGAACCATGAGGTTGCGGGTTCGATCCCTGGCCTTGTGCAGTGGGTTAAGGATCCGGCGTTGCTCATGAGCAGTGGTGTAGGTTGTAGATGCAGCTCAGATCCCACGTTGCTGTGGCTGTGGTGTAGGCCGGTGGCTACAGCTCCTGTTAGACCCCTAGCCTGGGAACCTCCGTATGCCGCGGGGTGCGGCCCTAGATAAGGCAAAAAGACAAAAAAAAAGGAAAGAAAATGCACAGTCTGTATATATGACTGTATTTTGCTTCAGGCAGCGTGTTTGTGCACTGAGATGAGGCCATTGTGTGTCTGAGAACATGAAGGACTAAGAGTGTCCAGGTAAGATAATTAATCAAATTTATTCTAGAACCTTGAAGGTATGGTCCAAGGACCAGTAGCAGTGGCATTGGCAGCTCTTTAGTAATGCAGACTCTTTTTGTTTTTTCATCTTAGGACTGCACCTGCAGCATATGGAAGTTCCCAGGCTAGGGGTCAAATCGGAGCTACAGCTGCCAGCCTATACCACAGCCACAGCAACGCAGTATCTGAACGGCATCTGGGACCTACACTATAGCTCATGGTAACACCAGATCCCTGACTCACTGAGCGAGGCCAGGGATCAAACCCACACCCTCATGGATACTAGTTGTATTCGTTTCCCCTGTGCCACAACGGGAACTCCAGTGATGCAGACTCTTGAGTAACACCCTAGATCTTCTGATCTGAATTTTAATTAGAACCTCAGTGATTAGTATGCACCTTAAAATTTGAAAAGTCCTGAGCTACAGTAGCGGTTCTCAGCTTGTGTTACACATTTGAGTTACTCAGGGGCTTTTAAAGATCCTAATACTGATTTCATCAGACCCTCTGGTGGGTGAGACACAAATTTAGAAACTGATTGACCATTTAGAACAGGTGCATACAGTTACCAAGAGCTGCACTTCCCCATAAAGACAGCTGAGGAAAGCTGGACACAGACCCTTCCTTCCTCACAAAAAGTGACAAAACCCAGCAAAAGTGCTCCAGTAGCAGATATGCTAAGGAAGGGGTACATATTCTTGCTAAAGACTTCAAAGCTTGAAAATGGGGTGGACAAGAAAATAAACAGAAGATTCGGGTGTAAGAACAGAGACGACCTACCCACCCAAACTTTCACCAGACGGGACAGTGTTTCAAGTAAAGGAGGCTTTTTCACAATCCCAAGAATTCTATGATCCACCAAAATAGAGGGAAAAAACCTGGAGAGTAAAATAGGCAGGCTGAAGAAAAAGTTAAGAGGATTGTGAGTTCTTGAAACCTCAGCAGAAGCCAAGAACACCAACAGCTCTGGTTGTTTCAGGGGGACCTGTCAGAACCTGGTGAAAGTTCCCTGAAGGAATGAGATTCATCTCCTGGTCCAGGATATATTTAAAACCTATGTTGACGAGGGAGCTCAGGACCTTCAGTTAAAACCTCCACAGCCCCAGCAGAGCTCTCTGTGCCTTTAGGCTAGAAAAATTGGGTAATACACTGTTATTGGTATTCAGCCAATACTGGTATTCAGCCTTCCAACAGCTGTTTGGACTTTGGAAGACCAGGTCTCAGGTAGTCAGGAAAAATTCAGATCAAATCGATCACAGGTATTATAAACATAATTCCCTGCAGGGGCCAGTCAGGTGCTATAAATAAGTGATGCTGGTTACAAGTGAGGCAATAGAGGGTGGTGTGGTCCATGGTAACGAAAGAGCAAAAGCTTCATCTGAAGCAGTGGTTCTTAAAGTGTGATCCCCAGTAGCATCAGCATCACCTGAGAACTTGTTAGAGATGCAGATTTCTTAAATACACTCTGTAGGTGGAGCCTAGGCAAAACTTTTAATAAGCTTCCCCAGATGGTTCTGATGTTCACTAAAGTTTAAGAACTGCCAGTATGGAAAGTCTCTAGCTGATTGTTGCTATCTGAGAATATAAGTCCAGTGTTGTCATGTCTTAATATATATATATATTTTAAACAGAAGCTGTAGTTCTGGAATTTTTTGTGGAAGCTCCTAATTTTAAAATGCTGGCAACAAATTTGTATTTTGTAGAAAATATCGAGTGGATCAAACAAGATAACACGATTGTTTCACAGGGTGCAAGTCTGTTTGATGGAGAAAATCTGGGTGAAATTGCCCACGTTAAGCATGAAAAAGATAAAGAAATGATATGGCAAATGTATAAAGTACTACAGGAAAGAAAAGGAATGAATGAAAGGGAAGGAATCTTATGTAAAGATAGATGACCAACTCAGTGTAGAAGAACAAAAATACCCCCTAAAAAGAAAACTCAAAAATTAGATGACAAAATGGCAAGAAAACGGAGCCATTACACTTTGAAGAGATTTGAGATATATCCCCATTTTTAAACCCGGCAACGGACAAACAGCACTGGAATTCGGTGAACAGGCTTTTACCAGCCCACCACTGAGTGCCATGCCTTCCTTCTGAAAGTCAGCCGAACAGAGAGGGACACGCCTTCCATTGCCAACCAATCAACAACCGTCTTATCCAGTGACGTCATCCATGTACGACCCTAAGCTCCACCTTCCCCCACCCCTAGGTGAGATCAGTGGTCTTGTCTAAGGCGACGAACTGTAGCAAAGCGCCTCCCCCAGGTTTGTCTTTTTTATTTCCGATATCGAATGGTGGTCTCCTGCTTGGGTGAATTCAGGAACGGGAAAGTTGAAGGAAAATAATAAAGAGACTGGTGGTAGGAAATGAATGTGTCAACCGAAAAAAAGATGCTTACTGTGGGAGCTGTGAGTTTAGTTTTATTTGAGTCAAAGGAGGACTACAGCCAGGGAGGCAGCATTTCGGTTAGCTCTGAGAAACCGCTACACAGAGGTAGGGGACTAGTCAGTGTACATGTGATTTTGGTGAAGGAGAAGGTGCAGGCAGTCCAGCACACATTTTGGTAGAGGCTTGCTGCTTGTCAGCAGGTCACCATGAAGGATTTTAGTGCTTTTCTGGATATGAGGAGATGCTAGAATTGGGCTCATAAAATCTTCTGAGAATATCTATCTGAAGACCTACTCTGCCAGTTTTCCCAGAGCACGGAGTGCCCCACTCTGATCTCAACCCTGAGCTCCTTGCAGGGGCTGTTGAAGGTCAGCAGCTGCAGTGGCTCGTGACTGAATCCACGTAGAGGTAGGTTGGCAAATGAAATAAACCACAACAAAGAACAGAGCAATGGTTGTGATTATTGAATAGGATGTAAATGTTGTAAGCTGACAGAGTAAAATAAGACTAACAACATCAAAAACAGGAAGTTGGGGGAGGAGGGTGGAAGGAAATTTAAGACGTTTAAATCTCCTGCTTTTTTTTTTTAACCTGTCATCATTTAGCAATATCTAAAATTCAATCAAAGTGTTAAAAAATGAAAAGAAAAAAAAAGGAGTTCCCTTCATGGCTTATCAGTTAACGAACCTGACTAGGATCCATGAAGATGCAGGTTTGATACCTGGCCTCGCTCAGTGGGTTAAGGATCTGGCATTGCTGTGAGCTGTGCTGTAGGTCCTGACGCGGCTGGATCCAGCGTTGCTGTGGCTGTGGTATAGGCCGGCAGCTGTAGCTCTGATTAGATCCCTAGCCTGGGAACCTCCATATGCCCCAGGTGCTGACCTAAAATAGCAAAAAAAAAAAAAAAAAAAGACTCTACAATATTAATCTTCCCCTATGGTCTTTAAAAACTATTTTTATTGTAATACAGTTTAAATATGTGTACTAATATGACTAGATATTATCTTCATATACTTGTAGTGTTTACACAGAGTAAATTCAAACAAAACCAGTAAAATCCACATTAGCAGCAATTTAAAAGTAGATGTTGAATACGACATCCCTACAGAAAAGAGCACAGGTCATTGTATGGCAAAATGAATTTTCACAGGATGAACACACTCATTGTTAGCACCGGAATTCAGACTTAAAACATTGGCAGGACTTCAGAACCACCTCTTGTTCGTCTTTTCAATCATCAGCTTCTCCAACAAAGGTAACTCCAAATCTAATTTCTAATTCCAGCTTCGTTTTGCCTTTTTTTAGACTTTATGAAAGTGGAACCATAGGGTATGTCTTTTTTTGTGACTGGCGTTTTTCACTCAATGTTACATCTGTTACGTTAACCCACGCTGTTACATGCAGTTGTATTTTATTTTCGTTTTACGTGGTTTTCTATAGTGTGAATGCACCATAGTTTCTCCATTCTACGGACAAATGGGCATTTGAGCTATTTCTGGGTTTTGACTACTAGGAACAGTGTTTCTGTGAACATTCTTACACATATCTTTTGGTGAACATCTGTACATTTACCCATTACCTATATTCCTAGAAGTGGAGTTGCTTGGACAGAGTATACATATGTTCAGTTCAAGTAGATGCTGCTGAACAGTTATCCAAAAGACTTGTAGCAATTTATGCTCCCACCAGCAGTGCATGAAAGTTGCAGATGTTCCATATTCTTGCCAACAGCTGGTACTGTCAGTCTTTTTAATTTTAGTCATTCTGGTGGGTGTTCAGTGATTATCTCACCGTAATTTTATGTGCATTTCTCTGACAAGTAATGACACAGAGGACTTTTTCACATGTCTGTTAACCATTTGGGTGTTCTCCTTCATGTAGTGTTGATTCATATTTTTTCATTACAGTTGGACTGTCCGTCTCTTTCTAATGATTTGTAGAAGATTTTATATGTTGTGAATTCAGGTCTATTATTAGATGTTTTAATAACAGGAGTTCTTAATTTTAGTGAAGTCTAAGGTGATGAAGTCCTTTGTCTTCGTCTAGGAGCTTTATTGTTTTATATTTCACATTTAGATTTGCAATTCATCTGGAATTGATTTTTGTGTATGGGAAGAGGTAGGAGTCAAGATTTTTTAATTTTTTCCATATAGTTTCCAATTAATCCGGGACTACTTAGTGAAAAGACCATCTTTCCTTCACTGTGTTGCGATTCCCGTCACAAACCATATGACTGTCTGAAGGTTTGTTTCTGGACCGTTTTTAGGTCTTTTGGTCAATCTGTTTATTTCTCTGTCAGTTTTACACTGTCTTAATTACTAGAGCTTTATAGTTTTGATATCTTGCCATAGAATTCCTTTAGTTTTGTTCTTTAAGATTTTATTGCATTTTCAAGGTCATTTTCCATATAAATTATAGCTTTAGATTGTCACCTTCTTTAGGGGAAGAAAACGTGTTGGGGTTTTGACTGGGAATAAATTGAATCTCTAGGTCATGATGTGGGGAACTGATACCTTTACAATCTTTTTTTTTTTTTTTTTGTCTTTTTGTCTTATCTAGGGCCGCACTCGTGGCATATGGAGGTTCCCAGGCTAGGGGTCTAACAGGAGCTGTAGCTGCCGGCCTTCGCCACAGCCACAGCCACGCGGGATCCGAGCCGTGTCTGCAGCCTACACCACAGCTCACGGCAACGCTGGGTCCTTAACCCACTAAGCAAGTCCAGGGATCGAACCCGCAACCTCATGGTTCTTAGTCGGATTCGTTAACCACTGAGCCACGATGGGAACTCCTACCTTTACAGTCTTGAGTCTTCCAACTCAGGATGTATCCCTCTGTTTATTTTAGTCTTTTCTAATTACACTCAGTAATATTTTGTAGTTTTCTGTATAAAGATCGTGCATGTCTTTGGATGGATTTATTCCCAGACATTTGATATTTAGATGCTGTTGTAAATGGCCCATTTATGGACATTTCATTTAAAAATATTTGCTTAATGATATATAGAAATGAATTGGTTTTTGTACTTCGGCCTTTTATCCAGATATCTTGCTAACTAAATTTGCTTATTAATTCTAATAGTTGATCTGTGGATTCTTCTGTTTTTTTATTTTGTAACTTGCACAATCGTGTGATCTAATTCTGGCAGGCGGATGGACTACGGGTGGATTACTTTATCCAGCTGGATTTGAGCTAATTGGAAGCTCCATTTCTGTATTTGTGAGAGTTGGCTTATATCCATTGTCATTAATCCTAGAGTAGATGCTTTCAGGGGTCTGAACAAAACCTAGGGTGTTTCACAGGGCCTCTCCCCCTGAACTCCAGTTTTGTCTCTTTAGCTCTGAAAATCCTGTTTACCCTCTCAGCCTCTCGGTCGTCAATTATGTACTGGAAAATGCTGGAGGGGAAGAGGGGAGCTCATATGCCTTTCTTCCTTCTGGGACCTTGGCTCCAGAAATCTCTTTCTTTTCTTTTTTTTTTTTTTTGGTTTTTAGGCCTGCATTTGCAGCATATGGAAGTTCCCAGGCTAAGGAGTTGAAATGGTTGGCCCACGCCACAGCCACAGCAACGCCAGACCCAAACCAAGTTTTGAACCTACACAGCAGCTCACTGCAATGCCCGATCCTTAACCCACTGAGCAAGGCTAGGGATCCAACCCACATCCTCATGGACACTAGTCAGGTTCCTTACCGCTGAGCCACAACAGGAACGCTTCTACTTTCTATCTTTTAAATTATAGCCATCTTGGTGGGTGTGAAGTGGTATTTCATTCTGACTTTGACTTTCATTTATTTAATGCCTAATGATATTGAGCATCTTTTTATTTTTTATGTGCCTTTTGGTAATTTGTGTATCTTCTGTGAATAAATCTCTACTCAGTTACTTTGTCTATTTGAAAATGGTGTCATCCTTTCATTACTGAGTTGTAAGAGTTCTCCATGGGTTCTGGATACGTCTCTTATCAGATATACAATTTGCAAATATCTTCTCCCTTTCTGTGGACTGTCTGTTCACTTTCTTGACAGTATTGTTGGCAGCACAAAAGATTTAAATTTAGGTGATGTCCCACTTATTTATCTTCTCTTTTATATTGCTTGTGCTGTTGGTGTTGTATCTAAGAAAGGTTTTGCCCAATGCAAGGCCACAGAGGATTTCTCCTAAGAGTCTTATAGTTTTATTTATCTATTTGTTTTTTATTTTTTTAAGAGTCTTATAGTTTTAGCTCTTAGGTTAGCTCTGGACTTAGGTCTCTGATCCATTTTGAATTAATTTTTGTGTATGGTGAAGAAAAGCCCCCTGCCCCCTTCATTTTTCTGTATGTGGGTATCCAGTTGCCCCAGTGCTGTTTGTCCTACATCATCATCATCATCACCTTCTTCCTCTTCTTCTTTTTCTCCTTCCCTTTTTTTTGGTCTTTTTTAGGGCCATACTTGCGGCATATGGAGGTTCCCAGGCTAGGGGTCGAATTGGAGCTGTAGCTGCCAACCTACACCACAACCACAGCAACGTGGGATCCGAGCCGCGTCTGTGACCTACACCATAGCTCACAGCGATGCCGGATCCTTAACCCACTGAGCAAGGTCAGAGATTGAACCCACATCCTCATGGATACTAGTCAGGTTCGCTAAACCCTGAGCTACAACGGGAACTCCAGTTCCACATTTTCTAACTAGTCCTTTCATTGTTTTCTCCTCAGTGACACCAGCACCCTCAGTTCTACATGGCCTCATGCTTACCAAGGAACTGCTTGTGCCTGGGACATCTCCCTCATGTTGCTCTTGGTTCTTGTAAGAGTTTGGGATGGGATATAAATGATTTCATGGAAGGTGGGCGTGATCAGGCTACTACATTGCAAAGGAGACCTACCCTACAGCCCCTCTGCCCCACTCCCCCCAGTTTTCTATGGTGGAAGGAAACACATGGTCTGGCAGTTAGAGGTTGCTGTGCTCCCCAACCTATAGCATTGCTCTTCCTGCTGAAGCCCTGCCATCCAAGGACCGGGGGTTCTGATTCTCACCATCACGGTCATTAAAGCAACGTGACTTTTCCTTTCCTCCAAAAGAATGTCATAAATGCAGCCCAGTGCCTGAAGATTTCCTGGGTGTCTAAGTCTCATCCACCAGGAAGCCTGCTTTTCAATACTGTTTAGAACTTTCCATGACACTTTGAGCACGCTGCTTCTATTTCTTCTTCTGGAAAGTGTGTGTGGTATCTATCTTTAAGCATAAAGACAAAAATACCACCATCCTCCGGAAATGTGGGATGAATCCTTAAGTCTAGGCACTGTTCATGAAGCGTACCAGGATATCTGGATGGGAGTTCCCATCGTAGCGCAGTGGAAACGAATCTTACTAGGAACCATGAGGTTGCGGGTTTGATCCCTGGCCTCGCTCGGTGCGTTAAGGATCCAGCGTTGCCATGAGCTGTGGTGTAGCTTGCAGATGTGGCTTGGATCCTGCGTTGCTGTGACTGTGGCTGGCAGCTGTAGCTCTGATTCGACCCCTAGCCTGGGAACCTCCATATGCCACAGGTGCAGCCCTAAAAAGCAAAAAAAAAATCTGGATGATAACCTGATGAGTATAAAGAACTATGTTCCTGCAGTTTTTATCCTGGTCCTGTGTTCAGCGATTACTTGCAGTTGTAAAAGGGCTTTTCTTCAGAAAGATTTGCAGAAACTCTTTATGGTCAGGAAGGACCTTATCTACCTTCCTGCCATAACTTTCCCCATATTCGAAAGGCAGAAAGCAGAACCAGCACTAGGAGGGAGTGTTTAGCCAGCAGAGGGAAGTCTTTCCAGCAAGGATCCTTGATATTCTAAAGGCTCAGAGCTGCAGCAGGCAGGGCCGCGGAGCCTCTGTCACAAGTTGCTAAGTCTCTGAAGAATACAAATGGAAAAAGGGAAGAAGTTTAGATAAATCAGATGTAACACGGGCTGAACTGTCCCTTTGCCTGTGTTACTCTGGATCTAACATCTTTCCTGGCCTTGAACTGCCAGTGAAGTTTCCTATTCAGTTACTGCTTCAATCAACAAATATTTATTGCATACCTACTGGGTGCCAGGCAGTGCTTGGGCTGGCACAGAACAAAAGCTGCTGTGGCGTTTATAGTCCAGTGGGGGAAATCTGAAAATAAACATTTGGAAACAAATATAAGCATAACTACAGATCAATCACAAACTGAGAACTATTATGAGAAAAAAAATTTAGGGTGCAATAGGATAGGATAGCAAAGAGCCTGATTAATTGTTGGAGGAGGCTTTTCTGAGTGTGACGGTTAATTTTTTGTGTCAGCTTAACCGGGCTAAGGGATGCCCAGTTGATTAATAAAGCGATATTTATGGGGGTGTCTGTGAGGGTGTTTCAGGAAGAGATTAGCATTTGAATTGAGCCCTCCCCCAGGTGGAGAGGATCACCTAGAACTCAAGGGCCTGAATAGAACAAATAGAGGAAGGCTGAATTCACACTCTTTATTTTTTCTGTTTTTTCATTATAGTTGATTTACAATGTTCTGTCAGTTTCTGCTGTACAGTAAAGTGACCCAGTCACATATATATATATATATATATGTACATTATTTTTCTCACATTATCCTCCATCATGTCGCATCACAAGTGACTAGGTATAGTTCCCTGTGCTGTATAGCAGGACCTCATGGCTTGTTCACAATGCAAAAGTCTGCATCTTCTAACCCCAAACTCCCAGTCCATCCCACTCCTTCCCCCACCTCCTTGGCAACCAGAAGTCTGTTCCCATGTCCATGAGTTTTTTTGTTTCTTTTTGTAAATAGGTTCATTTGTGCCATATATCAGATTCCAGATATAAGTGATATCATTTGGAATTTGTCTTTCTCTTTCTGACCTAATTCACTTAGTATGAGAGTCTCTAGTTCTATCCATGTTGCTGCAGTGTCATTATTTTGTTCTTTTTATGGCTGAGTAGTATTCCATTGTGTATGTACACAACATCTTCTTAGTATAATCATATGTTTAGGTTGTTTCCACGTCTTGGCTATTGTGAATAGTGTTGCAGTGAACATTGCAGGTGCATGTATCTTTTTCAATGAAAGTTTTGTCCGAATATATGCCCAGGAGTGGAATTGCTGAATCATATGGTAGTTCTATATTTAGTTTTATACTTTTCTTGATCTGAGACATTCTTCTCCTGCTTTTGGACCTGAAATGCTCTCGGACTCAGACTGAATTATACCACTGGCTTTCCTGCTTCTCCAGCATGCAGACAGCAGATCATGGGACTCTTTGGCCTCCATAACCACGTGAGCACATTTCTGTAAAAAAGCTCCTTATATATAATGTGTGACCCATTGGTTCTATTCCTCTGGAGAACTCTGACTAATTCGCTGACTGAGTGACAGACTTGAAGGGGGAAAAGTGGAGGAAGAAGTTTCTGGGGAGAAGGATTAGCAGGTGCTAAGGACCTGGGGTCAGAATGAACTTGGTGCCTTTGAAGAAGTGAGGAAGGCCATGTGGCTGGGTGAACATGCAGAGAGCCATGAGCTGATACTAAAAGGCTTAGTGGGCAATTCCTGTCATGGTGCAGTGGAAATGAATCTTGCTAGTATCCATGAGAAAGTAGGTTCGATATCTGGCCTCACTCAGTGGGTTAAAGATCTGGCGTTGCCATGAACTGTGGTGTAGGTCGCAGATGTGACTCTGGTCTGGTGTTGCTGTGGTTGTGGCGTAGGCCAGCAGCTGCAGCTCCGATTCAACCCTTTGCCTCAGAACCTCCATATGCTGTGGGCGTGGTCCTAAAAAGACCAAAAAAAAAAAAAGGCTTATTGGGATGTGCTAACTATTTTGATATTCTACCTTGAGTGCATTGGGAAACCATTCTAGGACTTTCAGAAGGGGACTGTATAGTCAGATCTTATCTGCACATCTTGAGTGCATGTGTACACCTTGAGTCTATGTCTATGAAGACAGTAAGCTCTTCAAAGCAGGGCCAGAGTCTTATGTCTGTTTATCTGCTTCACAGAGCCAGCATTGCGCTGTGGGCATCATGGGGGCCTGGCAGGCTGTGTTGTGAGGGTGATTCATGTAGAAATTCATTTAACTTGATATTTACAAGTTTGTTTGGTTGCACTCCATAAAAATAGAACACAGGTTCCCTGTAATCCAGTCTGGGAAAACCAGGGTTATTTTAGTGTACTGAAAGGATAGATGCCTTTCTCTTCATTTGTATACACAAGTATAGGTATGTCTGCATATATACACATATATGTAGTTAGGTATATGTGTATTTATGTATTTCCTATGTGGAAATCCATAAATGATTTTTTTGCTTTTCCTAACCACTTTCTGTTAGTAATCCAAGACTGTACCTTTTTTCAATTCACTTAAAAACTGAATAAATTTTAATAAGTAGGTTCAAAGGCAGACAAAAGAAGCTTCCCCAGGTTATGAGAAAATGCCAGGCTCTTGAAAGACCTCCATGGATACAAGAACATAAATCTCAGGAAGTGCTTTTGAAATGTCACTCACCTTCCTTTCTCATAGGAAATCAGGGCCTAGAGAGAAATTAGCTAACGTTACAGTTCATCTGGACCTTGTTACTCAAACCAGGATAAGGATGGTAGAGGAGGCTGGACCCAGTAGAAAGCAAATCCATTTGGAGTTTTATAGTTTCCCATTAAGAAAAAACCAAAAAAAAGGCAAAAAAAAAACCTCTTGAGCTTTCTGTTAAGACAAATGTATTTATCCAACCTTCAGCACCTGGAAAATATTATTCACTGATGACAATCCAAAGAGTTATCTCTCAGCCAGCGTTGGGATAGCAAACTAACAGAAGCTGCCATTTGGTGCTGAAGCATCAGGGCCTCTAAGAAGACGTAAAGCCATCAGGGTTTGAGCATCCTGAAGCCTGAGGTCCTAGCAGGCTGGGGAAATATCACATGCTTCTTCATATCGCTTCTTAGTATTTTAAGAAAATATGCATCTATTCATTTTCTCCTTCCCATCTATCCTTCTTCCCTCCCTCTCTCCATTTCTTCCTTCCTTCTTTCCATTCATCCAATATGATGTTCCATTACTAATGTAACATAACTAATATAATGTACCTAATGGTGAAGTGGATACACAGAGGTTTAAGCAGGGACTCCATCCTCTTGGAGTTTTCATTCTAGCGGGGAGTGAAAAATACACAGTGTGTGCAGGACTGTGTTTGAAAAGCACCCCATGGTTATAAACCTCAGGCTGGAGGGAAGGAGGCTGCTAACGGTGATTAGGTCGTTGTGACTCCGGACTTATGGGAAACAGAGGTTCCCAGGAGGTCCTCCTACTTATTAGTTGGCTTTGGGAGCGGGCTGATGCATCCTTATGCATGGCTTGTTGAGGAAGCCTCCTGTGGTCAGGTGAATTTTTGGATATTAGTAATGATGCCTGGTACCAAGGTTAACCTCCCTCAATCCCTGCCCTTAGGGACAAGCCAGAAGCTTTGTATGCTTCTGCAAAAGTGGCCATTTTCCTGCTTGGTCCCCTCTGCACACAGAGGAGTCTCCAGGTGCCACTTTTCTCACATGGGCTGTTTTTCTGCATCCTGGGGACCCTGTGGACCCTTCCTTTTCATGCCCCTTGTTGGATGAACTAGTTTGGATCTCAGTATCCATAAGGATGCAGGTTCGATCCCTGGCTTTGCTCAGTGGGTTAAGGACCTACTGTGGTGTAGGTTGCAGATGTGGCTTGGATCTGGCGTTGTTGTGGCTGTGTTTGTAGGCTGGCAGCTGCATCTCTGATTCAACTCCTAGGCTGGAAACTTCCAGATGCTGCAGGTGCAGCCCTAAAAAGAAAAGAAAAAATAAAGAGATACATAGATTGAGAATCACTGACTTCCTTATGTCCCTTCCCAGTCAATCACTGACACCCCCAGCCCCGTGCAACCCCTGCCCTGCCTTCTGTCACCATACATTCCACTCATCTTTCTAGAGCATTGTGTAAACAAAAGTATACAGTATGGAGTTGTCTGTGTTTGACTTAGTTGGCTTAATGTAATGTTTTTCAGGTTCAACTCTGTTGTCCTGTGTATCCGTTCATTTCTTTGTACTGCTGAGCAGTATTCCACCGTGGGGACATATCCATATCACACTTTGTTTATCCATTTGCCTGTTGATGGACATTTGTTTAATTTCCAGTTTAGGCTATTGTGAATAAGGTTGCTAGAGCATTCATGTGGATGTCTTTACATAGACGCTTGTTTTCATTGCTCTTGAGTAAATACCCAAGAGTGGAATTGCTAGGTTCTTGGCCAGTGGATGTTTTACTTTACAAGCAACTTCCAAAATGTTTTCCAGAATGTAACCATTTTTCATCCTTGCCAGCAGTGTATGAGAATTCCAGTTACTATGCATCACCCACACTAGGTATTGTCAAGTGAGAAAAAGAAATCAGCTACTCTAATAGGTATATAATGCTATTTCATTATGGTTTCAGTTTGCATTTCACTGATGACTAGTCACGTTACGCATCATTTCATGTGCTTGTTAGGGATTCGTATGTCATCTTTGGTGACGTGTCAAAATCTTTTACTTGTTTTTCTTTAAATTGGATTGTGTGCCTTTTTATTGTTGAACTGAGAGGGTTCTTTATATATTTTAGTTACGAGCCCATTGTCAGATACTTGTATTATGATTATTTTCTTCCTAGTTCATTTTAAAAACTTTTGCTCCTTCCAAGGTATATTAGGTATTGATCAAGAGTTAACTTACCCGCAAGGAGACCCAAACCAGGGGACTGCTTAAAGAAACACCATGTAATTGCTTGCCCCCCGCAACCTGGTATTTCTTCCAATCTTGGAGCTAAAATGTTTACATTTGGAGTTGAAAAGACACCCTGTGTGAACCTAGAAACAGCATTCCATCTAATGCTGTCAGAAAAAACAGCTCTCAGACCCAGCATCCCCAAATCTGCAAGATGGAACAAACAGATGTTCTGTCCATCACAGGAGGGGGTCTATCACATTTCTGAAAAGTTGTCTCTTTCTTCTGCAGCGTCCTGGCTTTTATTAGTGAGCAGTCTGACCAGATGGGCCATCCCTGGCCTCTTTGATTCTCTTCCAACAAAAAGTGAAGTTACCTAAGATGGGCAAAGTAGGTCCTGTAGGCTTAAAGGATGGATGCTGGAGGCCACTCCGGCCTCACAGGAGAAGGACTCAGGGGCATTTACCACACCAGGAAAATAAACCTCTGAGCCAAAAGCCAGTGAAGGAGAAAGTGGTTGTTTAGATAGGGAATTTCTAATTTCTATCATTCTCTAAAAGATAATCAAGTAAAAATACTGTCTAATTAAGGTTAGTGCCTGCTAGTTGCCAGGCACTGTGCTAAACAGTTCACTTAGATCTTTTCCTTGAATCTTCATTAAACCCAATGAGGAAGGCGCTTTTATTATCCCCATTTCCGATAAGGAAACAGACTGAGAGGTTATATAATGACAGGGCGGGGACATTGACTCACGTCTGACCCAAACCTGTGCCTCGAGATACCTCAAAAACATTTTCCCTCACAGACAAGGGGTTAGCATTTGTTGTTAGCTCACACTTTCCTTTTCCTCTCTGGCTGCCTTTTCTTTGCTCATCCCGCAAGTCCCCAGATGAAGGCATGGAGCCCATGACTATCCTGACTCCTTTGCTTAGGACAGAATTCCTGGTTTGGTGGGACCTCTGTAGACTGACTTACCGACTGATCCACGCAGCCTGTACTGTGAACACAGCTTGCAGAACCAAATTTCTTATCTTCAGCCATGCTAAGGATATAGTTCCTGGTTTCTTTGTGATAGTGAGAGAGGAGGCTGACCAATGACATTCTGCAGATGCATTCCAAGACTTTCATGAGAGCCCCGTATGTAACGATAGGCGTTTTTTCTTCCATAAAATGCCTTTTAGATTTTGAGAAGAGCCACACAGCTGAGCTGAGTGCTTACTGTGTGCTCAGCTGGGCTCACTTCCCGTAACTAAGGGGCTCGTCTCCCTGCCAGCCATGCAGTGAATCTGATTCAAGTTTGTGCTCCCCAGCCCCCCCGATCATAGATAGCCACACATCCTGATCTTCAGGATTGCTCAGAGAGCTGGGACCATGAATATTAAAACTGGGAATGCCAGAGTTCCCACTGTGGTGTAGTGGGTTAAGGATGTGGTGTTGCTGCAGCTCTGACACTGGTCATGACTGTAGCTTGGATTTGATCCCTTGTCCAAAAACTTTCCATATGGTTTGAGTGCGGCCAAAAAAGAAAAAACAAACAAAAAAACAATTGAGGATGCCAGGAGCGCACACTTCTTAATCCAAGATAGCCCTTGATTTTTGTTCCAAATAAATTTGTCCTCATCCTAGTGTATTAAAGAAATTAGGAAAGGTCTTTTCAACAGTAAAAGGGGAAGATAACTCAATTCATATGAGAGCAGAAGCTCAGGAAGGCCTGACATGTGTCCCTAGACGCCCCTTGGCAGAACCTCAGGGGAGGCTGTGCTCAGCCGTGAGAATCCCGGAGGAGGCAAGACAGAGACAAACCAGAGAGGGAAGGCCACAAAGGTCCATGCTCTGGCCAGCCTGGCAGGTGGGAGGGAGGTGGAGTGTGTGGCTGAAGCCACTGCAGGTGGCAAGTCCATCCTCTGTGCTCCGGCCTGGCCCTGGCAGGACTGCAGCGGTTTTGACTATGAGGAAACCCACTTCAGGAGCACTGCTCCGTAGCCTGGAATCATGGAATCTGTTAGGCTCCCAGGTAGCTTGGCTTGAGGCTCTTGAGCGATGCCCACACCAAAACCTGTTAACAAGCTCCTTTACCAACCCTAAGACATGGATAGAAATTTCGTTTTGGTTTAGGCAAGCTTAGTGGTTCTGAGGCTTTGGGGGAGAATAAAAGTGTGATTATTTCCTTAGAAAAATTAGGTCAGTCTCTAGCTTAGTACCTACGTATTTTTGATTTTGAAAATCAGGAGGAGGGAGAGGTAAGGAGTTTGATTCTTGGAAGGAACCCAGACCCAATATAGGTACAACATGAGGTCAGCAAAATATGCTGCCTGAGCCCCGATCCTAATCACCGCCACCACATTCCCCATCTTTCAGGCATTAGTTTCTCCCTCGTTTTCAAACTGCTTTCAGGAAGGGCTCTGTATATCAGCCATGTACCAATGAGTAAATTCTGGTGGTTAGTCTCTGGTTATGGAGGCAGAGTGGTATTGTGGTTATTGTACTAGAGCCAGCCTGCCTGGGTCCAAACCCCATCATAAGTGGATGCATTTACTCAGCTGTTAGTCTCTGCTATTATTTTTAGAGTAACTTCTTCCCATGTTAACATTATAATATCATATATTGTCACAAATATTATAATATTTGTGGTTATAATATCATCACAAATATACTCATATACAGAATTTTTCTTTGCTGGTGGTTCATTTATTCTTAGAAGTGAGGTCACTGGGTCAGAAGGCATCCCACTAGTGTATGTACTTGACAAATGACTAGACATCTCTATGCTTAAGTTTCCCCCTGGTTAAAGTGGGCTTGACCATAATACTACTTTCCTCACAGGCTTGTTGTGAGAAGTCAGTGTGTTACCATAGGGCAAACACTTAGAATGATATCTGTCATGCAGCGAGTATTATACTTAATTCTTAATATAGTGCTATTATCTCTGCCAGGGGTATCACTTTTAAGCCTTATCTCTAATTGTGAAATGAAGGATTATCCCCTATTGAAGGAACACCTTAGGCTTTAGGAAGTGGCTGGAAAGCGGCTTCTGTGGAGGGGGGCGTCTTGGCTGATACCTTGATTTATAGCCAGGGCAGCCCTCTCTGCCAGGGAGATGGGGGCTGCTCTCGGCTCCAAGTGGCAGCTGGTGCAGCCAGAAGAGCTCTCTCTGGCCATCCCAGGGAACCCAGCAGGCCAGGGTCCAAAGGCAGGTCAACTGCCTTGCCCACAAACTTGCTCCCCTCCCACCTTCCTCAGTGTCCCCTGACTTTCTTTCTGGACAGTCAAGGGTGCCTCCAGAGACCTGGGGGTGCAGTACGGGCCCATAATAAGGTCTCGGGGAGGAGTTCCTGTTGTGGCACAGCGGAAATGAAACCGACTAGGAACCACGAGGTTGTGGGTTCGATCCCTGGCTTTGCTCAGTGGGTTAGGGATCTGGCATTGCCACGAGCTGTGGTGTAGGTCACAGACGCAGCTCAGATCCTGCATTGCTCTGGCTGTGGTGTAGGCCGGCAGCTGTGGCTCCGATTTGACCCCAGCCTGGGAACCTGCATATGCTGCGGGTGCAGCCCTAAAAAGCAAAGAATAAAGTAAAATAAAAAATAAGGTCTCAGGGGAGGCACTTGAGGAAAGGAGTCCCAAGGGAGAGCAAAGCTGTTTCATCACCTGCTTCTGCCTGTCACTTCTGCTGCTCCCAAGACCCGGGTGTCACATAAACATTTATGGGGCTCTTTGAAGGCAAGTGGTTGCTCAGGCCTGGGGGGCTCCGTACACTTAAGTTCAAGTACTTAAAGCAATGGACTTGGAATTCTGGGCTGCTTGGAGCCCTTGACATAGCTGTCTCCCATGGTCTTCCCAAAGCTCACGTCCGGATGCACTAAGTCTTAAGTCGACCTCAAGGACAGTTACCATCAATTTCCTGGATAGTCACACTGGGCATTTTATTTAAAGGTTTCAAACATTTATTTCATTTTATTTTTCTTTCTTTCCAACTTTATTTGGATATCATTCACGTATAGCATTGTGTAAATTTAAAGCGTACCATGTGTTGATATGAAACATATGTATAGTACAGAATGATTGCCACTGTTGCATGATCTAACACCTCCATCATGCCACATGTCTTTGTGTGTGTGTGTGTGTGTGTGTGTGTGTGTGGTGAGAAGGATATAAACAGTATATTTATTTATTTTTTATTACTTAATGAATTTCAGTATATTTATAGGTGTACAAAAATCATCACAACTCAATTTTATAGCATTTCCATCCCAAACCCTCGGTGCATCCCCCTACTCCCCAACTTGTCTCATTTGGAAACCATGTTTTCCAAAGTTTGTGAGTCAGTATCTGCAAAAAGTTCATTTTGTCCTTTTTTTAGATTCCATCTGTAAGTGGTAGCATTTGATGTTGGTGTCTCACAGTATGACTGACTTCACTTCTCATGATAATTTCTAGGTCCATCCATGTTGCTATAAATGCTGGTATTTCGTTCCTTTTAATGGCTGAGTAATATTCCATTGCGTGTATGTACCACATCTTCCCTATCCACTGCTCTGTCGATGGACATATAGGTTGTTTCCATGACTTGGCTATTGTATAGAGTGCTGCAATGAACATTGGAGTACATGTGGATACAGTATTATTAACTGTAATCACCGTGCTGTATATCAGATCCTCAGAATTTATTCATCTTACAGGTGGTAGTTGGCGCACTTTAACCAACATCGTCCCATTTCCCTCATGCCCCAGGCCCTGGTAACCACCCATCTACTCTCTATTTCAATGAGGTCAGCTTTTTTTTATTTTTTTTGTTTTTACAGCCACACCTGTGGCATATGGAGGTTCCTGGGCGAGAGGTCAAACTGGAGCTATAGCTGCAGGCCTACCTACAGCCATAGCAACACCAGATCCAAGCCGCATCTGTGACCTACACTGCAACTTGCAGTAACACCGGATCCTTAACCGAGTGAGCGAGGCCAGGGATCCAGCTTGCATCCTCACAGAGACAATGTTGGGTCCTTAACTTGCTGAGCCACAGTGGGGACCCTGAGTTCAGATTTTAGATTCCATATATAAATGAGATCATAACAGTATTTGCCTTTCTCTGTCTTATTTCACTTAGCATAATGTCCTCAAGGTTCACCCATTTCACCCATGTCATCACAAATGGCAGCATTTCCTTCTTTCTCATGGCCAAATCATGTTCCATTTTGTGCATATACTACGTAATCTTTATCCATTCATCTGGTGATGGACACTTCGGCCGCAACCATAGCATATGGAGGTTTCCAGGCTAGGGGTTGAATTGGAGCTGCAGCTGCTGGTCTACACCACAGCCACAGCAACACAGAATCCCTAACCCATTGAACAAGGCCAGGGAGGAACCCACATACTCATGGATACTAGTTGGGTTTGTTAACCACTGAGTCATGACGGGAACTCCTTGGTTGTTTCTTATTTGTAAATAATGCCACAAAGGGGTTCCCGCTGTGGCACAACAGGTTTGGCAGTGTCGTAGGAGGGCTGGGACACAGGTTCGATCCCTGGCCTGGCACAGTGGGCTAGGGATCCAGCGTTGCTGCAGCTACAGCTTAGGTTGCAAGTACAGCTCCAGTCTGATCCTTGGCCCAGGAACTCCGTGTGCTGCAGGGTGGCCAAAAAAGAAAAACAAAATAATAATGCTGCAGAGAACATGGCGGTGCAGATATCTTTCTGAGTTAGTGTTTTCATGGTCTTCAAATAAATACCCAGGGGTGAAATTTGCTGGGTCATGTGGTAGTTCTATTTTTAATTTTTTTTTTTGTCTTTTTGCCTTTTTTATGTGGAGCCACACCCGCGGCATATGGAGGTTCCCAGGCTAGGGGTCTAACAGGAGCTGTAGCCGCCGGCCTTCGCCACAGCCACAGCAACGCAGGATCTGAGCCGCGTCTGAAACCTACACCACAGCTCACGGCAATGATGGATCCTTAACCCACTGAGCAAGGCCAGGGGTCGAACCTGCAACCTCATGGTTCTTAGTTGAATTCGTTAACCACTGAGCCACGAAGGGAACTCCTATTTTTAATTTTTTGAGGAACTTCCATACGGTTTTCCATAGTGGCTGCACTAATTTCTATTCCCACTAAGAGTGCACAGTGGTTACCATTTCTCTCCATTCTGGCCAATTTGTGGCCTTTTGTCTTTTTGATGACAGCTATTCTAGTAGTACCTTGGATATTTTATTCCCTGATCACTTGGGAATGATATACACGGTTCATGCTATATATGCTTCACCAAAGACTGGTATTTCTTCATTTAAAGGGAACAAATCTAAATGTATATTTTATCTCCCTTATCTAATACTGATTACCCTTAGAATTTGACTCTGGGAAAGGAATCACTGGTACGTGGAGGGTGATTAATACATGCTTGTTGAATAAATGAATGGATGAACACAACGTAGATTACTTACCTATTTCCTGTTGTTGGGCTTTCAGTTGCTTCCTTCTTAAAAAAATTATAAATGTTACCATGAGCATATTTGTGTGTATAGCTTTTTATTTCTCTTGGGTTATTTCCTCTTTCAGAAGTGGGATTTCTGAGTCAAAGGATGTGAATAATTTTATGTTTAATAATTTTAAGCCATTTGCCTAAGGTTTGTACCAATTTATAATGCCTCCAGCAATCTTTGAGTGCCAGTTTCTCATTACCTTTACTGACTTTGGGTGTTAACCTAATTTTTTTCTACTTTATTAGATGAATAACGGTATCTTGATAATTTTAATTTTGTATTTTTAAAATTTCCAGTGAGGCTATTTTTATGTTTTTGATACTAGTTGAATTTATTATTTTGTGAATTCTGTTCACTACTGTGTTCTATTATCAATGAAATAACACATATCTAATAAAGTTATTAGCCCTTTATCCTCTGTGCTGTACACGTTTCCCCTAGTCTGTTATTTTTTCTTTCCTCTTTCTTTCTCCTTCCTACCTAACCGTCCTTCTTTTTCCCTTCTATTGTTTTAATATTCAGGTAGTCAAATCTGTTGCTCTTTTCTTTGGACTTCTTTGTCTATAAGCCAGAAGACTGTGAATACCAGTAACAGAAGAGAAAGGCACCTAATACACGAGGTGGGAAATTTTCTCCAGTTTTGTGTTGCTGGCTAGTTTACCCATCACTCCATATTTACCGTGGGAATTTTTCACTCGTATGACTAGTTTATAGTGTGAAGGGTATGCAATAGTTCCAACACTTTTGGCATCAAACCTTTTTCTGTGGGATCGAGCAACGACTAGGCAGAGGTCACCTTGCTTCTTTCTTCCTCTTTGCGAAGACTGTCAAGACGGCAGGGGAGGAGAAAGGCAGCTGATTTGAGCCTTGGAGGAAGGAAGAGGATTATCATGGTGAAATGCGCTTCACCCCTAGGTGACAAATGTGGAAAAGGAGAAGGCTGGGGTCAGTGTTTCTTGGCTCATACAGAGCTGGCTTTTAGGGTTGAGCTGGGGAGGGGGCGGCCTGTGCCCAGGGGGAGTGTTTGTGCTGGCACCGTTGTGCAGCCTTACTACACACAAGGGAAGAAAATTAGCCATTAAATGAGATGGAAATGCTAGGTCAGGCCTCCTCTGGGGATATAAAAAAATCAGAATATTGAGGCTCTAAAAGCCTGGTTCCACGGTAAGATCTGAAGGGCCTGTCTCTCCAGGGTCTTCCATCTGGGTTTTCAGTGTTTTCTGTGTTTCCCATGCTGGCTGTGTGTGGGGCAGGGACGGTGCTCATTGTTTCAGAACCAAAGAGAACATGTGTCCCAACTCCCCAGTGAGGGGAACTCCTGTCCGGGCTGTTCACGTGGGAAGGAGGGGGCCATAAAAGTTCTCTTTCTCAGTGGGTGAGTCTTGCTCTCCCTTGTATTATTTTAAGCATTATGCTGTCATTTCCCTGTGGGCTGAAGGCAGCATGTGGCTTGTGTGATATATTTTAACAAAAAACAATTACTTGGTAAACTGACATAATTGACCTAAAGAGCCATTGAAATTCTTTTTTTTTTTTTTTTTGTCTTTTTAGGGCCATATCCTCGGCATACGGAAGTTCCCAGGATAGGGGCTGAGTTGAAGCTGCAGCTGCCAGCCTACACTACAGACACAGCAACACCGGATCTTCAACCCACTGAATGAGGCCAGGGTTTGAACCTGCATCCTCAAGGATTCTAGTCAGATTCGTTTCCACTGAGCCACAATGCGAACTGCAAGCCATGGAATTTAATCATTGGTACTTCCCCTCTTAATTATGCAGTGTACACAGTGCCCTTAGAATAACTGGTAATTGTAATGAGAGGTGGGTAAAAGAAGTTGCATAATTTTTATCTAAGGGTAGTGTGAACCTCAGAGTGGGTGACTTATGAGAGATTAGTGACATAGCAGAGGAATTCTGGGCTTGACTTAAGATTCAGTCCTATCTGATGCTGGGAGTGCTGGCCCCTCTGTCAGCCCCTGTTTATTACCAGTAAATATCAGTGCAGTTCAGGCATTAAGATGATGAACCACTGAGAAACAAGTGAACAGCAAACTTGAATCCCCGACAGAAGGACAACTGCCCTTCAAGGGCTTCCCCTTTTGACTGATGATCTCAGGAAGTAATCGTTTTTGATTCCTGTCTCTTTAATGTTTGTGTCTTTTAGCTCTATCCAGTCTTCATCTGTCCAAGCTGGCCCACCGGTCCATGGTAGACCCTGGGGGTGGGTGGTTGCCTTGCCAACCGATGGAGGGAGCAGCACAGGGAGAATGGATGTTCTTCTGCTACCCTTGCGTGAGGGCAGACAAGGTTGCTCCTAGATCCTTTTGAGGTAGTGTGTTCATTTAGGACAGGCCTGGGTCTTCATGGTATGGTCTGTATTTAGAGCAGTGGCTCTGATCTCTTAGAACTGACAACATAACAGCCAATATTTAATGGATTGTAGGCACCATACCGAAACCCTTATGGTAGTGTCTCTCCAAGCATCACCTCTGAATCAACCCTGTCATCACCACCTGGGAATTTGCTAGAAATGCAAACTCAGGCCTCCCCTGGAAACTTGTTAGGAATGCACATTCTTAGGCCCCAGCTGAGACCTACTGAAACTTTGAGGATGAAGCCCAGCCATCTATGTCTTAGCAAGACATGTAGGGGTTCTTGATGTGCACTAAAGTTTGAGTGTCACTGTTTTAGAGAATGCTAAGTAAGTTCCTTAATTCATACAACATCCCTATGGAGCAGAACCTACCTGATGTGTTTTTTTTTTTTTTTTTTTTTGGCCATTCCTACAGCATACAGAAGAGATTGAACTTGAATACGGCAGATCCTTAACGCACTAGGCCACCAGGGAACTCCCTAGAACCTGTTTTAAAAAATCTCAATATTGTAGACGAGGAAGGACAAAGGAATTCATGCAGGATTTCACAGCAGCAGAGCTGGGATTTGAACCAGATATGCTGACCTAGTGCCCCAGACCTTTTCTTTTTCTTTTTAGGGCCACACCTGCGGCATATGGAAGTTCCCAGGCTAAGGGGTAAATAGGAGCTGCAGCTGCAGGGCTGCACCACAGGCACAGCAATGCCAGATCTGAGCTGTGTCTGTGACCTGCACCACAGCTCATGGCAAAGCCAGATCCTTAACCCACTCAGCAGGGCCAGGGATCAAACCTGCATCCTCGTGGATACTAGCCACGACAGGAACTCCCAGAGCCACAGATCTTAATCTCTACACAGAGATGTGTGGACAGCAACGGATGAGAGAGGAGGCTGACAAATTTTGCAGATAATGTGAAATGGACCAGTTTATGAACGATGTGCTGGAGCTAGTTCCTATTGGCTGGTGAGAACCAACTGTGAAATCTCCTTTTCCCAACTCAGAGCTCACTGATAGCAGATTGGTTGCTTGAAATTCATTACAGTGGGAAACTTTACACCCCAGAAATGATCAGGCATTGCAAATCAGGGCTTCCCTGCCTTCCCCGCCCTCAGCACACCACTGTCCAAATGTATATATTATATAGTCTATGTGCATGGTAGAAATCACATACTAGCTATACACGCTAAGTTAAAGCCAGCTCCATTCATGGATTCATTTATATTTTAGCCACAGCTCTGTTTTCTCATGTCTGTAAAACTGCTTTGACAACCTTAAGACTCTGAATCTTTAGGGTGAAAAGGAACTTGGCATTTATCTTCTCACAATCTTCTGATTTAAAACAGACCAACCAGAGTTCCTGTTGGGACTCAGCAGTTAACGAACCCGACTAGCATCCATGAGGATGCAGGTTCAATCGGCCTTGTTCAGTGTGTTAAGGACCCAGCACTGCCTTGAGCTGTGTAGGTCGCAGACGTGGCTCGGATCTGGTGTGGCTGTGGCTGTTGTGTAGGCCAGGGGCTACAGCTCCAATTCGATCCCTAGCCTGGGAACCTACATATCCCGCAGGTGCAGCTCTAAAAAGACAAAAAAAAAATTAATAATAATTAAAAAAAATAAACCAACCAACAAACCCAAAACCAAAAAAATGACAGTACTATCACCTGCTTTGGAGGCGCTCCAGGGTTTGAGACTTCCTTTCTGGGCCCTTTTGGTGCCCATCGGGCTGAGGTGGGGTAGATATGGCTGGTCCTGAGCTGAGAGGCAGCAGCTGGTGGGAAAGCTGGGGAAAAGGAGGGCAGAGAGGGAGTTCCCTTCTCTGTGGCCTGGCGAGGCTGTGGGAGGGATGGGGTCAAGGGTTCCCTGCTTCTGGAACAGGGCAATGAATTGAAATGTCAACACAGGGCCTTCTGTGAACTTCTGTCTCAGAGGGATTCGTGTAGGAACAACTGAGGATTTGAGATTTCAGGGTTTCCAGGGCGGGGTTGGGGGCCGGGGTTTCTGTAGTTTCCCGCCAGCCCCTCCTTCCATCTCTGTCTTGGATGACTCGTTACACCACTCGCTGGCCCGCGGGGTGTCCCTCTCCGCAGACGGTATCAGGAATGAATTAGCATGTTTCCCTCTTGTAAGTGATCCCCTTTTTGAGTAAACATCCCCTGGGTTTCTGTGATGTGTAACTAATGGAGTGCTAAACTCTCAGGGCTGGTTTAAGACTCAGAGCGCACACGTGTTGCCTATCCATCATGCTCCTAATACTAATTAACATAGCAGGGACACAATAAAGCCATAGATCCTCCACACATTACCCGGCTCGAGTTACACTCTCATAACAATCTCGCTATTGACCCGAGGAGAGCACACGTTGGGAAAAGGAGCTCCGACCCCTTCTCCCTGGGCTAGGCCTGCCCCACCAAATAAAAACTGCCTGCTGAGCATCATTATAACTGCTGTGCCCACTGTCTCCCTGGTATTTTGGCTTCAGGGCTGTGCCAGAGTTCACAGAGCTGAGGCTCCCCAGCTCTGCCTGACCGGGGCTATTTCCCTAATACTGGGGACCACTGTTCAGACTGGGGTTTGGGGCCCTGCCTGGTCCCCAGTGCTTAAGCGGGCCTCTCAGGAAGATTTTCTGTCTGTATGAAGAGTGGCTTACCTGCACACCGCCACGGCAGTCAGCCCTCACCCCAAAGTCAGCCAAACGGATAGGCATCTGTATCTCAACTGGGCTGCTATTTTATTTATTTATTTATTTATTTATTTATCTATCTTTCGGGCCCCAACAGTGGCATATGGAGGTTCCCAGGCTAGGGGTCGAATTGAAGCTACAGCTGCCAGCCTACACCACAGCCACAGCATCGTCAAATCTGAGCTGCATCTGTGGCCTACACCACAGCTCACGGCAATGCTTAACCCACTGATCGAGGCCAGGGATCGAACCAGCGTTCTCATGGATGCTAGTCAGATTCATTTCCGCTGAGCCATGACGGGAACTCTTCATTTGGGCTGTTAGTTACACGGGCGCACACCTCTATCAAAAAATCACTGGAGTGTACGTTTGATGCCTATGCATTTTACTGTAGATAACTTCTCTCTCAATTAAAAAGTTCCAAAAATTACTCTTTGCGGCTAGCTTTCTGAAAGAATCAGGTGTTTCTGAGTGTCCTATAGTCAAAGCAAGATATAGGAATACTTGCCATAGTTCTTAGGCATCCATATCCTTGTCAAGTCTTGTGAAGGCTGTTCTCTCATGACATTATTGTCATTTATTTAAATAATTTTGGATGTCAACTTAGAAAATAAATGACAAAAAAAAAAAAGGAAGGGCATGTTCAAACCCATCGTGTTGGAGCCTTATCACATATTAAGCACTCCTGCTTTAGGAAGTTCCTATTGTGGCTCAGAGATAATGAGCCTGACTGATATCCAAGGAGATGTGGGTTCGATCCCAGGCCTCGCTTAGTGAGTTAAAGGGTCCAGCATTGCCGTGGGCTGTGGTTTTGGTCGCAGACATGGCTCGGCTCCTGCGCTGCTGTGGCTGGCAGCTGTATCTCCAATTTGACTCCTAGCCTGGGAATTCCATACGCAACAGATGCTGCCCTAAAAAGAAAAAAAAAATTCTTGCTTTAGAGGCCTTTCATAAAGGAGCCGTTGATCTAAGGGAAGCATGACAAAGTGTTCCTAGCCTGGTGTTGAAATGCTCAGCAAACAAATCCCACATAATATAGCCTCCAGCTAAGCCTCCTTTTCCTCAGTTTCCATGATTTAGGGACCAGCGTGCTGGGCCAGGCTGGGGGAAGTGGAGAAGCAGGGATATACGGGGTCCACACTCCTGTTTAAGTCAGGGTGGTTCGGAATTTAATTGGGGTCTTGTAGGATGCTTTCTTTTGTAGAAAGGTCCTTGAGCTAAAATATATTGGAAAATCATAAGCAGTGATTCCAGTTCTCAACTTAATGTATTTAGCATTTTCTTAATTAGAAGATAGTTGCACGAGCACACACATTATCATGTGAGCTGTTCTTTACCATCTTGGAGAGTCAGCACATCTTTTCATGTTGACATGCTGAGCATGTAATGTACAAAAAAAGTAAGAGTTATACATAATGTAAGATATCATGCCTTTAAAAGAATCACATACGTTTAATAGTTCCATGATATAGAAAAGAATAACTATGCATAATCTAGAATATTAAATTAAAAAATTATATATGACAAATTGTTCATGAAAAAAGGAGAAAAAGTAAAAGCGATTTTAGAGTTGCATTGCATGGAAAGAGAAAGATGACCTAAAAATGGTATGTATAGGCCCATGAAACCATCACCATAAAGTGATGGATTTAACACACCCATCACCCTCCAAGTTACCTCATCCCCCTTTATAATCCCTCCTTCCCACTCACCCTGGCGCCCTATTCCTATGACCTTTTTTTTTTTTTTAGTGGTGCACCTGCAGCATATGGAGGTTCCCAGGCTAGGAATTGATTTGGAGCTGTAGCTGCCGGCCTACACCACAGCCATAGCAATGCCAGATCCGAGCCACATCTGTGACTTACACCACAGCTCATGGCAATGTCGAATACTTAACCCACTGAGCAAGGCCAGGGTTAGAACCTGTGTTCTCATGGATGCCAGTTAGATTTGTTTCCGCTGAGCCACGGTGAGAACTCTTCCATGAGCTTTGATTTACTGTCTTTCACTATAAACTTCGAGTTCTAGAATTTCGTATAAATGGAATAACAAAATGTTTACTCCTTTTTGCCCCTGTCTCCAATATAATTATTTTCAGATTCTTCCACGTTACTTGTATAGGCACTTCATTCTTTTTATGAAGGATGAGTATTTACTTGTGTGGATGTATCACAGTTTGTTTTTCTATTCATATTTTAATATTTTAAAATGTTAAAAATGTTAATATTTTGCTAAAATATTTTTAAAATATCACGTCTCTGGTAGATGGTTGCTTTCCCCCCCAACATATTCTCAGCCTATGGATTTGCTTATTTAATTGTTGAACAAGTAGGCACATCAAGAGACTAATAAAACATTAATCTTGGGAAAAAAGACAAAAACAAACAATGTCACATTGTCAGGCTTAAGAAACATCAGAGGAAGAAGCTGTAAGCTCATAATGGAGACGATGGACAGCAGTTAAATCAATAAACCATTCAATTAAGAAGAGTCTTGTCAACACACTGATAATTTGATAACTGGCTAATTGCTGATGACTGCTCCATCTTCAGGATTGCCCTGAAATGTAACTTCATTAACCATAAAATACTGGATAAACCAGTTGATAATTAAATCTATCCTTCCTTTTATACATTAGCTTTATTAGGTAAGTTAATAAATCATCTTATAAAGACGAGGCTTTCTGTTTAGATCACATCCTGAATACTCTAATAGTTTAAGTAGAGAAGAGATGGATTTTTATCTGCTGAATGTCAATTGTGATGTTTCCTGCAATTTTGTTTCTATTTTTGGGTCAAGTAGGATGCCTTTCTCCTGCAGGATACTCTCCCATTTAACTCTCACGTGAAGCAGCGGTTTCATCTGCACATCCGTGGTAGTCATCGCTAACCGGTCGCTCCCCTCTTTGCTCTGCAGCCTCCAAATCCTTTTGCACCGTGCAGTACTCTTGGCAGCCACAGCCTAGCAGTCTGAATTTCCTGGAACCGAAACCCATTTGCCATTCTGTTTTTTGATTTCATCCTGACCACCGCTGCTTTCTGACTCAAGGATGCACTTGACCAATGGGTCTCTCTCTTCGAAGAGACAGTACTTCCTACTCGCTTTTTACTTATTAGAGTACCCCTCCATGGCTCCTCCTTTTACATATGCAGATCCAGATGTGGAGTCTAGAAGCATATCTGACAGGCATATGTTTGATGATTCTGAAATGTAATAGAAAAATAGAGAATTTGTTGCATAGATATTTGTCTAGTAAGCCTTTCAGTTCTAAGTCTGAGCTGGACAAAGTCCCTGGATATCGTGATTCTAATAGACTTTTGGAGCCCTTTGGCCAGTTATTCTTAATCTTCAATGGCTATCAAAGAGCCTGGGATCCCACTTGAGATGTGCTGATTTAGTACCTGCCTGGGTGCTGGCCTGGGCGCTTTTCTTCTCCCCCTTCTCCCTTTCTTCCTTCCTTCCTTTTTTTCTTCTCTCTTTTTTCTTTCTTCCTTTCTTTCTTCCCTTCCTTCCTTCCTTCTGCTTTGTAGGGCCACACCTACAGCACATGGAAGTTCCCAGGCTAGGGGTCAGATCAGAGCTGCAGCTGCCGGCCTACGCCACAGCCACAGCAACCCCCTATTTGAGTTGCATCTGTGACCTACACCACAGCTCACAGCAACGCTGGATCCTTAACCCACTGAGAGAGGCCAGGGATCGGACCTGCATCCTCATGGATACTAGTTGGGTTGGTTACTGCTGAGCCACAGTAGGAACTCCCTTGCTTTTCTAGTGTCGAGGGAAAGCCAAAATTTCACAGGTAGTTTCCATATGTTCCGGAAGTTAAGACCTTCTACCCTTAGGATAGATGCAGTATTTGCCCCTTTGGGTGTTGAGGCCAATGGAGAGGCTTCAGTAACAGGATGCTGGGGCCTGGATGCTGAGGAGTTCTTAGTACTGGCCTCTTGCTCTCAGGCCTCCATATACCTCGGTTCCACAAGAAAATTTCTAGTTATATATTAAGGGCAGTTATTTATCTCTGTGGTGTCATTTGCCAGTAGTCTATACCCAGATTCACAGATGTTAGCAATACTAAAAGCACTTGCATAGATGAACTTCACAGTTTATATGCAAATCATCTATACTTAGGTATAATGTATGTTCAAGTCTTTTGCACTTTCTACCAAGAATGGTTAAAGGACAGGCTTTGGAGGTAGATCCACCTAGGTTTGAATTCTAGGCCCACTGATAATTGATCAGATGTGTGAGTGTGAGCAGGTATCTTAGACTCTGTATGGCTACAAAACGGACATATTGCTCAACTCAGAGAAATTAATTGGATGATCTATTCTCTCACCTGGCCTAGGAAGGTGATCTGTAAATGCAGTAGTGATTTTATTTTATATAAGTAGCCTGAGTGCTGGTCTGATTTTAGACACTGGCATTCATGCTAAATGATACAAATGGCCTTAATCATGACTGAAAGCCCAGGGCCCTGTTCCTCAGACTGAAAGCCCAGGTCCTCTAGGTTGTAGCTGATCTGCAGCCCCCACCTCGCAAACACTCATTCACCACTACTGTCTCTCTCACTTACTCTGATATGGCTGTGTTTGTGCCATTTCTTTTCATTAAACATGCTAAGCACCTTCCTACAGCAGGGCTTTTGAATTTGTCATTTTCTCTGGCTGGAATGTTTTTCCATCAGATAGGAACCTCTTTAGGTCTCTGCTAGATGTCCCTTATCAGTGAAGCCACTCTATGTAAAATAGCACCTCTTCCAGACACTCTTTCCTCTTACTTAGGTTTTTTTTTTTTTTAATGTCACCTATCACCATCTGACAAAAGTCTGCCACTTTTCTGGCTGTGATTCTGTTCCTTCCATAAGACCAGGGGATTTTTTTCTGTTGTGTTTACTGCTGTGTCTCTAACACTTAGAAGTGGTCTTAACACATACTGTGTACTCAATGTGTCTGTTAAATTAATGCATGAAAGATCTTTATTTGCCACTCATAAACTAATGACTTAACATTTGATTAACAAATATCCGCTGACCACATATCTTCTTTAAGGTACTATTCTAGGGGCTATTGGGAACATAAAGAACTTTAAGATAGTGTTCCTCCTCTTAAGGAACTTATTGCCTAGATTTGGAAAAACGGCTTACCAAAATGATAAAAGCAAAATAAAACAATATTAAAAATAACTGAAAATACAGGGCAGAATATAGAGAGCATAGACACTGAGATAAATAAAAGGTCAAAAGAGAAAGTATTCCTTAGGTGGCGTGGTAAGAGAAGATTTCATGAAGCGTGAACATATCCTTAGTAGATTGTGATTGTTGGAGTACCGAGGGGCTGGCAGTAGTGCACAGATTTAGAGGAGGTATCAGTAAAGACCTGCAGGTACACTAGAGGGCACTGGGTAGCCCAGTGTGGGTGAGTTCTCATGGGCAGAAGTGGGAATTGAACTTGTGATGGCTTTGCAAGCTGGACGAGAGCGAGGGCAGATGGCACTGGCCTAGGGCCCTGAGCGAGTGAGCGAGGTGGAGGGTGGACCACAGTGATGCACCTGCATTCCACACGATGCACCTGCATCTCCAGAGATGTACCTGCTGATGTAAAGGAGAACCGGAAAGGCTTGCCAGTAGGCCAGGCTGAGGGCACGGGAGACTGAGCCATACCCCAGACAGGAGGGCTGGCCTTGAAAACGAACTTTTTTCTTTTGGCTGCACCCATAATATATGGAAGTTCCCAGGCCAGGGATCGAACCCACCCTGCAGTTGTGGCCTGTGGCACCTGCAGCAACAGTGGAACCCGCTGGGCCACAGAGAAGTTCTGAAAATAAACTCTCGATGACACAGAGGCTGGTTAGGCAGCGTGGGGATTATCCAGGCCTGTTGTCGAGTTTTATTTTTCTTATATCAACAGTTAGTTTTTTGGTCATTTCATGGCTCATTGGTGCCTTTAACCAGATAGGAAGGGTGAAACCTAATGTTTTAAAACTTTTCAAAACACCTCTTTCAAAATTAGTTTGCAGAGGACTGGATACTTGGGTCCCTGGCTTTTACAAATATTTTAAAAAGAAACATTATGAGCATTAATTGTGATAGTTTACAAATAAATTAAATTACATCAGACTGCCTGTTTATCAAGGTAGTTCACATCACCTGCCCATCTCCAGTGGCATCCGCCCAGAGATGGCACTGAGGACGTTCTCTCTGAACTGTGTCAGCTGTCTCCCTACAGGGCTCACTAGTGTGTTTTGCTTAGAAACTGCTCCAAGGGCAAGGCATAACACCAGAGTCAAACAAACGTTTTGCTGGTCTCTGAGGCCCTGTCATGTCAGTGGACTACTGCTTACACCTGCAAGAGTCATCTGTTCATGGCTATTTGGAGACATGACCGGCTCCACCTTCTCCAAACCCAAAGGATGGAGACAGAGCAGTTGGAGCCTCTGAATGATTTAGCTTGTTGCCTCATCTGTCTTCTGTGTGTTCTTTTGCTCACAGTCCATGTGGTGGATGTGAATTAGATTTCTCAAAGTTATTAGCATGATCTGGTTATGACTTGGAATCTTGGAGAGGCATCAAGTATATGGACCTACAGTTCTTAGAGTTTCATTGACGGTTGAATTAAACTCTTTGTCTACAGGGGAAGGAAGCTCTTTCAGTGTTTTGAACCTAAGTAAGAGTGGAAAAAAAAAAAAAACGCTTTCATAGAAATGCCTTTAAAGCCCACTGAGATCTGCTTTCCCAGTGGCACTGAATGTTGCGGGATTATATGTGGCTTTCCCGTCCATTCTTGGGTCTTCTGAAAGCAGCTGCCCCAAATTTCAACATGGCACTACTGAAGCTTAGTAGGGCTGACTCGGATTGAGATTAATCATCTCTTGGTTGGATGAGATTCAAATCGAAGAGAGGACTGGGACCCAGGTCCCTCGGGATGGTTATCAAATAACACAGTAGCGTAAAGCAAACAGCATCATGTGAAAATTCCCTCGCCGGCCACTCCTGCACAACTCTATTGCCCATGATAAATTGCACTCCCAAGTTCCTTTGTCAGAATATTGGAATTACTGAGTGATTTAAAAATATCCTATTCTGGCTGCTTTCACTTAAAGTTTTGCAAGCGGTTAATAAGAAATAGAAATGAAATGGTTAGCACCACTGCATTAAGTATCCTTCCCCCCAACCAGGAACCACAGACTTTGTATTTTTCATATAAATTTAATAAATTTTATAGTTTTTAGAGAAATGAATTTTACAGCAGTACAAGCTAAATCGTATACTTAGAAAGTGTTTAAATTCTAATTTGTATCAAGTATAAGTTTGGTTAATAAATCTTTAAAGCTTTCCAAACACAGACAAAAACTGGGTTAATCTCATTATGATGTAAATTGGTCAAAATTACTAGATTAAATTCCACACTTATTACTCCCCAGAAAATTTATACATGACATAGATTTTTTAATGGAATGTTCTAAACTTTCCTGAAACTTATCTTGTTTTTCTGTGCATTATACAGAATAATCAGTTTCCTTTGCTTTTTTTTAAATAGAGGAATTGTTAAAAGCTTTTTCTTTCTTTCTTTGCTTTTTTTTTAAAATAGAGGAGTTGGAAAAAAACAGCAACAGAAACACTTCCGCTAGCAGAGATAACAAAATTAAAGTTATTTATATGAACGTAGCAAGTATGTATGTCCTTGAGGTAATGAATGCTCATAATTATGGAACTTTAGAGAAATGGAAATAATTCTGTTGTGTTGGAGAACTGGTCATCTAAAATGGCTGTAAAAATACTTTGGCTTTTTACTAAGTATTTGATTACTTCAAAAGGCTCAAGAGTCTTTCTCATCTCAGGCTAAATGCATGGATTTTTCTCCTTCAATTTTTATTTGTTGACATGCTCAAAGCTAGGTTTAAAAACCAGCATATATGTTACCTTGCTCAATTAACTAAGAATTGGTTTTCTCAAACTTTGTTTGAGAAGGCCACTGGTTGAGTGGAGTGTATGCATGGAAAATTTCACCCCATAAGGATAATATTTTTGGGAAAGAGAGGAAATGGGTTTGAAAGGAAGTGTGTGTGTATTCGGAAGAGGAAGGTGAAAAAGCTGTCGCTGACCTTCCGTACAGAAGTCACATTAAAGTAACATTAAGTTTCACTCAGTAAGGCAGTGACTCTCCTAATACCTTGATTTTAAAAACACTTGAAATTCAAAAACTGTGATCCTGTAGCCAGAAAGGAACATTAAAACATGTTAATTGAGGAAGTTCATTGATTTTTTAAAATGTTTTATCTTCAGTCAGGGACAGATATGTTAGAAAGACTTTTAAAAAGTGTTTTAAAACACCAACAATCCACAGGGACAAATTAAAAAAAAAACACAACAGTGAAATTCTGCATCTGGTTGACATTTAAATAAAGCTGCCAGAGTACAAACAAATTTCAGGACAACAACTCTAGTGACATATTTTTAAAAGAGAGTGCAGAAAAAAAAAAAATCTGGCCGAGCAGATCTTAATACCACATGTAAGAGGACCATCAATATTTATTACATTATAGATTTGCCAAATGACGTGGAACATCTGGGAATACTATAGAGGATGCTGTAACTGGAACTTGATTATGTGCTTTCATACATTGGACTCTGTTCTGAGGCCAGTTCTAGTTCTTTTGGAAAAGATAAGCCAAGTCTACGAACTTATAACTCTTACGCAGATGAAAGTTAAGTGTACAGATGTTTGCGTGCACTGTGCAAACTGGGATGAAGAAAAACCGAAGGAAGAAAATAATGACAAGAAAACCTCTGTTCTTTAAGCTCCAGGGAGGTTGTGTGTTAATGTAAACGTGAGGCAGGAGTTGCCTTGTGGCTCAGCGGTAAACGACCAGGACTAGCATCCATAAGGATGAGGGTTTGATCCCTGGCCTTGCTCAGTGGGTTAAGATACTGCATTGCCAGGAGCTGCTGTGTAGGTTGCAGACATGGCTTAGATCCCGCATTGCTGAGGCTCTGGTGTAGGCTGGCGGTTACAGCTCTGATTGGACCCCTAGTGTAGGAACCTCCATATGGTGTGGCCCTAAAAAGACAAATAAATAAATAAATAAATAAATAAATAAATAAATAAATATGAAGCAAGTGTAGCTGTTTTAGGCTGGGCACAAAATGTGTCCTGGGCAAAGAGTAAAATTCTTGGAGTGTGCAGAGTCTAACAGTTCATAGGTTTACACCCAAGGCTGAGGTAAACTCTTTGCTAAAGTAACTAATTCCAGGCCCACAAAGTGTAGAAATCCTGAACCTTTTGAAGGAGTAATTAATATCTGTATTTTTGAGGGAGTGCCCCAAGTTGGTCAGAAAAAAAAAAAAAAGGCTGCTCTAGAAAAGCAGGAATTCAGTTTTTAGAATCTAGAATCACTCCTGCCACCTGTGTATCTGATTCCAGTCTCCTGGTTTCAGGCCACATGCTCAAATAATGAGTATTTTCTGGAATGATTTATCACAAGATTGTAGATTCTGGCAGATTCAGATCTGAGGCCTAGAAATGCCATTCAATTGGTACAATTAAATCTTACCAACTCGGTTAGTGGTGCTGTGGCTTTATTTGATAGAAATACAGTGGACTTTCTGAAGCATTCTGAGAAAGAGGGACAGAAAGAATGGCCCATGACAACTGTTAAATCTGGCTTAATGGATATATAGATAATCGTATGCTCATATGGATATACAAATAACATGGATATTCTACTATTGGATTATACTAATGGATGTTATACTATCTGGTCTGTTTTTGTATGTTTTCTAACATTTCCATTATTAAAAGTGCAAGAAAAAGAAAGGAAAACAGATCAGCTTATAGTTCTAGTTGGAAACAAGCCTTAGCAGACTGAGTTAAGATAGTTAAAGATGAACTGTTCTTTCCTGCACAATAACAGAGTTTCTTAGGAAGGAAAATGAAAAGCCTTTGGGTCACTCTGTTTGTTTAGCAAGGTTTTATTACTTTTCTGCATCCCTCCTGTTTTTCAAACTGAGAATAATAATAATTCCTTCTTAACACTTCCGTGATAAGAAAGAAATCTATGTAAACATTCCAGACTTTGTTCCCTCTTGGTCACAAGGGAGATAAAGCACTGAGGTTTTTATTTGACTAATGAAAGAACATAGTGGCAGCTTCAATTCAGAGAAGGGCATTGCTTGAGCATATAAAACACCATAGAATTTCCTCCCTCTGTGGCCTTCCACAGCTATCATCTTATTTGATGTTACCGACTCGCTATCCTGGGGTGTGATGTTCCTGATTTGACAAAATAAGGGGCTCTATTGACCTGCTGACCCCACCTGGAAAAGAGGGCCAAGAAGGCAAAAAGATTTCACTGGGCGGGTGCCTGTGCTGCTCGAATTCTGAGGCTCTGGGGCCATCGCTTCTGGGTCTCAGCTAGATCTATTGAACACTGGTTAGTGTGCCCGCCCCACAGCGACCTCATGTGGCCCCTTGCAGCCAGAGGGACTCACCCCCACTGGTTTTGAAAAAAAATGGGTCCTTGGGCAGAGTGGCTGGGGCCAGGGGGTCCCTGGCGTTTGACAGTGTAGCCGGCTGGGGACCACTAGTTGCTGTGGGAGGATCAAAGCATTCTTGTGCGGCCCAGGGCACCAGGGGTTGCAGTTTTGTTAGCCTGGTCTCACCTCGCCAATAAATTTTCTGTAAAAGAAAGGGCAAGGGTGGAGGGCTAGGGAGAGGATTGGTGGCCAAGAGCTGGGGACAGGAGTTTCTTGCACCTGTGCTCCCACCCCGTTAAATCAGTGTGAAGCAAGTGACATCTCCCCTTTGCCTGCCCCCTTCCAACTGCTCATCGTCCTCCTTTATAACACCAGTCTGCTCTTTAGAGTCAGTGTTTTCAAAGAAAATACTTCCTCCTGACTCTTAAAGTTTATGTAGCACTTTGTTATAAGGGACGTACCCTCAAGCTGGACTTTTGTACCGTCCCCAACCCTTCCCCACACACCTCCGTAGAGAAACCTTTACACAAGCCTTTTTCATTTTCTAACCCCACCTAGAAGTATTTAAAAAATATGGGAAAGACCTTTAGAGGTGATCTTATTCTACTTCAAGTCTTTCATTTTGCAGAGTCAAATACTACACAGAAGTGTTTGCGTTTCTGCCAACTGGCTTCAAGATCCGTGATCGGTCTTCAGTCACTTGGATATATATGGTCAGTCGCTTGATATCCATATGAAAGCAAGGACAAAGCCAAGTATAGCTTGGTCCTCTCTTTTTGGCCACTCCCTTCCCCATCCCCAGTCCAACACAGCAGACATCATGGAGCATCTATGCTCTGGATGTCTCACTGTTGGAATCTTCTACTAGGTTGGGGTAAGGCTTGGCCATAAGGATGCTTCTGGTAGAAACTGGGAGGAATTCCTTCAGCAAGGACTCATTTCAGGGAGATTTCCTGAGGCTAAGAGCAAAGGAAATATTTTGGCCCTCTCCAGAGCCCAAACTCACACCCCAGAGAGAGCATATCACACAGGGCAGGGCTAGGAAGGCCTGTTTAAGTGGTCTGGTAATATTTTTTTGCTCAAAATTCATGCAGACCAATGTAGAAGTCACAGATCATGGAACCCTGGTGACATGTGAGAATGCTTTTTGTCACTTGAGTGAATCTCCTTTGGGTCTGGGCTCTGGGAAAGTGGATCTTTGGTGAAATTACTCTATATCCCTATCTTTCACCAGCTGGTCTTTTTTGGGGGTTTTATTATCACATTTGACTAGGATTTTGATTATATATGATGCAGAAGTATGGAGGAGCAGAAATGTCACCAAGATGTCAAAATCAACACCAGAGTTTGCATCTAATCCTTTACCCTCCTGCCTCCTCTTCTTGTCCTTGGACTTTCTTCGTGCCCTTGAACTTATTACCTGAACCTTGAGTCCATCAAATGGAAGTTAACATTTGTTATGACTGTTATTGTTTGAGAGAAAACTGGAAATCACAGAATTTCACTCCTTACTTTAGTCAAGGAACCCAAGGCCCAGGAAAGTGAAACGCTTTGCTCAATGTCTCCTGCACATGGATGAATTAAATTTTCACCATAGTGCCTGCACCATGGACGCTTTCTTTTCCTCCTCCTCTTTTGATTCCTCTTTTGTTGGTAGTTGGGCTGTTGGGAAGATACGGAGGGTGATTTGAGTGTGGATAACATCTGCCCCCAAAAAACATTAAACCCCACTATGAGATGGAGTAGAGGTGGACAGTTGTCAGGGTAAAGGGTTTGTTGTTAATCATGGGCTCCCCTAGGGGATGCAGGCAGGCCCCAAATCTGCTGTGTGTGTGTGTCTGGCCTCCTGATGGGCAACAGGCCACACATGCGTCCTCTGATGGCTGCCTTTCAAAGCCAGGACCGGGCCCTTGGGATGGCACCCAGGCCCCGCTACAACCCTGAGTCTCTGCCTCCCCTGAGGACCATTTGGAATGGGTACTGAGAAGTCAAGGAGGTCTGCAGTTGCCTCATCTCCTAGCCGCTGCTTGACCTCCAAGTGAATTGAGCCACAGTTCCCAGTATGGAGGACGGAAAGTGCCTGGCGGTTGGGGCAGGCTGGCTGGTGAAGCCTTCTACGTGGGATTGCTTCACAGACCCAGACATCTGGGCATCTGACTCCGCATCCTGCCGCAAAAGGTGCATTTTTGTTTCTTAGAATTGTGTGATGACATTGAGGTAGGGGGGGAGTTAGTCTGGCCCCTTCGGCCCCCATGCAGTCACTACGGAGCTGTGCGCCTTCCTAGCAAGTCCCTTGAACTTCTCAAAGCTCAGTTTTCTTCGTTTGTAAAACGAGGAGGGCGTGGGCTAAGTGTGAACCTTTCTGTCAGAAATGCCTGTGATTTAAACCCTGCTTTCCAAGGAGGAGAGATGAGAACCCAGATCGCATTGTCTTTTTTTTGTTCGGCGTATTTTTTTGTTTGTGTGTCTTTTTTTTTTTTTTTTTTTTTTTTTTTGACACGCAGGGCAGAGAAAGGGAGCCTTCTAAAGCCTCTCAGAGTACAGTTATCTTCCGCAGGCTCCCTCGCTACCCCCCTCCCCATCTTGTGACAGGTCGTATATTTGATTACGCAAAGCAAATTGGGAAATCATATCTCTACAATCCCATCTGGGATTATTTATTTCGCCGCGTTCACAGCCGGTCAAAGTTGTGAGATGATACAATGTTAAGAGCAGTTATCCTCCAGAAGAGGTGGATTTGCGGTCCTCTTCTGAAAAAAAAAAAAAAAAATCAGAGCCGTAACCGGCCAGAGGAAACACTTCTGCGATGCCCGTAAAGTTCCAAAAATCATTCTCCGCCCTGGGCGGTGCTGTCGCGTGTAGCAGGGAGACTCAGGCTGGGGTGGCGCACAGGTAGCACCTCCGGGCCTCAAGCTGGAAAGTTGGGTGCGGTCGAAAGTCACCTCGAATCTTCAGGCCTGCGGCTGTCTGCAGGCCAGCCAGTTTGTGGAGTTAAAATGATAAAACGAATGCAAATAACTCCCAAGTATTGCTTGTTCAGTTTGGGGAGGCTCACTGTGCCAGGGAGTCTGCGCCGATTAGCGGCATGAAGGTTAACTCTGTTTTGCAGCTGTGAAAAGTGGGGCGCAGGGGGAGTTGAGGATTCTCCTTGATGTCCCGAAGCCCCAGGAGTAGCAGAGGTGGCATTTTAACCCCCGAGTGCCTGATCCGAAACCCGGACGCTCGGCCTCCAAGTCGGATTGCCTGCGCAGAGCCTGACCTCGGAAACCCTCCCAGGGTCTACTCCACGGTCTGGGGCGTCACTGAACGCGGTGGGATGTGGCCGGCTGGCAGGCTGGGGAAGCAAAGGGCTCTGGAGTCTCACCCGCGCCCGCGTGCCCACGCGAAAGGGGGCGACCGGGCGAACTAAAAGGGATTCGTGTCAAGGGCCTTGGGGTGCTGGGGGGGGCAATTTGAAATACATTTCTTTCCCTTTTTTTTTTTTTTTTTTGTGCGATTAGGAAAGTCCTCCTCATTTAGACTGCGGAGCGGGGCCCTGGGGGGACTTAGAAAAGAGACACTGGAATGTCTCCTTTTCCTGCTTTTTTTTTTCTTTCTTTCTTTCCTTTTTTTTCCCCTCCTTCAGTTTCCCCTGCTCCGTCGGAGCTTAGCACCGCTTGTGTCCAGCTGCAAAAGAAAAGGAAGGGATGTGGGGTGAGAGAGATTTTGGGGAAAGGGAGAGGGAGGCAGAGGGAGAAGAAGAGGTCCCCAGCTGGCCAGCTCATAGAAAAGCAACCCCCGCAGCCACCACCCCCACCCGGAGAACTGCCTGAGTCCACTGCGGCCCCCGGTGCTTTATAATTTACTAGAGGGACGCCAAATTGCACTTGGTAATTTGGTGTCGGTTTACAAGCCAAAGGGGCTTCTGTTTCCTCACCTAACAGGTCCTCAGTCACGGCCCTTTTAGGAGAGGGACCCGGGGAAAGGAGCTGGATTCCTTGACCCTGCCTTTCAGTCAAGCGAGGCAGTCAGTGGCTGGCCCCTCCTGGGGCTGCTCGGGGCTCCTGCCCCTTGACTGAACAAACATTTATTGAGCTCTATTATGTGAAGACTATCCTTATTACTAAGGAGTCCTAACAGCAAAGGGTCAAGGAAGGCTTTTCTTCCCGTTTTGCAGGTGAAGCAACTGAGGTGCAGGGAAATAATCAAGATCAGGTTTCGAGTGGAACAACCAGTCTGGAGCCCAGGTTCTCTGACTCCTATTGCCTTTGAATATTTGGTTTACTAACCAGCTTGTGCCGTCCTAGGTACTCCCCCTCCCACCTCCTCTCCCCCCAAACAAGATATTTTCTTATTTAATATTAGAGTTCCTCAGATTTCCTGAAACTTGTCCCAAGATAAAAATCTCTCTTTCTCCACCCTACTGCCACACCGATCTCACCTCTCGCAATTGGCAGGGCCCCGAGACTTTCTGGAGGAGTTCAGGACCAGTGAATGGAGTGTAATTCAACTGGATCGTGATTATAGCTGCATGCCCCTAAGTACCAAGGATGAGGTGCAGAGAGAATAGGACGGGAGTGGAAGGGGTCGGCACCTGGACTTGGCAGGTAGGGAAGTCTGGAGGAAGCAGGAGGGCTATAGTGTAGATTTTTGGTGGAGGGAGAATGTGCAATGGAGGGAATGATCCTGGAACCAGGAAGCCACGCCCTTCCAGTAAGGTGAAAGGTACTGCTTTCCCCACCAGAGCCAACACAGCCAGAAACTTGAGGGGAACACACCACTGGATCGGTCTTCTGAGGGCGTTGATTTCTCCATAAGCTTCCAGGAGCCGCCTCAGCTTCCACCGTCCTCAGGTGCCCCCCTCCCCTCAACTCGTATCTCCTGTCCTGGCTTCAGCCGGCACAGTTTACAGTACACAAATTCCGCTTGTTTCCTCCTTATATAGCAGCTTTTACAACTTGAACTAGTTCAAGGGCTTCTCTTTTATTTTCTCTTTAAGAAACAGCAGCTCCAGCCCCTTTTCCCCCTCCTCTTCTCTCCTCGCTCCCCTTTTCCTCAATCTAGTTACCCCAAATTTGCAAACCTACTTTTTTGTGCCCCCTCTTCCTTCACCCTCTCCTCAGGTAACCACTTGTTTAGCAAACCCACTTTCTTGATTTTATTTCTTAATATTCAAAAAAACAAGTGAAAGGCTTATGGTTTGTTGTCCTCCCCCCGCCCTGCCCCCCCCCCGCATAAAAGCAATAAATGAAATAAAAACCCAGCTTGCACGTGAAGCAGGCAGCGGTGGGGGTTTGTAGTTTGCTTGCATATTGTGAGGCAGAAGCAGTGAAATGCCTGTTTGTAAAAGCAGAATTGAAGCAAGCAGGGGGAGGTACAGAAGGGCAGCTCATAACACCAGGTATTAAAATCAAAAGTGGTGCAGGAGAATAAAGTAAAAAAAAAAATCATGAACCCATTATGAGTTTTTCTAGCTTAGAGCAAAAGGGGTCCTCCAAGTTTCAGACTTAAGAGCAGAGGCGCACCCAGAACCAGGGTGCTCACCAGTCCGTTGTCCTCCTAGGGACAGGGTTTCTCTTTGAATTTCAGTTTCTACAGTGGAAAAATGGGAAATAACCCACTTCTGTACCAGTCAAGGTCAAGAATTCAGATGCTAATATAATGGAACAAATGCACATTGACAAGTGCAAGAAACTATACAAAAGGTAAAACCCATCGGTGGGTGTTATTAGCTGGTGCCAAAGGGGAGGCATGAACAAGTCTGCTTGATTTTGTCTCATGTCTGAGCTCTCAGCTCCCAAGCACCCTGGAGATGCCTAGAGCGACTGAACAGCCAACAGGGATAAACAGAACTGCTTCTTTCTTTCCTTTACTGGGAATTGAAAGCACTTCTGGGGAGAAGAACCAGCACAAAGAGAAATCCAGGGCTCCGTAACTCTTCTGTTGCCAGAGGATTTGGAATACCTTTGGATCTGGGAGATTGCATTAGCTTCGCCGTAATAATTCCCAAGATGCCTCTTTCTCACATCTCCAAGCTTGGTTAACTTCTAACTTTCAGTGATTTCCTTCCTTAACAAATATTTATTGTGGGCCTGCTATGTGCTTAGTGCACTGGCACTCAATTTCCTTTCTTTCTTTGGCCACAACCGCTGCATGTGGAACTGGAAGTTCTGGAGCAAGGGATCCAGGGATGGAATCTGAGCGGCAGCTGTGACCTGCCTGTGCCCCAGCCGTGGCAAAGCCAGACTGGATCTGTAACCCACTGCCTGGGATGGAACCTGCTCTGCTGCTGCCACCAAGACAATGCGAGATGCTTAAACTACTGCTCCGCAGCGGGAACTCCCTCACTCAGTTTTCCAGTCTGTCTCCTAAAGGTATCCTAAGGGGCACTGCGTAACCAGACAAGCATCTAGGTGACTTTATATTTAGTTCAAGAAATAAAATGCAGAAGTTCCTGTTGTGGCTCAGTGGTTAACGAAGCCGACTAACATTCATGAGGACTCCCGGCTGGATCCCTGGCCTCGCTCAGTGGGTTAAGGTTTGGGTGTTGTCTTTGCGCTGTGGTGTAGGTCGCAGACGCGGCTCTGATCTGGCGTGGCTGTGGCGTAGGCCAGCGGCTACAGCTCCGATTGGACCCCTAGCCTGGGAACCTCCATATGCCACTGGTGCGGCCCTAAATATACAAAAAGATAAATAAAATAAAATAAAATAAAATAAAATAAAATAAAATAAAATGCAGTATTGAAATAGAAGACTAACTCCCTCTTTCACTATGTTGGAAATGTCACTGTTATTAAACATTTATGTAAGAGATTTTTGAAGGAGCCATTTCTCTCCCTTATAAATACGTCTATGAATACCAAAAAGTCCTCTTTTAAAAAAAGGATTTGTTTTTTAAAAATGCTTAGGGCAAATATATTGTACTTAAATTTCTTAATGGCATGTCTTTCCATTCTCCCTCAGATCAACTCATAGTAATTCAGACAGAAAAATAGACTGACGTAGGTGGCCTAGCGACCCGCCTGTGTCACAGGCGTGGTGAAAATTATCGAGAAACTACATTGCACTTTGAGAACAAGTGGCGCTAGCCACAAAAGTATCTGCAGATCTGAAGTCCTCCAAAAAGGAGCTGTGGTGTAAGATAACCATTGATTTATTCTCGAAGGAGAAAGAAGGGTGCCGCCTCGCGCCTCTCATTTCCTCACCCAACTTTGGGTTAATGATTTAGTTGCAGACATTGATGATGTCGATGACGTAGCCTTTCTGATCTCCGCTCTGTCGTTTTACTTTTTCCTGAGGACATCGCGATTCGTAAGAGAGTGTCTGTTTTTTTTTTTTTTCGTAGTCCGCGAGATAAATGGCGACGCTGCTCCTGCCGGCGCCGTCACACTTTGGTTTTAACCTCGGCACAGACTTCTTCGCAGCACGGAAGGATTGTGCCAGAGCGCGGCGGGAGGGGCGCGGCGGGAGCGGCGCGGCGGGAGCTGGGAGGCGGGGAGCGCAGGGCCGAACTACTTCGGCCAATCGGCGTGCACACCGCCTGACAACGGGCCAATCTGCGGGAGCAGAGCTCGGGGGCCCGAGCGGATAATACTAGGAAAGGGAGCCGAGGCCGGCGACTACAGCGAGGGGCGCTGCGCGGCACGCTGTAGCGTGCGTCCTCCATCTCTGGGAGCCTGCGGTCAGAACCTGGTGAAGGCGGCTCAACCTTCCCGTCCAGCTAGGGCCAGAGGAAGCCAAAAGCAGCCTCTGCGAGGTGAAGCGCTCGGGGCTGCTGAGGACAGATCAGAACTTTGCAGATTCCAGGATGTGGTGCGGGGCGAGGTCCCTGAGGATTTGACTCACCTTCTCCACCCCCTTTTCTCCTCCACTCCTCATCCACTGGGCTCCGAGCCTCCAGCTGTCAGACCCCGATTTCGTGGCAGGGTGTGGCGACCCTGATTTCTGTTTGCAAGCACAGCCAGCAGCCCAAGAGCAAGGTCCCAAGGCTGGATATTTTTTTTGCCTTGGCTGCTTAGCCTGGGCCTCAGAGTCTTGGTGAGTGCTGTGATGTTTTTGGGGTGTCAGGGAGGGCGAAGGGCGTGAATCATCTTTCTTTATCTTTCTATTTTACTTGTACATCTTAAAGTGCAAATCATAAGCGATCTGCACAGAACCGTCGCGGCTTCGCGCTACACCGCCAAAACATTGTTGATGCTGGATAGGCATTTGCAGCTCTGTGCCCAGTGTCCTTACGGGTTTCTAAGGGCAGCAGAACAACTTTGGGTTTTAGCTGATAAAAACCGGGGTGTGCTGGGGTGGGGGAAAGGGAGTGGGAATGAGAGGGTCTCCCCAAGCCCAAGAGGGGCTCCTTGTGGTGGTGTAGGAGGATGAGAGGCATTTGGGAGGCATAGGGTGGTACCTTGCTGGATCCAAAGGGCCCTTGTGATCAGAAGGAAAGTAATTCTTCCATCGATATTTTAATATTAATCATGGCCAGATTAGTTGGGTATGGGGAAGCCTGACAAGTGGCCTAGGTCAGCCTAACTGGACACTTTTGGTGTGTGATCAGTGTCCCCAAAGCATTTGCAAAGCCAGAGAGAGCTGTGGCTAAGGTCAGCTCTTCAAAGAGCATTTAAAATTTTAGATAAAAACCTTGTTGGGTTTGGGATCCCTGTCAGGGCCTGGGGAGGCTGAAGATACAAGCAAGGAACGTGTGGTCTGGATGAGAAGGGCAGGAAGAGAGCTGGCCTTCTCAAGGGGCCGGGAATGGGCAGACCAGGAACTCTGGGCCTAAGACGTGGGGTCAATGCCTGACGACGGTCGGTGGTCGGTGGGTCTTTGGATCTTTTCGTGTCTCCCCAGAGAGCAGAGTAGGCCAGGGCGAAGCCTGGTGCGCCATGGCGGACGGGCAGAAGGGTCCCGCCATGGACTGGGAGATCGATGTGGAAAGCCTAGAGCTGGAGGAGGACCGCGGCGGGGTACCGCTGCCAGCGCCGCCTGGGACCACCCCGCCGCCGGCCGACAGGGACGGCGAGGACGACGACGACGCAGAGGACGAGGATGACGAGGACGCAGAGGACGAAGGCGATGGCGAGGAGGCGGGCGCGTCCCCGGAGGTGCCAGGCCGGCCGGAGGAGCAGGGGGCGCTGGCGCCGAGGCCACCTCCAGCGCCTCAGGCCTCACAGGCGCCGGCCGGGCCCCGGGAGCGCAGCGCCAACACTGTCTGCGGCGTGGAGCCGCGCAAGCTGAGCCGCACGCCCAAGTGCGCGCGCTGCCGCAACCACGGCGTGGTGTCCTGCCTCAAGGGCCACAAGCGCTTCTGTCGCTGGCGTGACTGCCAGTGCGCCAACTGCCTGCTGGTGGTGGAGCGGCAGCGCGTCATGGCCGCCCAGGTGGCGCTCCGGAGGCAGCAGGCCACCGAGGTGCGTACCCGCCGGCCCGGGGCGCGTCCCGCCGGGGTTTCTGGAGCAGTGGTCGCGGAAGGGAGTCGGAGGGGCGTGCTCTGCACACAGCCTGGCCTGGGGCCTTGAGGCGCCTGGCACTTCCTCGGAAGGATGGTCGGGACACTTCTCTGCCCACGGTGGCCTGCAGGGTCCGGAGGGAGGAGCGGTGGCCATCGCTGGGGAACTTGGCAGAAAAGATTTTGTATTAAGAAACAGGACTTGAAAGTGGTTAGTCCTATTCGGGGCATTATGGGAAAGATATTTTATTTCTATTTTGTATTTATTTCTGCTTTAACGTTTATTTTGGTGGTGCTGAGGGGTGGAGGGCAGAGTTCGATGCAGTGCGCAACTTGCCTCGTCCTTTTACCCGCGCTGATGGCGAAAAAGAATCACGCCGCGAGCGCAGCGCACGCAGTGCTTCCGCTGTCACGGACCATTTAGAGAGAAGGTGTTGCTCATTTTACAGATGGGCCCAGAAGTGATGGGAGAAGTTAGAAGAAATTTCTAGCCTGGAGAGCTACCTAAGAACCAGTTCACGGGTCTCTTTCTCCTCTCACTGCGGGGCTAAGGCTGTGAAGAGATCCTGAATTTTCCTTAAGGGAGAGGCTCCCCTGGAACCTCGGACCCTGTGTTTCCTTGTGTTCCCGCATCCAGAGCGAGGGCGGTTGCGCGGCGCGCTCCCAGACTCAGAATGTAGAGGATTCCTGATTTTACTTTTTGATGAGAAGGGGCTGGGGAGTGGATTGCCATGCACTCTGCAGGCAGTTGCCCTGATGGGAAACCTACCAAGGGCCCCGGAGCAGCTCGCCGGACGTCTTAGGTGGTCCTGGTCCTGGACTCGGCTTCCTCCCGCGTGCCGCGTGTTGCACCATGGGCTTCGCACTCTCCGGGTTCCCTCGAGCTCTCCGCGGCCTACTGGGCGGGACGCAGGCGAAAAAGGGTTCAGAATTCCACCGATCAGGCAGTGACCCAGGATGCGTCTGTCTCCTGCGGACTCTGTGGGTTTTGTCTTCGGGTGCCCCAGTCGCCCAGTGAACAATCCAGAGGTTTTAGCTAGATGCGAAGCGTTTTTGAGTGTTCCCCATCACCGCCCTGTACCTTGTCGCATCTGTCCCACTGAGGGGAGAAACCTGCCCCACATGACTGGCCAGTGTCAGGCCCCAGGCACCCTCGGCCCAAGTCTGGGTCCAAGGACACTGTGGTACCCGCCGCTGTCTTTCAGGGCTCCTACTGTCTCAGCCACTGGGGATTTCAGCTCCTTCCAAGATGTTCCCCAACTTTTAGCTGCGGACTGAGTCCGGCCTGACTCCAGCAAAGAGGCCCCAGGAAAAGCCCTGCTCACTAGTTGATGGCTTTGGAATTTAGCTGGTTATCCTGGAATTAAGGAGTGCTGAGAGTAATTCGTTTAGAGTCATTTTCACATGGGATGGGAAAATAAATACATGTAGAAGGGGGAGAGTTGACGTTGTCTCTTCCTTCTACCTTCTCCCCCACGTTTTTTTTAAGGCCATTATTGATTACGTTTCTTGTGTTTACAGGACAAGAAGGGGCTTTCTGGGAAACAGAATAATTTCGAGCGGAAAGCTGTGTATCAGAGGCAAGTCAGGGCACCCAGTTTGCTGGCCAAAAGCATTTTAGAAGGTAAAGCAACACAAATTTATCCTTTAGCCTTTTAAACCATGTTTGAGTGATTCTCATTTTTTAGGCACTTGACATTTTCATTAACCTGTGAAAGAGCAATCTGAGGGGAAAATAATTTTTATTGGAAGGTTTTGGTTTAGGAAGGAAATCAGGATGTGGGAATATGGATGTTATATACCACTTGAGGTTTTTGTCACTGGTAATTTTGTTTTCTGCTTAGTATTTAATGGGTTAACATGGAGTGCATATGAAAGTTGCCCTAGTGTGAGGGATATACAAATGCACGGCCAAGTGATCCCAGAGCAGATGTCCTGGGAAGAAATAAATTTTTAAAAAGAATTCTTTAGTTGTATTTGGAGCAAAATCGAGTCAAGCGAGAAGTTTAACAGCTCCCAACACCAATAAAGGCCTTTAGTCTGGGTGATCCAGCCTTTAATCCTGCTCTTTTTCATTGTACTCTTTTTCTAAATTATTTACTTAAATTGCTGTTATTCTACACCTCATTTTACCATCTTGATAGTTGAGATTCTAGAAGCTGCAAAAGGTTTTGAATCATATGAGAGAGGTGGAGGTTAAATTTGAACCGAGTGAAGTGTCTGACTCTCTCTCCATGCGTTCACTTTCTCTAAAGTCTGGAGGTATCTTGATTTTTCTTAGAATATTACTGATTTTTTAAAAGCATCATCTCTATTTGGGTATGGAATTTATGTATGTCATAATAAACAATATTTTGACTACTTTTCACTTTTTAAAGAAAAGGAAAGTTTATATTTGCTCTAATCACTGACGATTCATAAGATTCAGGTTGAAAGGCAGATTTTTTTTGTTGTTGAAGTAGACATTTGAATTCTGTTTTTTCTTATGTGGCTTCTAAATTGAGTTGTTTCTGTATAGGTTTTAAAATTTGTTGATGTCTTACCCTGTGCTGTGTACTTCTGACCTTAGAATGGCTTCTCATGCATTCAGAATGAATTTGGTTACAAACTGGCTAAACAGATTTATAATCATAGGGACCACAGGGATAAATTGAAATTGTGCCAAAGCAACCTGAGAAGTGGCAGGACTAAATGGAATAGAAAATTCAAGTAAATAACTTCCTGGCAAAGACTTACCATAGAAATGGACACATTAATTTTCAAATTTTATTTTATTTGCAAATGAGTATGATGGGTTTGTCACTATGTAAACACAAACATTATGATGAATCCTTCAAACAAATTTGATAGTGATGAGTGCTGGGGGATGATGAAGTACTCGAAGTAGTTTATGCTGCCAGAAATTCTATTTATGTTATACTAATTTTTGCTTTTGACTTTGTCCTTATTTACAAAATGTGTAGTGACTTAATTTATGTTCTGGTGATTTCTTGTTCAAATATTTTGGTATGTAGCCAACATGATTAGTACTTGCGAAAAATGATTTAGACCAGTTATTTTCAGTGTAGTAGGGGATCAGCCAACTTTGTTTGTTTGTACTGGTAGTCAGAGGCAGGGGTAGAAGTCTGATTAAATTGTTCACTTCAGAGTCCGTTTGACTAGTTAACAGCTCTTTTCAATTTTCTCTGCTTTCCTTAAATCTCTTCTCTTTCTCCTCACTAATCTGCTTTAACTTTCTCTTTTTTCCTAGTTCTCCTTGGATTATGCTACACCTGTAACAATGTGTACATAATGAGCCATCTTTAGAAAATAAAAGTGACATCAGCTCTAGGTATAGATATCTTTTTTTTAATCATGGAAACACATGACATGGATAGTATTAAAACATTGATTAAAACAAGATAAACAGCCTCGTCTCTTAATGTATAGGAGCCTGGAAAGATTATTCATATTTCAGCCAGTAAAGTGTGCTTATCAAAACAAACAAACCTATCACAGCAAAAACAACAATAATAACAAATGACTCTATGGATATCCTTCCCTGCAAAGGGATCTATTTTATTTTTTACTATTATTATTTTTTGTCTTTTTAGACACCTGTGGCATATGGAAATTCCCAGACTAGGGGTCCGGTGTTGCCGTGGTTCACAGATCCTTAACCCACTTAGCAAGGCCAGCGATTGAACCCACATCCTCATGGATACTAGTTGGGTTCATTAACAACTGAGCCATGAAGGGAACTCCCAAAGGGATCTATTTTAAAATGAAGCCATACTTTTGCTTTCTGTAAAAAAAAGCAAAACAAAACAAAACATGAGTGATAATGGAATTATAACTGTTTTGCCAATTTGGAGTGTTTCTCTTGCCTTTTGGATTTCTGGATTTTTTTTTTTTTTGTTAATCTCTTTCATGTGCAATGCTTGCTTATTTTAGGCTACCGCCCCATTCCAGCGGAAACTTATGTGGGAGGGAATTTACCTCTACCTCCCCCAGTAAGTGACCGGATGAGGAAAAGGCGGGCCTTTGCTGATAAAGAGTTGGAGAACATTATGCTGGAGAGAGAATATAAAGAGAGGGAGATATTGGAAGCGTCTCAAGCTGCTGCCTTGTTCCTGCCCAACCGCATGGCACATGGTCCTGAGTATAACTCCTACAAAAGCGCCTACAGCCCCACTCCGGTGGAGCCACCAAGCAAAGACTTCTGCAATTTTTTGCCCACCTGCCTTGATCTAACCATGCAGTATTCAGGGTCTGGGAATATGGAGCTCATTTCTTCCAATGTCAGTGTGGCCACCACTTACAGGCAGTATCCACTGTCCTCGAGGTTTTTCGTTTGGCCCAAGTGTGGCCCAATCAGTGATACCCTCCTCTACCAGCAATGCCTACTAAACGCTACCACGTCAGTTCAGACCCTGAAGCCTGGGGCCAGCTGGGACTTAAAGGGAGTAAGACTCCAGGAGGGACTCGGAGCAGAACATGATATGACGCCACCTAAACTGGAAGGCTCTCTGGTGCTGCCTCACACTCCCGAGGGCCAGACCTTGAGAAGTGACCTTCAGGGTCACCAGACCATCCCGGAGAGGTCTGCGTTCTCCCCGCCCCGACGGAATTTCTCGCCCGTTGTTGACACGGACTCCCTGGCAGCTCAAGGGCACGTCTTAAGCAAGATCAGCAAAGAAAGCACCAGGCACCCTCTGCCACTTAAACATAATCCATTCCACTCATTATTCCAGCAAACCCTTCATGACAAATCAGGTCCTGAGTTGAAAACATCATCTGTCAAAGAGGCCTTTGAAGAGGCCCCTAAGAAACCCAGAGAGTGTTTAGTTAAGGAGAACCAGAAGTACACGTTTACAATAGAGAGATGTGCAAAAGACCTTCTCGTAGCCAAACAAGTTGGAACAAAACTCTCAGTGAATGAACCGCTGTCATTTTCTGTTGAGTCTATTCTTAAGAGGCCTTCGTCTGCCATTACTCATGTCTCTCAGTGAAAGAAAAGCCTGCTTACGTGGAAAGCTGGATTTTCTGTAGCCTCAGAAGATTCTTACTAGTTAACTAATTTTTTTTAAAGTTAAGATGCTTGTATAAAGAAATTTCTAATGGAAATGATGATGATTTAAAAAAATTATATGTCCGTATGCATGTAGTTTCCCTTGCCACATAAATATATTTAAACCTAAAGATGGAAATTGCTTCCATGCAAATTGTAAAGTTTTAGGCTTTACAAAGCATTTCAAAAAGCAATAAAATTGACACTGTTTTCTAAAAGACCCAGAATTTGCTGAAGTAAATAGTTTCACTGTCAAGGTGATTTTTCATGAAATGTGTTCTTTATTTTGCTTTGATTCTGTGTATTTTCACATGCTCTTAATTGTTGCTGGGGGCCGCAGAAGAACTCATAACGTCTTAGTTGTGCAGTTTGGAGGTTTAAATTTAGCTGTTCAAGACTGAGGCAAAAATAGCTCTAAGGAGAACATAGGGAAGATTTTAATATTCATAGAATCCTCATTTCATGTGATTGGACAAAGTTGAATTAATTCGAAGAGGAATCAAGTTCAGTATTTATGTGATAACATGGGTTCTTGGAATGGATCTCTTAACTCCCTAGGTCCCAGTTTCCTTCTCTGATGGGGATGTGTATGTGGGGCCTCAGTGTTCCTTTCTAGATTAAACATTATTCTGTTATTTTCAGGTTACTTGGCGCCCCAGAGCAGGTTCCTTGTAAGGTGCAGTCAGTTCAAACTATACTGGTATGTGGTTGAACCCTCTTTCAGCTCTGTGTTACGTTGCCATTTGTTGGGGACTGGTGACAGCAGGCATTTATAGCAGTAGGTCCAGTCACAACTCTCAGCGGGCCCAGGAGTTTCAGCTTTACATGTCCCACATTTTTATCAGTGTCCCAGGTTTTGAATGTAGCTCTCTTCCGAGATAAGAACGTTTACTATTCAAATTGCTTCAGCAAACAGTTGCTGAAGCCTACAGATGTTTATCACAGCATGAGGGTGGCCCTTTGGTTCTTAAAACTTTCCCTGTGTTTTAAAATTCATCATTACCCTCTTGTTCTACTCAGCAAAATGTTAGCTGTTCTGTATGATTGATAAACTGAGAGTGAAACATTTATGAAACATTAAATTTGTCTTGAAGACCTCACCTGTGGACCCCAAATCAAGTTCTGAGATGTTATTGTCATTTCAGTCGGGAAATCAAGAGTCAAATATCCCACATGTAATTTTGCCACGGAGTGAAGTTTTACTTCCAACTTTGCTCTGATTTGGGTAACAAGAACATTAGATGAGCATGTTGAATGGGCTGCAATATTCAGCAGTTTAAAGAGTTTCTTTCTTGCTCTGGAAAACATTAAAAATTATTTAAAAATGATTTTTTGCTACTGATGAGCTCATGTAAGTCTCAAGGGGTTCTCTGAATTGTTGCTTAAAATTAGCATCAGTTTCACAAACAACAAGCCAAACCTTAGATTTATTTTCAGTTTGTACTTGTAAAATAATACTTGATTTTGTTGAGTCAAATTTACTTATTTTACTATTGCAAAAGCCAGAGGGAATGGAATTTCGCCAGAGAAAAAGAAAATGAAAGTGGGCACAGATCCCAATAACTGTTGAAGATTATCACTAAGTGGAAAAATGTTTTTCGGCCATGAAGCCCTGGTGTCAGAGACAGAATTGTACTGTGGTGGCTCTTCCACTCCAGACAGCCCTAGTTGTCTTTTTCTTAAATCTAAACAGTTACTAATTTTTATCTTCCCATCAGGAATTTTTTTTTTTGTGTGTGTGTAAGTGTAAACTTAGTGTTGAAACGAACTGCTGCAACAGTAACAGCAAAGCCCATTAGAATAAACCCACATAAAAAAAGCTCATTTAGAAAGACTGAAACCAAACATGGATTTTTAAAAAATTTTTTCTTACTCTATTTTAGCATTTGAAGTACATATATTTGTCAAGTTTTTTACCCTTTGTGTTCACTGAACGTTTGGGAACATCTTTTCTGTCCTCTCTGTATATCATTTTAATCTCATTAAGTGAATCCAATTGGCTGTGGGTATCAGTGGTCTTCCTCACATTACCAGTGACCAGAATTTTATTGTTCTTAAATATTTATGAGGGTCAGTACTTTCCTTGGTGAATTTATTATTATACCATATATTAGTTCTGCTGTAATGATGAGTTCTTCTTGGAATTTCAAACCTACCAAATCTGCCATCAACCAATCAGTGAGAGTTTTGTGCTTGGCTCTTTGCTTCTTTTCATCATTTCACTTCCATAAAAGCTGCTATTTGGCTATATAGTCTTCAAAGAATGCTATCATTGACATATTGAATTAAAATTGTGGTTTAAGCATTTTTTTATGTTCAAGGCAATGAATAGGATTTGGCTTTAATCATTTTTAAAAGCTTAAAGAATAGTAAACATGGACTTTTCTCTCAGTTTGACTCACAGTACAATAATGCAGATTTAGTGATGTATTTTCCTTCTATCTCAGCTGATCAAGCAGTTCTGAATAGTTTATTACAGTGCTTCTCAATCTTTAATGGACAATGAATCACTTGGGAGTCTTGATAAATACAGGATCTGATACTACACTTCTGAGCTGGGCCTGAGACTCTGCATTTCTAACAAACTCCCAGAGTGTGCTGATACTGCTGATCTTAGGACCACAGTATCAGCATACTTGGAAGAGCAAATGTTTACAGCATTTCTGTTACTTTAATGCACGTTTAATACACTCTTTTGTGGATTTGGGGTTCTAATGCAATGGAGTTATCATGAAAAATTTAATATACACGAATAATTAAAAAACATTTCACTTCAAACCCATAGAATGTACAATACCAAGAGTGAACCATACCGTAAACTGTGGACTTTAGGTGATTATGTTGTAACAATGAAGATGCATCGATTATAATCAATGTACTACTCTGGCGGGGATCTTGATAGTGGGCAGGATGTGCCTGTGTTGCGGTAGAGGGAACATGGGAAATCTCTGTACTGTCCCCTCAATTTTGCCATGAACCATTCTAAAAAATAAAACCAGCAGAAGTAAGATAGGCCTTAGGCAAAGTCAGGAAGTAAACAAGTTGCTTCTCTTTTTTCTCTTTTATAAACCTCGATGTTCTTTCAGTTTGGTTAAGAAATAATATGTATTGTTAATTGTGATAAATACACATAACATTCACTTTCTTAACCATTTTTAAGTATACAGTGGTATTGACATTTCTTCACATTATGTGCAGCCATAGCCATCATCCTTCTCCAGAACTGTTTTCATCTTGCAAAACTGAAACTCTGTTACCTATCAAATAACTCCTTCCTCCCTCCAGCCCTTGGCAACCACCATCCTATGTTTTGTTTCTTTAAATTTAAGTACTCTGTACTGTATTTGTCCCTTTGTGATTGGCTTATTTCACTTAGAATGTTGTCTTCCTGGTTCATTCATGTTGCAGTATTTCCTTTTGTTTGAAGTCAGTAGTATTCCATTGTATGCATATACCACGTTATGTTTATCCCTTTATCTATTGATGTACACTTGGGTTGCTTCTACCTTCTGGCTATTGTGAATAACGCTCCTGTGAACGTGGGTGTACAGAAATCTCTTCAGCCAGTCCTCATTTCCTGATTTCACCTTCTTTCCATCTTCAGGCACTCCGTTTTCTGGAGTATAAACCCCATATTTTTTTCCCCTCTCTCAGCCTTTGAACCATCTCCATTCCTCACCAACGCAGCACTGCTCTGCCCACAGAGGCTCCAACGTCAGTTGTGCAGCTTTTAATGTGAGTTTAAGTGAATGTGTTGTCACACCATCTTTACTTAAAAGCTTAATTCTAATTGTGGAATGAAAGACTTGCATTACCTTGTATTAAGAAACTTTCTGGAAATGTCTTCTGGAAAGTCTTGGCAGTACTAAAGAGCAAAGAAATGGCTGAAGGTCAAGATGAAGTAAGAAGGAGAGCCTGTAATTCCCTGTAGAAAAATAAAGACATCACTTAGTATTGAGGCTGGGTTTTCAATCAGGACTAGAATTCTTACTGGCCCTCCTGATTTTATTTATTTTTGGATTAAGTTTCTTTGTTCCTATTCTAGGTGTGTAAGCTTAGGCTTATTGCTTCCTGGGGTCCAGTGGTAGGGCTGTTAGTTCTTGAGATGCTGGATTCTGCAGTTTATAAACTTTGGTTTGTGGCACCCACTTATCTTTATTTTAATGATTGTATCAAGCTTTTATTATACTCTACCACCCTCAGTTTTATATATATATATATATATATATATATATATATATATATATATATTTTTTTTTTTTTTTAAAACTTGGCTGTATCTAAGTATGTTTCCTGAATGCTGGACAGAGATACCTGGAGATGGATTGGCATCAGGTGTAATGATGAATGTGTCATCATAACCATTAATATGTTGTTAGTGCCTGCTAATTTACAGAGCACACTGACATTTCTCTCTCTTTTTTTATGGATCACATGTAGGTCTTGTTTAGATCCTGTTTCAATGAATAAACTGAAAAAGATTTGGGATTCCCTCTAACAGGCATCCGTGGATGGGGAACTCTCCATCCAAGTATTTATTTATGGATGCTTGAGGAGCCTAAAAACTAGCACCTCCATCATATGCCTGGGGTTCAACCAAGAAGTAAGGGCGTTGGCACTTGGAGATTAGAATATACCTTACCTATCTTTATTACTGGTTATGATTATGTTGGAGATTGACATATCCAGAAGCAAGGAGGCTTCTTGCATTAATCTCTAAAGCTAACTCCCAGAATTGATCTCTGTACTAAACTCTAGAATTAAAGAGGCATACCCACTGAGAAACAGTCAGCACTGACCTACCATTGTATCCATTCTCCTGCATGTGAAAGAAAGGAGAGAGGAGTAGGCAGAGCTACCCAGGCCCCTTTCCTTGCACCCAGCTCACCAGTCAGGGAAGTTACTCCCTTCAATTGGATGTCTTTTATTATTTTCTTTGTTTTGAATTGAGCTCAGTCCAAAGACCACAAATTCTTTGATTTGTGCACTTAAACAGTTTAAGTCATTGATGAAGATGCAAGCTAGGGGACAGGGAATGGTGTGATTAATTCATAGGTGCCAACTAGACTAAAAACTATGTGCACCTATTTAAGAACAAAAAGAAAACTGGAGAAATGACTTCACTTAATCCAAATGGAACGAGGATGTCAAGGGTAACATACCAGCAGGCACAAAAGTATCATTTCTTTGATTAGTAAGTACATCATTTGGTATTATTAAGTAGCATGGCCCAGTGGAATTCTACTTCTGTCAACCATTACCAAATTGTTTTCATGGAATATCATCATAAAAAGTTATCATAGCTAGGTACCTGAGACGTGAAGCTATCGAGGCAAACGAATATTATTTCCTCTTTTTGTCGGGTTACTAGGGAGGTATTGAAATTGAGACAAGATACTTCTTAATTCAGCAAGTCATATACCAGAGTCTTTCATGATAGAAAATTTTAGCATGGAAAACAGAGATGTTAGGTGAACCTGTAGCTGTATAAACAGCTAGTTTCAAAAGGCCTTGAGTCGGAGTTCCCTGGTGGATCAGTGGGTTAATGACCCAGTGAGATCACTGCGGTGGCACGGGTTCAACCCCTCACCTGGAAACTTCTGCATGTCATGGACATGGCCAAAAAAAATGTTGAGTAATAAATCTATTACAATATTGAGGAAAGTCTTATGGCTATGATTCCTCTTGTTTTGGACTATGTCTTGGCTAGCAAATGAAGATACATAAGATGTTTTATCAGTCTGTGCATGACATTAAGTTGGGTGGTCTGACAACTATTGTTGGCAGAATTAGGTTTATAATGGGACTATATAAGTAGGAAAAAAGGAAAAAAAAATCTTGTATTTGTACTTGAAAACAACAGTCACCCCAATTATGAAATTATATGTTGAGGGATATTTGACTCGACATTAGTTTATGTGAAAATAATATGGGAATCACAAAGATAAGAAAGAACCAAGAATGAGTCATGCTGTGAGAAATTGCTAATGCTAACTTGGATTCCATTAATAGAGTTTCCAGGTCAAGGGGGATGCTAACTACAGTGTATTTTCCCTACTCCTCAACTCCGAATCAGATCACACCTGGGAACTTATGTCAGGTTCTTGGCATTGCACTTTTAATGGGAACATTGATGGACTTGGTTCCATAGGAGGAATGGAACCAAGCATGAGGATGGTATTGGGTCTTCAAGTCGTATCTCACTACTGTAGACAGTTACGAGCATAGGGATGATGACCTGGAGAAGAGAGATCTGAAGGGAAAAGGGCTTGATATGTGTCGATAAATTTGAAATGGTATCATTTCAAAGAAATAATTAAGGTTCCTTGGGAGTCTCCAGAAGAAACAATCATGACTAAGAAGGGGATGTTTCAAAGGATGAGATACAGCTTAATTACAGGAGGACCATCTTTCAGTTTGGGTTGTCTGTAAATGGATTAGCTTGCTTCATGAACGAAAGCTCTGAGAGGTCTTCATGTGGAATAGAGAAAGAAACCTTGTGTTAGGTATGAAATTGAATGAACAATCAGGGACTCTGCTTTATTTATCTTTGTACCCCGGGTCCTAGTATACAACTGAATCAGGAAATTTTTGCTGAATGAGGAAAATATTTTTTTTAACTCCAGTAATTCCTGATTTTGTGACAAATTACCTATGGGAAGGATTAGATGAAGTGTTTTTCTCTCCCATCCAAACTCTTTAAAAAAGTCACACCACAATTTGTTACTTTAATGGAAAAGATGGCACAAATAAACTATTCATTTAATATCTTAATCGGACATCATGGTGAATAAGAACATTGCATCTTTATTCTGCATAATCCTGAGTAATGAAATTCTCAAAAATGTTTGAATTGGACAAATGGCCTAACTTTGTTAATTTTTCAAGTTGTGATATTTTCTGAGGTTTTGTGGCATGGAAAATCCTGTTATATATAAGCACATGGTTTGCTTTTGAATATAATTAATTTTATAGGCATTTTTGAAATTGATTATATTAAGGCTTTGTCTGTATGCTAACACATAATGAATTACAAACCTGGCTTCTCTTCTGTTTTATCTACCTTAACAGCTGGTCAATTTTGATTAAAAATTATATTTAATACAGTTAAAAATACCAAAATATTTAGTTGATAGTATCGATTTAGATAGTTTGAATCTGTTCAGACAGAATGAAGAGGACCTTTCATTCTACTTGCTATTGTTTATATAAATCCATAATTCTGATTCTTTAGACTTGATTTACACTTAATTCAACAAAAAATTATTAAGCACTTACTGCGGGCTGAGCAATATTGAGCTCTGAGAGGTATAGACTACTAAGGTATGGCTTTCAAACATTTATATCAGGGATGTTAACATAAATTGCTTTTCTCTCTACTATATTTCACGACTGCAGGTAGCCCTTCTGCTTCCTAACTTCCTCTGCCTCCTCCTTGGAAAGAGTCCATGGTGATTTCCTGTCATTTCAGGCATGGACTGTTTGTATGTGAATCAATTTACTTTCATCCTCCCTTTCTCAATTTTTAAATTTCAATCAGAACCTTTAAAATGAAACCTGTAAATTTAAGAGTTCCTTGCAGGAAAGGAGTGGATTTAGCCTTAGTTACTCCATTTTGCTAGGAAACTCAGGTTTGGTGACAATAACCGTGAAATCAACAAAGGGTCATCATTCTCCAGCTTACCCACTAAAATGATGAAGGGCCCAGTGTGATGCACAGGCCAGAAAGCGCCTAAACACTTGCCATTACATGATGACTTTGCATGAACCATGGGCACAGTCTCAGCGAAAAATACAAAACACCCAGGACTGTTTTCTGAGATAATGCATCTGAAGACTCAGGGCGGGCAGAGAGCAGATGATGGAGCTATATGATTTGGGGGTTGTTGATGGTATTTATTTCACTTTAATGAATATTTACTGAGAACTTTTTGTGTGCCAGATACATGCTGGTAAGTGGGCCTATGTTATTTAGATTCTCTTAAGTAGAAAAAGCCCTCAGGGGATTACTTAAGTTATTTAAAAATATATATAAGAATTTATTTTAAGGAGAGATAAGGAAAGGGAAGATGGGAATCTCTCCCAAAGACTGGAATGTGGTCTGGGCACTAGAAGGTTATTCAGTCTAGGTCTAGCAGCCTTACATCCTTGTTGTTCCCTTGGCAACTAAAATGCATGACCCAGGGAAAGTACCAGAAACTGCTAGTTGCTTCTTCAATATCTACTCTCCTTTTCCTTAGTAAGAGAGTCCTGGTTTTATTTGGACTGGTGGCATGCCCAGCTGAAAGGATGCATTTCCAGCTAGGTTTGCATCTGAGTGTGGCTATCAAGAGGCAGACGGTCTGCCTTCTGGACATCCCTCCAGGGAATGAAAAAACAAGGAGGAGCACATTTGGATATTTTTTTTCTTTTGCCTTCTTTTTTTTCCTGGAATTTGGAAGCATCTTATAGCATCTGATGACCTTGAGGTTGGCAGCCATGTTCAAAGGAGACTGAAGCAGAGAAATAAAAAAATCCTAGATAGATGCCTGTTCACTTTGAGGATCTGCCCTTCCAACCCTGGATTGCTTTCCTCTGTTCGTTCCTCTTTTATGGGAGATAATAACCATTTACATGCATGAGCCATTGTCACTGGCTTTTGATTACAAACAGCTGAATGTAATTCCTCCTGATAAAGGGGGGCTCCTCTGTTCTGATGAAGCATCTTCTGTTTGTATCTGCTTTTCCTCTGCTCCCACGTTCTTTTCTCTATTTTACTTCCCACGGCAGCTTCTATTTACCGCTTTCTCTATGTGCAATCTTTTGGCTTCTTTCCCTACCATCTGTTGTCCCCTTATACTGTCAGTTCTTCCTTCAAACCCAAGGGTGGGATCTGTTGAGTTCAGTTAACTTCTGTTGTCTTCTCTCAGCCAAGCCTTACAAGGAAAGTACCTGCTCTTAGTCTCTGTGGAGAGTTACGTGGTATAAGTCAAGGTGATCTCTGTTAGGAAACCCCTCATTGGAAGCCTGGATGCACCGGGTTCTTGGAATATAATCAGTCCTTCTCCTAAATTAGTTTCAAAGATGAATAAGGCATGATCCTTGCATGCTAAGGGCTCACAGGCTACGGAAGGAGAAGCACCCATATGCTTAATGTTTTTGTGTGCAAAATCCATTTCTAACTGTAAGTCAGGTGATAATGATACAATAACATTTACCCTGTTCTTCATTTTTTTTGTCTGACACTTTGGATGCATTATTTCATTTTATCCACACAAAGTTTAACTTGTGAAGTAGGTGTAATTGTTATCCTCATTCTGCATATAAGAACACAGGCTAAGAGAAGTGAAACAGCCTGCCCAGGATCATACATCAGGGGCATGGCTGCATAGAGAAGAGTCCTAGGTCATTGGAATTTCAGAGATGATACTCCTAACAGCATCTTACACGATCTTCCAGAAATGAAAAATGGCTCATTTTCATGGCCGCATCTTGGTGTAGGAGGAAAGACAAAGTGGGAGAATGGAGTTCTGACCTACTGCTTCCTATTTCTGGCCTCTTGCTTCCCTGGGTCTCAGATTTTCTTCCATCTGTAAAACAAGCTAGATGAAATGGGCCCGAAAGACTTGGCTGTTGAAAGGCAGAGTCTGAATCCTGGCTGGACCGTACGCCTGTCATGTGGTAGGAAGACTCTCTAGAACCACTGAGCTGTGGTGGCTCTGGTCCATGTATTCAGCCTGGACTCCATCTGTAGCATTAATCCTCTGGAAAGAGACTCTTTAAAATCCATTTTCTATAGAATAAAGCTAAATTGTCCAAGGGGACATCTGAGGCATGAACCAGAGGATGTGTTTAAGAAGCTTACCCTGAGGCTGAAAAGCCTCCAACAGGAAACAGACATGGCTCATAGTCACTAAGTCAGCTCTAGTCTACCTTTTATATGGCATTTACCCTCCTTTCCCCCCTCATTTAAATGACCAATATTCTTAATGTGAACCTGTTCCCTTAGATTACTTCCAGGAGGCAGCGTGGCAAACTGGAATGCATATAGGCTTGGAGTCAGGTTAAAGCTGGGTTTAAAATTTAGCTCTTCCTTGACAAGTCACCTCACTTCTCTGAACTTTCCTTTTTGCTTCTGTGCAACAGAGACAGTAACAGCACAGAGAATTGTTAAGAGGATTAAATAATATAATGTTTAGAATAGGCCTGATCCATAATCAGGTCGCTCTCCCCACCTCTGACCCAGGGTATATACCCTAGGAGGTATTTCCCTTTCACTGAGGGCCTGTAACTTCAAGCAGTCCTTGAGTTGCATGGTTTTTGAGATTAATTATTAAGATGGAAAAATTTAGCCTCAAGATTCCACAGAACTGCAGACTGTGTCATTTAATTTTTAACATTATGGTAAACACAAAATTATTATAAAAGCAAACTACATGCAGGTGGCAATACACTATAATATAAAAGAGCTGTTTTGTACCTACTTGTAATATGGGCCTCTTTTCTAGATTTTAAATTATTTAAAAAAAATTGGTGAAGAATGCGCATGGTGCAAGACTGTAAAGGGTATGCTGTGCAAAGTAAGCTCCTGAATCCCTTCTCCAGAGTCAACTACTATTGCTAATTCCTTACATATCTTTGCAGAGATAGTCCATGAACACAGGTGCATGAATGGGAGACTACATGTGCATGGTTCTGCACCTTGCCTTTTCTCTTAGTATTGTATCTTAGGGCACATCTCATGCCAATTCATATTGGACTACCTTACTATCAACCTAATGTGGACTCTATGTCTTAGACTAGATTTTTAGAGATGACCTAGTCTGTATCTGTTGATTTTGCATTTGTGGATTCCACCAATGATATGCCATTTGCTTGAATTCGTGGATGTGAAACCCACGGTTACTGAGGGCCACCTGTACAAGATTTCATTGTACAGTTGAGAACAGTGTGGCCCAGAGAAGGAGTATGAATGTTCAGGGTTGCAGATTCCTTGATTTTCAACCCAATGAGCTTTTTTGTCCCCAGGCTGTGCATGCATGTAGGTGTGTATACACATGTGTGCAAGCATATTGGCCAGTTAGTTGGCTAGTATCTGCTACTTATGATATGCTAACTTTTTAAAAGTTTTAGCAAGAGTTATACATGAAAATGAGGAGAGTGAAGGGGCTTGAGTAAAGAATTTGCCCAAGCTTTCTGGTCCTCTCAAACTCTAATATCCATACCCTTAGGCATGGCACACAATTTTCTCTCCCCCTCTTGGAGGTGACCAGACTGGGAAGGTGGGCAATAGGATGCGAAGTGTTGTAAACTGAGACTTTGATTAAACATGAAGTACTTACAATAAAATAAATGACTTTGTTGAATCTAGAGGGAAAGACACACAGTGTTGCACTGGCAGAGGCGAGGGTAGCTGGGCAGATTAGTGATTAGGAAATATGGGTCAAAGCTGCCTGCAGATCTGGTGAGGATGTTATCGCATTGTGATCCTGGTCCAGTCACATAGGTGTTCGCAACATGACACGGCCAACTGACTTCACGTCCCTAAGAACCAAACTTGCCAACCAACCTGGCCAGCATCCTGCTTCCTTCTTTTCAACCGTGGAATGTACCCGCCCATTTGCACTGTGGCTTCTCAGCTTGTTGTGCAGCTTTCCCTCTTTGCCCAGGGAAGTGCTGTTATCAGAGTTGGAGGACAAAGTCATCTGAGTCATCCTCACTCACAATGAAAACATCATTGTCTTTTTCTTTTATTTTTTCATTTTTTGTTTTTGTTTTTTTCTTCTTTTTTTATAATTTATTTTTTTATTTTTTTTTGCGTTATAGCTGGTTTACAGATTTCTGTCAGATTTTCCAACTGCACCGCGTGGTGACCCGGTTACATGTACATATATGGATTCGTCACATGTGATTAGATATAGTTCCCCGTGCAATACAGTTGGATCTCCTTGCTGTTCCATCATTAAAGCACTAGTTATTCCCATTACCTCCCACCCCTCCCCCATCCCTCCCCTGCCCCCTTGGCAACCACAAGTCTGTTCCCCAAGTTCCTGATTTTCTTTGCTGTTGAGATGTTCATTTGTGCAGTGTTTTTAGACTCCAGTTATAAGAGATTTCATATGACATCTGTCTTTCTCCTTCTGACTTGCTTCACTCAGTATGAGGGTTTCTAATTCCATCCATGTTGCTGCAAATGACTTTATTTTATGTTTTTTTATGGCTGAATAGTATTCCATCGTGTGTATATACCACATCTTCCTAATCCAGTCATCTGTCGATGGACATTTGGGTTGTTTCCATGTCTTGGCTATTGTGAATAGTGCTGCAGTGAACATGCGTGTGCAAGTGTCTTTCTCCGGGAAATTTTTGTCTGGATGTATGCCCAAGAGTGGGATTGCTGGGTCACATGGTAATTCTACGTAGAGTTTTCTAAGGTACCTCCACACTGTCTTCCATAGTGGCTGCACCAGCTTACATTCCCACCAACAGTGCAGGAGGGTTCCCTTTTCTCCACATCCCCTCCAGCATTTGTTGTTTGTGGACTTGTTAATGATGGCCATTCTGACTGGTGTGAGGTGGTATCTCATGGTAGTTTTGATGTGCATTTCTCTAATTATTAAAGATGTTGAGCATTTTTTCATTTGCTTGTTGGCCATCTGTATATCTTCTTTGGAGAAATGTCTATTCAGGTCCATTGCCCATTTTTCAATGGGGTTGTTGGCTTTTTTGCAGTTGAGCTGCATAAGTTTATATATTTTAGAGATTGAGCCCTTGTCAGTTGTGTCATTTGAAAAAATTTTCTCCCATTCTGTAAGCTGTCTTTTAGTTTTCTTTTTGGTTTCCCTTGCTGTGCAAAAGCTTGTCAGCTTGATTAGGTCCCACTGGTTTATCTTTGCTCTGATTCCTGTTGCTTTGGGAGACTGACCTGAGAAAACATTAGTAAGGTTGATGTCCGAGAATGTCTTGCCAGTGTTTTCTTCCAGGAGTTTAATAGTATCTTGAATTATATTTAAGTCTTTAAGCCATTTAGAGTTTATTTTTGTGCATGGTGTGAGAGTGTGCTCTAGTTTCATTGATTTACATGCAGCTGTCCAAGTTTCCCAGCAAAGCTTACTGAAAAGACTTTCCTTTTCCCATTTGAAGTTCTTGCCACCTTTGTCAAAGATCAATTGGGCGTAGGTGTCTGGGTTTATTTCTGGGGTCTCTATTCTGTTCCATTGG
>PVHT020000022.1:5055406-5077734 GCA_004024745.2 Catagonus wagneri
TGCTGCCTTTAGGATCCTCTCTTTATCTTTAATTCTTGCCATTTTTAATATAATATGCCTTGGTGTGGGTCTGTTTGGGTTCAGCTTGTTTGGGGCCCTCTGAGCATCCTGTATCTTGATGTCAGATTCCTTCAGATTTGGAAAGTTTTCAGACATAATTTCTTCAAATATTTTTTCAATGCCCTTTTCTTTTTCTGCTGCTTCTGGAATTCCTATTATGCATAAATTGGGCCACTTTATATTATCCCAGAGATCTCTTATATTGCTTTCATGTTTTTTAATTTGATTTTCTGTCTGCTGTCCTGATTGCGTGATTTCCATTATTCTATCTTCTACATCACTAATTCGTTCCTCTGCATTATTCAAACTGCTCTTTATTGCCTTTAACTCAGTTTGCATCTCTGCAAGTGAGTTTTCTAGCTTTTCTTGGCTCCTCCTTATGATTTCTAGCTCCTTTCTAAAGGACTCTGCATTGCTGTTTGCATCTTCTCTTAATTCCTGGATATTCCACCTTAATTCTTCAAGTATTTTCATTACCTCCCTTCTGAACTCCATTTCTGTCAGACTGCAGAGGTCTGTTTCATTGTTCTCTGCTTTAAATGACTTGTCCTGTTCTTTTAACTGGGAATCTATGCCATAGGTTCTGATTCCTGCAGGGCTGCTTTGCAGCAATGAGTGTCCAGAGGATCCTAAGACTGCGTCCATGACAGAGTGGATTATGAACAGTAGATGGCATGGTACTGTGGCCACAGCCACAGTAGCTGGCTAGGTCTGCCCAGGATCTGCCTTTTCCTGACAAGTTGAAAGGCTCTCCCTCCTCATAGGTAGGGTCATGTATATTTCCTCCCCATTTTGCAAAGAATGTCTGTGTGTAAGTGAGTGTATAATCTTTGTTTTCTTTCTTATGTCTTGATCATGTAACATAAAATGTATTAATTTTATATCACAGTATTTAAGTATTGTTAATTTTATACCATCGTTTATAAGTTATGGGAGATCAAGAGGAGTAAACCTCAAGGACTTTACTTTCTCTTCCGAGGAAGGGGTTCGTGTAGTTTCATGGGATAGATATAGCACTTGAAGCAGAATTATGATCTTATTACTGTTTTATTTAAAGATTAAGTATGGTTTAAGGAGATGCATGTGGGTGCCAAATTGACAAGGGGTTAATTTTGTGTGTCAACTTGCCCTGATTAAACGTTATTTCTGGGTGTGTCTATACAGTTGTTTCCCAATGAAATGAACATTTAAATCAGTGGACTCAGTAGTAGGTTGGCTTCCCCAGTGAGAGTGACATCTTCCAGTCCATGGAAGGCCTGACTAGAACAAAAAAGCAGAGGAAGCAGGAATATGCCCTCTTTGGCCTGCCTCTCTGTGTGACCCAGGACATCTTATTTCATCTTCTCCTGCCCTGGACTGAGATTTGCACCATTGGCTCCCGTGGTTCTCAGGCCTTTGGACTCTGACTAAATGACACCACTGGCTATCCTGGGTCTCCAGCTTGCAAATGACAAATGGCAGGACTTTTCCGTCTCCATAATCTCATGAACCAGTTCCTCAGGTGAACCAATTTTGGGTTGGAGTTTGTAAATTTAACTTCGTAGCTCTGCCTGCCTTTTGGCTAATCTGCTACCAGGTGGTAATGATTCATTGTGATCTCATGGATCAGATAGCTACTGAGAAAACATGCATTAACGTGCTTTTCCTTTTAACTAAAGGAACTAGGAAAGTTTTTTTTTTCATAAACCTCTCATGATGTGCTCAGTTTCTGTACAATTTTGTGCAAATGACAAATATTCTATGCCTTTTTGTTCTTGTCCCTAAAGTGGAGATACTTATATACATGTTACTGGGATGTCACACAGATTTAAATTAGATCCAATAAATATAAGTTAGGGGAGTTCCTATCATGGTTTAGTGGAAACGATCCCGAGTATTATCCATGAGGATATGGGTCTGATCCCTGGCCTCGCTCAGTGGGTTAAGGGTCTAGTTGCCTTGAGCTGTGGTGTATGTTGCAGATGCGGTTTGGATCTGGTGTTGCTGTGGCTGTGGCTGTGGTGTAGGCCAGAAGCTGCTTAGACCCCTACGTAGGAACCTCCATGTGCAGCAGGTGCAGCCCTAAAAAGCTAAAATATATATATATATACACACACACACACACACACACACATATACATATATATATATCTGTGTGTGTGTATATATATATATATATATATATATATATATATGTATATATATAAACTTTGAATAGTTATTCTTTTCCATCTTTGTAGTTTTCCAAAAATGAATTACTCTGGTAGCTGTATTCTAGGTTCTAACCTGCCTTTTTTTTTTAAATTTGCAGAAAATACTTTTAGCTTATAACCCATATTTGTGATCAAGGGAAATTTTTATAATGTGGATGTCCATAGCCAATAGGCTCCCAGCTCATTCTTACACCTAATGCTGATTTTTAAACAAGACATAATTTCCTAGACTCTATTATTTTGAAACCCTTAACCAGAACTCAACACTCTTTCTGAGAAAATACAGAATGCAGTTATTCCATAATTCATCACTAGAATAACTTGAATATTTAGGAGCTAAAGAGTAATTCAGTTTTTTCGGTACTTAACTTTCTGCTAATGAATTAGTGATTGAAAATGAATTACACTCAAGGTGAAGCTTACTGAGAGTGAGAATGCCAGGTATTATGTATTGTCAAATCAGGACAGGATGGAAATGTTCCTTTTTCCAGACTCCTACTGTAATCCTTAGGTCTTTTGCTCATGGGTGACCTAAACCCTAAATAATATAGAATAAACTAGGACTGAAATAAAGGTTGGGGCAAGGGTATGAGGAAGGCATATTCATGATTCATTCATGCTTGTTCTCAAAATTCAGTCTATCTTGAATAATTTTGACTGTATATTCTGCAGATTTAAGGCAACTTTACTTACCACCATGGTATAGACTGGAACTTTAGGTTTGCAGAAGAAATACCACTGCCCCCCATAAACCAATATGTGCCTGGGAGAAGAATATCCATGCACTAACTCCTGCTTACAGGATTGTGTATTGAGTGGTATGTTAGAATACTTTGTTTGCACGTGACAGAAGTCCAAACTTTAACCATTTCATTTAAGCAGAAATGGAGAGTTTTTGGAATACAAATGTTTCTTTTTTTCCTTCTTTTTTAAAAGTTTTATTGAAATATAGTTAATTTACAAGGCTGTGATAATTTCTGCTGTAACAACAAAGTGATCCACTCATACATACACGCATATCCATTCTCCCTCAGAGAATGGATATCATTCCCCCTCATTCTCTCACATAGATTATCATGGAATACTGGGTAGAGTTCTCTGTGCTACACAGCAGGTCCCATTGGTCCATTGTCTCATACACCTTAGTGTATGCCAATCCCAAACCCCAAGTCCATCCCTTCCACCCCACCCCCCAGCTTTCCCCATTGGTTACCAGGGTTTCTTATATAATCAAAGAAGGGTTTGTAAATAAAATCTCAGAAAAATCAGGAAAGCATTTCAGATTCAGGAACAACTGAATCTAGGACATTTATCTCTGTGCAGGATTCTTTCTTGTCTATGATATGTCATGGCTTCTTCTTGCTGCATTTCTCCTCTGTTCTCTCTCATTGCAGACCAGGCCCCTCCCAAGCATCCTATTTCATAGCTTTCACCCCTGAGAATACTGAATTCCTGCCCTTGTCCCAGTTAGAAGTCCTGGCAGAGAGCTCTGATTGGTCAGGTTTGGGTGAAGTTCCATCCTTAGACCAATCAACTCCAGCCAGGAAGATGAAGACATAAGGCCTAGGCAATATCACCAGAGACCAGAAAAGAGACTGCTGAGTCAAACAGGCCACTGCTGGTACCCACTGCAGTTTGCTGGTCCTAGGTCTCTTTAGGTGCTCAGACATCTCTGTATTTTCTGAAAAAAACCCTGTATGCCTGATATGCTCCTGTGCTAATATCCAGGTATAGAAATCTGGAGGAACGCTGGGTGGTACATCTGGAGATCACATTTAAGTCTCTAGCCTAGGGAAAAAGATCCTCCTGGCCATAGGATAAAGGTGTAGAGAAATTTCTTGAGTCATGCATCCAAAAGGAACACACACTTCTTAGAGCCAGAGGTGTACAGAGTACTTTGACACTTTCTTTTCCCAATGAAAGAAGGGTCAAACCACTAACTCATTCATTTACCTCACTGCACTTGAAAAAGATTCATCTCACTTCTTCATCTTTGAGATACTTGGTAGAGGAATCCACTGGCTTTGATATCACAAATAATTTCTTCTTTAGAATGAAAGTGCTGAGGCAGCAGGTTCCCCTGATTGATTCTTTATTTGTGCATATAAATAGAATAGGTCTGCAGTTTTAATCCTGGACCAGAAAGAACATAAAAGGCGTTTGATCTCTGGTTCAAGATGAAGCTCCTCAGGTCTTGGATAGATTTCTGAATAGGTACCCTTTGCCCGGAATTCCACTGAGTACTCCAGGGTCAAAGATAAACTGTGTATCCAGAGATGAAAGGACAGTTGTTTCCCTACAAAACCTCGTAAATCAGTTTTGATATCATTCCTGTTTGAGCTGATCTGATTTTTTTTCTGGCACAGAATTGGCGCTGTTTGATACATTTAACTGAAAATATCTGTAAAGGGTCCTGGTTTTTCTTTTGTGATGAAAAGTGTTACTTCAAAAAAAACGGGCTGATAAATTGAGAGGCGAAGTGGAGTGAACATCCACCCAGCATTGGGCTCTGAGAGTCCAACATCTGATTGTACTTAGCGGGGAGGAAACTTAAAAAAAAAAAATCAACCCAACTTTCATTTCTTGCTTCTTTTATCCTTAAGCTCAGCAATAAACTAGCACTCTCTGGTTAAAAAGTCAAGGGAACAGATGTATAATTCTGGCGCTTCAGCTTGTATATTTCAAGCTGAGAAGCTGAGTAAGTTAAGTTCGACGGAATCCCCTCCGCGCTCCGTGAGGAGAGCCTCAATGAGCATGCGCTGTGCTGCTGTCCATCATCCCGGCACATCCGGAAAATAGGTTTTCCTCTAGTTGGCTGGCACTTGGTACAAACCCATCCCCTTGAGGAAGCTGGATGTTCATTTCACAGAGAGGAAGTGGGTGAACTGCACGAAAGTGAAACACCAAAATTTGATAGCTGGTAGGTCCCAGACAGGACCTGGAAACTACACTGCTGAAAACTAGGGACAAACATCAAAGGCATTTTAAAGAGGCAGTGACTGTGCAAGGTCTCCAGTTCTGTCCTGGAAGACCTGGTTTGTGTTCTACTGGTCCTTGCTAGTCATGTGACCTTGGGGGAGGCACTTAGTTTTCTGCTCTGTAAACTGCTTAACTGTGCCTACCTCACAGGACTTTGGGAAGGATGAATGACAGTAATACATGTAAAATTTTGCTTTTCTCATGTCCCAGTGTAGGTTGTCTCTTTTAAAAAAAATTTAATTAGAACACATTACATATAAGAAAGGTAGGAAAATATTTATTAAAGTTTCATCCAACTTTTAAAGTCCCAAAGCTGGAAAGGATCTGTGAAGGGATCTGGTCCGACTTCCTTAATTTGAGATGGGCAGTGGCTTTTCCCATGAAATGACAAGGCGAGTAGGCTGAAAAAGGCATGTGTTTCAGCCTCAGCCTGGTACTCCTGCTAAAAGCACACTACTATGAGCCTCTAAACCAGGGCAGGACCCACTGAGTTGTACTGAGTACTTGCTGCAGTGCCTGGCACTCAGTAAAATTTGTTTAATTGGCAAGTGAAACTCAGGGATGCTAGGCTGTCACCACAACAAATCATTTTGCTTTGCATTTCAGCTTCTAGGTCTTTCTAAAGAGTCAATGAGCAAAATACTGTGAACTGCTTATGACACAAGTCACTGAACAGCTCAATATGTGAACTGAGCCAAAATCATGGGATATTTTTAGGAAAACTGCTAATTGATGGATGACATACAGTTCAAATCCTAATTCATTCTTCGGCAGTCCGGAAATATTTTTTTAGATGCCTGCTTTATGCCTTGGATTATTTTGTATCAAATTGAGAACAGAGATTAAAGACATGTTTGGCAAACATTGCTCAGAATATGCTCGAACAAACAAATGTAAAGCAATTCTTTCAATATTCTCATAATGCCTTTAGGGATTAGTAGTGATTCATCTCCCTTTCCTGTGAATTATGATCAAATACAGACATTTGTCCCTCTTCCCAGAAATACCCTTTGGAGGCTCAAGTTTTTTTTTTTTTTTTTGGTCTTTTTAGGGCCACATCTAAGGCATATGTAGGTTCCCAGACTAGGGGTCAAATCAGAGCTGCTGCCACTGGCCTATGCCTCAGCTACAGCAATGATGGATCCAAGCCACATTTGGAACCTATGCTCCAGATCATGGCAATGCTGGATCCTCAACCCACTGAGCAACCCCTGTCCTCATGGATACTAGTAGGTTTTGTTAACCCCTGAGCCACAACGGGAACTCCTTGGGCCAAGATTCTTGGCCTGGTTTTATGTACAGCCATGCTTGCTTTGCTCTATTTGCAAATGGAATCCACAGAGAACCCTGTCACCACCATTGGCCATGTGCCATCCAATGCGCCTTCCATTCCTGCCGTGTAAGGAAGGATGGCCAGATGAAGGGCACAGTTAGACTCTGATGGTCTGGCACATGAAGGGAGTGATGGTTGGGCTTCAGTGTTCTAAAATGGAAGAACTTCTGCTAAGTCTGTCCTTTCTCCTTTGGAAGCAAAGCTAGACAGGAACAGGTGGCTCCCCGGGAAGTTTAATGACTTAATTCCTTGACAGTCTGTGAATATGCATCCCACATTTATTTAGGCTGCATGGGAGAAAGACCACTAGCAGTGGTGCTCTGCTTGTCCTCTGCTTGTTTTCCCCAAACAATTTAACTCCAGCCCCAAACATGCTTATCTAATGTAGGAAACAAAAGCTTTGCATTCCTTTTAAAAAAAGTTTTTATTGGAGTATTGTTGACTTACAATGTTGTGTTAGTTTCAGGTGTACAGCAAAGTGAAACGCACACCCCCACACCCCCACACACGTACACACATGCATATAGCCATTCCTTTTCAGATTCTTTTCCTCATAGGTTCTTACAGAGTATTGAGTAGATTTCCCCATGCTACAGTGTAGGTCCTTGTTACTTATCAATTTTATTTATACTAGTGTGTATATGCTACTCCCAACCTCCTAGTTTATCCCTTCTCCCAACATTTCCCTTTTGGTAACTATAAGTTTGGTTTAGGAATCTTCGAATCTGTTTCTGCTTTGTGAATAAATTACAAAAACCTTGCATTCTGATTGAGTGGGGTTGTTTGTTCACCTAAATGCTTAAGCAACCCTCCTAAGGAGGCAGTTTAAACAGGCCAGCATGGGTAGTCTTGCAGGTCATATGTAAATGACAACGCTAGAGTTGTGCACAACTCTGCATTGTCGCCTTGCGAACCTGAGTTTAAATAACTCCTATTACTATTCGTGTATTTTCCTGGGAGAAGATCCACACACAGCCCCACACCCCACAATTTATAACTGGATTCTTTCTAACCTTGCAAAGTGCTCTCAGTAAGATGAGTGCTAGGAAAAATAATTTTTTCCAACTTGGTATAATTGTAGTGATTTTCTTTAGCACCTCTTAAATACTAGCACCCCAGACAACTCCTTTCTGACCCACCCCTTAATCTGGCTCAGCATAGGATTGACTATAAAAAAGAAGAAAGAAGAAATCTGTGGTAGTGAGAGATTACTGGGGATATTTAAAATCTCATAAAATATAGATGAACTTCCAATGTACTACGCTTAACTAATGTGTAAATCACCATTTTTCAGAATTTGCTTAATATCCAAAAAATTAGGAGTCAAATTTGTTTTGGTTCGTTTCACACCACTTCAGTGAGGGGAATAATAAACTATAAACTTAAATTTTTATCCTTTCGTAGAGTTTCATGTGTATGATGTTATTTCATTTTAAGGTACAAACTTCTCAGTTCATAATACCTTATTGTCATTCATCATTGGTTGATGTAAAACCCTCTTATTTTACTATTTTTTCCCTAATTCCTAGTTCCCTCTCCCCAGTAAATTTCCAACTACTCTGTTGATGAGTCTTTAAAGATGCGTGTGTTCCAGTAAAATATGGAGTGCTCTTTGGAACATGTTTGTGCTTTTACAATCGTGTATTTAACATCAAGTGGCCGTAATTAGTTAGCTTAATATTTTTAACTCCTGCAAAGTATTGCATGGTGAGCATCCACTGCATTTAAAAACTGTTTTAAAAAATTGTGGCAAAATACACATAACATAAAACTTTACCATTTTAACTTTTAAGTGTACAGTTCTTAGCATTAGGTACATTCATATTATTCTACAGCCATTATCAGCATCCTCCTGTGGAGCTTTTTCATCTTACCAAACAGAAACCCCATAACTTTTAAGTCACTAACTCTGCCTTCCCCTTTTCCCTCAGCCCCTGGGAACCACCATTGCATCTACTGCATTTTATTGTTTCTGTGCTGTTGGACACTTAGGTTATCTTCAAGTCCCAGTTCCACAAACCACACTGCAGCCAATGACCACGTGCAGATCCCCTGTGAAGCTGTGCAAGAACTCTGACTTAAAGAACCAGAGACGATTTTGGAGTCATAAAGGAGATATTGTTTTCTAGAAGGACTGTTCCAGTTTACAGTCTCCCCAAAGGTATCCCAGACTTTTCATTTTGTTACATCCCGCTTCCTCTGAAATTATCTACTTTGACTATTTTTGCATTCTAATAGTATTGTTTTCATTTGAATTTCTTTTTCTTTCTTTCTTTCTTTTTTTTTTTTTTTGACCGCACATGAAAGCTCCTGGGCCAGGGATTGAACTTACATCACAGCAGTGACTTGAGCCACTGCAGTGACAATGCCAGATCCTTAAACCGATGAATCACAAGGGAATTCCAAGTCTGAGCATTGAGCATTTCTTTTCTTTTTTTTTTCTTTTTTCTTTTTTAGGGATGCACCCAAGGAATATGGAAGTTCCCAGGCAGGGGTCCAGATTGGAGCTACAGCTGCCAGCCTACACCACAGCCACAGCAACACAGGATCCGAGCCACGTCTGTGATCTACACCACAGATCATGGCAAAGCTGTGTCCCTGACCCACTGTTTGAGGCCAGGGATCGAACCTGCATCCTCATGGATACTAGCTGGATTCATTTCTGCTGTGCCACGATGGGAATTCCTGAAGATTTCATATTCTTTTTAGTTTCTTGGGCTTCCCTTTCTGAGAATTACCTATATCATACTTTGCTTGTTTTAAAATTACATTTCCCACTTTTTTTCCTTATGGAATTTGAGGAGTTGTTTGCATGTTATAGGTGTTAAGTTCTTGCTGGTCTTGTCTGTTACAAATATTTTCCCCTAAACTCTCATCTCTTACTTTGTCTATCATGTTCTTTATTTTAGAACAAAGTTAATAATTTTTAAAAAATATTGTAAATTATTTTTAATATTTGTGTTTTTAGGGTCTTGTTCCAGAAGTATTTCTTCCACCCCTATATATATATATAAAAAAACATACTGCTGTATATTTTCTTTAAAGTTTTCTTTACATTTCTGTTTTTTTATATTTATTCTATGTATTCATAAATTTACCTCTCATATTTGTCTTTAATCCATTTGAAGTGTACCTTTTTTATAGTTTCAGATAATTTGTAAGGTCCAGCCTTATTTTGCCTCACCATAGTGATCACTTTCCCATCACAGTTTTGATTTGCTTTTTTTTTTTTAAGGGCCACACCTGAGGCATATGGAGGTTCCCAGGCCAGGGGCTGAATCAGAGCTATAGCCACCGGCCTGCACACCACAGCTATAGCAACACCAGATCCAAGCTGTGTCTGCGACCTACACCACAGCTCACGGCAATGCTGAATCCTTTAACCCACTGAGCGAGGCCAGGGATCTGACCCTGCATCCTCAGGGATACTAGTCAGATTTCTTTGCGCTGAGCCAGGATGGGAACTCCACATCACAATTTTTAAATAATTCATCCTTTCCTTATTTTTTTGTGGTGCCAACTTTATCTTGTATAAATTCCCATAAATGTGTGGTACTACTTCTAAAAACTCTGTTCTTTTCCAATGGTTTATTTTTCTGTTGCTGATTTAGTACCATGCTTTTGTTTGTTTTGTTTTCTTTTTTTAAGGGCTGCACCTGCAGCACATGGAAGTTCCCAGGAGATGAGGGATCGAATCTGAGCTGCAGCTGCTGGCTCACGCCACAGCCACAGCAACTCCAGATCTGAGTGGAGTCTGTAATCTACACCACAGTTCATGGCAGTGCCAGATCCTTAACCCATGGACCTAGGCCAGGGATTGAACCTGCATCCTCATGGATACTAGTCATAACCTGCTGAGCCACAACGGGAACCCCTACAATGCTGTTTTTATAGTTTTGTAATATGTCTCAATATCTGGTGGGGTGAGTGTCACCCTCACTCCTATTTCAAAATGGCCTTAGCAATTTGTGAAATTTTACTTTCCCATATAAATTTATAAATCCATATAAATGAGTATATGGATTTCTTAAAAAAATCACCTTGGAAGTTGGATGAAATTAACTTGAATGTGTAGATTAATTTGGGAAGCATTGACATCATTACAATATTTCTTCATTTATTCAGACTTTCCTTTATATATTTTAATAGAATATTTTTAGTGTTTATTCTGTAAAGATCATATATATTTTTGTTAGTTCCTAGGACATTGTCATTGTTTTTACTGTTACATATGGCATCTTATTTTTCAGTTCATCACTGCTGGCAGAGAGGAATATTACTCTTTCTGTAAATGTATCTTATGTTACAATGACCTTGCTAAACTTTTGTAAATTTCTTTTGCTTTTTTTTTTTTGGCTTTTTTTTTAGAGTTGCACCTGTGGCATATGGAGGTTCCCACGCTGAGGGTTGTATCAGAGCTGTAGCTGCTGGCCTACACCACAGCCACAGCAACTCGGGATCCTTAATCTGCTGAGAGAGACCAGGGATCAAACCTTCGTCCTCACGGATGCTAGTCAGATTCATTAACTGCTGAGCTATGGCGGGAACTCCACTCTTATAAATTCTGATATTTGGTTGATGCTCTTAAATATTCTATGTGAATAATACTATTATCTGAAAACAGTAAGTTTTACCTTTTCCACCTAATCCTTACATGTCTTATGTCTTTTATAAATAGCATTGGTCATTTTTTCTTGTTAAATGGAGCAGTGGTAACAGGCATTCTTGTTTTGTGTCCAGTATTAGTGGAAATAAGTAAAATGTTTCTCCATTATATGTGATGTTTAAAATTGGTTTATGGTATGTAGCCTATTTAAAGTTAGGGAAATTACCTTATTTTCCTAATTCTCTGAGATCGCTGACCTTTATCAGATGATTTGCCTGCATGTTCTTAGACAATCACTGATTTTTTTCCTTCCATACCATAGCGCCTCTTATTCTAAGGAACAAGAGATAAGGGGTATCATTAAGCATCTGTCCTATACCAAAGGAATCTGATAGGCTAGGTGAAAACTAGAGATTATGGGCAGATTTTTGGAGAAAATGAACAGCCAGGAGCAGGTAATCTATGGCTCTTTAGGGTTTCTTAGGAAGCAATTGAAAAGATTGTGAGCAAAAAAAAAAAAAAAAAATTAAAATTGTATAATGCAGTGATTAAAAGTAACTTAAATTTATTGAGTGTTTACTATGTGTCAGGATCTGAGTTGGCAATTTTAAGTTTTTTCTTTTTTTTTTTTTTTTTTGCATTTTAGGGCCGCACTTGTGGCATAGGGAGGTTGCCAGACTAGGGGGTTCTAATCAAAGCTATAGCTGCCAGCTTACATGAGAGCCAAGCAACGCCAGATCCGAGCCTCATCTGCAGCCTACACCACAACTCACCGCAATGCTAGATCCTTAACCCACTGAGCAAGGCCAGGGATTGAACCCACAATCTCATGTTTTCTAGTCCGATTCGTTTCTGTTGTGCCATGACGGGAACTCCTGAGTTGGCAATTTTAAAGCTGTTGTATTTCTTTAAGTGTCATAATAACCCTATGAGGTAGATATTATTTCTGTTTTAAAGATGAAGAAACAAAGGTTAAAGTTAAATAACGTGCCCAAGTTCTTGCATTTAGCCAGTGAAAGAGCCATTGTTCAAATTCAGATTTCTTTCCAAAGCTCACGTCTCTCCCACATACCATATTGTATTCCTTAGAAGATCTCTAATGATAACATGAAAGAGATGCAAAATTGAAGCCCAGTCAGTCATCAAAAACAAAACAATTCTATCTCAGTGTGTTGTATATTTGGGAAACAAGAAAGTGAACTAGAGCTTCTTTGAGAAATGAGCAATTCTAGGACTGGGACAGTGAAGTTACAGGATGAACTTAGAACATGTTATTAAGTCAGAAGGTAAAAAAGTCCTCATAAACATGGTAGGGACCAATTGAAAGGATACAGCAACCACCTTGAAGGGGCTCCTGCTGGCCAAATCTGGAAAAATTTGAGCATGAATAGAAATAAGAACAGTCATTAATTGTCATCCATTGACTAAAGTAAGAATCTATGAGTCCATTCTAACAAATAGATAAATCAAAATAGTGATTCTTTCTTTTTAAATATGATAAACAGAGAGGAGTGGTGCAGATGGGAAAAATCATTATTTGGCAGTCATCATGGCAAAGATTAGTTTAGGCTTGAGTCATCAATGGATGGTAAATTTAAGGTGTAAATTCTGATGTGAAGCAGGATGTTTGCATGGTCTCAAATTGTCTCTCTAAATATTCTTTATTGATTCAAGGATGGAAGGTAATAAAGTGGGGAAACTGGACCACACCTCGACCTAGCAATAAAAATCATTACCTACAGTGATGGGCTTGTGTGGCTCTAGATATGATACGCTGAAGATACAACATCACTTAATATTCTGCAATCAAATCTAATTACAAAGAGACATCAGCCAAACCCAAACTGAGGGATAGTCTGTGTAGTAGCTGGCCTCTACAGAAGGGCTGAGAAACTGTTTCAGATTTAAAGGGATTAAAAGGATGGGACATAGAGTTCCCACTGTTCTGCAGCAGCTCAGGCCCCTTCAAAGGTGCCAGTTTCATTCCCACCTGGTGCAATGGGGATGGGTTTCTAATCAGATACACATGTAAGAGAGCTTTTTACCCCATTTGGATAATTTCACTAGGTTATGAGCTGTTAAGGGTAAGATATATGAAATATAGCTAATATAATCTGTATGAAACCTACCTAATCTAATCTAATTGGGGTAAACCAATGGGATGTTTTAATTCCTTAAAACTAAATTAGTTTTTTTTTTTTAAGAAAAAGAACTTGCAGAATTTCCTGTATATACAGAAATATTAAGCTGTCACCTTGAATGCACCTCTAAATATAAGATTTGAGATTCTGTAATGATTTGAAGTGCATTTTTACTAATTTGTATTTTATTGAATTTGAGTCGGTATTTTCTTTGGGTGTGTAATGTGGTGGCTTAATTGTGGCTAGTGCTTTACTTCTCTAGGATTGGTGGCTACTTGGGTTCTGTGTGTGCAAGGCTGCTGAGAGCAGGGCCTTTGAGGTCCTGGAACACTGACCACCCTGCCTTCCGGTTTGGTCTGGAGATAGTGTTATAGGGCGTGGTTGCCATGGTGTTCTGCCATCACATACTTTTTATTCCCCTACTAAAGAAGATGGAAGAATTATAAAACACTTGTCCACAAAACCTAGTGCAACTTTTATTAAGAAATCTAGACCATTTAGTACCTGCATTATTATGGAAGCATTTTATTTAATTTTCTTTTCTTTTTTTTTGGTCTTTTTAGGACTGCACCTACAGCATATGGAAGTCCCCAGGTTAGAGGTCAATTCGGAGCTACAGCTGCCAGCCTAAGCCACAGCCACAGCAATGCCAGTTCCAAGCTGCATCTTCGACCTATGGCATCCAGTTTATCTGTTCATCTGGATACATTTGGACCTGGTGAACATTTGGACTTTGTCTGCCTTTGGACTTTTGTGAGTAATGCTGATGTGAATGAAAATTATATACATTTGTGTCCGCATCCCCGTTTACAGTTCTTTTGGGTATATAGCCAGAAGCAGAATTGGGGGCTCATAGAGTAATTCTATTTTTAATTTTTTGAGGAACCACCATACTTTTTCTGCAGTGTCTGCATTATTTTACATTCCCATCAGCAGTACACAAGGGCTTCAATTTCTCCATACACTCAGTAACACTTGTTATTTTGTTTTGTTTTGCTAGCAGTCATCCTAATGGGTGGATCTCACTGTGATTTGAGTTCAGTTTCTTTTAAATGCAAACACCCTGGGGAATGAAAATCAGATTCTTTGATCAGGTATCAGTATTCTAGATTGCATTAGTTTGTAGGATTTTCTTTTTTCCCCTCAAAATGACAGCTCCCTTTAGAATGACATGTATCTGGATGGAAAATACTGATATGTGGTTAAAATAGCCCTGAGCTTAGATCCAGAAAACCTGTCTAGGGCACACTACTGTGAGGCCTTTCATAAGTCAATATAATCCACAAAAGCCTTAATTTCTTTATTTTAAAAATGTGCCTAATACCCTATAGCAGGGGTCTTCAAACTTTAGCACACATCCGAATGTTCCAGAGAGCTTGCTCAGGCACAGATTGCGCATCAATCCTCAAAGTTTCTGATTCAGTGGGTCTTGGGTATGTCCCAAGAATTTGCATTTATATAGATGGTGCTGATGTTTTCATTTTGAAAATCATGGCTTTAAGGACTTGTTTTGGGAGTGAGATAATGTAAATAAAATAATTTCTTACAATGGTTAAGCAGTATGAAATAGCAGAGATTAATTTAATCATATGAGGATAGAACAGTCTCCTAAGATAAGCAGTGGGATCGAATAGAGTGATAATTTTCAGAATGTGCTAAAATCTCTGAGACCTGAGAATTTTGAGAAATGGCCAGTGAGGAGAGGATGTCATGAAGGAGATGGACTTTGGGAGTGAAGCTGGAAGTTGTCAAAACTTCATTTTACTTAAGGCACAAGTTTGTCCAGAACGAGTTCTAGTTCCTCTTTGAGGTTTCTGTATCAGAAAAGAGTTCTCTTTGGAAGCAAGGAAGAGAAAAGTCAATGGATGGGCCTAATATGTGCCTAAACAATGAAGGTTGCTTTTTTTTTTTTTGTCATGCAACGAGAACTGTAGAGGTAGAAAGTTATTTGTATTGATTCAGTGGCTCCAGGATTTCAGTACTGAGGTCTGTAGTTTTCTTGCCCTTTCTGTCACGTGCACAATGTAATTGCTGCAGTTCCAGCCATTACATCTGCTTTCCACACAAGTATAAGTAGAAGAAGGTAAGAAGGAAAGGTCAATATCTATGTCAGGGAAGCAAAATTTTATCAGACATTTTTATCTGGTTTCTGTTTATGCCTCAATGTTGAGAGCTGTCCCCTGGCCATTCATAGCTTCAAGAATGGCTGGGAAACATTTCAGATGAGTACATAGCTACCCAAAACTAAATTAGGATTCTGTCAGTAAGGTGGAGTGTGTCTGCCTAGCTAGCATCATCGTTTTTTTCTGCTCCTGGTGTTTGTAGGCTAAGATAGTGAGGCCACTGTGGGCAAAGCTATTAGACTGAGTTCTTTTATATAACTTAATGTACTTTTTTGAGGTTATTCTCATCATTGGTACTTTACCATTTATGGCAGATTGAAGCCTGAGAGTGTGCTCCACTGTTTCTCCAAGTCACCTTGTGAGGTCATTTCAGTTCTATTTTGTAGGTATTAGAATAGCAGCTTCTCTTCCCTTTGTATCTCTCCCGAATCCTACAATTTTCCACCTAAGTTTCTCTATTCCTGTTTTGGTTTCTCCCAGAATATGGTATGTTTGCCAGATTCCCAAAATATCCCCCCCCCTTTTTTTGGTCTTTTTGCCTTATCTAGGGCCGCACCTGCTTCATATGGAGGTTCCCAGGCTAGGGGTCTAACAGGAGCTGTATCTACCGCCCTTCGCCACAGCCACAGCAACGCGGGATCCGAGCTGCGTCTGCAACCTGCACCACAGCTCACAGCAACGCCGGATCCTTAACCCACTGACAGAGGCCAGGGATCGAACCCGCAACCTCATGGTTCCTAGTCGGATTCGTTAACCACTGAGCCACAACGGGAACTCCCCCAAATATCCTTTTTTAAACATCCTGTTGCTCCTGGGAACTTTGTGATGATCAAGCTGATCACGTGGACTGATTCATGGGAAAATTGTACTTAAAAGGTTAAACCTGAAAGTGAACTTTGGCTGTCACTGAATAGAAGATGTTTTCAATCTGTATTCTTTATTTTTTGGTAAGTTTTTTATTTTCCTATCATAGTTGATTTACAATGTTCTGTCACTTTCTGCTGTACAGCAAAGTGACCCAGTCACACACACACACACACACACACACACACACACACACACACACACAAGAATGTGTATATATATATATATAAGAATATGTATATTCTTTTTCTCACATTATCTTCCATCATTTTCCATCACAAGTGACTAGATAGTTTCCTTTGCTATACAGCAGGATCTCATTTCTTACCCACTCCAAATGCAATAGTTTGCTCAGTCTTTATTCTTAACCAGAGGTTAATGATTTTATTAGCTTCCTAATCCACTCAACACAATGTAGAGGCAATAACGAAGTCCAGCTCATGCATTTTTGAGAATTTCCTTGGAAATGTGCTTTGTAAACTTGAGATAGTGTATTTATTTGTGGTTTCTCACTTTCGATTCTTCTTGTGAGCTTGAGTAAACAGAGAAATAAATGATGTCTTACCAGAAAGTTAACATAAATGTGTTTTTGAAGAAGTGAATATTCAAGGAGATTTGGAAGAGGAAAGGCTGATAACTGAGCCAACAGGCTCCTGGCAGGAGGTAGCCTTAGTATAGGTGTCATGGGAAAGGCAGTGGAGAGGAGGGAGGAAAAAAAGGAAATAATAGGTAGTGAAGAATGAACAAGCCTGGGTAGGTGGGATGGGAGAGGGAGAAAATGAGCGCTGACACTGATAGTCTTGCTAAAGTTGGAATTGAAAGATGTGACTGGTAGGCAGGATACGGGGTCAAGGTGTTGTGGTGCAGACAAGAGAGTGGAAAAGGAGACAGGGAGGTAGACTGATTTGTGGCAAGTACCTGAATGCTGAGAAAGGCGATGATGTTCCTGAGCAAGTAAGTCAGGGGAGAACTGAGCCAGCCATCTGAGTTAATAAGCCCATCTGAGTCCAATTCAGCAAACCTTTTTTTTTTTTTTTTTTCGTATTTGCTTTTTTAGGGCCGCACCTGAGACATATGGAGGCTCCCACATTAGGGGTCGAATCGGAGCTATAGCTGCCGGTCTATGCCACAACCACAGTAACGCCCGATCTGAGCTGTATCTGCAACCTACACCAACTACAGCAATGCTGGTTCTTTAACCCATTGAGCAAGGTGAGGGATCGAACCTACAACCTCTTGGTTCCTAGTCAGATTCATTTCTGCTGTGGCTTGACAGGAACTCCAGCAAACTTTCTTTTATTTATTTATTTATTTATTTATTTATTTAATTTTTGTCTTTTTGCGTTTATGTAGAGCCGCACCCGCGGCATATGGAGGTTCCCAGGCTAGGGGTCTAACAGGAGCTGTAGCTGCCGGCCTATGCCACAGCCACAGCAACGCGGGATCCGAGCTGCGTCTGCGACCCACACCACAGCTCACGGCAATGCCGGATCCTTAACCCACTGAGCAAGGCCAGGGATCGAACCCGCAACCTCATGGTTCCCAGTCGGATTCGTTAACCACTGAGCCACGAAGGGAACTCCCCAAACTTTCTTTTAAATCTAAAAAAATTTTATTTACTTTAAAAAATAATTTTAATTTAGATATAGTTGACATACAGTATTATGTAAGTTACAAGTTTACAGTATAGTGATTCTCAGTTTTTGAAAATTACATTTCACTTATAATATGTTGGCTATATTCTCTGTGTAGTGCAGTTTATCCTTGTAGCCTGTTTTATACAGAAGAGTTTGTATCTCTTAATCCCCGACCTTTATCTTGCCCCTCCCCCCTTCCCTTTCCCTACTGGTAACCACTAGTAACCACTATATCTGTAAGTCTGCTTTTTTGTTATATTCATTCGTGTTATTTTTCAGATTTCAAATTTAAGTGATATCATGCAGTTTTTGTCTTTGTGTGACTTATCTCACTTAGTACAATGCTCTCCAAATCCATCCATGTTGCTGCAAATGGCAAAATTTCACTCTTTTTATGGCTGAGTAATATTCCATTTTTCTGCATATGCGACATCTTCTTTATCCGTCCATCTGTTGACGGACGCTTAGATTGCTTTCTTAACAATTATAAATAATTCTGCTGTGAGTATATGAGTATTGGGGTGCATGTGTCTTTCCAAATTAGCATTTTTTTTTTTTAAAGATAAACATCCAGGAGTAGAATTGCTGGGTCACATGGTAGTTCTATTTTTAGCTTTTTTTTTGCAAAACCTCCATACTGGTTTTCACAGTGGCTGCATCAGTTTATATTCCCATCAACAGTATATGAGGGTTCCTTTTTCTCCACAGCCTTGCTGACATTTGTTCAGCAAACGTTTATTGAGTGTCATAGGGTAAAATAATCCCCACCGCCTCAAAAAATTTCTGGCTGTGTCCTAATTCTTAGAACCTGTAAATATGCTCCTTCCCACTTTACTGATGTAATTAAGTTAATGAGCTTGAGACGGGGAGGGGGGGGACTAGTTTGGATTATCCAGGTGGGCCCAATGTAATCACAAGCGTTCTTATAAGTAAGGGGGAGGAGAAAGAGGGATTTGAAGGTGCTGCTAGCTTTGAAATCAGAAAAAGCCACAAGTCAAGGAACGCCGGTGGCTTCTAGAAGCTAAAAAGCAAAGGGAACGGATTTTCTTCTACAGCCGCCAGAAGGGAACGCAGCCTTGACACCTCAGTGTTGGCCCATGAAACCCACTTAGGAGCGTCAGAACTGTAAGTCAGTATTTATTGTATTTAGAACTGCAAGTCAGTATTTATTGTGTTGTATTTCTTGACTTACAGAGAATTAAACACGGTATATATTGTTTAAATTCACTGAATTCCTGATAATTTGTCACCATAACAGTAAAAAAAAAAAAAAAAGGCCAAAAACATACGCTGAGCAAAATTCCAAACGGCACAATGTATTTGGGAATACAAAAACGAGTAAGGTATTAATGTAGCCTTCAGGTGACTACCAGCTCACTGGCCCAAATCAGTGATGGTAAATTTAATGTAATAGAAATTACTGGAGAATCTTATTAAAGTGCAGATTCTGACTGACAAGGTCTGAAGTGATTCTAGGATTCTACATGTCCAATATCTCGTGATTCCAGTGCTGTTGTCTGGGGACCAGGCTTTGTTTAGTAACCGTCTGGGCGGTAAGTCTTTTCTACGGGCTGGGAAACCAAGAACAACAATGCTTTTTAGTTAATGTTGGGAAAAATCGTTGGAGTGATCATATGACTTCAAAGTTTAACAGTCTGAAACTTCCTAGTAGTGGGAATTTGGGGTTTCAGACTCTTTGAAGGATTGCTGTGATAATGTAACAAGATGATGTATGGGAAAGCAGGAGGTAATTGAGCACTGTATATAAATGTTCATTATCCCTTTAGATGTCAGATGAGAGCAGATTTGGCAAGAAAGCCCAAGTGTCATTCTGGACTCCAACTTCCCCTGCTTTAGGAAGAGGAAGGAAGGAAAAAAAGTTGGATTAAAGGAAGGAAGAAATAGTTGGATTAAAAAAAAATCCCAATATTCATCCCAGTCATTTTGTTTTATTTACATCCTCTATTCTACTCTGATTACAATATGCATATGGAATGGAACATTTGAAAATAAAAAAAACTTAGAGAATAAAATAATAGCCCTCCATGATTCCATAATTCAAAGATTACCAGGAACGAGAACTTTGTCGGGAGCCTGACTGATTTGATGTTCTTTTAGAGTCTTTGCAGACTTTTATCTCCCTTAAGTATTAGAGAAAAGAATAACTATATGTTTTTGTGTTCACTGTTATTAACACCCTATATCTGTATTGTCTTTAATAATTCCAATAACACTAGGGGACACTTTACCATAAAGCAGTAGTTCTTAACTGGGGGCAATTTTGTCCCTCAGGAACATCTCACAGTGACTGAAGATGTTTTTTGGTTGTCATTGCTTGTGGGGGGGGATAGGTTGCTACTGGCACCTGGTTGGGAATGGCCAGGGATGCTTCCCAGCATCCTACAGTGCACAGAACAGTACCCACAGTAGTAATTACGTGGCTCAAAATGTCAGTAGTGCCAGGTTGTAGGAATTTGGCTATAGAACAGTGGGTTCCAGATTTTACTGGTCATCAGAATCATCTGGAAGGCTTGTTAAATCAAGGATTGCCTGCTACCAAATTTCTGATCTAGTAGGCCTGGGAGGGGGCCAAGAATTTGTATTTCTAATGAGTTTTCAGGTGATGCTACTGCTTGTGGACAGCCGCACTTGATCATTACCATAGGGCTTAATAGCTGCACAACTTCAATTGGACTCATAGAAAGTAGAGCCCGTGTCCTCACCTATATTTAGTTAAGCTTATCACACCATTAGTATGTGGCAAACATCTCCCAGGCCAGGTCTCTTCCTTCCTCTGGTGTGTCGTGGGACACTGAGAAGAGGCCTCTCTCATTACCGTGGACCAGTTTTGTTTCGTTTGGCTCTGTGGACCGGGCACCACATAAATGGCTCTGAGGACATAGAAATGGGTTGTTGGCTTGAGAGAGATGGAGAGAGAGGGGGGAGAGATGGGGCAAGTGAATGGGGAAAGAAAGGAAACAGTCATTGAAAAAAAAAATTCAAGGATCATTGATGTACAGTGTTGTGCCAATTTCTGCTATGCAGCAAAGTGACCCAGTCATACTATATATCTATTAATCTACCTATATGTCTGTGTGTACATTCCCTTTCTTATATTATTGTCCATTATGGTCTGTCCCAGGAGATTGGTTATAGTTCCCTGTCCTACACATTAGGACTTTATTGTTTATCCTTTCTTTTTTTGTGTGTGTGTCTTTTTGCCTTACCTAGGGCCACACCCGCAGCATATGGAGGTTTCCAGGCTAGTGGTCTAACAGGAGCTGTGGCCGCCGGCCTTCGCCACAGCCACAGCAGTGCGGGATCCGAGCCGCGTCTGCAACCTACACCACAGCTCACGGCAACACCGGATCCTTAACCCACTGAGCAAGGCCAGGGATTGAACCCGCAACCTCATGGTTCCCAGTTGGATTCGTTAACCACTGAGCCACGACAGGAACTCCTATTGTTTATCCTTTCTAAATGTAATAGTTTGCATCTACTAACCCCAAATCCCCAGGCCATCCCACTCCCTCCCCCCTCCCCCTTGGCAACCACAAATCTGAGAAACAGCCATTTTCGTTGTGCTTAAGACACTCGCTCACAGTATCACAAACTCAGCACACCTGTGCATAGCTTTGTGCTGTCTTATAAAACAAGGTCTTTGAGTTTGAAATGGTAGACTCTCAAGCTGGCACTGGCCTGCAGTGAGTGTTGCAGCCAGGCAAACATGCTAGCAGGCTCTAAAAGAGGGGGAAGATAGATTACCTTTGTCCCTGGGGTCAACGTCTCTTCTTCAGGGTTCCTTTCCCCCGCCCTGCTTCCTGTTGTCCCCCAGCCATTCACCATGAGCAGAGCTTACCCTGCTCTCATATACCTCATGTCGAGACCTTGCATAGAGGTGGTGACCCAATTCGGCATGGGGGAAACCGAGGCCAGTTGGACATGAATGGTTGGGGGTGGGGTGGTCAGGCGTGGTTTGGACCAGGAAGATCCCAGAAGCTTTGGTGCAGAAACCAAGGAACACATTAACTCTTGTGCTCAAAAGGAGGCAGTGGGTCAGAAACCAGGTGAAAAAGTTAGCAAAACACTGGGGCAAAACATCCAGGAATGGGAGAGCTGACAACTGAACTGAGGCCAGGATTTCTGCTGGACCAGTGAATAAAATAGGTACCATCTGTAAAGTGCTAAGCTGGTTCACCTGGTTGGTGGGGCCGTTTTCAGAGCATCAGAAGAAAAGCTGATAACTTTCTAGGTGGAGATGGGCACACAGGGCCTTTCAAAGATACTGCTCATATTCCTTTCTCTATGCTGTGAATGCAAGCGGTCGTTTTATTGCTATTTTTTTTTTTTTTTTTTTTTTGCCTTTTTTTTCTTTTTTTGGCCGCGGGTTTTT
>PVHT020000022.1:5088461-5187573 GCA_004024745.2 Catagonus wagneri
CAGCGCTGATGGGAGGGACCAGATTTTTCCCAGAAATGGCCACCTCCAGAGAAATGCAGGCTGCTGAATGTCCCGGAGAGCTTCACCTCCAATGCCCTTCCCCCACAACAAGGCACAGTCACCCCTGTTTTCCCAGGAGATCCTCCAGGAATTGCAGTCAGGTTCCACCCAGATTGCTCTGGAGACTGCTTTGCCCTGGCACCCAGTGCACGTGAAAGTCTGTGTGTGCCTTTCAAGAGTGGGGTCTCTGTTTCCCCCAGTCCTGTGGAGCTCCTGCACACAAGCCCCGCTGGCCTTCAATGCCAGATGCTCCGGGGGCTCTTTCTCCCTGTGCCCGATCCCTAGGCGTGGGGTTTTGACGTGAGGCTCAGAACTCTCAGTCCTGTAGCTGAGTCTCTGTGATGCAGTTACTTTCTAGTCTGTGGGGTTTCCCACCCGGGAGGTATGGGGTTGCTTCTATCGCATAATCGCCCCTCCTACCTCTTGATGTGGTCTCCGCTGTGTCTTCTGGAGCAGAGTATCTTTTTTGGAAGTTTACAGTCCATTTGGTTGAAGGTTGCTCTGCATTTGCTTGTAGTTTTGTTGTTTTTTGGGAGAGAAGTTGAGCTCCAGTCCTTCTATTCCGCCATCTTAATCCAATCTCGGTTCACAGATTTATTCTGGAATTTAGTATTTCAGATTTATTTCAATGACTGACCTAGGACTGCCAACCTTTACAATGTAAATAAGGACATCAAAAAAAAAAATCCCACCAATTATCATTTACTATCATCATTTTTAAGAGGAAAGGATATTTTTACCACTGCTTCTATGACTAATTAGGAAGGATATAACACCAAAGACAGAATGATCCTTCCCAAAGAAAAGACAGTTGCAAATGCTAAACTAACAATTTTGCAGCAGAATGAAACTTTGTCACAGGTCAGCATTTGGGGACTTTGGGTTTATGTAAGTAATAGGGTCATCATCAAAATAACTTTTAGTGTAGTGTTATGTGTGAGTCAGGCGTTTGTTCTAAGCATTCTGTGTATATTGACTCATTTACTAACATAAGTGATGAAGTGAAGATGAGGATGATGATCGTCATCATTTTGTGGTGGTGAGGACTGAAGCACAAAAAGGTCGGGTAACTGGCCCAAGGTGGTATAGTCGTCTAACCAAGATTCAAACTTTAGAGTTCTTGTTCCAGCATCTGTACCCCAAACTGCTGGAATATGTTATGGCAGGTTGGCTCAGTGTGGTCCTGGACTGTGATGCTGATTTTGTTAGGGACAGTGAAGAATGAGGTTCATTAGTGTGTCCCAGAAAGGGAAACATGGATTTGACCATGTGAGTGACAGCTTGAGTCAGGCAGTAGTGGTAATCTCTTAATGTGCTTTGAATCAGAAGCATACAAGGCAGGTTATTTTACCAAACCAGCTGGAAATCCCAAAAGTCTGAATATCATTTTTGACTCTCTCTCATCCTCATGACCTGTCAGGCACTGAGTTTTACTAGTTCAACTTCCTAAATATATTTCATGGTTATCTACTTCCATTATCTTTTGTTCTGCCCTACCCGGACCATCGTCATGGATTGCCTTTGTTCATTTTAAATCTCCTAATTGGCCCCCCTGACTCTAATCTTGTTCTTTTTCTTTATTTTGTTTTCCATTTTATTTTTCTTTTCAGGGACATGCCTGTGGCATAAGAATGTTCCAGGCTAGAGGATGAATCAGAGCTGCAGCTGCTGGCCTATGCCACAGCCACAGCAATGCAGGATCCAAGCCGTGTCTGAGACCTACACCACAGTTCACGGTACTTCCGGATCCTTAACCCACTGAGTGAGGCCAGGGATCAAACCCACATCCTCATGGATACTATTTGGGTTTGAAACTTGCTGAGCCACAACAGGAACTCCCTAGTTTTGTTTATCTTGAATCCATTCATTCTGCACACTGAATGGATTTTGTAATACACAAATCTCATGAGGTCATACTTACAATCTCTGAGTTGTTTTCTTCTGCTTTCAGAGCATCTTGATATACATTGCAAGAGCTCCTATTCTTCCTTTCTCTACCCACTTTCCCTTTCTTCTTACAATCCCCAGCCATAATAAATATTATTTTCTCAAAATGCTGTTTAATAGCTATTTGTTGCACAGGTAAAGAAAAATTCACTTTTACCAAGATTTAAAAAAAAAAAAGCATGAAAAGTTATAACAGTTCCCTAGGGTGCTGTATCAAAATGAGTGGCTTGGTACAACAGAAAATTATCATCTCACAGTTGTGGAGGCTAGAAGTCCTAAACTGAAAGACTGGCAGAGTTTCCTCCTGAGGGCTATGAGGAAGAATCTGCTTCATGCCTCCATCCCAGCTTTCGGCAGCTTCAGGCATCCCTTAGCTAACAGATGGCACTGTCCCTGTGTCTTCTCTCTATGCCTGTCTGTGTTCAAATTTACCTTTCTAATAATTGGCTTAGAGTGCATACCAGGGACCTCATCTTATCTTGATTATCTGCAAATACCCTATTTCCAAATAAGGTCACATTTGCAGGTACTGGGGTTTAGGACTTCAGCATCTTTTTAGAGGACACAATTCAACCCATAAAGTATCTTCTCAGAATTATTTCAGAAACTTTGAACATAGATAAAGACATTATTATGAATAGTTTTATCATCCAGCTGTTGGCATTTTGGTTTGTAACCTTACATTCATTTGTTCACACTTTAGGAATCTGGATTAGGAATGTCACTGGGACAGCTCTCCCTTCTCTAATCAATCTGTCAAGAGCTGTTGACTTGGCAATTTTTGCTTACATCACTCAGAAGAGGGCTGGGAACCTAGAATGTTCTCATTACATAAACGTTCTTTGAATGAATGGCTGTAGACACATCATTATAGAGAAGTGGGAGTGTAGCTTCACTTGGGCTAGACAGTTTTCTCAGTGGGCAATAGATTGGGGACAAAAAACACTTGAGTGACAGCAATACACAGCTTTTTTTTCACATTGCTTCTTCCAGATACCATCCTCATGACTTTTATGAAAGTTATATACTCTTGCGAGAAAATAATATTCATATTTCCATCATTTTATCAAGAGGCTGTTTATTTTGGCTTTAACTGAAAATGAAAATTCAAGAAAACGTAAAGTGTAGCTGGGACAGATAAAAGGACAATTAGATTTTTCTTGGCCGGCTTCCTTTTAAAGCTACACCTTTAAATTCTTTTTCCTCTTTTCTATGTTCTACCCCCTTTCTTACTTTTGTTTTCTTTCTTTCCTTCCTTCCTTTCTTATTTCCTTTCCTTTCCCTTCCTTCCTTCCTCTTTCTCTCTTCCTCCCTCCCTTCCTCTCTCTTTCTTTCCTTTCCCCTTCCTTCCTTCCTTCCTTCCTATCTTTCTTTCTCCCTCTCTTCCTCTCTTTATTCCTTTCTTTCCCTCTTTCTTTTCTTTCCTTTCTTCCTTTCCTTTCCCCCTTTCTTTCTTGCCTTCTTGCTTGCTTTCCTTCCTGCCTGCCTCTCTCTCCTTTCTTTCTTTCCCTTCCATGTACACATGAGCCAGTCTCTGCTGCTTATACTTTCAAACACCACAGGACCAACAGATAAAAATGTGCTAGGACTAGGGCAAGGGCTGGATTTGCTTGGAGCAAACTGGGGCAGTTGTGCAGAGCCCTGATCGTTGAGGTGGAGGAGGCCATGAGATTGGAGACTAGAGAACACACAGGAGACAGCAAATATGTGTAGAGTTTTGATGGCTTTTCCCATCCCTGCTCAAAATGACCTAAAGTGCTTATCTGTCATGGTGCCTTAACTTTCTGTGGCTGATCTTTTAACAAACATATTGGAACCCCTATGCTCCTGAGAAATTCTATGCTTAGTCTAAATGAAATGGTTTTTTCAGTGCTTTTGGTTATCCAGCACTGCACATTCCTGTGTGCTGTCTCCATTTCTCCCCCTTCCCCAAGCCCTCCTCCCAAAAGCTGTTCGGGCCAGGCTTTGCTTTCCTGTGTGTGAAAACTGGTCTTAAACAATGAGGCCCAGTGGGAATTCCCTGGTGGCTCAGAAGTTTAAGGATCCAGCGTTGTCACTGCTGTGGCTCTGGTTACTGCTGTGGTGAGGGTTTGATCCCTGGTCAGGGAACTTCCGTATTCCATGGGTATGGCCAGAAAAAAATGAGCCCCAACAAACCATGCTTCCCAGCATTCTCTCCCTTATGTGGTTCCCTCCCTTTGAACCTAGAGGGCTGGGCACATGGCTTGCTTGAAACCAATAGACTGATTGAAACGACAAATGACACTGTGACTTCAAAGGCTATCATGACGGGCCTTACATCTCTTGGAAAACTTGCTTTTGGGATGCTTCCTCTCAGAGGCCAGCCATCATGCTGTGAGAAGTCCAAGCTACAGGAAGAAGCCACCTCTAGTTATTCTGGTTGACAGCTAGGATCACCTCCCGGCATGTGAAGGTGCCACCCTCGAGGTCCATCCAGTCCACCCTTCAGATGACAGCAGGACTAATTGGCATCCAATTATAGGACACAGGGGGCCCTGAGTGAGAAGTGCCCCTCTGAGCCCAGTCAATCTGCCAAGCTATAGGAGATAATAATAAACTGTTTTTAAGTCAGTAAGTTGGGACATCATTTGTAGGCAGCAATTTTTAACAAGAATGCCTCTCGTGGCCACAAGACCTGCATACATGACTTAGCATACCCAGGCTTGGCCAATAAGACAGTCCACCCAGATTTTAAATCTAACATAAATGACATAAAGATGAAGGGACAGTGGAAAACTTATCGTGGAAGCAGTGGTGGCTGCAGCAACATCCAATGTCCTGGGCAGAAACAGTGAAGTCTGCTGCATGGAGCAGTGGTTGGTGCTGGCGGCAGCGTGCTTCTCCCATGTTTCTAAGCTGTGAATTTTGGCTCTTTTTTCTGGCTTCCCAATGTCCCTCGTTTCCTCCTGCTTTCTGTGCCCAATTCTTCAGATTTCCTGGGAATTCTGTGAAATTCCCTCTACTCCATTCCTTGCTTTTCTGCTCAAAAATGCCAGGGTTGGCTCCTAGTTGATAATCTTATTATTCTTGGTCGTTTCTGGAAGTGACTGGCTAATTGGAAGCCTACTCTTTGAAATCTTGTATTTTCATGCTGGGAAGGCAGATGGGATATTTAGAAGTGGCTCAAAACTATTGGACGGGAGGGATCGTGGTGGAGGGAATGTGGGTTGTAGCTTCAGAACTGCACTCAGTTCACTGTGTTGATCATCAGCATGTTGCTTCTTCTCTGTGGATTCCAGTTTCCTTATTTTTTACAGAGGAGAGTTGAACAGCACTAGGTGGCTCCTAACACTCCTTTCAGCTCAGAAGCTTTTCAAGCTTCCCCGTGTTGTTAATTTTTGGCAGATGTTATCTCCCAACATTGCCAAGAAGCAGAGATCCGTGTCATCTCCTGTGGACTCCTTTACCCTCAGGATGACCCTAGGAACCTGGGCAGGGCATATTACAGTTGCTTAGTAAATGTTATTCAGTGAGCAGCTGAGTGGTGCTTTACTGGGTGCCGAGGGTTAAAGATAAACTGTTTCCAGAAAGGCACAGAAAAATCCTTACAACACTTGTGACAAATATTTGTTTTAGAGACTTGGTTGACTATCTTTAGTGACCCAGAAGGGGGACACTCTGGTGAACCAGGTGAGAAGTGGGTGTTGGTAACTGTGTGTATGTATGTTTGTGTGTGTGTACACAAATGTGTAAGAGTTAGGGAGAGGAGTCATTGCAGAGGTCACCTTTTAGCTGGAGAAGAAGAGGAAGGGAGGTCTAGGCACAAGAGTGAGATGGCCCCAAAGACCATGGGATTGTTTGGAGAACAACAAGCTCATTGTGGCTGGGATTCAGGTTTTCTGGAGGAATGGGTATGAGAAGCAGTGGGAGATGAAGCTGGGGTTGGATCATAAAGGGCCTTGCAGAACAAGTGAGGAGGTTAGACCCTCTCCTGTGGACAAATGGTAGACATAAAATTTTTAAATGCTGAATGGTATTGGATCAGGTCAAAACTGCAAGGAAGGTTTTTTTTTGGGGTCAGATTGTGGCAGTCAAGGGCAGCGTCTTCTTGTCTATAGCCCAAAACAGGAGACACTTTTTATGTTAACATCTGGACAGAAGTTGATAAAATGACCCAAATCTACCTCTTCAGGAGCCAGAGTTCAACTTCTGAAGCTCCAAGGGATTAAGGAACTTCATGGAACAAGATAACCAATTTCTGTTGGTACAGGTACATATTTTACTGGCTCTTTGTGAAAGTGAGACCAAGGAAGAACATGAATCAAAGTATCAAATATTTTAAAGCACATGCGGATTAAGTTGGTGAAAGGTAAATTTTTTCTCCTTCATGAGTTATGTCATCTTTTAAAAAATTAGAAACCTTACCAGGAGGTTTTTTTGAATTCTTAAAGTCCACATACACGTGGTCAAAGTGATAAAAGACATGTGTTCTTATCTGAAGGCAGTGACATCTTAAAAGGTTTCCTTTGTTAGAGTTAAACTTGCATGTCAAAAAATTATGCTCTGCATACAATTGATTCTCTATTTATTCAATGTTAGTTTACAGTGATGTTGATACAAAGCGAGACAGCACACTTTTAAATTCTAAACTACAATTGTTGGACAAGAATCTTGACAGTGCCAGACTAATCTCTCCTGATTGGTGCTCTGTTGATACGGGCTGACAACATAAACCCAGGCTGGAATATTCTAATCCATCACCTGGCGTAAGGCATATTTTACCTTGGGTTTTAAGGGCTTTATGTGTCTGTGTTTCAAAGTGAGTGTTCGTAGGGGCATGAATGTTCCAACTTGCTACCATCTCTTTATAAGGAGGGATCACAACGGGCAATCTTGAAATTAAAGAAATAGCAACATGCCTCTATAGAGGTGTCTGTACTTTCATTCAGAAACACATTTACCCTTGTCATCTTTGAAATCTGTCCCTTGTATTATGTTCCACAACATGATCTCCATCACATGGAAAAATCTGGGCCTAGATAAAAATCTTCACACAATGGCTTGTACCAGAATACTTTTCCTCTTTAACAGTCCTTTGTATGTTGGTGGAAATGGAAGAAACCAGACATGATGAAGACAAGTCATCCCACTGTGTCCTCTCTGAGGTCATGAGCTGCCTAATCCATGAGTATAACACAATGGTGGTGGTTTCATGCCACTAAATGTGGGGAGATTTGTTATGTGGCAATAGTTAAGTAGACCAGTTATTACTCTTGGTCCCTGAGCAGTCTTGGATAAGGGGCCTTAACGTTATTAAAGCTCAATTTTTTCATCTTTAAATAGGGTTAATGATACAACATGTTGAGTACCTTTAACTTGGCAGACATTTGTATACACATAAGTACATATATTTGTACAGTGGACCCTTGAACAATGAGTTTGAGCTTCATGGATTTGAAATCCATTTATGCATGAAACTTTTTTCACTAAATACATACAGCACTACTACTTCATCTGTGGTTGGATGAATCTGTGGATGCAGAACCCCAAGTATAGAGGGCTGGCTGTAAAGTTACACGTGGATTTTCAACTGTGTGAATCATGGGTACCCTTAACCCCTACATTTTTTAAGGGTCAACTGTGGATTGTATATCCACATATGTTAATACACATTTATCCATATATAGATGGGTTTACATTTTGATTATTCTCAGTATTCATAGTAGTTCTATAACGTTGCTGAGCACTCCGAATTAGCAAATGGTAAGGTATTGTTTCTAGAGGAAATACAGGGTCATAATATTTTTGCCAGCCAATCAGTATATAACCTTGTTTTATGTTTCTATTTAAAGATTCCTTATCTAATATGTTTATTTGGCTCATTGACAGTGAACTCAGCCAGTGACACACTAACTTATATCTGAATGGTGCTTATCTAATGTGTATTTTTTCTGTAAGGCACCTGATGGCCTTGCACTTAAGATCACTAGGCAGACTTGCAGTGCTATGCTTGGTGGGGGTGGGGAGCATTTTAAATGGGAAAATGACAGACATAAAGGAGAAAAGCCTGGCACTAAGTACACCCTGAAAAGATAACTTGTTTTTGGTAGGAGAGCTGAAGTAAGAAGACAGAGTGTGTCCTTGTTTGGCCTCCGCTGGGACGTGTGCTTTGGGGGACCTGCTGATGTACATGAATGGCTATGGAAGTACCCTAAGTGTTGACTTTGGGGTTGCAAATTTCGGTGAGCAGGATTTTCAGATGCAGAATCTGTGATCATGGGGATCAACTGTGTATATTCTCTCATTTAATTCTTTGTTGGGTAGGATTAGATGCCCGTATTCTTGCTTTTCCATCAGGCTCCTCCACCACTGCTGTTTAACTTTAGAAATGTTAAATGAGATGCATGTAACAGAAAGATGTTATTTGAGATACCAACTGTTCTTTTGAATTGTTTCAGGCATGATTTTCCTTTATCTTGCCAGAGGCATCCATTTGTTTAAGAGATGACAGCATCTTCTTCTTTTTCTTTTTTTGGTCTTTTTAGGGCCACACCCATGGCATATTGAGGTTACCAGCCTAGAGGTCAAACAGGAGCTATAGCTGCCGGCCTATACCACAGCCTCAGCAATGCCAGATCTGAGCCATATCTGCAACCTACACCACAGCTCATGGCAGCGCTGGATCCTTAACCCACTGAGCCAGGTCAGGGATCAAACCCACAACCTCATGGTTCTTAGTCAGATTTGTTTCTCCTGAGCCACCATGGGAACGCCTACATATCTTAATTAAAGAAATATTTTATGGCTAAAAGATGTTAACCGTCATCTGACAATGCAGGGTTACCACAACCTTCAGTTTGTAAAAACTATGATATCTGCGAACTCTAATAAAGCAGAGTGCCCATAACAGCAACCATAACTTTATCATGCATAGTAGTTGCCAGATATTATTCTGTGCTTTGTATACATTAATTTCATCCTCACAATAGCCCTACAAGAGAGAACAATTATAATATGAACCCAGGCAGCCAGATCATCTTTTGCTGTTCACACTCAGGCCTTACGGTTAGTTTTTGACTTGCAGAGTAAGACTTTATTAGTCCAGAGAAAAACAGTATGCTTAACTGAGGCAGTATTAGAGAAGGAATTCCTCAATTTCCTTGCTCCCACAACAAGATCTTAGCCTGATGGTGAGGGATTGTCTTTGCAATGTGCAGAGACCACCCCTTTACTTTAAGGAGTAGTTTCTCCCTGAAGAAAGAGGATGCTTTGTGGGGCAGTGCAAATAGATGGGAGAAAAAACATGCCCCTTCTTCCTTGCTCGTCTGTGGGGAAGGGAGACAGAGAGAGGCAGAAGCAGAAGAGGATTTATTCACTTGGGTTATGGCTCTATACTTATTACCCTGCTACCCATCTAGGTCAAAGTTCTGAAGAAGGGACATGTTAGTTACCTTGTGAGGGAAATGGAAAGGAGGAAACTTGTGGGAAGTCAACCTAACTGTAGGAAACTATCGGAAGAAAATCATCACCATGGTGGGGTCAGGCAGAGGAAGACTGGAGCCCGGGTCCTCACGTACAGCCTCGCAGGTTGTAGACTGCACTATTCCACAGGCCATGTGCACTTAGACTTCAGTCAAAATGCTGTGTCTTCTAGAGTTGTGCTTTGTGGTGGCCCTGGTCTGACTTGGCTTTCTGCTGTCTGTTTTCACTCCTATGTGTGTGTGTGGCATGGCAGTGTCCAGAAACTCCCCTATGCCGCGTGGAAGTACATGGATGGTGGCTGATAGGCCCAGCCAGCAGCACTAACAGAATGCATGTTCCAAGCCTGCAGAGGCAGAAACTAAAAGCTTCAGGATAACTCCCTGGAACAGAAACCCAGTGGGAGTCAGGTGCAGACCTCAGAGGGATGTGCTGGACTGGTGAGAGCACAAGGAGGGCCGGTTGAGCATAAGGGCCCTGCCAGGCCTGTTGGAACCCAGAGAAGTGATCCCAGATTCACTGCCCACGGACTCTCAGGAAGTCTCCACAGCATGAGCAGTGGCCAAGCTGCCACAAGGACCTACTGCTTCAGGGCGCTGAGTGGAGTACTATGCTTTGGGATATAAAAATGAAAAAATTATAGGCCTTGCCTTCGAGTTCCTCATAGGTTCATGGGAAGGGCAGGCTGTAATAAATCAATGCAAATAGAGTTTGATAATCTGCCCTAAGAAGTGTGCCTCAATTAGTGGGGGGAGACAGTGTAGAGCACAATCAGTTGCATTGGATGGAGAAAGCAAGAAAGACTTCACAGGAGTGCTGATGCCCTCATGGGTTTTGGAGTATGATGGGGAGTTTGTTGGACCCATTAGACAGGAAGGGACTTGATGGAACATAAAAGGCCCAGTATATGCGAAGGCCTGGGGATGTGAGAGAATCTGGGCTGTCCAGGCTTGAATAGGATCCATTTCCTGGATTTAGAAACAGTATGTGTGTGCTTGGGTTCGATTCTTTGAGCTCATGGTCTGGGTATTTTTAGTAAATGTAACTTTGAGTTTGTATTTTGTAAGTGAGGTCGTTGGGACAATAGGGCATATACTAGGGGCTTGGGGTGGTGACTTACCAGTGGTGTCACCTCTCAGAGCATCCCTAGCAGGAAATCTTGGCCACCTGTTCCCCTTCTCCTGGCTCACTGGGTCCTTCCTTCCTCCAGCTGGGGACCGTTGCCTCCCTCTGTCCCAGTGTGGGTCTGGGTGTTGGTGCCCAAAGGACTGGGTAGATGGATGTGTCCTACGTCTTGCAGCAGGGCATGATGGTGGCTGTCCCTGTGCGGGCAACACAACAGTGCATTTTTCAGGTCACCTGGTGACGATTAGCCTCTTGACCATACCGGATCCGGATACCTAGTGCATCCTAGCCGTGGCTGTCTACCACGGATTGAGGTAGCAGGCCCTGGCAAGGAGAAATGCCTAGCCTGACTTCTGAGACCAGGGCTGCAGTGTAACATCTCATCTCTGCCCTGATGGAAAGAGAAACTGAGAGCCAGGGGCCACACATGCTCCAAGTCACCATGATGCCTCTAAGGGTTTGAAATCCCTGAAAGTATTGCCCTGCCTGAGGGAGTACAACATTAAATAACACGAAAGACCATAGCAGGTCAAGAGAGAGATTGTAGAACATAGAAAGAAAATGTCTTTTATTTCAGAACTTTTAATGATAACCCCCCCCCCCCCCATGAGAACTGGGTATAGGGCAATGAATGAATGAAAAGGAAAAAAGGAATGGGAGGTGACAGCTCTGAATATAGACCCCAAGCCATGGTATCTTCCTGTCCCCTGTTTGGGTGTTAACTGACATTACTGCACAGGAATCCTGGTTTCTCATTTAACAAATGAATAAAGTTCAGAACAGTGATTCTAGTTCACCTGGAAAACTGATGAGAGAGCCAGTATCAGAGGTCCCAGCTCCACGATTCACCCTGTTGTTAACCCTGGAGGCACCTGCTCGTTCGTAATCCTCCATGGCCAGAATGATGTAAAAAAACGAAGGTTAATGGAAAGGGAAGGAAGGACTGTGACTTATTGCATCAGGCATGTGTTAAATCGTACCCTAGCGGTCTACAAGTTCATACATCTTCCAAAGCAGGTCATTTACTCGCAGGCAACTGAGAGAAAAGAATATGGGGTCATAAGACATTAGCACTAGGGCTGGGCGGTGGAGCAGGAAGCCTTTGGAAGTATATAGCCCAACTTTTAACAGACAGTGAAACTGAGACTCAGGAGGTGAAATGACTCACCCAGAGTCACAAAGCTACTTGCATCCAGAGCTGGACTTGACGTGGTTCTCTGACCTTAAGGCCAGTGCTTATGTAGCTCTCCTGCCTCTGAGCCCAATTGCTAATAAAGGTGACCATAAGTCTTGTGGCAGTGAATCCATTTGGCATTTGTATAGTACTTTACCTTCATAACTTTGGAGGTTTGTTTTTGTTTTTTGTTTTTGTTTTCGGTCTTTTTTAGGGCCATACATGCGGCATATGGAGATTTCAGGGGTCAAATTGGAGCTGCAGCCGCTGGTCTACACCACAGCCACAGCAACGCCAGAACTGAGCCATGTCTGTGACCTACACCACAGCTCATGGCAATACTAGACCCTTGAGTGAGACCAGGGATCACAACTGTGTCTGCATGGATGCTAGTCAGATTCGTTTCTGCTGAGACAGGACAGGAACTCCAGAGCGTTTTTTTTTCCCTCCTCCTCTAGGCAAGCAACTTCAGTGGCTTCCTGTCAGTGCAGACCAATGTTTTAAGGATGAAATGTATTAATAAAGCATATAAAATTTGTCCCCATCAGCAGGGATTCCTACTTTGGTTCTGAACACAGGCAATAAGAAATCCAGTCACTTCATCCTGAAGTGTGACTGTCCTAGTCTTGCAGAGGTAACAATACGTTGACACAATGAGCCTGGTGGTTGCTTGAATTAGGATACAAAGGACCTGCTGGTGTGGGCCAGTGAGACCTGAGAAAGGAGCGTACTTTCCTGAATAGCCTTGCAAAGGAAGAAATTGTCCTGGCAAATAGTTTATTTCCAATATGGTATATTTTTTTTATAATCTAGGGTAGTTTTTCTTCCTGTCTAGGGCCAATGTTTTCCTCCAATGGGTCAAAATAAGTCTTGGACACTATGAGGACAGCCTCAGAAATCCCAAGTCAAAGGAGTGGATGGATAGGTGCTAAAGTGAGAGGTACAGTAGAATACATTATTTTTTCCAAAAGAATACTCTTCTCCTTGACAACTGTGTCTGTTAATAAGGTCTTAGCTACTTCTGGGATCCCAAATGAGGTGGACATACTTGCTTACACCTAAGGATATTCTTTCATTGTTGGACTCATTTCCGGGATTGAGACTTGGGAGCAATTATGTGTCATACCCCGTGTCCCCACTTGGAAATTTGGAGTTGGCTAGTTTCATCCTTGGCCCTACTCAAGCTCCCTTGATCCCTTTTTATCATTTAACATCCTGTGGTGATTGTATATATTGCACCCTTGATAGAAGTGTTATGACTTGGAGAGGATTTGGGGTCCTGTCAATCAAAAATTTCATTTTAAAGATGGGAAAGGAGGAGGAAACCAGAGAAATTTAGGCACTTATTCCAAGTGCCCCTGTTTGTCAGTGGCAAGTCTGGGGGTAGAACCCATGTTTCTTTCCAAGATACCATGCTACCTGAACAATGACTAAAGCATAACTTATAATAATTGCAGGAAACTCTTAAAACAGTAGAGTTGATTTTCAGGAATAGAATTTGTTTTGGAGAAGCTGCTGTTGTGGCTTAGCAGTTAAGAACCCCTCTAGAATCTATGAGGATGCAGGTTTGATCCCTGGCCTCGCTCAGTGGATTAAAGATCTGAGGTTGCCATAAGCTGTGGGATAGGTCTTGGATGTGGCTTGAATATGGCATTGCTGTGGCTGTGGCGCAGGGCTGCAACTATGGCTCCAATTTGACCCCTATCCCAGGAACTTCCATATGCCACAGGTGCAGCTCTAAAGAGAAAAGAAAAATGTTTTGGAAGCCTCATTTCAATAGGATTCTCATGAAATCTGGTACCTGATAGCCACAGTACCCTTTGGATCCATGCCATGGTATTACTGTGAATATGAATTGGACAGGTGGCTTGGCTTGTTGATTCTGCAGTTAACAGAAAGAAGAGATATCTTTTCAAGGGTAGGACCTTGTCTTATTCATTATTAACATCCCAGTGTCCAGAATAGTGTCCAGCATAAAGCATCTATTCAGACTGTTCATGGGTTTCTGGGGTAAGTCAGTAAAAACTTTGGTCTCTCTCTCACATTTTCACTGACTACTTAAATGCTATTGACTAGACGATGTGCTTTTGAGGAGAGTATTTCAGAGCAAAGAGAACATCAGCGAAAAAATGGATGTATTGCTTTTTGATCTAGCAGAATTCATCTAACTCATCTGAACCTGAGTTTCCTTATATACAAGTCAGACTAGATCACCAAATTTCCTTCCTGTGCTAACATTACCTGATCCTCCTCAAAAAGCATGAGCTTTTCAATAATACTTTTGATTGAGACATTTTATGTTTATCTGTGTGTGTTTGGCTTGCTCTGTAGACATAATATATGGGAAGGTGGTTTTTAGTTTGGAAAAACAAATGCACATGGGATTTAATGAATCTCCAATGATGTAGACTAATCATTTCTTCTTGGTTTATTGAGTAACAGTAATAATTCCACTTGAAAAATCAAAAGCTTTTTAGTAGCTTATAGAGAAAAAATATAAAAATGAATCCCCAGTTAAGTTAAAATGAAATTAGAAGGTGGTATTTGTTTAGTTTTAAGGCATATTATGTCTTATTCTTCTGTCTGCCATAAACCACTGTACAGTGACAAACAAGATACCATATTGCTTTTTGTGCTAAAGCTGAAGATACTGTAACTTGTGTTCAGGGTGTCAGATTGGGCTCAGGCTCCAGGAATTGATTTATAACTTGAGGTGAAACCATGAAACCACATGGTCTGTTGTCTGAGAATAAGTATGACCAATTGCACCTGTATTCCTCAAAGAAAAAGCTACTAAAATCTCAACTCAGCATACTTTTACTCTCAGTAGTATTCAAAAGATATTAATCATACACTCCTCCATGGAAATAATTCATTTAAGGAAAATTGACAACACTTTGATATATTTCTCCATAGTGTAAGCAATAGGGGTCCAGGAATCGGAGACTTTTAAGACTGGGAAGAGACCATTGAGTTCAACCTCCTTATTTTGTAGGTAAGAACACTGAGACACAGGTAGGTTAAGGGACTTGCTGAAGGGCACACAGCTAGTTTGAAAAACAGTCAGCAATAAAACCTGTCTTCTAATGCCCAGTCCAAACCTCTCTACATCCTTGAACTCCTGCATGTAACAATTACTTCAGTCCTAAGGTTCATCTGCCATATACTGTTTCCTATGCGACGAGGATTTTATATGCTTCAAGTCATTTAAACCTCAAAGTAACTCATTTGAATGTTGAGGACACTGGTCTAAGAGTGGTTCCTAACATTTTATTGTCCCATGGTAATAAGCAGTGGGACCAGGGTAGAAATATAGGCAAATTATTTTGGAGCCCAAGTAGGATTTGCCAGTAAGCTAAATTTGAATTTCAGATGAGCAGCACATAACTTCTTAATACAAGCGGTATGTCCCAGATGCTACATGGGACAATTCAGATTTAACTGATTATCCTATCCTTTCATCTGTTAAATATGGGAGCTTCAGTTTAAGCTATCCCAGGGTTCTGTATCTCATGGTTGTTTCCTGTCCATGGCTTTGAGAAGTACACAAGGGTCATTTTTTGTGCTGCCATTTCTCTGACCTCATCATATCTTGAAATTGAAAGCATGCTTTATCACTAGTTTGAACCTAAGTCCATTGGGAACTTGGGCTGAGAGAAGAGATCTCACTGGCAGTAAGGTGGGGTAGAATGTTTCTGGGTATTGGATTTCATAGGTACTAGAAGCAGTACTGAGGGCAGTATTGGGCTAGCAATATTCAAACTTGGATGGTGTCTTTCTCTGATTACGATTTGCTCAAGTTTTTCATTGGCTTTACTTTTCCCCTGGTTTCCCCAAGATAATAATTTAATGGTGAACTGGCCACATGACCTCTTAGGTTATGCAACTTCACTCTAGGACATGGGGCTGGGAGTGTTAGTAAAGGAGAAATGTTTAGGTCAGGCAGTTTAAGACTCTTGCTTCTTTATTGTGTCCCTAGGAATGCATTCTCCCAGAGTGGGGAGAAGAATTTTTCTCCTGATCTCCTCTTTTTTCCAGTCTACCTTGTACTGACATCTACACCGAGTCAGAAGCCAATGAAAACATATCCCAGGAATTCAGGGAAATTTCACCATTAGGAAACTCCTTGTTAGAATTCACTGTGTGCCCACCATGAGATCATCTCACTTGACATAAAATAAGCATTTATTAAAATGTAACACCCATTCCCATTAAAACAACACTCAGTAATCTAAAAGTAAAGGGTAGTTTTCTTAACTTGCACAAAAAGTATATTTAAGAAAACTGTAGTCGGCAACACACTTATGAAATATTAGCAACATTCCCATTAAAGTTAAGAAGAAGGCAAAGATTCAGTATTTTTCTGGAGGTACCCATCAGTGTAGCAAGTGGGGGAAAAAAGTAATGAGAGAAAACTGCATTTACATACCAGCTAACTGCTTAGTAAGAAAATCCCAGACAATAGGAGATTATTAGAATTAAAAACGGAGTTTAGGACTGTGTCCAGCTATAAGATTAAAATGTGTTAACAGATAACGTTTTTATTTTTTAACAATGAACAGAAGAAAAACTCCATTCAACAGCAAAAAAGAAAAAAATCCTCAAATATCTTGGAATTAACTAGATAGAGAAATGTAAGGCTTATATGAGGAAATGTTAGGTTTATATGAAGAAATGGTAACAACCTTCTTGAAGGACAAAAGAGAGGACCAAACAGAAGAACACTTTCAGATAAGAATACTGTGTAGATACAAATGTTCTTCTATCCAAAGTAAGCTTTCAAATACCAACGATTATCCCAACACAATACTTTATGAAACCTCATGAAGTGACAATAATAATAACAACAACAACAACAATAACAAACTTTTACAAACCAATAAGAAAAGTAGACCAACACTTGGGAGATATGTAAATTAAAAGCAGCACTGAGCTGCCATCATGTGTCTGTCAGGTGGTGATAGTATGGGAGACATGGGGAATCATACACAGTTGTTGGATCTGTAAATTGGTACATATCTTTTTTTGAGTTCAACTTGACTGGGGCTGAGATTTAAATGTAAGGAAAACTGGATATTCACGTAAGAATAAAATTGGATCCTTACATCATTCACAAAAAACAACTCAAAATAGACTTAAGACTTGAATGGAAGCCCTAAAGAACTCCTGTAGAACTCCTAGAATAAAACATAGGGAAAAAGATTTTTGACTCTGGTCTTGATGATATTTTCTTGGGTATGATATTAAAAAGCATAGGCAATGAAGCAAAAAAAAAAGATTTCAAATTAAAGTAAAAAGCTTTCACTTAGCAAAAGGAACAATCAACAATGTGAAGAGGCAGCCTACAGAATGGGAGAAAAATTTGCAAATCATGTATCTGATAAGGGGTTGATATCCAAAATATATAAGGGACTCCTACAACTCGATAATGGAAAACAATCTGATTAAAGAATAGGAAAAGGGGCTCTGTCTTTCCCAACAAGGACATCCAGAAGGACAAGAGCCACATGAAAAGATACTCAAAATCATTAATCATATGAGAAATGAAAATAAAAATCAGCACGAGAGTACTTCACACTCAACAGAATGACAGTTATGAAAAAGACGAGATACAGTGTTGGTGGGATGTGGAGAAAAGGCAACCCTTGTGCAGTTTGTGGGAATGTTAATTGGTGGAGCTACTATGGGGAACAGTATGGAGATTCCTCGAAAAATGAAAAATAGAACTACCATGTGATCTGGAACTACGATGTATACATCCAGAAACGAGACTGCTAGATCACATGGTAGTTCTATTTTTCATAGTGTGTGTCTATATATATGAATATATATATATATATATATGAATATATATATGGATGGAAGGAAATGAAAATAGGAACTTCAAGAGATATTTGCACCCCCATGTTCATTTCAGCATTATTTACAAAGGGTGGACCTTGAGGTCATTATGCTAAGTAAGTTAGGTCAGACAAAGAAAGAAAATATTGTATGATAACACTTATACATGGAATCTAATAAAAAAGCCAAACTCACGAATATAGAGACTAAATTGGTGGTTAAAAGTGGCTACAAAGTGAGGGAAATCGGGAGATGTTGGTCAAAGTGTACAAACTTTCAACTATAAATTACGTTCTGGGGATCTAATATATAGCATGGTAACTATAGTCAGTGTTACTGTTCACACTTGAAAGTTGTTAAAGAGTAGACCTAAAATATTCTCACAGCACCAAAAATTTATAACCTTACTGTGGTAATTATTTTGTGATATATATGTGGATCAAGCCAGAATGGCTTACACTTTAAACAATGGTATGTCACTTATATTTCAATAAAGCTGGAGAAAAAAAGGTTCAATGAAAAAATTCTTTTAAAATTTAAAAACATGTAAAGGTGAGAAAAAAGCATAATACAGACGACAAGTATAACATTTAAAAATAAAATGCATATATATATATGTGTACAGTGTATGATATACCTACATGCACGTACAGGTTCATGTGTAGAAAAAATGTGGACAAACACATTCTGAACTGTTTATAGTGGTTACTCCAAGAGTTTAGGAGACCAGAGTGATGAAACCCAGAGTTTTCTTCCAATATACTTCTATATCATCGGAATACTTTATCATAAAAATATTGAAAAATGGAACTCAAAATTAAGTTGTGTTCTATTTTAATATTTGAGGTTTCAAGGATTGGAATGGAATAAGAATAGAATTAGCATGTGGTTAGTTTCTTTTAATATCTTACATGTCCTTGAACAATGAGAGAAATAAGAACAAACCTGTCTTTAAATCATGACCCTCCATTTGATATCACATTTGTCTCTTCAGTGACACCTTCTTGCCAGAGCCTGGTAAACAAACGGGGCTTCGTGGATTCTTCTAGAATCAGAGGAGGCGGGACCGAAGTTTCCCACAAACTCTTGGTGAACCTTGTAAAATATTGGCTCTTCTACAGTTTGAGAAAGTTGTGACTTCCATTTGTCTTTCATATTCTAAATATTTTCTGTGATTTAAAGCATTCATCGCTTCCTTTTGCTGTCAAGGAAATGAAGGAAATGCATTTCAGTAGCACTTTCCTGAATGCACTTATCTGTAGCTACTGCTATAAATATGTAGTGATCAGATTTTCCTAGTGCCCAATAAATCAAGATCTTTGGCCAGAACTTCGCTTGTGTCCTGCGAAGATATAGTCTCCTCCCTAAGTTATACTGTGAATTTTATAGTAACTTCTTTCCCCAGGGACAGAAAGTAACCAAAGGTAAATGTGGGTTTAAAAAAAGGCTAGTTTCATGGCTTGATTTACAACAGGCTATGGAACATCTGTGTGAACTGGAGGCTGGAGGATGCAATTATGTTTGAGAGTCACTTAGGAGGCACCAATTATGAGCCAGGCTCTGTCTTGGTACAAAGGTAAATGGAAACAAGTCATGGTTGCTCAGGGAGATCAAAGTCTTGAGAGAAAAGCCATATTTGGGCCAAGTCAGAGGCATGGCAATAAGTAGGCTTAAATGGGGGAAATCAAGCTGATTAAACAAACAAAAACTTGATTAAACTTTTTGACTATTCAGTGGCTTTCTCTAAGATGATAGAATGACATCACTGTTGATATTTTGTTCCTTTTGTGAAATATTGTTGACTTGAACTGTAGGTCTTAGAGTACTGATGGGTACTGACCTTAGGTTGCAAGCATTTTAGAAAGCAGAGTATAGGAATTCCTTTTCTACCTCCATTCTTAAGAGTTCCCTGGAAAAATCCTCTTTAACTTAGTACTAGTCAGTTAAACAGAAAAAGTTTCCAGAAACAATGAGATAAGGATGCAAATCTCTTAAACATATGAGCTAAACACACTTAATGGTAGTTGTTTCGGAAGTGTATCTTGCATCTGAGTCACCTGGACGGTTGTGAAAGCAAATTGCTGGGCCCCATTCCCGGAGTTTCTGATCCAGTAGGATGAGGGTGAGGTGAAGAATTTACATTGTTAAGAAGTTCTTGGGAGATACTGATGTGGCTGACCTGGGGATCACACTTTGAGAACCATAGCCTTAAGGCAAGCTGTCTCAAAGAGAACACTGGAGTTCTGGAAAGGAAGTTTATAGTCTGCTGCCAATCAGAGTCAGCTTTGAATTTTGTTCTGTGAGGATCATCTGGGGTCAACTCAGCATGTTCCTTACTCCAGAAACAGAGGTGGGAAGCTTCATTGTTGAATGTACAGGTTCAGACAGCCTGGAGTGGAGAATCTTGGCTCCGTCCTCACTAGCCGTGTAAGCTTGTGGACATAATTTGATCCTTCTAGATCTTAGTTTGTCCATTTGTAAAATGCGAACTATAAAAGTACCTATGTCAGAGGTGCTTGTAGGATTAGATGAGTCAATGTATGTAAAGCATCGAGGAAGAACACTGCCACGTGGTAAACACTTGTCTAGCATTAAATGTTGTTATTCTTTTGCATAACTGGATTTTGTTGTGCTGTAATGAGCCAGGGGTTTTATGTCTTAAATTTGAGCTGGATGCTTGCTTGCGAAGGAAAAGATTTAGTTACGTCCCTACGCTGATTGGGATCTAGGCATACATTTTAACGTGGGTGGGAAATCTACTCTTAAAGGACCTTTTTGTCACAATTTGCCTTGATGTGGAGCCACAAGCTTCTTGAGCCATGTCTGCAAACCTTTACAAAACTCTCAGTTCACACTCCAGAGCAGGTTTTATAGGTTCTCCATATTTTGGAATCCTCTTTCGGTTGAGACTCTTTTTGCTTTTGGTATAGCCTCAGAGTCCAAGGAAGTGCTTTTCCACTTTTAACTGATGTTTAAAATTTTCTAATTTTTGGCCATTTTTAACAATAATGAAAGCACTTTATTCCTGTTTTTTAATCACTACAGGGAGTTTTCTGGACATGCCTAAATGGAGAGTGTTTTATAAATGTAAGTTTTATTACTGGTCAGGAATTGTGAGGCCAGCAGATGAGGATATGATTGAGAAGATTGTCCCAGTTCCCAAGAGGAGGGAGCGCCCCCACTCCATGCAAGGCTACCTTGGGAAGCACCAGAGTTGGTCAGGAGGCAGAAGGAACAAGGAAAAACTGTGTTTTCCACGGGAAAAGCAAGACAGTGTAAGTAGATTCAGGGTTGTCTGGTGTGAATAATTTCAGTGGGCTCTAGGGAGAAGGAGCTATCTCTATTATCTGATATCTGACGCAGGGTGATTAGGGTGAATGGATAGTGACTTGGCTGAGGGAGCCCTAATGGAGGTAGTTGGGGTTACCTCCCTTTGGACAGATGAAATGTGTACACCCTACAACACCCTACAGCTGTTGGCTGTCTTTAGATATTAGCTGACCGTGGAAGGGGTAGTCCCTCCCTAGTCACTGAGGCCCCAGATACCAGAGCATCAAGAATACAGAAAATAAGAATATGTAGTTAATACAAAGAAGGAATTTCAAAGCCACTTTGAGAAAAAATTTAGTGTGTGTTCCAAATTGAAAAAAATATTTCTTGTTTCTCTGATACTCAGGTTTAATTAGACACCCTGTGTATTTGTTAAATTGGGCAACCCCACTCTTATTCTACCACTTGTTCAGAGCTTGAAATATCCATTGAATTAATGCATAAATCCCATTTCGGACTGAATAATTTTGTTTCATCTGTCCTTCGATTTCATTCTCGTGAAAAATTGACCGTTAGTACCAATTTGCATATGTGTTCTTTTCTTCGGTTGAATCTTGTAGCTTCTGGTCCTTGTAGTCTTCTCCTCATAGTTGAGGATACTCCCCAGCTCCCTCATCCTGATTCCAAGCCCAGTTCAGATCGGGGAACTGAAGGAGCTGTCAGCACTACACAGAAATCTTGTTACTATCCAGCTTACAGCTCAAGTTCATTAATTAAGATGATTTTTCAGTAACCTTCTCCAAACCCCAGATCCTCTAAAGCCAAGGACTGAAATTCTCTTGGCAAAAGTAACCACAGATATTCATGCTGCCAAATCCAATAGGTAATTTTCCATCTTCATTTTATTTAGACCAGTTTATTGTGACCTTAACGGATTTATAGGAATTCAAAGACAGCAATGACTGGGTGTTGTCAAAAGAGGGCACTGATGGCTACAGGACCATGTCACAGGCATTCCTATGTAATTCTAATTGTGAAGCCAAGTTGAGAGCTTTTGCTTTACTTATGGGATTCCTTCCAGAGTGATCCATAACTACATTTCCCCCTCTTAATTCTCTGACCATGGTGATCTTGTCCATACTGTTTTAGACCATTAACACTGTTATTTGTATCACTAGTCAGACCTCTCATATTTGTCCCAGATTCACAAATCTGTCAACTTCGTAGCTCTATTTGGAAGCCTTACACTTATCTCAAAGGTGGCATATCTGTTTTGCCCTTCGAATTTCTCTCATCCTTCTAGTGTTCTCCAACAGGGAAATTGATAGTAGCAATTTTCCAGTTTTTCTGTCCTGAAATCCAGAAGTCATTCTTCATTCTCTGACTCCCTAAGTCCTCACCTTCCAACCAACAGCAAGTTCTCAATTCAGACTCCAAAGCAAATCTTAAATGCACCCCTTTATCTCCATCTCTACCATTTTACCGAGTCTAATCTCCCACCATCTTTCTCCTAATTTGGTTTCCCACTTTTCTTCTCGCCCTCCTTTATCAGTTCTCTCCCTAACAGCCAAAGTGAATGTTCTCGTGTTGTGGATTAGACTGTATCCCTTTTATCACATAAAATTCTTCTTGGGCTACCCCTTCAGTGAATTTGGAATGAATTCCAAGCTTCTTACCATGCTGTGCTAGGCCCTTCATGAGCTCAGCAATCCAAGCCACTCTGCCAATTTTCAGCCTGCCCTCCCCACACAGATCTTATTTTATGTCTTTACATACACCAACTACTTTCCTACCTCAGGGCCTTTGCACATATAGCACCTCTGTCTGGAAAGCTATTCTTTGACATGGGTAGCTCTTTGTCGTCCTTTGCACTGCATCTTGAAGGACACTGCCCCAGAGAATGTGCCCTAACCATCATTTCTAAATTAGGTTCCCTTCCCACCACATTTTCTATCTTGCTACCTTATTTGATGTTTTTCATAAGACTAATGACAATTTATAATTATTTTGCCTCCTTTTGTTTTACCTGATGGGTATAAATTTCTTATAAGGGCAGGAACCAATGCTTACTTTGTTTACTACAGCACCTCAGGTCCTGGTATGTAGCCCTGTGCAGAACTGGCTCCATGAGTATATTTGAATGAATGGTTTGGGACCTATTTTTACCATACCCTACCCAAAACCTGGAGTTTTGTCACTTAGCCAAACTTGGGTGCCTAGGTCCTTTATTTGCTTGCAGAACCTACCTGCTTATCTGCCTAGTCACACGGGTCTTTGCAGAGTGAGGACAGTAGTTCCTCTTTTGAGTTTAACCTGCTTACCTTTCAGATTCAGAGATTATTATATTTTCCTTACCAAGCTGAACTTTCTGATGCTAGGTCTGCTCCCATTACATAGATTTTTTTTTCTAAAACATTTTTTCTCTTGGCCCTGGGCTGCCACAATTAACTTTTCATGCCCAATTCAGACATAGAAAGTGACAGATGTGATTGCTTGATTTTCCTGATAGATTTAAAATTCGTCTTCAAATATCCAAGGTTGTAGGTAACTGTCATCCTCCTTTTCCAGTTAGGCAAAGAGGAAGAGTTATTAATAGAGTGGAACTTGATGTCCCTCATTCTTGTTTAAACTATAGTCTTCTCAGTGACATTTTCTTATTTTAAGTAAAAATTGAGAAGAGTTCCCACTGTGGCACAGTGGGTTAAGAATCCAACTATAGGAGTTCCCTTTGTGGCTCAGTGGTTAACGAATCCAACTAAGAACCATGAGGTTGTGGGTTCAGTCCCTGGCCTAGCAGTGGGTTAAGGATCCAGCATTGCCGTGAGCTGTGGTGTAGGTTGCACATATGGCTCGGATCCCGCGTTGCTGTGGCTGTGGCGAAGGCCGGCAGCTACAGCTCCTGTTAGACCTCTAGCCTGAGAACCTCCATATGCCGCGGGTGCGGCTCTACATAAAAGGCAAAAAGACAAAAAGAAAAAAAAAGAATCCAACTATAGTGGCTCAGGTCACTGTGGAGTTGGGAATTCAATCCCAGGTCTAGCACAATGGGTTAAAAGTTCTGGCATTGATGCAGCTATGCCGTAGGTTGCAGCTGTGGCTTAGATTCAATTTCTGGTCTGGGAACGTTCATATGCAGTGGTTGTGGCCATTAAAAAAAATTATCACAAGTGTCATCTGTGGCACAGTGCAAGCCAGTTTGGACAGGACAACATGGAGTGTCTAGCAAAGGAGGAAAAGTATGAGTTTGAGTTCATGCTGCCTTGAATTGTTCAATCCATGCTGGAATTTTTGTCTTTCCTTCTCAATGAGACCATAAACTTGAGAGTAAGAGCTGTATTACATAATTTGTTTTCCTAGAGTATTGATGGCAATACACTAGTATATTCTTATCCTCTTGAATGATAATTGACTCGGGAGAGACCCCAGTCAATAAATGATACAGGCCATATGTTGGAATAGATGATTGAAACAGTAAATAGTGTTGGTGGAGGAGGTACACTATGGATGCTGAAAGTGTGAATAACACACTATTAATCTGTTCATGACAAATTTTGAATAGGCAGATGAAATAACTACTTGTACTTTTCCAAGAGGAATCAGGAAGAACATGGAAGTGCTTGAAATCAATGATGGGACCTGATGTTAATTAAAAATAATGCAGAAAAGACTTAGTCTGGAAGGTCCCTGATGCTTCCCTCCACTTATGTTCTTGTAGACATATTTCTGTTGTTGAGTCTTTGTCCAAGTTTACTTCCTTTTTCTTAAAGCCGCTGCTAAGAAGGATGGCAGAGAAACTTAAAATTGATGGCAGTCGTGATGGGGAAATTCACTCAACTTTTGCTAGCACATGTTTGACCATCTCCCTTATCATCCTAAGGTTTCAATAGAATTGGGAAATCATACTATCGTGGGCTTTGCCTGGTTGGTTGGGTAACTGGCCTGGTTCTCCTAGGGCTCTCCCCACTTTAGCCCTTCAGTTCCATGTCCAGGAAACCCTCCCAGTCCTGGGCAGACTGGAAATGTTGCTCACCTTACTGGGCAGAGAACTGGCAGACCCTTGGGAAAAAGGAAAAGTGGGTGAAATGAACACTGATATCCCTGTCCACTCTCTTTCTCTAAAGCATCCCTCACTTGCCTACCACTTACCTCTCTCGGCTCCCGATTAAAAAAAAAAAAAAAAAGATCTATAATGATATGAATATAAGTGAAACAGAAATAATGACAAATGTCAAAAATAAAAAAATAGTTGTGTTCTTCATTTATACCACTCTTCCATGCCTTTGTCTTTGACTGTCTTTTGCCTGAAATGTTCTCTCTCCAGCTTTCAACTGCCTTATGAACTTTTATTTATCGTTAACCTCTATCCAAGCAGGGCTCTTCTTAGAGTTCCTGTCGTGGCTCAGTGATAGCAAACCCAACTAGTATCCATGAGGACCTGGGTTCGATCCCTGGCCTCGCTCAGTGAGTTAAAGATCAGGCATTGCCGTCAGCTGTGGCGTAGGTCGCAGACGATGCTTGGATCCCGCGCTGCTGTGGCTGTGGTGTAGGCCAGTAGCTAGAGTTCTGATTTGACCCTAGCGGAAAAAAAAAAGGGGGGGGGAGAAAAAAAGAAAAAGACAGGCTCTTCTTTCATAGACTTAAATGCCCCTTTCTCCTCCTACAGATTTAGTTACTTCTTTCCTCTCTGTAACTGCTTGCAGGATACAAATATTAATATAAATAGAAAATCTGAACCAATTAACTTGGGTCTGTTTAAATCTGCCCAGCCTCAGGGCATACCTAAAGGGCTCAATAAAGGTGTGAGGGCAGAAATTACCCTGGGAAGTAACCTGCCTAAAAACCTTTGGTCTCTTGTCTCTAGGAGCATCATTTTTGATAATGGGTAGGCGGAAGGGGCAGTAAAAAGCATCTTCACAATAGCTCTTTGGTGGTTACCAGATATGGGAAAAGACAGGTAAGTATATATCTTATGAGATGTCTGTGATAGTCAGACCTCCCACTGGGCCTATCAGGAAATTGGTTACCATAGACTCACCTGTCAGGAGAACTCAAGCAGAGTACTTAATGCAGCTCCTTGGCATGTGGTTTGAGAGCTCTGGAGCCCAGGTATGTGAGTCTCTCATTTCAATGGCTCTTACGATGTGGAATGCAACACTGGGTTTCTCCAAATTTAGAAGGAACTGTGGCGATTTTACCATCTTTGAAGACAGTCAACTCCTTTAGTGTAATGGAAACAAAATGCTGTCAGCAGCAGGGGTATATCTGCCTCTGAAAGCTCTCTGCAGGCTGTCGTTGCAGCATTGATCACATTGGTTTATAACTTACTCTTTTTTTTTTTTTTTTTTTTGTCTTTATAGGGCCCCCTGATGGCATATGGAGGATCCCAGGCTAGGGTCAAATCGGAGCTGTAGCTACCAGCCTATGCCACAGCAATGCAGGATCTTTAACCCACTGAGCAAGGCCAGGGATCGAACCTGTGTCCTCATGCATTCTAGTCAGATTCATTTCCACTGAGCCATGACGGGAACTCCTCTAACTTATTCTATACTTGAGCTCCATATTAAATCTGTGCACTTCCTGGATCTCCAGTACCAAAAGAATTCCTAACAAATAATAACCATTCAGTATATATTTGTTGACTTAAATGTATAAATAATTGGTAATGACTATTACAGTAGAATTCTACTATATGTATCGTGTGGTATAGTCAAAGTGAAAAAAATCCCTTAAATCACTCACTGGGCCTGTTTCTTGAGCCCTCCAAGAAACAGGCCCAGTGGGAGGTCTGACTATCACAGACATCTCATAAGATACATATTTACCTGTCTTCTTTTCCCGTATCTGGTAACCACCAAATGGCTATTATGAAGCTGCTTTTTACTGCCCCTTCTGCCTGCCCATTGGTTGAATATTAACAGTATATCTTTCAGAAAAGTCTAGCACAGATATATTTTTCCCTACCTGTTTTATAACAGTTCTATGACTTGACAAAATAAACTAGTTTGCTTATATTTTTGGGATATTTTTCAGGGCACAAATGTAGTCTTAAATATGAAATTTACACTTTGGATGATAAATGAACCCAAAGAGAAACATATAGGAACTAAGAGAGGAGCCAACAGCTGATCCACATTCTCATTGTACTCTTATTCCAGGATCATTCTTCAGTGAAAGAAGTTGTAGAAAGAAATAACCTTAAAAATTGTTTTTCTTTTTTTGTCTCTTATCAAGTAAGTTGAAGTAGTAGAAGCAAGAATGCACGTAGATCAGCTATACCTTTTCTGAGGTATTTGCATTTCACATTGTTCAAAATCTTGAGCTGCAAGAATTGGCTTCTAACCATGAAGCTGGGTCATTTCTTTATGAAATGTATGTGTTTATTTTGCAGTCAAATGCTCTACCCCTGAACTGTACACCTAAGTATTTTATTTATTTTTGAATGGGCAACATAGATGCTTGATTGAAAATTTGAAAGGTATATAAAGGGAAAAAGAGGGAGATATTGACAGTGACACATGTTGCTGAGAAGTCAAAGGTGACGAGAATGGAAAAGCATCATCTTGACTTAGAAAAGGAGAGATAGTTGAGAACATTGATGATCCCAACAGCTAATTTCTAAACAGAAATTTAAAAATCAGAGAAGAATGGAATGACGGCTTTAAGGTGTTAAAGGAAAATATTTGCCAACTTAGAATTTCATGTTCATTAAAACTGTCTTTCAAAACTGAAGAAATAAGATACATATGCAATTAAAATGCTTGTCAAGTGGGTAGTAAATAGAGTTGAAATATTGTAAATATTCTCGTTGCATGGAGAAATGGTAAGTGATTTTAAGAAATTAAAGACGTATTTGCTAAGGTGATTACCAATAATTAAACCAATAATAAAAGAAAGTGTAACAACATAATGGAGGGAAAAATGTAATAATATAAACCACTTAATGTAAACAGAAGGCAGGAAAGGATAGAAACCAGAACACAGGACAGGTGAATTAATAACATGCATATAGGAAAAGTTCATTTTAAAGTAAAAAGTATACTACACATGAAGTAGAATATTAATAATAATAAAAGTTTTATTCATCAGGATATAACAATCTAAACTTTTATCTGTCTAATTAATTAGTTGCAAAATATTTGACTATTTCTCTTAATTCTGTCACTTTTTGCTTTAGATATCAAACATTTAGAGATGTTGGTGACTCACTGTCTGCCTTACTTCACTTTTCATGAAAATTTCTAGGTCCATCCATGTTGCTGCAAATGCTGTTATTTCTTTCCTTTTAATGACTGAGTAATAGTCCATTGTGTATATGTACCACATCTTCTTTATCCACTTCTCTGTCAATGGACATTTAGGTTGTTCCCATGTCTTGGTCATTATATATAGTGCTGCAATGAATATTGGAGTGCATGTATCTTTTCGAGTCGTGGTTTTCTCTGGATAGATGTCCAGGAATAGGTTTGCTGGATCAAATGGTAATTCTATTTATGGTTTTCTGAGGAATCTCCATACTGTTTTCCACAGTGATTGTACCAATTTACATTTAAAGCTACTAGAGAGAGAAGAACAGACAAGACTTAAAAGTTAGCCGAAGGAAAGAAATCATAAAGATCAGAACAGAAATAAATGAAATAGAAATGAAGAAAATCATAGAAAAGATCAGTGAAACTAAAAGCTGGTTCCTTGAAAAGATTAACCAAATTGATAAACCCTTAGTCAGACTTCCAAAGAAAAAAGAGGACAAATTAGAAATGAAAAGTTAAACAGACATCACAGAAATACAAAGGATCATAAGAGATCACTACATGCAACTATAAACCTAGATGAAATGGACAAATTCTTAGAAAAGTAGAGTTTTCCAAGATTAAACCAAGACGAAATAGAAAAGATGAATGGACCAATCACAAGTACTGAAATTGAAACTGTGATTAAAAAACTTTCAACAAAGTCCAGGACCAGACGGCTTCACAGGCTAATTCTATCAAACACTTAGAGAAGAGTTAATACCTATCCTGAAACTATCCCAAAAAATTGCAGAGGAAGGAACACTCCCAAGATAAATAACCTTTTAATTTAATTTACATAATGCAATTTTTCCCTTATTTTTATTGAAGTATAATTGATCAACAATATTGTTAAAGTTTCAGATGTACAGCACAGCGATTCAACTGTACATACATATGTATCTATTCTTTTTTATTTAGAATCTTTTCCCTTATCAGTTATTACAAAGTATTCTCTGAGATAGGTTTTATCACCAACTCTGTTTTTACTTTTTTAAAATTGAAAAATTTAAATCTTTACTATTTATACAATTTTTTATTACAGTTGATTATGTGTTGTGTCAGTTTCTGCTGTACAGCATAGTTAGCCAGTCATACATATATACGTATACATTCTTTTTCTTATACTATCTTACATCATGTTCTACCCCAAGAGATCGAATATAGTTCACTGTGCTCTACAGTAGGACCTCATTGCTTAACATTCTAAATGTAATAGTTTTGGGAGTTCCCATTGTGGCTTAGTGGGTTATAGTATCCCTGAGGATGTGGGTTTGATCCCTGGCCTTGCTTAGTGGGTTAAAGATCTAGTGTTGCTGTGACCTGTGGTGTAGATCGCAGACAGTTTGGATCCCACGTTGCTGTGGCTGCGGTGCAGGCCAGCAGCTGCAGCTCTGATTTGACTCCTAGCCTGGGAACTACCATATGCCACAGGTGCAGCCCTAAAAAGCAAAAATTAGTGAATAAATAAATATAAGTTTGCACCTACCAACCCCAAACTCCCCATCCATCCCACTTCCACATTTACAGTTTTTATGGTATGAACTACAACACTCCATTGCTTTCACTCTATAAAGGGTAATGGTGAGACATTTTTATATAAAAGAGACTCCATTCTTATATTCTTTGGAAATCATCATTTTATGTACTGAACAAGAATAAAGGCATTCACATGCATAACTAACAGGGACCTACTATATAGCACAGGGAGGTGTACTTAAGGTTGTGTAATAACTTGTGTGGGACGAAAAAATGGATATTTTTATGACTAATTCACTTTGGAGTACACCTGAAACTAACACAAAATTGTAAATCAACTACACTACAATGAAATAAAAAAAAACAGCTTATAAGTAGATAGTTGATAGATGGAGTATCAGTTCATTTTCTCTAAATCATGAGAGTTTTAAAAATGTTCATTAGAAACTTCATAAAAAACTTCACAAAAGGGGCTATATGTAAGAAGGGGCTATTTCAAGAATAACCAGAGAAACCATAGTGTTATGGGCTTTGAAGTTCATGTGAGGTTCAAGTTCAAGAAACAGTCATCCAGGATGTTCTTGTCTTCATCTTGTTTACAGTCTCTTTCACAAAAATGGATTCCAAAGAGAATGGAAAGTTCTTACTCTCAACTGTTGTCTTTGAACATATGAGCAAGCTGAAGAGTAACCTTTCATCTCATATATCACTGATTGCTCTCAAAGGCAGGTTCATGTATACAATCAAGAGTAATTTTATAATTTTCACAGTAGATATCCACTACAGCATGCTTACTAGGGAGAGAGACTGTCCTCTGCTGTGCCACAGCCCATTGCATTGCAGAATCAGAGGTGGGCTTGATGTTGAGGAAGATGAAAGGACTTGGTTATCAACACAGCATGACATGCTAAATGAGTTTCGTAGTAGATATAGCAGTAAACTCTGACAGTTTGGCAGATAACCTTGGAAGGTTATGGAGTTTGTCATGTTTGTCATCTCTGCTGGACATTTTTTACTCTGCTCTGGGCTGACACGTGAATTGCAACTCTGTTGGATTCTATGACAAAAGTAACCTTGGTCTATGCAGGTAAAAGCTGTTATTCTGAAGGGTGTGAGCCCCTTTGTATACAGATGAAAGAGAAAACGTTGCAGTGTGTGTTCAGCCATCCGTGCCTCCAGCTCTGCTCCTCACAGGGCCAGCCCACAGCACCTGTCTGGCCAGGTACTCGCTGCCACCAGCTAGATCAGTGGTTGGTCAGTTCATTGCATGGCTGGGTGTTGCTGGCTTAGCTTCAACAGGCAGCCCTGGCTTGGTGGCTATTGGCTCCTCCATGAGACATGAAGAATTCTCCTTGTTACAGAACAAACTCAAGACCTGCCTAATCTTGACAACGTGACCCGATACAGGTGTTATGGAAAAGTTAAATTATGGGCCAATTTCACTCATGAAGACAGATTAAAAAATCCAAATAAGTATTAGAAAACTGAATCCAGCAATATAAAAAAAGTATACTATATCAACACCAAGTTTTTTTGTTTGTTTTGGGAGGGGGGCTGTTTTCAGTGCCAGAAATGTAAGGCTGGTTCAGAATTCAAATATCAAACAATGTAATACATTGCATGAAACAACAAAGAAGGAAAGCAGAAGGCACAGTTAATAAAATTAACTTTCATAATAATAAAATATGAGAAAACTGGTAATAGAATGAAACTTCCTTAATTTGAGAGTACTCACAAATAATCTCCAACGAACATTATCCTCAACAGTGAAATATTAAAAGCTATGTCTCTTTTTGAAATGAAAAACAAGACAAATATATCCACTATCACCATTTTCTATTCAATGTTTGCATTAGAGAGCCTAGGCAGCCAGTGCAATAAAGAAGAAAAGAGAAAAGAATAATTCCTATAAAAGAAAAAACTCCTAATAATGATAGAAAATCCAAAATAAATACTATATAGATAAATTATGTAGAAGAATAAGCGAGTTTAACAAGCTTGCCAAGTATATGGTCAATATACAAAACTGTATATTGCATATATCAGTAATAATCAGAAAAAATTCAGTTTTCAAAAAATCAGCTGTCTAGAAATATAACAAAACTTGTGAGCTCTCGGAAAACTAAAAAGAAATATTAGGAGAAATTAGGGAAGCCTTAAATAAATTGCTTTATTATATTCCTGGGTTGGAAAACTCAACAGTGCAAAGATGTAATTCCTATCAATATGCCAGGTTTCTGTGTGTATGTGTGTGTAGAGATTGGAAAACTAATTTTTAAAAGTATATGGAAATGCAAAGGTCCAAGAATAGTCAAGACTTTCTTAAAGAATAAAGAGGTATAAAGTTTGTTACACAGCTGTGGTATTAAATCAGTATGAAACTGGTGGCGGGATAGACATGCATCCCTGGAACAGAACTGAACATCCAGAAAATACTTAGACGTGGTCACTGGATTTATAGCAATGGTGGCACTGAAGAACAGTAGGGATAAGATCATCTTTTCATTAATAGGTGCTTTTTTTCTGTGTTAAATAACACTTGATACTTCTTTCATTCCGTATACAAAATGTCATTAAAGTCCTAAGTATGAAAGTGAAGTAAAAAGTCTATTAGAAGTTAATATTAGGAGACTGTATTCTTGACCTTGGAGAATTATGTGACTTACATGGTAGATAAACTGAAAAGAAGAGCAGATTTAAATTCTACATTCTTTTTTTTTCCTTTTCCTGTCTTTCTTCAGATAGTTGGAACTTAAGTTTTTATTTTTGCTTGTCAAAAAATTATGCTATATTTTTGTACTTCAGGTAGCTGCACTCATTATAAGGTTCATGTTTATCGCCACTGATTCTTTCAGTATGTCAGATATTTATATACTACCCCCTTACAAAAGAAGTACTCACATTCATTCTTACACATTTTATCTCCCCCAAATCCATCCATCATATTGATAATATCTAGAATTTTATTTCTAGTTTATTAGAGTAATACATTCTCTTCTTATTTGTCCTTTTTTTTTCTTTTTATGGCCACATTTGTGGCGTTTGGAAGTTCCCAGGCTAGGAGTTGAGTTGGAAGTGCAGCTGCACGCCTAAGCCACAGACATGGCAATGCCAGATCCAAGCTGCATCTGTGACCTATGCTGCAGCTTGTGGTCATGTGGTATCCTTAACCCACCGAGCAAGGCCAGGGATCAAAACCTGCATCCTCATGGACACTATGTTGGATTCTTAACCCACTGAGCCACAACAGAACTTCTAGAAGCTTTTAGAATTTTTGCTTTGTCTTTGCTAATTTTCAAGTACCTTCCCTTATATCTTCTGTTTTGCATTCTATGGTCTTTGTTTTTCATCTAGTTTTATTTCTAGGAAATTTGTCTTCATTATTTCTTCAAGCATTTCTCTCTCTCTCTTTCTATCTTTTTCTTTTTCTTTTTTGGGCCACACTTGTGGCATATGGAAGTTCCCAGGCTAGGGGTTGAACCAGAGCCACATCTGTGACCTACACCACAGCTTATGGCAATGCCTGATCCTTAACCCACTGAGCGTGGCCAGGGATTGAACCCGTATACTCATGTGTTGGGTTAGTAACCTGCTGAGCCACAACCTGAACTCCCCTCTTCTTCATTTTTTGTCTTTCTTTCTAAAATCCCATTATCCAGATATAGGCAGTTTTCCCTTCTTCCATAGATCTAAAATGCTCTTTTATATTTTCTATCTCTTTAATCTTTCCTTCTGCCTCCTGGGAGAGATGCTCAATTTGTATGTTACAGCTTTGTTCTGCAGCAGAACTTATGAGCTCGTATGTCTCTGGATGTATAAGATACCTTGTCTGATGATGTGCCAGATGATGTGTTGCAAGAGTTAAGGCAAAAGAGACTCAGTCCAATAAATCCGTTGCCCAACCCTCTTTTTAAAAGGAATGTCTTGTGTGTTATTTTTTTTTTTTAATTGTGAGTTTCTGTTTTGGCTCAGTGGGTTAAAGACCCAATGTAGTCTTCGAGAAGATGCAGGTTCGATCCTTGACCTCACTCAGTAGGTTAAGGATCTGGCATTGCCACAAGCTGCAACGTAGGTCTGGTGCAGATGGCGGCTCAGATCTGATGTTACTGTGGCTGTGCTGTAGACTGAAGCTGCAGCTCCGATTTGACTTTAGCCTGGGAACTTCCATATGCTGCAGGTGTGGCCCTAAAAGGAAAAATATTTTATTCATTGAAATATATTTGATGTACAGTATTATGTTGGTTTCAGAGGTACTACATAATGATTTGACATTTGAATACATTATGAAATGATTATCACAGTAAGTCTAGTAACCATTTGTCCCCATACGAAATTATTGCAGTATTATTGACCATTTTCCTTATGCTGTATATTACATCCCTATGGTCTATTTATTTTATAATTAGAGGTTTTTACCTCTTAATTCACTTCACCTATTTTTCATCTCCTCCAACCTCCTCCCATCTGGCAACTATATTTTTGTTCTTTGTTTTTGTTTGTTTTGTTTTTTAGATTCCATATATAAGTGAGATCCTATGGCGTTCGTCTTTTTTCTTTCTTTTACAGTTGATTTATTTAAATCAATAACCTTACAAGGTCCACTCACTCCATTTGGTTGATGAGAATTTGAAGTTCTTATTTCTTAAATTAAAAAATTATTTTGTATTGAAGTATAGTTAATGTACAATATTATATTAGTTTCAGGAGTACAATAGAGTTATTCAGTATTTTTATAGATTATGCTCCATTTAAAATTATGATAAAATATTGGATGTGCTGTACAATATTTCCTTGTAGCTTGTTTATTTTATACATAGTCTGTACTTAATTCTCCTACTCCTATCTTGCCTTTCCTCTCTTTCCTCTCCCCATTGGTAACCACTTGTTTGTTCTCTTTATCTGTGAATCTGCTTATGTTTTGTTCTATTCATTTGTTTCATGTTTTAGATTCCACATGTAAGTGATAATACATGGTATTTGTCTTTCTCTGTCAGACTTACTTCAGTAAGCTCAATACCCTCTAGATCTATCACGTTGTTGTGAATAGAAAGATATCAGTTTTAATGGCTGAGTAATATTCCTGTGTGTGTATTACATCTTCTTTACCCATTAATCTGTCAATGGACACAATTCGTTTCCATATCTTGCTATTGAAAATAATGCTGCAAAGAGCACTGGTGTGCAAATACCTTCCTGAATTAGTGTTTGGTTTTCTTTGTTTTATTGAAATTGCTAGATTCTATGGCAGTTCTATTTTCAATTTTTGAGGAATCTCCATACTGTTCTCCATAGTGGCTAAATCAGTTTACAATCCCAGCAACAGTGTTCTAGGGTTCTCTTTTCTCCACATCCTTGCCGGCACTGGTTATCTGTTGTCTTTTGGATAATAGCCATTCTGACAGATGAGATGGTACCACATTGTGATTTTGATTTGCATTTCTATGATGATTAGCAAGGTTGAATATCTTTTCATGTGTGATCCATATGTATATATCCTCTTCAAAAAAATGTCTTTTTAGGTCCTCTGCCCATTTTAAAACCAGGTTTTTTTTTTTTGATGTTGACTTATATGAGTTCTTTGTATATTTTGAATATTAACCCTTTATCAGATATATTGTTTATAGCTATCTTCTATTCAGCAAGCAGCCTTTTCATTTTGTTGATAATTTCATTTTCTGTGCAAATGCTTTTTAGTTTGCTATCATCTCTTCTGTTTATTTTTGCCTTTGTTACCCTTGTCTGAGGACATAGATTAAAAAAAAGGTATTGCTAAGACCAGTGTCAAAGAGTGTACTGCCTCTGTTCTGGGAGTTTTATGGTTTTAGGCCTTATATTTACATCTTTTCCATTTTGAGTTTATTTTTGTAAATAGCATGATAAAACAGTCAAGTCTGATTCTTTTGCGTGTAGTTTTTCTAGCATTATTTATTAAAGAGACTGTCTTTTCCCATTGTATATTCTTGTCTCCTTTGTTGTAGATAAACTAACCATGTAATTACGAGTTTATTTCTGGGCTCTCTATTCGGTCTCATTAGTTTCTCTTTTTTTTGTGTGTGTGCCAGAACCAGTCTGTTTTGATTACTTTACCTGTGCAGTATAGTTTGAAACCAGGGAGTGTGGTACTTCTAGCCTTGCTCTTCTTTCTCAAGAGTGCTTTGGCTATTTTGAGTCTTTTGCATTTCCACAGAAGTTTTAGAATTACCTGTTCTAGTTCTGTGAAAGATGCCTTCAGCATTTTAATAGGGACTGCACTGACTCTATGGACTTTCATATCGATACGGAGTATATGGTCATTTAAAAGATCTTAATTCTTCCGATCTATGAGATGGTATATCTTTCCATTTGTGTCATTTTTAGTTTCTTTCAACAGTGTCTTAAAGATTTCAGAATACAGGTCATTTATATCTTTGTTTATATTTATTCCTAGAATTTTATTTTATTTTAAGGGCCACATGTGCAGCATATGGAAGTTCCCAGGCTAGGGGTTGAATCAGAGCTGCAGCTGCCAGCCTATACCACAGCCACAGCAATGCAGAATCTGAGCCATGGCTGCGACCTACACCATAGCTCATGGCAATGCTGGATCCTTAACCCACTTAGCAAGGCCAGGGATCAAACCCGCATCCTTCTGGATACTAGTTGAGCCACAACAGGAACTCCCTAGATATTATTCTTTTTGATACAATTGTAAATGGTATTATATTCTTATTTTCTCTTTATGATAGTTCATATCCTGCAATTTTACTGAATTCACTTATTCTAATAGTTTTTGGTGCTGTCTTTAGAATGTTTTTATATATAGTATAATGTCATCTGCAAACAGTGACAGTTTTACTTCTTCCTTTCCAATTTGAATTCCTTGTCTTTTTTTTGGTCTGAATGCTATGCCTAAAACTTTTAATAGTAGGTTGCATAAAAGTGAATTGTGTGTAAAAGTGAACTGTTTCTGACCTTAGAGGAAATGCTTTCGGCTTTCCACTGCTGATAAGAGTTTTGATGTGGGTTTGTCAGGTACAGTCTTTGTTTTGTTGAGGTATTTTACTCTTTACCCTCTTTGCAGAGAGTCTGGTGAAATTTTAAAATGCATTTTTTTTTCTTTTTTCTTTTTTACATTATACCCAGTTGTACAGTGTGGTGACAGGGTTACACATCACAAGTGGTTAGACATGGTTCCCAGTGCTATACAGTAGGATCTCCTTGCTTTTCCAGCCCAGAGGCAACAATCTACAACTATTAACCCCAGAACCCCCTACTATCCCACTCCCTCCCCCACCCTTTTGGCAACCACAAGTCTGTTCTCCAAGTCCTTGATTTTCTTTTCTGCATAAAGTTTCATTTGTGCAGAATGTTAGATTCCAGTTATTAGTGATATCATATGGTGTCTGTCTTTCTCTTCTGACTTACTTCACTCAATATGAGGGTCTCTACTTCCATCCATGTTGCTGCAAATGACATTATTTTATTCTTTTTTATGGCTGAGTAGTATTCCATTGTGTATGTGTACCACATCTTCTAATCCAATCATCTGTCGATGGACATTTGGATTGTTTCCATGTCTTGGCTATTGCGAGTAGTGCTGCAATGAACATGTGTGTGCAACTGTCTTTTTCAAGGAAAGATTTGTCCAGATATATGCCCAAGAGTGGGATTTGGGTCATATGGTAGTTCTATATATAGTTTGCTGAGCTACCTCCATACTGTTTTCCAAAGTGGTTGTACCAGCTTACATTCCCACCAACAGTGCAGAAGAGTTCCCTTTTCTCCACATCCCCTCCAGCAATTGTTGTTTGTGGACTTGTTAATGATGGCCATTCTGACTGGTGTGAGGTGGTATCTTGTAGTAGTTTTGATTTTCATTTCTCTAATCATCAGTGATGTTGAGCATTTTTTCATGTGCTTGTTGGCCATCTGCATCTCTTCTTTGGAGAACTGTCTATTTAGGTCCTTTCCCCATTTTTCAATGGGGTTGTTGTTTTTTTTTTGCTGTTGAGCTGCATAAGTTGTTTATATATTTTTGAGATTAGGCCCTTGTCAGTTGCATCATTTGACACTATTTTCTCCCATTCTGTAAGTTGTCTTTTAGTTTTCTTTTTGGTTTCCTTTGCTGTGCAAAAGCTTGTCAGCTTGATTAAGTCCCATTGGTTGATCTTTGCTTTTATTTCTGTTGCTTTGGGAGACTGACCTGAGAAAACCTTTGTAAGGTTGATGTCAGAGAATGTTTTACCAATGTTTTCTTCCAGGAGTTTAATGGTATCTTGTCTTATATTTAAGTCTTTAAGCCCTTTTGAGTTTATTTTCGTGCATGGTGTGAGAGTGTGTTCTAGTTTCATTGATTTGCATGCAGCTGTCCAGGTTTCCCAGCAATGCTTACTGAACAGACTGTCTTTTTCCCATTTTTATGTTCTTGCCTCCTTTGTCAAAAATCAGTTGACTGTAGGCATCTGAGTTTATTTCTGGGTTCTCTATTCTGTTCCATTGGTCCGTATGTCTGTTTTGGTACCAGTACCACACTGTCTTGATTACTGTGGCCCTGTGATATTGCCTGAAATCTGGGAGAGGTATGCCTCCTGCTTGGTTTTTGTTCTTTAGAATTGCTTTGGTGATTCTGGGTCTCTTGTGGTTCCATATAAAATTTTGGATTGTTTGTTCTAGTTCTGTGAAGAATGTCTTGGGTAATTTGATAGGGATTGCATTGAATCTGTAGATTGCTTTGGGTAGCATAGCCATTTTTTTTTGGGTCTTTTTGCCTTTTCTAGGGCTGCACCTGTGGCATATGGAGGTTCCCAGGCTAGGGGTCTAACAGGAGCTATAGCCGCCGGCCTTCGCCACAGCCACAGCAATGCGGGATCCGAGCCTCATCTGTGACCTACACCACAGCTCACGGCAATGCTGGATTGTTAACCCACTGAGCCAGGCCAGGGATCAAACCCGCAACCTCTTGCTTCCTAGTCAGATTCGTTAACCACTGAGCCACGACGGGAACTCTGGTAGTATAGCCATTTTTACAATATTTATTTTTCCGGCCCATGAACATGGAATATCTTTCCATTTCTTTGTATCTTCTTTGATCTCCTTAATTAATGTTTTATAGTTTTCTGCATATAAGTCTTTCACCTCCTTGGTCAAGTTTATTCCCAGGTGTTTGATTTTTTGGGGTGCTATTTTAAAAGGTAAAGTATTTTGGTATTCTTTTTCTAATATTTCATTGTTAGTATACAGAAATGCTATTGATTTCTGAAGGTTAACCTTATATCCTGCCGCTTTGCTGAATTTGTCTATGAGTTCAAGTAATTTTGGGACTGAGTCCTTGGGGTTTTCTATATAAAGTGTCACGTCATATGCATAGAGTGACAGTTTTACCTCTTCTCTTCCTATTCGAATGCCTTTTATTTCTTTTGTTTGTCTGGTTGCTGTAGCTAGGACCTCCAATACTATGTTGAATAATAGTGGTGAGAGTGGGCATCCCTGTCTTGTTCCGGATTTTAGTGGGAATGCTTTCAGCTTTTCTCCATTGAGTATTATATTTGCCATGGGTTTATCATAAATGGCTTTTATTATGTTAAGGAATGTTCCCTGTATTCCCACTTTGGTAAGAGTTTTGATCAAGAATAGATGTTGGACTTTGTCAAATGCTTTTTCTGCATCTATTGAGATGATCATGTGGTTTTTGACTTTTCTTTTGTTCATGTGGTGTATGACATTGATTGATTTGCGTATGTTGAGCCATCCTTGTGCACCTGGGATGAATTCCACCTGGTCGTGGTGTATGATCTTTTTGATATGTTGTTGGATTCGGTTGGCTAAAACTTTGTTGAGAATTTTTGCATCTATATTCATCAAAGATATTGGCCTTACAGTTCTCTTTTTTCATGGTGTCTTTGTCTGGTTTTGGAGTTAAGGTGATGTTGGCATCATAGAAAGTCTTTGAGAGTGTTCCTAAAAGGCATTTTTTAACAGTTCCTTTCTGATACTTCACTGTTAGTGTAGAGAAGTGTGATTGATTTCAGTATCTAAATCTTGTATCCTGTCACCTTGCTGAATTTATTAGTTCTAGTAGTTTTTGTGTGGAGTATTTAGGGTTTTCTATATATAGTATCACATCATCTACATATAATGACAATTTTCAGAGTTTCATATTTTTTTGAGATGTTTTTCCCTTGTAATTGATGTCTAGCCTCATATTGTTGTGGTCAGAAATGGTGCTTGATTGAGATGATTTCAATTTTCTTAAATTTAATGTTTTGTGTCCTATTATAAGTCATGAATAATGTTTCATGTATACTTGAAAAGAATATGCATTCTGCTTATTGGGGTAAAATATTCTGTATACATCATTTCTATCTAGTCTAATGTGTCATTTAAAGCCAGTGTTTCCTTCCTGATTTTCTGTCTGGATGATCTGTCCATTGATGTAACTGGGAAGTTAGAGTCCCCTACTATTGTTATTATTAATTTATCCCCTTATGTCTGTTAATATTTACTTTATGTATTTAGGTGATCCTATATTAACTGCATATATGTTTGCAATTGTTATATCTTCTAGGTGGTTTGATTCCTTTATCATTGTGTAATGTCCTTTGTCTCTGGTTAAAGTCTTTTTTGCTTCTTTTTTTTTTTTTCTGCTTTTTAGGGCCCAACTTGGAGCATATGGAAGTTACCAGGTTAGGGGTCAAATTGGTGCTGCAGCTGCAGGCCTATACCACAGCCATAGCAACTAGGATCCAAGCTGTGTGTGTGACCTACACCACAGTTCATGGCAATGCTGGATCCTTAACCCACTAAGTGGCGTCATGGAGTGAATCTGCATCCTTATGGATACTAGTTGGGTTTGTTACCACTGAGCCACAACAGGAACTCCTTTCCTTTTGCAATTTTAATATTTCTAGCTGTGGCCTTACCTTCTCAGATATGTTTCTTGGCCATTTCTTGCAAAGCTGATTTTGTGGTGCTGAATTCTTAGCTTTTGCTTGTTTATAAAACTCTTGAGCTTTCCTTCAAATATAAATGATGATAACCTTATTGGGTAGAGCATTCTTGGTTGTAAGTTTTTTTCTTTTATCATTTGAATGTATCATGATTCTCCCTCCTGGCCTGCAGGATTTCTGCTGAAAATCAGTGGACTGTCTTATGGTAGTTTTCTTGTATGTAACTAGTTGCTTTTCCCTTGATCCTTTTGAGATTTTCTTTTTATCTCTAATTCTTGCCATTTTAATTATGATATATTTTGGGTCGGACCTCTTTGAGTTCATCTTGTTTGCTACTGTGTTTTCTAGACCTGAATGTCTGATTTTTTCCCCATGTTATGAAAGTTTTCATTAATTATTTTTTCAAATAAGTTCTTACCCCCTTTTCCCTCTCTTCTTCTTCTGAGACCTTTATGTTGCAAATGTTGTTATGTGTAATGTAACAAGGTACCCACCTAACACATAGAAATAAACACAGAGAACTGGGCAAAATGAGGAGACAAAGGAATACATTACAAACAAAGGAACAAGACAAAACCTCATGAAAAGAACTAAAAGTATAGAGATAAGCAGTCTGCCTCGTAAGGAGTTCAAGGAAATGATCATAAAGATGCTCCCTGTACCGGTAGAGGAATGAATAAACACAATGACAGTTTGAACAAAGAGACAACATAAAGGAGAACAAAACAGAGCTGAAGAATACAATAAATTGAAAAAAAATACACTAGAAGGATACAACAGTACAGAGGAATCTACAGATCTAGAAGAGAGACTAATGGAAATCGCTAAAGCTGAATAGAAAATAAAGAATTTAGGAGTTCCTGTTGTGGCTCAGTGGTTAACAAATCCGACTAGGAACCATGAGGCTGCAGGTTCCATCCCTGGCATCGCTAAGTGGGTTAAGGATCCGGTGTTGCTGTGAGCTGTGGTGTAGGTTGCAGACACGGCTCGGATCCCACGTTGCTGTGGCTGTGGCATAGGACGGCAGCTACAGCTCCTGTTGGACCTCTAGCCTGGGAACCTCCATATGCCGCGAGTGCGACCCTAGAAAAGGCAAAAAGACAAAAAAAAAGAAAAGAAAGAATTAAAAAATTTAGGACAGCTTAAGAGACCACCTAACACTGGCTGCCTGTCATCTCACCAGGTAACTCCTTGTGCCTAGGTTTTATCTTTAAACCCTGTCAGTGAGGCTGTTCTTAGAAGCAGCAGCTTTCTTAGGTTGTAATTCTTAACCTTCAGAGATTGGAAAGACTGTGTTTTTCTTCCCTCTTTCAGGCCACCGTACTTTGCAAAGGGCTTTTCTTCAAAAACACCCCAATAAAAATAACTACATCAGAGTCAAGCCGAAACACACAAAAAGCTGCAAACTACTCAAAATCTTCGAAAATTTCAGCACACACATTCCTAGAATCTTTCAAACCAATTGCAACATGAGAATTAATTTACTATAAGCTGAGTGAGTACAAGTTTGTTTCAGGTGCAGAAATCTTTCAAGAACAGTATATCCTTAAGTATATATTTTACTGGTTATGTTTGCATGACCTGGATATTGCAGTTTGCAGCACTGGGTATGTGTTTAAGTTACTGGGGGGAATACCTAGATATGTCATGTAGATGGGTTTTGCTCTTTAGGAGAAACATGATATATTCTAGACTGGTGAGTCTAGTACTCCTATCCTCACTTCTTGCTTCTTCTCTATCCCATTAAATAAAAACAAAACGCCACCCCCCCAAAAAAAAAAATCCAAAGAAGCAAATAGTCTTTAAGCTTGAGAACTGCTTGATGCATAATAGGCACTTTAGGACTTTTACAAAGATAGTTTTCAATTCCAGTGGGCTTTTTCCACATTTCAATGCTATCCTGATAGTAAATAAACGAATGTAGGACTCAACTTACTAAATAAACTTAAAAGCCAAAAAAAAAGAAAAAAAAGCTCCAAACCTCCCATGAGACAATAATAGAAGCAATGAGAGTAAAAACACAAAAGACTAGATACTTGAATTTCTAAAAATGGTATGTAATGGTCAGTCTGTAGCGATCCCTCCTTCAAGGGTTGAAGCACAAGCAAATGTCCCCGAGGCCTTTAGCCCAAGGTCATGGGTGCCATTTTGAAGAGTCCTGGATATGTTCATCTTTGCTATGACTTACAAGTGAGGGCTTTGCAATGGGAGGCTGGGGGTGGCGCCCATCTCTTCTCATGGTATACTCCATCCTGTACAGCCCCCAGTGCTTCTCTCTGTGTGCTGCTCTCTATTAGTGGTTTGACTTGTAGTTCTATTGGCCCAGCCAGAGAGCCCTCTAGAGACTTGAAGGCTTTGTGGCAGAGTGGAAAGAGTCTCAGAGGTGTTGGGCTAGAGATGTTATTTGGCTTTCCCTGGAAAGTACATCAGGCCCAAGGTCTTCTGGGAAATTGCTGAGGAATGATTTTGTGAAAATCAGATTCTCTCTCTGAGCAGAAGTCAGAAAACTTTTTCTGTAAAAGGCCAGAATTTTATGATTTCAGCTTTGTTGGACTATACAGTTTTTGTCTGAAATATTCAACTCTGGCATCATAGCAAAAGCAGCCATTGAAAATATGTAAACGAATGGATACCATTGTGTTCTAACAACTTATTTGTAAAATAAAAGGTGCAGGGGACTAAATTTGGCCTGAGGGCCATAGTTTCGCTGCTTGTATCTTTGAGCCTTGGGGACTCTCGTGTATAAAATTGAGAGGTGGATAGTTGCCTCTACCCAAGGTAATATAGAATCCAGTTGACAGAAACTGACAGAATATTGCAAATCAACTATAATAGAATATATTATAAAAATGTAAAAAAAAGAATCCACTTGGAATATACAGAAGAGTATTTCATTTTTAAATAAACTGTATATGTAAGGGTTATTATATCTGGGAGCTGTTTTTTTCAGGTGGAATTAAATACCTTGGAAGATTCAATAGCCTTTCTATAGCTTAGGCAAATCCAGTTTTCTGGTTGAGAGTAAAAGTTTTCACATTTTTTTCCCCTGGGTAACCTATAGTCCTAATGGAAAAGTTTTTATAAAAGTTAACTATCAATGAATAAGAAACTTGTGGATTAAGTTTTCTCAAGAATGCATGGGAAGTGAGAGTGGAGAGAACTGAGAGGTGGGAGGACAGAGAGGTCTTAGGCCATTTACACCCGGACTTTGCCCAACTGCCTCTTTTAGAATAATGATTTTGCCCAAAGTCTTTTAGCTTGGGAAATATCCTTCAGTTGCAGTGACTTTGAAGTGTGCTCAGTTGCCTCTGGCCAGCTCTTAGGGAGGAAGGCTTAGCTAAGAACTCGTTGTTTGGGAAGGCAGAGAGAAGAGAACTGTCCAGAAGGCTTGGCCTGGGAATTGACAGAACTTCCAGGCAGGGAAGCTTGGGGTGTGACAGTGCTGTCAGTCACAGTTGTACTGGGTGCCTGTGGGTGGCTGTGAGTAGCTGTGCCGTCTTCTAGGCTTAAATCCAGGAGACTGTCCTCATCCTGGGACCTGTCTATAGATAGGAAAGCAGCACCTTATTGAGGATCACCAACTGATCAGTTGGTCTGGTGTTGATTTGTCAGATTTAAGTCAGAAATCTTTTTTTTTTTCTAAAAATGGCTGGTCAGCTTTTCCTTTTAAATTAGGAAATAACAGTGCAGGACCAGAGGGTCACAAGCAGCTTGCCTAGCTTTTATTTACAACCCATGATCTAATTTTAGGGAAAGAGATTAGATAGCTGTTTCTTTGCTTCTCTGTTTCACATATGCCCCGTTATTAGCATATAAGTGATCAAAATATTGTCTCTCTCTCTCTCTCTCAAAGGGCATGGCTAATATTTTTATATTCTTTTTTTGTCTTTTTATCTTTTGAGGGCCACATCCATGGCATATGGAGATTCCCAGGCTAGGGGTCTAATCGGAGCTCTAGCCACCAGCCTACGCCACAGCCACAGCAACGCTGGATCCAAGCTGCATCTGTGACGTACACCACAGCTCACAGCAACACCGGGTTCTTAACCTACTGAGTGAGGCCAGGGATCGAACCCGCAACCTCATGGTTACTAGTCGGGTTTGTTAACCACTGAGCCATGACGGGAACTCCTATTTTTATATTCTTAAAATGCATCTTCTAGAGCATAGCAAATTCCTCCAGAAGTGAGAATATCTTTTCCTTTTTATGTGACTTCAAAAGTCTACAACTTTAAATTTCTCTGCCCCTAACATTACTATATCCACTGAATAGACAGATTAATCAAAAGATATATCTCATAGGTCTTGGGAGCGAGTGTAAAAAATCTGAACGTGGGGAGTTCCTGTTGTGGCTTAGCAGTAACGAACCTGACTAGTATCTGTGAGGATGCTAGTTCGATTCCTGGCCCCGCTCAGAGGGTTAAGGATCCGACATTGCCCTGAGTTGTGGTGTAGCTCGCAGACGTGGCTTGGATCTGGCATTTCTGTGGCTGTGGGGTAGGCCAGCAGCTGCGGTTCTGATTCGACCCCTAGCCTGGGAACTTCCATATGCCACAGGTGTGGCCCTAAAAAAGAATAAAAAAAAAAAAATCTGAATGTGGCTCGAATGATGAGAAAATAGAATGACTGAGTGCGTGATATCTACAGAACGCATAAACACATCCAGAAAGGCTTGTGCACTGATACAGGGAATCTCATTAATTATTGAAACGTCTGCCACTTAGAAATGTTCTTTACTGCTACTACTAAAGAAGTGGTTCTGAGACTTCTAATTCTGCCTTGTTATCAAAACCAAACAAAAGCAGTATCTTTCAAATATCAGTCCTGAGTTGGGCTGGGCCGGGCCGGATGGGTGCTTCTGCTTCATTTGGTCATTTAGGTTTTCTTTGTGCTCTTGCCCCACCTTCACCTTCCTATGGTGTGACCCTCATCTGCTCTGTGTACGTATGGTTTGTGTGCCTGAGTGCTTGAATGCATCAGTTTAAGAATATGAGTTTATTCCATGGGGCTCTATAAAGCTACGTTAATTTTAAATGGACAAAAATGCAGCCCATGACATTCTTTCCTGATATCTTTTCCAGTACAGATCTCTGATTTACATTGCCCTTTTTAAAGAGGTGAATCTTTTGCAGGCCCATCCTTTTTGTATCCTCATTTCCTCACAGCAAGCTACAAAGCTGGTATTACAGAGGCTGCAGTTCTAAGGGGCTCGGTAATGAGCCCAAAGTGCCGAGGAGGAGCTGGAAGTTGCAATGAATAATGAGAAAACCAAATGGGATGAGAGTCCAGTGACAACAGAGAGCTTTGTCTTGTGTAAATTAGGTTTGTCCACAGCCACAGAAACTGGGATAAACTCAAAGTGAAATTCCATCTTCAGGCTCATGTTACCTTCAGAAGCAATTGAAAAGGCTGAGAAGTAACCTAAGCCACTTTCTAATCAGGAATATTCTTTATGGGTAAGGTCACCAGTGAGAGTTAAGTTCTAAGCTGTTCCCTTTTTGATGGTACTAGCAGGCTTTGTTTCAGGGGTATACTCACTGCTTGCCACCTCCTCATTCTTGGGTGATTTGGCTAGAGAAACTCTCCATGATGTTTTTCTATTTTTCTAGCAGAACCTTTGTGCTCTCTGTTCCTCACATTTTTGTGTAAACATCACTCTCTGAAGTTTCACTTCACACTCAATAGGCAGAGAGCTCTGTCAGACTTTCAGTGAATGGATATATTTGTTTAAGCCTTATTTAGGATAAGTTGGAAGGAAAGGTGGTCTTTGGGTGTTCAGAATGGCTTGTTTTCCTTAAGATAAGCTCTGAGAAGCACTTTCATTGGCTGATGTATTTCCTGGCAAGACAGCAAAAAAACAAAACAAAACAAAAACAGAGTTCTAGGGATAGCAAGGCATGGTGCAAGACGTGTCGTCTGTAAAATCAGACAGAATTGAGTTCTGATAGTAGTAATTCCAAATACCAGCTATTAATTGTTGGAGACAACTCATTGTACCAAGTTTGTGTTCTTCCTACCTTCTTTTGAAAATAGAAAAATGGGACACATCACTTTTCAAGTTGGGACTTTACTTCCCAATTCCTTCTAATTTAGGAGTGGGAAAATGACTAACTTCCCACAAAGAAATGTGAGTGGAAGTGATAGTTGAAATACCAGTACCTCTTTAAAGGAAATCGTCTGCCTTTCATGACTTACCTGTATTCATTCTGATGCACTGAAACCCTGATGTGGCCCTGCAGAGCCAACTCCCACCAGGCCGGTGAGGACTGCAATGTAGAGAATGGTAGAGCAACAACATAGGAGGAACCTGGGTCCCTGAATGATCACATGTAACAGAGCTGCTCACTGATCTAGGCCCATCTTCCCAGCTCTGCACCGTTAAGTGAGAGCAAATAAAACTATTTTGTATTTGAGTCACTGCATTATTTGGTCTAGCTTATATCCTAATGAACAAGTTGAGAAAATTACATGTTTACACCTCAGTTTTCTCATCTTCAAAACAAGGAGACTATATTGCCTGTCTTCTTTACAAGGTTATTAGGAGAATTACAAAATAGTGTTCTTTTTGTTTGTTTTTGATTTTTTGCTTTTTTAGGGCCGAACCTGTAGCCTATGGAAGTTCCCAGGCTAGAGGTCGAATCAGAGCTTCATGTGCTGGTCTACGCCACAGCCACAGCAACGCAGGATCAGAGCCATGACCTACACCACAGCTCATGGCAATGCCGGATCCTGAGTGAGGCCAGGGATCAAACCCACATTCTCACGAATATTAGCTGGGTTTGAAACTTGCTGAGCCACAATGGGAATGCCACACAATAGTAGTGTGTTTGTTGTATGCTCTGTGTTTGCCTCGTACTAGTATTGTTTACACATGTATATAAGTTTACCAGGAAAGCACAGATTTTCAAGATGGATGAAATGAAGGTCTATAAAATATTTTTATTTTTTGTGTCTTGTCTCATATGACCAACAATCCGTTCTAGGAAAACTGGAAAGAACTTGTCACTCTATTCACAATGCACCAACTAGAGAAAGTTCTTTGAAGTTAAGTAAATCTGAATTTAAAGTAGCATGCATCCAAACTCTTTCTCTGGGTCTGGTGGGAATTTAACCCACTGATGTCAACCGTACACTTTATGTAATTTTCTTTATTTTGAAACACTCATTATCACAGGTAAGTGCTTTGACAATACCTCTGCCATTACTAACTGATGCATTGCCCCCCTGAAGAAGTGTATGTTGTCATTCTTCTGTAAAAAGGACATGTAAGGTGTAGCAAAGGCAAATGGTGACACAATCGTTGAGTCCTTTGGGTAACTTTATGATTAAATCTAATTGACTCTTAGGTCACATTGGTTGCACATATTGAGAAGATGACACAAATACTGATTAGCTTTGCTTGGATAAATTTGGTTTCCTTGTTACAAATATAGGTTTGTTTTGTGGAGGAGAGACCATAATACAGCTTACTCATCCATTGCTTATGTTGGATCTCAAATTGGAATTGAAATTTACTTACTAATAAATGGACTTGGTAAGCTTTGACTTAGAAGTGAGGGGACAAAATGTAGCTTATTTTTTCTTGGTAGGGCATCCATCAGATTTCACTCATTTCTCCCCCCTCCTCTTAAGTATGAAAAGAATTACTGTTATATCCTAGGTCAAGTCTGAACTCGTTCCTCTGAACATAACTCAGTGTTTCCAGCAGTCCCTTGAGTGCTAAGCATGTGCATCTTATGTTCTGGAAAAGGATGCACTGGGGCAGTGGGGTAGGCCAGGACTGTGTGTCCTCTGGAATTGCTATTCATCTTTGATTCTGGAACTTTTCTGTGGGTCTTTCTACGTGTTACAATAACTTGATAGTGATATTTTCCAGGATTTATTGGCATTATTTCTCAAAGTACCTGGAAGAAATCTTCATCTTAAGTGAAATCATATGGGAACAATAGCTCCTTTGGCAGCAGTAATGAATTATAACCAATAGCAAGTGCAAAGCCAATGTCACTATGGGGCTGTGATGGTCACTATTGTTGATTCCACTGGGCTGGCTAGCTATAGGGGTGTCTCCCTCAATTTTCCCAAGCTTCATGTTAGACCAAAAAGAATGCTATTTCCCAATCATAAGATGACTATGATTTGCCAAGGAGATGAGTATTGTAGGTAGGGAGGCAGTTCATTTCTGTCTAGGGGAGGAGGTATCTGGCTTCACAAACCAGATTTCATTTTCATTGCTGAAAGCTATCACTTTCTTATCAGATATTTGGGCTGTTCTTGCCAGAAAATCAACCTGTAAAGTGTTGCATATGTTTACAGTGTTTCTTTCTGGCACTGTAATGTTGTGATTTTAGTTTGTGCAATATTTGTGTGAGGTGAAGTACAGGTCTGGAAACTAACTCTTTGGGGGTGCATAATCAGAGGACTGTTATTAACTAGAAAAAGAGAATGTACTTTCTCATAAAGTTGCCTTCTTCATTTTCAGTGACAAGGAAAAGCTCTTAAATGCAGTAATGAAATCTTAAACTATCCATATGTATAATTTATAAAGAGGCTCATATAGTTAGAGATGTGTTTTTCTTATATTTGGGGGCTTAGGAAATTTTTATAAAGTTTCTGGTTTCAGAAAATTTGAAAATTTGAATTGAGATTAATACCTCTGATTCTGGGAGTTCCTGTTGTAGCTCAATGGAATTGAATCTAATATCCATGAGGATGCAGGCTCGATCCCTGGCCTTGCTCAATGGGTTAAGAATCCGCCATGAGCTGTGGTGTAGGTCACAGATATGGCTCAGATACCGCGTTGCTGTGGCTGTGGTGTAGAAATGTGGCTATAACTCTGATTTGAGCCCTAGCCTGGGAACCTCCATATGCTGTGGGTGTGGCCCTAAAAAAACAAACAAAAAAATACCTCTGCTTTTGTTTCTTCTGATAATTTTATGAAATTATTGAGAAGAAATAACTTAGATGGTTGCATATATTGTCTTTGAAAACCTGAAAGAAAAATAGATGCTATTTATTTTTTATTTCATTACACATTTATTAACTAGATTTAAATATATTACTGGCATTTTTTTTCTCCTGGGCTTCAGTTTTCTTACATCAAATAGAAAACAAAGATATAATAACACTGCAAAGATTTTCTGTCGGAATTAAATGGGTAATGCTTATAAAGCTCTTGGCTTGGTGTCATGGACATGGCAAGAACTCAATAAATATTTTATACACTATTTTTTAAAAATATTTTTTACACTATTAATGCTATTATGATTATCATTACACAGTCTAAAAATTGTGGGAGGGGCTGCATAAAGAAAGCGCTACCTTCAAAGAATTTATAATCTAGTTGGTGAGACAGGGATTAAACTTGTGGATTTTTCCATAATGTATGAAGCTAACGTATGGGTCAAATTTCTGGTTCTTAGTGAACTGTTAATATTAGACTGGGAAAGTCAGATTTTGGCCTAGTGTGTAGACCAAGGAACAGAGATTGAGAGATTTGGGGGCAGAAGCTGAGTACTCAGAAAGCAAATACAGATATTCACAACCAGAGTAAGCAACTACAAGATGCAGCATTTAGGGAGCAGTCTATGGAGAAAACTGATAGAAGAAATGATCAACCAAGTTGGGGAATAAGACCGATTTCCTGGAAAATTTAAATTGGATAGATTTTTTTTTTCTTTTTGGTTCGCTTTGCTCCCTTCATAGATTTAGAGACCCATTTCGGTCTTTGTCATTGTCTTACACTTGAGCCACTGGTAATAAGTATATTGGTGTGATTGGGAAAGGTTTCATAGAGGAAATGGGACTCTAACTTGACTGATGGATTAGGAGTTACTTAGAAAAGATGAAAAAAAAAAACAGGACCACATATCAGATGGGAGGAAAGTGGGCACTAAATGAAAGTGGGAAGAACCTGTGCCTGGGGCCCCATGTTGTGGTTATATAGGGGTAGTCGTGGGTTTCTACAAGGGAGTAGTGGATAGGTGGGCTGGAGCCTTACTGTGGTCACCTTAAACAGTCACATCTGGATTTTATCATTCAGGCAGAGGAAAGTGAAGCTTAAGTGTGAAGATTGCCATTGTTTTTAGTTCCTGTCTTTTATCAGCCCTTATGCAATTATTTGCTTTCTGGTTGGTTGAAGCAATAGCTCAGATAGCATTTGCCACAGTAATGTCTGCCAAAGTGGCCTGACTACAAACACTGCAACACCACATTCATCTGAAGGCCACTTTCAGCAACAGTGACTGATGTTGCCATTCTCACCCACATTTTGGTAATTCAGGACAGCCAGCCTCTTCTTCTTTCTTTTATGCTTATTGTTTTTTAAGTGGTTTGAGAGTCATTCTTCGTTTTTTGAGAAGCCATGACACATGAAATGGTGGACTCTTTTTGAAGGTTGTGGTACAGTTTATCCATTTTCCAGTTGCCTGCCAGCAAATTTCCAAATATGCAGTACTGTGTCATTGACTAGTTATCATGCTGCACATTAGGTCCCCAAGATTTTAAATTGGAAGTTTATACCTTTTGAATCCCTTTGGCGATTTCTCTCCCCACTGCCTCTGGCAACAATCTATTCTCTGTATCTATGAGCTTGTTATTTTTTTTTTTTTAATTCTGTATACAAGTGAGATTGTACAGTGTTTATCTTTCTCTAATTTAATTTCATCTAATTTAATGCTATCAATTACCACCTGTGTTGTTGCAAATGGCATAATTTCATTCTTTTTTGTGGCCAAATAATATAATATTCCTGTGTGTATATTACATTTTATTTATCCATCTTTTGATGACACAGTTTATTTCTATATCTTGGCTATTGTAATCTTGATGCAGTGAACATGAGGGTGCATATATATTTTTAAATTGGTGTTTTTGTTTTCTTTAGATAAATATCCAGAAATGGAATTGCTGGATCACATAGTAGTTCAACTTTTTTTTTTCTTGGAAACTAATTTATGAAGAGATGAAAGAAGATGTCTTTGTGTCAAATTTAGTTTTCCTCCTCTTTCTATGGTTACACACCATAGAAAAGAACATCATAGGGGAAGGACAATTAACCAATCAGATACATGCATTAAATTCCACAGTAGTTCAACTTTAAAGTTTTTTATTAGCAAGATTTTTTCATCCCTATGGCTGCTTATTTATTTATTTATTTATTTACTTACTTATGGCTATGGCCTCAGGATGCAGAAGTTCCCAGGCTAGGGATCAAACTCATGGCATAGCAGTAACAACACTGAAACCTTAACTGCTAGACCCCTGGGGAACTCCCTAGCTTTTAACTTCTGGAGGAACCTCCACACTGTTTTCCATAGTGGCTGTACCAGTTTACATTCTCATGAATAGGGCACAAAGGATTCCCTTTCTCCATATCATCAGCAACACTTATTATTTGTTGTCTTTTTGATAATAGCCATTTTGACCGACAGATGTGAAGTGATATCTCATTGTGGGTTTGATTTGCATTTCTCTGATGATTAGTGATGTTGAGCATCTTTTCATGTAACTATTGGTCCTCTATATTCAGATCTGCCAATTTTTTTAAAGTCAGATTGATTGTATTTTGGCCACTGGGTTGTCTGAGTTCTTTATATATTTTAGATTTTAACTCCTTATCAGATATTTAACCTCTTATCAAATATCAGGGGTGATTTGCAAATATTTTTTCCCATTCAGTAGGTTGCCTTTTCATCTTGTTGATCATTTCCTTCACTATGCAGAAGCATTTTAATTTGATATAGTATCACATGTTTAATTTTGCTTCTGTTGCCTTTGCTTTGGTGTCAGATCCAAAAAGTTATCACCAAGACCAATATCAATGGAGTTTACTGTCTATGTTTTCTTCCAGGAATTTTATGGTTGCAGGTCTGACATTCAAGTCTAATCTATTGAGTTATTTTTTGTGTATGATGTAAGATAGTACATCCAGTTTCATTTTTTGCATGTGACTTTCCAGTTTTCCTAATATGATTTATTGAAGAGACTGTCCCTTCCCCATTGTATATTCTTGGCTCCTTTGTCATAATTTAATTGACCATATATGTGTAGGTTAATTTCTTAACTCTCTGCTCTCTTTCATTTATCTATGTGTTTGTTTTTATGCCAATACTATACTCTCTTGATTATTAAAGTTTTGCAATATGATGTGACAAAAGGGAGTATTGTACCTCTATTTGTTTTTCTTAATAGAGTTTGCTTTGGCTATTTGGGGTCTTTTTTTAGTTCCTTGTGAATTTTAGGATTATTTGTTCTATTTCTGTGAAAAATACCTTTGGAATTTTGATGGCGATGGCATTGTATTTATAGATGGCTTTGAGAGGTATGGACATTTTAACAGTATTAATTCTTCCAGTCCATGAGCATGGAATATCTTTTCATTTATTTTGTCTTCTTCAGTTTCTTTCATTATTGCCTTACAGTTTTCAGTAACACATTTTCTCCGTAATGTACTGGAAGGAAAATGCTTAGCTGTTGAGTAGAGGAAGAAAAATATAAGTTCCTAAAAAGCTATGACCACAGTGCCATGAATTACATTTGCAGCCTAAAAGCACACCATGTGCAGTCTGAGAAAAACTTAAGAAGTGAGTTTAAAATGGTAGCTGACTAGGCACTCCCCCTGCCCCCTGGCTCCTGATAGAAGCAAATGCAAATACAAATCCCTTCTGGAGGAAAGCATTTTTAGTCCATTCAGGAAAATAAGCAATTTACTGTCACAATTCCCTAAATATTTCAGGAAAAAGAGTCATCATAAATGAGAACCAAACAGAAACTACATGTAACAGACAGGACTACATGATACAAGACTACAAATACTGACATTTTTTTTATGTATAAAATGTAACATTTATCATATTTAAAGAAATAAAAGATTTTAAAATTTCTGGAGGTAAGACATAAAGGATATTAATTATTTTTATATTGAATTTGAAAGATGAGTTATTTAAAAAAAAATGTGGTTAGTCCCTGCTATGGCACAGAATAAGGATTTGGTGTTCCCATAGCTGTGGTGTAGGTTGTAGCGGCAGCTTGGATGCAGTCCCTAGCCTGGGAACTTCCATATGTTCCTGGTGTATCCCCAAAAGAAAACAAAAGTGTTTAACAGCAGATTTGTTCAGTTTCTTCAAAGCGCTTATGTGTCTTTTGCAGATTCTGATTTTATGGGAGTGGTGGTATTTGGGCATACTCTCTATGAAGGCTACCTCAAGAAAACTCCACTAGTTGGATGTTACTTGGAAGAATGGTGCATCGTTTCACACTTTTTCTGGTATAATTCTAGAATTGGAGAGTCTTATATGGGCAAAGCAACATGCTAGTTACTTTAAGGGAATACAGAAGTGAATATGCATGATATTTGTCTGTGAGAAACCTCACAATAATGGGAGAGTAAGACACATACAAAAAGCTCAGATGCAAAATAGACTATACATATGTTATTATATAAGGTACAATGCATGAAGTCCTACAATATGGAGATTTGGGAAGGATATTAATTCTGAAGGCAACACAACTGCTAAGAATATTTTTTAGAGAATCTTTCTTTTCAGGGTGAGCACTGCTACTTTTTCAAAAGAAATTTCTTAATAAATCACTGTGAATGGAAGCTGAGGTTCCAAGTGTCCTGAATGAATTGCCCTCCTCATGACAAAGCAAGGATTTTTTTGTTGTTGTTGTTGTTGTAAGAAGGACAGAGGGAGTGAAGGAAGAGGGGAGGGAGAACTTGACATAGAGCCAGGAAGTAATGCAAGGTGGCATGTTTCTTAATGTAACCCCTCCCTAAGAACTTCTAAATCCTTAATATTGTCTTAAAAGATTAATAAATGCTTCATGTAAATGTATTTCCCTAGACTGAACTGTGTGTTCTGTCTCTAGAGAGGCAGGATGAAGCTACAAGTGACAGGAGGATATAAGTGACAGGAACTCGTGGGTATCAGGAGGATAACTTCTCTGAGGCGAAAGGGACCCCAGATAACATGGTGTGATGTTAAGAAAGCTCTTGGGAGAAATTTGGCTTGAACTGGGACCTTGACACATGGGTGGAACTCCAGCAGGAAGCTGTGGGGAGCAGTGGGGGATGTTCCAGGTAGGGGAATGAGCATGAGCAAAGGCACAGAGGATGGGAGATGCAGGGAGTTGTTACTGAAATCACCAGCCATGCCTACTTTTGTTGCACAAATCAGTCTAAGGGAAGAGCAGAGACCGGCTGAACTTGAAATGGCTGGTTAGGGCAGAACCTAGGATGATAGCTCCCCTGCAAACCGCCTGTTAGACAGTCTAAGCTTGTACTGCTCACTACACGACAGGCCAATAAACAGATGAGTTGTTGAGACAAATAATAGCAACTTTATTCTGAAGGCCAGCAGGTGGAGAAGATGCTGGAACCATCTTGTAGTGGGTTTGGATGCTAGTTTCTTTTATAGAGCAAAGAGGGGAAGGTGAGTAGGTAAAGAAAAAGCAGTGAAGTTGTTGCAAATACTTCCTGGTTCTGGCCAGACTCTGGAGGGGATGTGTTAATTTCCTCTTCCCTGGAGCCATTCACAGGCTGCTTCCTGTGAGCTACACAGAGGTATTTCAGCTTAAATTTAGGCCTGGGAGGCAGGGTTCCTGGAGATGGGCCATTATCTACACTTTAAACTGTAAGCCACATCCCTTTAGTGATTACTTCGTAGCAAAAGCTATAGAATACAAAGATTAAAATAAAAGAAACTGATCCAGTATGGAGTCAGATTTGTTGTTGCCTTTTACATTTTTCCTGTATAGGTGGTTCCTATCTTCCTGTTACACTTGGGACCTGGATCTTTGTGGCTTCTTCTTGTTAGTCCTGCTCTTACATGCTGGTTTTCTGACTCCTGCAAACAATAGTGGCAGCAGACAAGGTTTCAGGAGTGGGGTGTCCACAGCGGCCTACCACACAAGGCTCCATCTCCTGGTTATGATTAAGTTGTTGCTTGGCAAATTTTTGCTTGGATATGGCTTTCTGGAGCACCTTGGGGAATGTCAAACTCCATAACTGAGCCCTGGGACCAAAGCAATCACACACAAGTAAGTGAAAGCAGACCCGTCCCTGGGGCCTGCCCCCTGAAATATGGAAGCCTACATCTTTGAGAGTTACAAACCCCACTGTCTATCATCCCTCATAGACTCTCCATTACTGACGCCTGTCAGCTCCTATGCAACCTGAATCACTTGACACTGGGGAAGAGGTGAAGTAAAAGTGCAATAAAACCCTCTGTAGACTGGCAGTGCCCTTGAACGTGATACTCCATTTCAAAGAACCGTGTTTGAAACAGCCTAGACTTTCTGACAAACATGTAATTAATGACCATCAAATGCTTTTGATTAAAAAGAGCATGAACCTAAAGCCACATAGAATACAACTTTTTCTAGTATTTTTTCTTTTTTTTAAGGCAAGGAAGTTGCTTGTGTCTGTGAGGGTTATTTAATTGACCATAGAACTTTTGGTTCAGGGAGTTGGAAATTTGTCCAATGCTACGTTGCAATCTATGTTTGATTTGCAAACATAGTTGCTCCTTCACCAAATGGCCACTCAACTGAAGTCAAAAGTTATCTGATTACAGGAAAATAACATGATCATTCTGGCTACTGTCAATATTTTGTAAACTTGTTCCAACCAAGCACCCTCAAAAAATTTTCGTTTCTATCTTATTGTGTATATACAACTTGGGTAGTATTCCCTCAGTTTTGGAAAGAGTTGCAATTTGAGAAGATGCCTCTGAGGCCTTTCAAAAAGGCTTGGATTTTTTTTCATTATATGAAAGAAAGAGTTGTAGGCCAAAGCAATATGGCTCCAGTCTAATATGATAAATTAGTGATGCCTACTGTGTTTAGAGGTAAGTTATGGAAAAGTTCCTTCATGCTAATTTCCTGCCCATTTGTAATCACTAGGTCTTAAAATTCCCCATATATCTCTGTCAGATAGATAAAAGGCCCCTGGTCACTTAACTTCTTCTCAGACCTAGCCCACACCTGGTTTTTGGTAATAGTTCTAGAGTAGGAAGAGGAAGGTCTAAAGGAAACAAAATGAGCAAAACACTTCTAGTTTGCAACACTGAATTTCATTAGGTTGAATCAGACTTAACCCCAATTAGCAGAGCATGCTCACAGTTAAAATTACTTTTTGAAAAACACTTGTGTGTCAATCTCCCTGGGAATAGATGGCAGTTGTGTGGAAATCATTGCACTGTCCTTGGTTTGGGAGATTTATAAGAAGAGTGGGGTCATGTTTACCAAGGCTTCTGCTTTCCTCACCAAATCAATTCCTTGTCAGTTTCCAGCCAGATCTCTGGAAGGGGTTAAGTAGCAGTCCAGGGGGACCACTTGACATCTGCTCCACTTAGGACTTTTTGATCTTGTTGTTTTTGGCTTTTGAAGGGCAGGCCCACATTGCACAGTGTGCATGAGTGCTTGTGTGTGTGTGTGTGTGTGTGTGTGTGTGTGTGTGTGTGAGAGAGAGAGAGAGGTGGGTGCGGGGAGGGAGACTGACTCAGTAGACTTGGGTGTAGATCAGAGAAGGAAAACAACCCCATGATGACAGGTCAAATGGAGCCAAAATAACTTATTTTTAAAAAGATGTTGAGTGGGATTACATGCTATGAAATGATGATAATAGGAAGGAAAACACCGGGGGACTCGTGCGAAACCTTTTGTGAACAGGAATGTAAGCCGTGTGGGTGTTTGGCTATCATCAACCGATACTTTAACATGGTGTCAATGAAAACAAAATCATGCACTTCCCTAACTCTAGTGGCCCTTGCCATTTTCCTTCTGTCTTTGTGCTTTCAGGCTTTTATCACCGAAATACCACAGACTAGGTGGCTTGTAAACAACAGAGATTTGTTTCTCACAGTCCTGGAAGGGAAGTCCAAGGTCAAGGTGCTAGCAGATTCAGGGTCTGTTGAGGTTGCACTTTCTGGTTCATAAATAGCAGTCTTTTAATTGTGATCTCCTTGGGACCTCTTTTATAAGCACACTAACCCCATTCAGGAGGATCCCACCTCATGACCTAGTTACCTCCCAAAGGCCCACCTCCAAACACCATCACATTGGGGGTTAGGTTTCAGCATATGAATTTGTGGGGGGTACACATTCTGTAGATGGCACATCCCAGACTCTGGTCCTCATCTTCCTTGGTGGGAGCTGAGAAGAGAAATGAGGGAAAGGGAGTGGGGATGGGGAAGGAAAAACTGCCCAAAGCCTCCCAAAACCTAAAGTATGTTCTGAAAGCACCTTGAAGAGTAGGGAAGAGATAAGGTGGCCGAGAAGTCGCTGCTGCTGTAACCTTGGGATTTGGGATGTCAGGGCACAGCCATCTCAGCCATGCTTATGGTGATGCTGCTGCTGGTTGACTATACAGCCTTCCTCTCAATCTGGAAGGATTATAAGATGACGATGTGGATGTGGGGAAGGTGGTCTGGTTCACACGTTTTGACTACTCACAAATTTAACCCCTGATTAGGTTTTGTTCCTGACTTCTCTGGGTTTAAGGTGTTCTCTTGGTCTGCTACAAACGTCTTATGCATTTATTCTCAGACGTGAACAGAATTGGTTTATCCGAGTCTTTCCAATATAGCTCCTACCTAACTGAAGGTGAGAAGCTGTGTTTAGCTGTGAGGAACAGGGAGAGTCAAGTCCAGAGTTTGGTAACAGGAAAGTCTGGATAGTGGGAAGGACGATGGGGTTACCCCACCAGGGGTTACGTCATGTGAGGACACAAAGTCTGACTTTCGCTGAGACCTGGTCGTCGAAAGGGAATCGTTTAGTTCCAACGGCACCCTCAGACTTCATGTTGATGGAACATCTGTAGTAGTTAATTATCCTGTGCACTGGTTTACAGATTGTGATGTTGGCTCGTCCTTGTCACAGGCCTAGAAAGTGGTCAAGGTGATATTTAAGCCTGGGAATTGGTATTGTAAATCCTCTTCGCTGGTGCTAGGAGACTTGGTGGCTGAGGAGTTTCTCAACGTGTGCTTTAAAGGTCTGATCCCACCAGAGGCGGCGGCCTGACTCCTTAATGACAATCCCATCTCTACCTGGAGATGAAAGGTTCTGGTTTTCTGGTGCATTTTCTTTTTTGGGCGGGGAAGGTGTGTTGCACGTGGCTGCTTTTAGGCAGAAACTGCCCTGGCTTCATGTCCCTGATCCAGCTGCCCTGGCCATCCATCTCGGCACCCCAGGTTCTGAGACCAGACATCTGGAAGGGGGTGCGTGGGCGGGCCCGCTGCCCCTCCTCTGCCTTTCATGTCACCTGGAATCTGCTCAGCAAGGTCTACTTTGAGGGCTTAAACCTAATCTGCCATAGTTTATGAGCCCAAATCTGTGTGCAACGAGGAAGACCCCAGCTAACCAGCGGCTTAAACAAATGTCCACCTCGCTGGCATTCATAGGGCAAGACCTGAGTTCCACACACATGAGGTACGTGAGCGCCTGGGCCAGCCTTCTTCCCACACGTGGCTCAGAAATCATGTATAAAGCAAACAGCAAATACAGCCCCGGGCAGGCAACTGTTCCTTTTGCTCTCGGCCGGGCCTGTGCTCACAGGCCACTCCTTGAGGGCTCCTCTGATCTCAAGGTGCGATTGAAAACAGGTGTCCACTCAGTGCCTATAAAATATATACTGGCAGTGGGGGAGATCCTTGGAGGTTCTTTCAACTGGTAGAAATATGGAGATAATTCCCAGATCTGATTCTACCTAGATCCAGGCCTCCAGACCCATCTCTCTTAAAAAAAAAAAAAAAAAACCCAACTTTCAGGGAAACTGGGAGCATATGGCTCCACCATCCTGTTCTGTAGAAAGAAACGTGAAAAAGATTAGAGAGATCCTGTCAAAACATCAGAGTGGGCATTGCACTGCTGGAAAGGCGGCTCTCGCCCCTGCCTTGTTCCCGCTCCTCCCCCGCTAGGGTGACCGCGGTGACCTTGGGCTGTACAGGCAAAGTGGTGACGGTGATTTGGATGCCAGATTTATCCAATTTCTATTTAGCAAATAAATCGAATGTACTGCTGCTCATGTTTGGGCTAAATACCTGGTTAGAGTCTCTTAAAATATGACGACTACTGCCCATAAATGAAAGGAATTTCAGCTGGGCAGTGTCTGTCCCAAGCCAGAGGATTGGGTTTCCTCTTTATTTGTTGTCAGCAAGTGCTCCTGATCTTTCCTACCTTGCAAGCTCATTAAGCAGATGCTCGGATGTGGTGGTGGTTGTGGTGGTGGCGGGGGGGTTGGAGGGGGGACTGACAACGCAGCTGTATTTCATTTGTAGATAATTGATGCAATAAATGTAATAACCCAACGAGATATGTTGACTCATGAGCTAATTTGGGTGTAGATGTTACAGCGCTTGTGCAGCTGGAAATGTTTCCATCACACAAAATCTGTTTCAGATAAATGCGCCCCATTCCTGTCCTCACGATGGCAGAACAGAAAAAAAAAAAAAGTCATCCTGTATGCCTAAAAATACAAAAGTTCACAAGTTATGGTCGGTCTAGCCCACTCTTTGAAAAAAAATATTAACAATTCATTACCCAAACAGGTGACATTAACCCCTTATACATTGGGGTGGGGGAAACAAATTGAGTGCTTGGACTTGGTTTCTTAGGCATTTTGGTCTGGAAATCTGAAAGACCTTGTTTGGAAAAGTGTGGATCCAGTGGTTTTCTTCCACTTCTTTTACTGCAAGCAGGGTTTCTTTTTTATGGCCCATATATTTCCAGAAGCTCCTCATCTGTTATCTTATATTTAGAGAGGACAATTTGGGTGGTTCTGTGTAAAAGGCATAATTATGAGACTTTATTTTACTTTATTTTTTTTTGTCTTTTTGCCTTATCTAGGGCCGCACCTGCGGCATATGGAGGTTCCCAGGCTAGGGGTCTAACAGGAGCTGTAGCCACCGGCCTTCGCCACAGCCACAGCAACGCGGGATCCGAGCCGCGTCTGCAACCTACACCACAGCTCACGGCAACGCTGGATCCTTAACCCACTAGCAAGGCCAGGGATCGAACCCTCAATAACGAATTCCTAGTTGGATTCGTTAACCACTGAGCCACGACGGGAACTCCGAGGCATAATTATGAGACTTTAAAACGGTGGCTCTTTGGAGGGACTCACGCCGGGATGAAGCCCATATAATTGTCACTCATATCTGAGATCAGGTGTTGATTAACTATGGCCTGCTGCCTGTTTTCATATAGCTCTGGAATTAAGAATGATTTTTTACATTTTTAAACGTTTGCAGAGAATCAAAAGAAAAATGCTTTTTGTGACACATGGCAGTTATGTGATATTCAGTATGCGTAATGTCTTAGAATGCAGCCACTTATTCATTTACTATTTTCTGTGGCTGTCTTTGTGGTTAGTTGCAACATTTACCATGTAACCCTTTAGAGAAAAATTTTGTTGACCTCTGACCTAGACTACAACACCACTAATTTCAGGCAAGTGAAGAAAAGCTAGACTTGATTGCAGAGCATCTTAAATTAAAATGATCTTCCATTTAAGGTCACAAAGGGAAAACAGATGAATCACCTAATCACCGATGTCAGCAGAGGTCCTTCTTCAAGGAAGCATTGTCATTAGCATATATCAGTAATAATCTACCCTTTGTTCCTTATGCTGATATTTCAGTGGGTCACACTGTATGCAAACACGGTTTCTAATCTGCCTGAAAAATTGGAGTAATTTAAAAGTTTATAATCTTTGTTCTCAAACTATTCAGCAAATTGTTTTCTCAATAGGAGTTTTTAATGGATAAGCAATGAGGTCCTACTGTACAGCACAGTATCCAATCCCTTGGGATAGAACATGATGGAAGATAGTATGAGAAAAAGAATGTGTGTGTGTGCGAGAGACTGGGTTACTATGCTGTACAGCAGAAATTGGCACAACACTGTAAATCAGCTAAACTTGGATTTAAAAAACAAGCTTCTTAGAGGCATAATTTTCATACATTGTATAGGTTTATAGTTCCGTGAGATTTGGCAAAAGTGTTCACTGCCACAACAATCCAGATGTAGTATTGTCCCATTACCCCCAAAAGTCCCCTTATCACCTTAGTGGTAGTCACCTTTCCTGTTCCCTGGCCCCCGACTGTGACTGATGTGTTTTTTGTTCTTACAGTTTTACATTTTTCAGAATGTCAATAGAAACAGAATCATAAAGGATGTGATAGATATTTTACAGTATATTTCAGTTACCTCCTGCAATTTAGATGCCAATGAACCCTTAATTTTCCTTGGTTATCTGGACAAGGAATTAAAAGTCTGCTGCACTGTCGTCCCTATCAATACACTAAATTTGTGGAATTACATTTCCAGAGTTAATATAAAATGCTCTTGCTAAGAAAGGAGAAAATCTTGGTGTCAGTTGTATTGAATTTCTTTTTTCCCTGTGGTTTTGTGTGTGTGTGTGTGTGTGGTACATACCCACAGTGTGTATGGAAGTTCCTGTGCCAGGAATCAAATCCAAGCTGCATCTGAGACCTATGTCACAGTTGCAGCAACACTGGATCCTTAACCCACTGCTCTGGGTTGGGGATCGAACCAGCAACACCACAGAGACAAACCGGATCATTAACCCATTGCTCCACAGTGGGAACTCCAATTATATTGACTCTTCCTGAATGGGTCTTTTTGGTTATATAGTTTTAGACTTTCAATAGCCTTCAAAGGAGTTCTAAGAGTTTTCTTTGTAAGTGAAAATGGAGGAGAAATTTTTTTTTATATATAGTCATAACCTGTCAGCCTAAACCTTTCTCTTTATGTATTATGTCTTAAAACCAAAAAAATTGGAGTTCTCTCATGGAGTATTTGGTTAAGGATCCAGCTGTCACTGTAGGGGCTTGGGTTGCTGCTGTGGTATGGGTTTGATCCCTGCCCCGGGAACTTCCATGTACTGTGGGCATGACCGACCCCAACACCCCCCCCCCCAAAAAAAAAAACCCAAAACAAAAAATACTTCATGGAGTATGGGATTCTTCTCTGGGAATGAGGAGTTGAAGGAGATCTTTTTCACTACATGCATAAGCAAAAGAAACAGAATACACATGTACACATGTCCTTGCACTAAGAAAAAGAAAGTATATTTTCTGTTATCACGTTGGTTTTTCTAGTCACTTGAATTAACTCTTTAGAAGTAGTTATTAATATGTTCCTTTTCTTTCTAGACAATCCCACAACAGAGAGAGAGGTTCCTATAAGCTGACAATTCTGCTTTAGAGGTGCAAATGAGCTTTTAAAAGTACATATTAAAAGTCATTAATATTCAAAGTCATGGGCTCTAATCTAGTTTCTCCTTTACTCTCTTCTTCCATTTTTAGTGTCTACTAGGGTCATACACTGCTGTCCTTAGGAGACCTTTTACTAACTATACAAAATGAGGAAAATCCATAGGACTCTTTCAGTGGAATCCGAGCTTGAACTTGGGTAACGTAGTGGGTATTTAAGTACAACCAAAGGTCTTGCTAGGTCTGGTTTTCTACCTTAATATTTTTATGCTTTGGCATATTTTCCCTCCAGCTCCCAGAAGAGTGTAGAGAATAGATTCATGGCACCTTAAGCTTCTTTCTCAGTAGTAGGTTTTTATCCAAGAGGACTAGAATTTTGCCTTATCTTTCTACATAGTTGGGTTTTGGATTAAGTCTCAAGGTAGCAAGTTCAAAAATTGGTCTGAAGTTTTCATTTTATTCCAAACTGAACTCATGTTACTTCTGTTGAAAATTGTACTGACAGGCCTATACATATAATTTATGATATTTCCTATCAAGATGTTTAACTGAATTAGAAACATTTGTGAACAAGTCCTTCTGCAGTTGGTTAAAAGGTCTTTTTCTGCTGGGGAAGGAAGGACTGCATGGAATGTAGAGACACAAAGAGAACCCAGAAAACTTTTTATTTCAATGACTGTTGATCGAGTAATTGACTGTAAACTGTTTACAACTGGTGACCCCTGTTGCAATCACAGAGGAGGTGTTTATGGATAGACATCCAGCTCTTTTAAAAGTTGTTCACCAAGTGCTGTTTACAGAGCAAACTTCCAAAAACATCTTGTTTTTCTCTGAAACATGAACAAGTTTGGTCAGATAGCATTGAGAAGGAAAAGGAAATGAACAAGTGGTGCTTTGTCTGTATTTTGAGGAGAAACTGACTTTTTTGACATAATTCCATTGTCGCATTTCAAATCATGGAAAAGGGAAACATCAACATAAGTTCCACTAGCAGCATTTAAAAGCATTAAAAAAAACCCCAGTCTTTTAGAGGCTATTACATTGACTTTTTTCATTTTTTATTTTTATTTTTTGGCTTTTTAGGGCTGCACCTGCAGCATATGGACGTTCCCAGGCTAGGGGTGGAATTGGAACTGTAGCTGCCAGCCTCACAGCCACTGCAAAGAAAGGACTGCAATCTACACCACAGCTCATGGCAACGCCAGATCCTTAACCCACTGAGCGAGGCCAGGGATCAAACCTATGTCCTCATGGATGCTAGTTGGGTTCGTTAACCACTGAGCCACGATGGCAGCTCCCTGTATTGACTTTTTAAATTGCTCAAAGAGAAAAGGTGTGTTGACCACGTTGTTTCTTTTATAGAATGGATAATCCTTACCCATGGAGAGAAATAATATGCCTGTGAGGGAGAAAATATATTTGCAACCGCATTTTCAGAGAGTTAAAATAAGACATGATTAGTTTAAATGAGATTTTTTTTCTTTCTTTTTTGGCTGGATGATATGGAGTTCCAGAGGCAGGGATCAGATCTGAGCCGTAGTTTTAACCTACACCCTAGCTGTGGCAGTGCTGGATCCTTTAACCCACCGTGCTGGGCCGGGGATCGAACCTGCATCCTGGGGCTGCAGAGATGCCACTGATCCTGTTGTATCACAGTGGAAACTCCAAATCAGATTTTTGCCGGAGAAAATGCCCAGAGATTTTTTTTTAAGTTCATATGAATTTGTCAAATATTAGAAAGGTGCACTTACTTTTAAAAGAATGCATATTTGGAAGGTGAGATTGTAACCTAATAAAAGAGCTTCTGGAACAAATGTTGTACAAAGTACCAGTTCACATAAGTGCAGCTCCCCAGTTACAATGCACAGCCAGCCTCACTTGGATGGAATAAATGATGCCAACAAGTCTGGTATTTCTTGAGGACCCCATATGTGTCTGCACTTGCTAGGTGTAAAAGAGACACTTTCCTTCCCTCTTATGAGACTCAAAGACTTAACCATGGTAAAAAGACAGCTGGAAAACTGCGACATCACCCTGAGCAAAGCAGTTAGGAAGTCTGGCCACACCCTAGGTATGAGGTGAAAGGAACTGAGGTACAGAAGGGTTAGAAGAAAGCCAGCAGAATAACTAGGAGAGATTTGGGGACACGAATATCGGCAAAACTAGTGCCTGGACTGGGGCAAAACACAGGTAGGTCTGTTTGTCAGCTTAGAAGGACCAAAGAAACGGGATCCTGGGGAGAACGTTCTGATGAAGAGGATGCCGAGCTTAATTTCAGAGAAGGTTCTAGGACAGCCAAGGGAAAGTACCCAGAAGTAGGTAGAATTATACCATTGATGACTATTAGGTTTGTCCCAATGGTGTGTGGGTTTTGATGCTTAAAAAACTAATTAGATGGTATGTTGAACTGAAAGGCAGTCATTTTGACAGTATCGTGCACTACTTAGGAGGCCAAGGTCAGGGTAAATCGCTGGAGAATGAAAAGCAGAGGAGGAAAGATGTATTTTCTGAAGGATCTACCAACTCCTGGGCAATAAGCCATGCGTTTTTGCAAGCATTCTCATTTTAGTTTTAGAACACCTTTATTTGATTAGGTAAGGAGATGCAGGTTAGATGTGCTTAAGAAGGTTTTATCCCTACTTCACAGGTAAGAAAAGAGAAGATCAGAGAGGTTTAGCCACTCATTCACAGGCTGAGAGTGAAGGCTGGGTCTCTCAGACTTGGAAAATTCACACGCTTTTCCCTGAATCATTTCTCAGTTGTGGTTTGTATGGCCTTCTCTACATCCATAGACATTTTAATGATTGCTCACTAGGTTTAAGACTTGCAGCCCAAATTTATGACATTGCCTGGTACTTACAACTAAGTCTGAGAAAATGTGCTTCAAGGACCAAATTGTACCGGGTCAATAGCTGTGTGCAGTGTCTTCAGACACTGGACATTTTTTCCTTATTGTTTCTCACTTATGTGAGTGAGCAAAACTTTGGATGACTTGGTCAGTATCACAGGAAAGACTTTTATTGAGCAGTGTTACGTTCATGACAAGTTAGGGGTGAAGACTAGAGTATCTTCTGAGAGCACTGGGAGCTTCTTCCTAGATGTGGATGTGAGTCATAGTGGGAAACTTTATTAAGAGACTCATATTTTCATTCCTCTCTTATATCTCTCCCTTACCTTATCTACAAAGGTAATTAGGTCCTTACAGCCCAACAGGTCTTAAAGCACAGGCTAACTTCAGGACACACCTCTTGTTAACTTTTCCTAAAATGTAGACTCATTCGAGTGGATGCAGAAAAATTTTATTTGTCATGACCTTGAAGAAAAGAGTAAGGGACAGGGGTTTCTCTGACATCACAGTCTCCACCACCCAAAACCAGTGGTGATTAAAAGGACAGTGGGACCCATCTCTTGGTCTGTGACAATGGAAAATATCAGAGAGAAATAATGACGTAGTATCTTGGTGAGGCTGGCTCTGTGCTCTCTAGGCCCTACTTCCATGAGAATCCCTGCAGCCCATATGTGACTTGTATACAGAGCTTCCAACTTTATTTTTTTATTTTTAAATTGGGGATTACTTTTTATTTTATTATTTTGTTCTTCTTATTTGGCTGTCCCATGGCATATGGAGTTCCTGGGTCAGGGATCAGATCCTTGCGACAGTTGCCACCTAGGCTGCAGCTGCAGAAATGCCAGAATCCTAACCCACTGTGCCAGGCCAGGGATCAAACCTGCGCCCCAGCACTGCCCTGATGCCACCAATCCCATTGTGCCACAGCAGGAACTGCAGAGCTTCCAGCTTTTCCAGCTTTAATGGGATAGATTGGGCTTGGCCAATAAGGATGTTGGTAAGAATGCTGACAGGGTAAATGACTCATAAAATCCCCAAGTTTTCTGTCTTTCAGTGTGACCTAGGAGTAGTCTTCACTTCACTTAATGACTTATGTCCCTGGATGGATGAAGCCAAGAGTCAGATTCAATCTGAAGTAAAGAAAATGAAGACATATATTATTTTACACATCAAGATTATACATTGAAATTCGTATCTGCTGTAGAAGTATGTAGATGAACCTCTGCATTACATTTGTGATTATGGATGGACCTCAAATGGGACCGAGCACAGACAGTAAATGATGAAGGATTTTTACAGTGGGAGAGATCTTGATGGGAAAAGGGAGTTCAAAAGGCTTTATTGCAGATACTTGCAGCAGAAACTGCCAGTCTCTACTCAATACCTTTTTCCCCAATTTTACATTCTAGTCAACTCTAGCTAAAAAAACTAGTTCCTTGCAGCTTAAGTGGTAAAGTTGCATATTCCTGGTCAATAGATGAACAAAGCAGAGCTCCCAGAACACCCACCCCCCCTTTTTTTTTTTAAAGAAAAAGAGAGTCAAACTTAGTTTGCATAAAAGACTTTTGCCTTTACTCTTCACCTCTGTCTTTTTGTCTGTAAAGCAGTGTGATGCCCCGGGGCAGGGTGAGCTATGTTACAACCTAGAGGGCAGAAGCCACATGCTAAGCAGGGTGGAGCAAGGATGTGTTCAAGTCGGGACCCTTGATCGCATCTTTGAGCACTTGTACCAGCCCTGGAAGGTGTACTTTTGGAATTCTTGTTGGGTAAGAAAAGACACTGCCTTTTGGTTTAAGCCGTGGTCATTGGGTTTCTGCTTTAGGTGGCCAAGTCTTAAGTGATAGGGTGTTGAAAAAGAGAATCCTGGAAAGCAGAAAGGAGAGGAGAGGGAACGGATGTTCCTGGAGGCACAGAGGTAGGAATGGATGTGGCGAATCCAGGGAGCAAGCTCTAGAGCAGTTTGGAGAGTCATTTATTCTGCCTGGAAAATGTCCAGTGAAAAGACAGGGAAAGACCAGGCAAGTATGGAACTGATTAAATATTACAGTGCCATCCTTTTAAAATACTGCGAAGAGGACTAACAAATATATTTAGGGCTAATTGTGTTAGAGCAGGCTCTCACTGATGATAGTCTTGTTACGGGAAAAATGGCTTTAACTATCAATTATCAGAACTTATCAAATATGCTTTCGTAAAAAGATTCCACTAAACTATCCAATAACGGGTTGATGGATTTATAGGTGGATTGAGCTGCAGATGTTATGCTACTGGCATATGATAAAGATTGTGTCTACGCTACAGAGAGCAAAGTAGAAACCTGGTAATGATTCTGACTGATGGAATTTTTTTCTCTCTGCTGATTTTAAGCTTTATTATTCAGTTGAAATCATTTAAGTGGAGGCTTCATGAGTCAGTTAGCTTCCTTTATCTTTTTGGTAGTTCTCGGACTTGAGCAGGCATCAAACTTAGTGGAAAATTTGTTCAATGCAGAGTCCTGGGCCTGACCCTGGGATGCTGTTGGGAGTCTTTATTTTGAAGATGTGCCCCTAATGATTCTGTCATGGTTGGTTTTCTAAGTATCGTTTGAGAAGCACTGATAAATAGATGATTCTGTTCCCTTTATTCCTTTACTTCTTGTACTAATGTTCTGGTGATTTCTGAAAGGAAAGGAGTTTTGGAAGTTGAGGATTGTATTTAATTTCCCAAGACTTTATGTTAGTATCTGGAAGGTGTCACTGAAAGGTTTTTAAGAGTCTCATACCTATTAAATATTTTTGTTTTTTCAAATTCCAAAGGAATGCTATCTGTTTTTTTATTAAAAGTAATTATGGGGAGTTCCCATTATGACTCGGTGGGTTAAGAATCTGATATAGTGTCCGTGAGGATGTGGGTTCAATCACTGGTCTGGTTTAGTGTGTTAAGGATCTGCAATCGTGCAACATGCAGGATATGTCTCAGATGTGGCTTGGATCTGGTGTTGCTATGGCTGTAGCATAGGCCTGCAGCTGTAGCTCCAGTTCCTAGTCCAGGAACTTCCACATGCTGCAGATGCAGCTGTTAAAAGAAAATGAAAAATTATGTTTATTAACTATTGAGTTTATAAAAATTCAGGAAAGGTTAAATAGGAAAATACAAAGTCACCAGCACTCCTCTACTTAGAACCATTGTTAATGCTCTCTTCTACTTCCCTTTTTTATCTCTCTTTCCACAAAAATTAGAATCAATCTACTTAAAGACGTGTGCACTATTTTTTGTATCCTTTGTGTTTTATCTTCCCAGACTTACTGATGTTGGGGTTCTGATGGATAACATGGAGTGAAGGTATTCTGCTGTTTTCACGAATCTGCTGTCCATCACTACCTTATAAAACCTCTCTAGGATGTTTTTGATGCATCTTTGTTTTATAAAGAAATGATATATGTAATAAATGAATGAGGTCTTGTTGGTTTAAAATAAGCAGCGTAGGGAGTTCCGTTCGTGGCTCAGTGGTTAACGAAGCCGACTAGGATCCATGAGGATGCGGATTCGATCCCTGGTCTCACTCAGTGGGTTAAGGATCTGACATTGCCATGAGCTGTGGTGTAGATCACAGATGTGGTTCATATCTGGCATTGTTGTGGCTATGGTATTAGGCTGGCAGCTGTAGCTCTGATTTGACCCCTAGCCTGGGACCTTCCACATGCTGTAGGTGTGGCCCTAAAAAGCAGAAAAAAAAAAAAAAAGGCAGCATAATCATTTTAGGAAAGAAGGAAAAACTCAAAGTTACTTAATGCTTTTGTGTGAATTTCAGTTATAAGCAGCTCTCCTTGTGTCATTTGTAGTTAAAGCTCTACCTCTAATTGTGGAATAGAAGGACACACAGAGCACCATGCCACCACACCTCCTATGTACTTTTATGACAGTAAATGGTGTTGTAGTATAGAGTCTAGATATTTGGCTCCTTGAATCAACTAGGAATGTTTGGTTGCAAGCAACAGAAACTGGCTGGCTTATATAAATTGGGAAATTTATTGGTTGGATAGGGCAGCTCATAGGATCAAAGGGAATTAAGAAGACCTGGGCCTCAGTGAAGGTAGAAGGACAGCTCAGAAGATCTAGGTGTCAGGTAATAAAGGGTGCTCTCTTTTGGAATGAATGTGCACTAACTGTTTTCAATTGCTGGGTCCCTCCTCTAAGAGAACAATGTTCATTGTTCACGCAGTCATTCATTGATTCATTCACTCATCACATAAGGAGTGCTAGGCACTCTTCTCTGTTTTATGGTCACAGCAGGAAACAGCCAAAAGCCCTGTTCTCGTGGAACTTACATTCCAGTTGGGTGGCATAACAGTAATCTAACAAGCAAAAATGAAAATAAAATATTTAGTACATTAGATAGCAATAAGTGTTATGGAGTATAAATGAAGGAGGATAGAAGAGGATAGGAAACTGCAGCAGGAGGGTGATTTCAAATTGAGGGCTCAGAAAATGCCCAATCTAGAAGATGATGTTTCACTTAAGATCTAGAGGAGATTGTGTGGGTGTGGAGACCAGCTTTTCTGGCAGAGGGAACAGTGTTGACTTCAGTTTTAAACGGAAAGCACTGGTTGCTCTGTTGATAACATACTGAAGGGGGCCAAAAGCTGAATAATGATCACCAATAAGAAAGCTTTTATAGTCATCTGAGGGTGAGGTGGGGAAGTGGAGAAGGATTTGGGCTTGGGCCATAGTGATCTTAGCAGAGATGATGATAAGAAGTGATCAGGTTTTTCATCTCTTGTTAAGAAAGAGCTGTCATATTTGATTGCCATTGGAATGTGGAGTGTGAAAAAAAGAGAATTAAAGATGACTCCCTAGTTTTTTTTGCCCAAGCTGTTCTTAAGATGGAAAAGACCGTAAGAAAGAGCAAGTTTACTGGATTCAGGAGCATGGTTTGGGCAAGTCAACGGTGAGACCAGGTGGAAGTGTCAAGAGTAGGCTGTTGGACATGCAAGTTGGTGACTTGGGGTTCAGGGGAAAGGTCTGTGCTGGAGAATTAGTTTAGGAGATATCAGTGTATGGATGATTTTTAAAGCCATGAGGTCAACTTGTGAGTGAATGTAGATGGATGGAAAAGAGAATAGGCCTGAGGCAGGTATATGGGGGAGGAGAGTACTTGAAAAGTGTCTGAGGAAGAGTGATCTAACTGATCAGACCAACTTATATCTTATGGCCATGCCTTGGTCTGGGATATGAGCTGTTTCACTGAGCTGACTGTCTGACTAAATTGACAGTCCCACCAAGACGGCAAGCAATGGTGGAGGTGATTCCCCAAATTTATTATCAGGAGAAGGAATGGACTCTATGCAGACATAGACAATAAATGGCTACCATATTCCTCTTTGCATAATTTACTAGACATGCATTTAGCTCTTTCCACAAAAGCATGTGATAGAAGTAAATTTCATATTAGGTATTAATGCACACTTATCTGTATATATGAAGTTGCTAGATACTTGTGCTAATCCTTGCTATTTAATTAATAAATTCAAGAATCCTCATTCTCCCTTGAGCTTTTGAAACCATGGATTTTGTTGCTAAATTGGATACTTGTAATGCTTAAAGGCAAGAATTGTGTCCTTTGTCTCTGTGTCCCTAACACCAAACATAGAGCTTGACATAAGTTATGTGTTCAGTATATGCTTTTAGAATAAATCAATGCATAAATCATCTGGGACAACTGATTCTTTTATTTACTTCAAATTATTGGGTAGTGTATTTATTCAGGAGTCTTGTTTTCAAGAGTGAAGCCCATCTAAAACTCTTTCAAGAGGGAGGCCCAGCAAGAAAGGAAATTTATTGGTTCTTAAGATTACAATGTGGCAGTGACTTCGGGCATGGCTTGATCTAGGTGTCAAACAATGTTATCTACTTTTTCCACTTTTGACAGTTCTTCCTTCTTCAAGGGCACCATTTTCACATAGAATCTACTCTAACCTCACCCTGTGGTGGCAACATAGCTACCATCACATCCAGAGTTATGTTTTACCAGCTTAGCAACCTCCATGAAAAGGGACAATCTTTTTCTTAATAGTCCCTGAAGAAGTTCTCAGACATGTGTCACACTGCTGTCATCGAATCAATCACTGTGGCCAGGGTAATGGGGTCTTCTCATTGGCTAGGCCTGGTCAAATGTTCACCTTGAGTGCTAGGACCAAGGGGTGGGCCCCACCAAATTTTATGAACTATGATATGATCCTCCAGGAGAAACTGAGGTGCTAATCGCACAAGAAAAGGAATGGATATTGGATGGGTAGAAGCAATAGATAGCTCTACAAGTATGAAGAATGTTATAGGAGTACTTGGGGGAAGCAGTCAAATTCTTTGACGCTTCTGTGGTGTCTGTTTATACAGAGTCTGCACATCTGGTTGTGTTTGGTCTAACCATGGTTTGGAATGAGTTGGCAAATTGCAAGCAGTTGTGCTTGGATTCTGTAAACCCCAGCACCACTAGGATGCTGCTGATGGTCCATTACACGTCTCCCTCTGAACCTTGGGCCTGGGAGGGCAGCTCCAGGCTTTGCTTGCCCCCTGAAGGCTCTCAGGGCCGAGGTCACCTGGAGTCCTGCCTGGAGGACACCCTGTTAAACACAGAGATAAAGTTATCATGGGCTTGGCAAATTCTCCTCTTGCTGTTTTATGATAATACCCTCAGCCAAGGATATGATACAAAGCATGGTGCTTCAGAACAGTGAAGCCCGTTGGTGGAATGCTGCAGACCTGGGGAAAAAGAACTTTGATCCCTCTTGGGGAAAGTTGCTGTAATTTTGAAGGCGTTTCACTCAGGAAAGGAGCCTGTGATTTGTGAAGCAAGACTAATCTGCTCGTGGGAAGCTGCAGCATGAAATGAGACAAGGTGTGATAACCTGTCAAGTTCCAAAGGGAAATGATTTAGGGGGAGATAGCGGCTTGAAAACGTGAGGATGGGTGTTACTAACTTAATCCATATGATGCCTTCAAAACAAAAAGTATATTAGGGGAGAACGGCATGAAACAGACATTATTCATTGTCTCCAGGTGATATTCTCCTGGAGTTTACAAGCAATTGTTGGCATGCTGTGTGCAGACATTTGTACAATAGATTAGAGAGCCCAGATCACCACAGATGAAAAGTGGGGAGGGGGGGGCACCTTTGACTCTTTCCTTTCCCCCTCTAATTTATCTATCTCATTTATTCCAGACAAGAGCTCCTTTGCTTTGTGAAAATTAGAGACATCTGTAGTTATATAATCTGAGTCGAGGATAATCAAAGCTCACGCTGCCAGGTGTGAACAGATTGCTTGTCGGGTCAGGAAGGTGACTCTTTTCTTCCTCCTCCTCTCATGGGCACCATTCGTAGTCATTAGGAGGTGTTTTCCAGGCGTGGATGGGGGAAGCATCCCTATTCAGGTGGGAAAAACAGATGCTGGCTGGACCAGGATGACTCATGCAACCTGGCAATGTGCTTCCACTTCCATGAGACAGTTCTACAGGCTCTCCTTGCTAATCTTGGGGCTCTGGGTGATGCTGTGAAGAGGGAGCATGGACCTCTGAATGGTTCCATATTTGGATAATGTTCCAAATACATCAGCTCACTTTTGCTAGGATGTTCATGTGCATCCACTGGACTGGGAAAAGGCTTCCCAAATCTAGGTAGTGAATTCTCAGAATGATCTGTTGCCCTGGGAAAACAGAACAGTCAGAAGCCCTTCTTTAGAAAGAAATGAGGAGAGTTCCCATTGTGGTGCAGTGGAAATGAACCTGACTAGTAACCATGAGGTCGTGGGTTCGATCCTTGGCCTCGCTCAGTGGGTTAGGGATCTGGCGTTGCCGTGAGCTGTGGTGTAGGTTGCAGATGTGGCTCAGATCCTGCATTGCTGTGGCTGTGGTGTAGGCTGGCAGCTGTAGCTCCGATTCGACCTCTAGCCTGGGAACCTCCATATGCTGCAAGAGTGGCCCTAAAAAGAAAAGAAAAGAAAAATGAGGATAAAGTTCTATGGTGACTCCCATACAATTTTTGTTTTGAATTTGACATTGTATTTATGTTTAACTGATTTAAATTTTAAAAACTGATAGGCAGGTAAGTCATTGGAAAAATTTTAAGGATGTTTGGAAGAACATGAATATGTGAACCTACTTTTTAAGAAGTAAACCTTTTAGAGTAGTTTTAGGTTCGCAGCAAAAGTGCAGAGAAGGTCCAGAGATTTCTCAGATACCCTCTGATCTCACACACGTGCACCTCTCCCGTCATCAGTATCTCCCATCAAAGTGGTACATTTGTTACACTTGATGAACCTACACTGACATATCATTACTCAAAGTCCATGGTTACATCAGGCGTTGTGCATTCCATGGGTTTTAACAAAGGTAAAATGACATGTATCCACCATTATAGTATCATACAGAGTAGTTTTACTTCCCTAAAAATCTTTTGTGTTCTCCCTATTCAATTACCAGGTGATTACCCCCAACCCCTGGTAATCACGGACCTCTGAATGGTTCCATATTTAGATAATGTTCCAAATGCAACAGCTCACTTTTGCTAGGATTGTCACTGTCCCCTTAGTTTTGCCTTTTCCAGAATGTCCTATAACAGAAACCAAAGAGTATGCAGTGTTTTCAGATTGGCTTCTTTCATTTAGTGATATGCATTTAAGATTCTTCCACTTTTTTTTTTCATGGCTTGATAGCTCATTTCGTTTTAATGCCGGATAAAGATTCCACTGTCTGGACATAGCACTCCCATGTGATTTTGAAATGTTGGGTTTATGCTTGGGGACAAAGAATGTCACAAAGTGTGGGACAGACCTGGGGGAATGCATGAGGCAGGAGCAGGTAGGCTCTTCTGCTCGCTGACACGGGAATGTCACCTGTTGCAGTGGTTTAGCAGGTGTGGAGAACTTCTGCTATCCTTTCACCTTTTACTTGTGACCAGACTTCTTCACTACCACCTGTGGAGCAGAGCTAGTGAGTGGAAGGAAAAAGAAAAGAATGTGAAATTTGGATCCACGAGGGTCTGTGTTTGGGTCCTGGTTCTGCCACTCATTTTACCTCTGTCTCTGAGCTGTGGTTTTTCTGTGTTTAAATAGGGGACAGAGATCTCAGTTCAAAGGACATTTGTGAGAAATAACTACTGCATGTCATACTGTTTAATAAAGTACATAGCACCTTTTCTAATATTCATTTAGTATTTGTTCCAATTCCAAATGAAGGGACTGAGTCCCTGGTTTCTTTTTTCTCTCTCTCCCTTTTTTTTTTTTTTTTTTGCTTTTTAGGGCTGCATTTGTGGCTTTTGGAAGTTCCCAGGCTAGGGGTTGAGTTGCAGTTGCAGTTGCCTGCCTACTACACAGTCTCAGCAGTGTGGGATCCCAGCCCTGTCTTCGACCTACACCACAGCTCACGGCAATGTGGGATGCCCAACCCACTGATCAAGGCCAGGGATCAAACCCATGTCCTCATCGATAGTAGTCAGATTTGTTTCTGCTGCACCATGATGGGAATGCCCTCTGGTTTCTTTTTCTTGGCTTCCTTCCACTCTATTTGCCAGCTTTCCCTGTGGTGGGGAATTACAGGACCATTTATTGCGTGTACATACACTGAAGGGCAGTTTTTCCTGGTCAATTCCAGGGGCCAGATCTGCTCTGTATATCAAAAATGAACCTTCCCTCACCTTCAAACTCCACACCAACCCCCAAAGTCAAGCTTTAAACACTGGAAGTCTCACAGGCCGACCTAATATTTAAGACTGCTCCAGACCTGATCTGGAACACCCCAAGTCTATCCAAACTTCTCCAGACTCAAAAATTCCCAGCTAATTTAGCCCACAATTGATTTCTAGTCCACATCACTAGTTAAAATATTTTCCTCAGAGTTATTCTAGAAGCAAAGCATTTTGTGTGAATTTGAGGATGCTGCTTATAGAGACACTCAGGAATGGACACCTTCCACATTTCTCTAGTTAGGTCCCAGGTAGCACAGGTTTGACCACATCACTGATACTTAGAGGTCTGATGTTCCCATTACTTAACCCTGATATGGGTTGTTGTTGCTTTGGGGAAATACTCGTCTTTCTCTAAACTTTTCCACTGAAAACGCCAGTGTCAAGTTGAAGGAAGAGCTCTCAGATTATCTCTAAGGTCACAGAGTTTGGTTGTGAATTCTAACTTCTGACTCCTGCAGGAGTGTGGCTCTGGATCCTCCAGGATGAGGTAAGCTGTATGAGGCTGGGGGCATTGTCTTATACGACCTCTGTGTCCCTTACAACTTGTCATACAATGGTTAGAATGACTTTGACCTAGAGAAGTATGAAAACGGCCCGGGGACTTTAGGAAAGGGTAACTGTTCCGCAGATATTCAGCAGAGAAGAAGAGGTCATCAATTAGGCAGGATGTATGCTGACTTTAGGACTGTTGAACCAGGATGAAGAAACGGCTATCAGCTCTGGCTTTGAAATTTTGCACTTGATTTGGGGAAGGAAAGAAACACAGCAAAGAGGAGGTTGAGGTTAACAGTTTCTAGAGAAATGAATTTCTTTGACCCCTTAGCATGTGCCTCAAATCCTTTCTTGGAAGCAGAAGTGGGTATAAGTGGTGAAAGAGTAAATATTTTAAGAAAGAAAATTGGAAACTCCCACAAGAAAGCATTTCTAAAATGTATTCATTAAAATGCTGGATCTTTGAGTTTTAGTTATGTGTTTCAAAAGATAGAGATTTTGTGGTCAAATGTACCAGGTTAAGCCAAGTTAATATATACTAACTTCTGTTGTAAATTTCCTAGAGGATTTCTATAGTTTAATTTCTCAAAATTATTTAATCATGGAACACTCTTTGTACAGAACACTTACTATCAAGTTTTTCAAAGACCGTGATTCAGGAAATGGTTCTCTAAGGTAAGCTGGGCCAACTGGGATTCCTAGGAACAATGCATTTTAGAATATCTTTCTGATTGCACCACTTTTGAGTGCTTATTAAATATTAGGCAATTCTCTAGGCATTTGGTATTATTTCATTTTTCCCCTCAAAACAAACCAATTATGTAATTATGCTTTTAAAAAAATCTCTGTTTTAAAGTTGAGGAAACTAAGGTCCAGAGAAGTGAAATAACTAGGAACTACTGAGATTGTACTTGAACCCTGTATTTCTGATTCAGAACCCTTGTATTAATTGCTATGCTTTCTGACCATAGCAAAAACTAGATAAAACAAATAAAAAGTCTTCAGTACTTTATTATGTGCTGTGATTGTCTCAGCGGTTGGAAACTGGTTATTCCATTTTTCCTGGCACAGTATTCAAAAATAACTGGAATTTGAATGCCTTTGAGCAGTGGATGGACTTGGTTCTACACTGGACTCTCTATTGTTTTATTCTCAATCTGATGCAAACAGTTGGTCACTTGCCTATAGACATTTGGGTTTTCTATTCTTGTTACAGCTCACTGCAGCTGGTTCAGAAAAGAAAAAAGTATAGCCTGGGAATAGGAACTAAGTTACTTTCATATTTTTAGGAGGCAAGAGATATCTGGAGCTGCCTCAATATTAGCAAAAGCAGCAGAAAAGAAAATGGTAGGGCCTCTTTAGTGGTCCATTTCATTGAACTTCTACTCAATTAGGAATCCTTTCCATAGCATTCTGGGCACAGACATTTCATATTTGCTCCAGCACTTTTAATAGCAGAGGAATTGCTACTTTAATATATAGACTTAATGAGCATATTAAGTTGGGATCATCTGCCCCCCTTGCCTAGAACTTACACCTTAGCCTTTCTGTCTGGTGGAAGAACATAGAACAAATCTGTGTCTTTGCTAGAATGTTCTTTCTATTGGACTGTCCTCTGAACATTAATTGCCTCAGTGGTTTTTCATTTGTAATCAGTATTTATCCCTTGGCTTTGCCCCACCCCTGTGGATGATCAATAGCTTGACCACATGGTACACGGAATTTGAGCAGGACATTGAGAGTTACATGTGTCACTCAGGTTGGGTAATGCCTTGGTTAGTGCAGGCTGTTTTGGGACCTGTATTCGTGATCTGGGCATTATGCTTCTTATGACACAGTCCCAAGGCTGCCTTGGCTTGGTTTTTCCTGTGGCTGTGTTCCTCACCTGGTTGACTTAAATTTATAATCAACCAAAGGCCAAGATTTATATCACACAAAGCCAAGCTCAGTGTTTGTTTCTGGAAAATTGTCTAGACTTTATCACAGTTTATTTAGAAATGGATATGTTGACTGAGTTGTATACATTGGGTTCTCTGGGAAATGCAGTAATTTTAAATGTGTGTAGTCAGGAGAATGATGCTTGTACAGTGGTTTGGGTTGGACTGGTACAGATTGACAGGTGGGTAGTGTTGGTGAGGAGCTTGAAGGAGGTAATCTCATTTTAATCTAAGGAGCATTGGAAGGTAGGATGAAGCCAGTGACAGAGGACTTTGATGTCCACACTAAGGAATTTAGCCTTGAGACTGTAGGTACAGAGGAAGCTATGGAATGGCAGAGATGCTGCTTAAGGAAGTCTAGTCTGAAAGAGGTCTTCAGAATAGATGAGCGGGGACAGAGGCTGGAGGCAAGGAGCACAGCTCCCAGGCAGTTGGAAAAAGGAAATAGTGATCATCTGCCTTGAAGAACCATTTTGAAGGAGAAAAGGCAAGAGTTATTTGATTGCATGGAGATGAGGAAGAAGGGTAGATAAATATGACTTGGTAGTTGCATACCTGGTTGATGTGGATAATGGTCAGAACTGAAGAAATGTTTGGATGGAAGAGGATGATTTTGTTCGGGGCCATTTTGGGTGGTGGTGTGAGTTTGGGGTAGCATTCAAATAATGTGGTCTAGTAACCTTCTGGAGATTGGACCTTGGTGAGCTGGCAGTGGGAATAACTTATGAACACGTTTGCCTTCTTAGTGCATGCCCAGTTCTGAGTGAGCAGGTGGGTGCCTGGTACAGAGGTTAAGAGCATGTATTCGAAGGCAGTTTCCTGATGACCTAGTGGTTAAGGATTGGGTATTGTCATTGCTGTGGCTCAGGTTTGATCCCTGGCCTGGGAATTTCTGCACACTGTGGGTATGGCCAAAACACCTCCCCCCCCCAGGTATTTCAAAGTCAAACAGATAAGATTTTAAACCTCATTCTGCCATTTACTAGTCTTTGACCTGGGCAATCAGTGTAATCCTTCTGAGCCTCAGGATAACTATCAAAGGAGGAATAATAATACCAGATTTGCAAAGATGTTAAGATTAAAGAAAATTGGGTACAATTTTATTTACCAGGAAGTGTATGGTGACATGTAGTCCTCCACGCATCACAGATGCTGTTATTGGTAGTGTTGTTATCACTGCTGTCTACCCATCAGTGGGTTGCGGACTCTCAGGAGATGGTGATGAGGGACTGAGACTGTTCTGAGTGTGGGGAACCAGATGACAAACTTGTCATCACTCTGGAGCTGCTAAGCAGAGATAAAAGCATTCACCCCTTCCTGAGAGCCTGGTGGGAGAAAGATACCCATTCACCAGGGGTGCATTTTCTTAGCCTCCAGAGCCCCCAGACCTGCCTACCTCCCTGACTCCCAGAAAGGGGCTAGCTTTGCATAGCTGCCATGCACACCTATAATCTTTTCCAAGTCCTTACCAACTTTCCCCTCCCCCAGCACCTGCCCCTGAACTTTAACATCCGAGGATGGCAATGAACTCAGAATGACCATAGGCAGTGGCCATCACACCAGCACCAGGATCTTGCCCCAATACTCCAGGTCTCACACAGACATGACCTTTATTTTTTTAAATTCATTTATTTCTTTTTAAGGCTGCACTTGCAGCACACGCAAGTTCCTGGGCTAGGGGTTGAATTGGAGCTGCAGCTGTGACCTACGCCACAGCCATGGCAACACCAGACCTGAGCCTCATCTTTGACCTATACTGCAGTTTGCAGAGTAGGATCCTACTGAGTGAGGTCAGGGATCAAACCTGCATCCTTACAGATACAATGTTGCGTCATTAACTTGGTGAGACACAATGGGAACTCCAGACATAGACTTTTAATAGCTCTCCCATGCCAGGTCTCAGGACGCATTTCAGGTGCTTGAGGGTCACTTGACATTGGCTGCAAGACCAAAGTAGAAATAACGACACAGCTCTTTTATAGGCTGTGATGTCAGCAAGGGTCACATGCGTACAACCTGGGGTTGGGTAACCTCAGCAAGGGCAACCAAGCCTGGCTTCATGCAGAGGATGCTAGGAGACATGAACATGGACCCTTGGCAACTTTGGGGCGAGCCGGACTCCTTAGTGTGGGGCTTGGGAAGCTATTTGTATTTAGAGGGATGATTTTTTTTTTCCTAGTGAAGTAAGAAGTGGCAAGTGAACACCCTAGGATCTGAGAAAGATTCCTCTCTTGTGTCATCTTTCACACCAATTCTTGGGGGATGACACTTGCCTGATCCACCTGCTTCCTGGTCCCCATTTGTGTGTGGGACCAGGAAGAGCAAAATGACTGCATTCCACTCCTCTGGGCAAATAACTCAGGCCAGAAAGTCTCTGGGCCCTGTGTTGCCACTCACCCACTGCAATGGTCATCCCGACATTCTCCTTTAGCTGCCAGTGAGCGTAGCCTTTTGTGGATTTAGGTTTGATGGTGGGTACCATTTTGAAAGACAGATTTGCATAGGCAAGCAGTTTATAAATATTTTTTTCTGAAAGCAATTGTCAAGGAGAAATGTGCAAGCCCAAGGGTGGAAGGAAGCTGGGGGAGAGTGTGGGAGAGGAGGTGAGAGTGGAGGACCAGAACATATGTTTTTCAGCTGCCCTGGCTGGCCCTGGAGCAGCCCTGCTCCTGTGGGAGGGGAGCCTCTGTAGGTTGCAGTGAGGATCTGAGAGATTTATGCCCTGCGCACTGAACACACATAGACGACTCTCCACGGCACAATTTTGAAAAGGTGATTATGGGTCTGACATGAAGGAATATTTTATAGGAAATTGCTGAAAGATTTTTGGGCACTAAGCAATAATCACCTTAATGTTTTTGAAAGTGTTCCGATTTATCTCCCATCAGCTTCTTGGCAGTTGGGATTTGCACTCCCCTTAATATTCAATTCTGGGCATCCTGCATGCCACCCCACTAAGTGAGTGGCTCCCCTGGAAGAAAAATGAACTGCAGTTGGAGGATAAGTCTCAGTAGCTTTAAAAACGTGCATAAACTTGGCATCTGTAATTCTACCTCTTGGAATATTTTAAAGAAAAAAAAATCAGAGAAAGATGATCATTGAAAACATACATGTTCAAAGATGTTTATCACAGTGTGTTTTTTAAATAGATATTCTTTCAGAATTAAATGCCATGCAAATGTGTGTGTCTATGAATTTTAACAAAGTTGGAAACACCCTGAATGTGCCAAAGTAGGGGATTTGATATTTTTAAAAGTATAGAATGTTATGTATTAAAAAATAAGTGTTGCACAGGATATATATAAATATATGCTATAATTCCATTTTTATAACATGCATACACACATACATATTTGTATGGGAATGGATTCTATGAGGACACATTTAAAAGGGCAAACACCCATCTCTGGGTGGTAAGGATATGAGTGCCTTTGCTTTTTAAAGCATTAGCCTATTTTCTGTAATTAACATAGATTATGTTGAAAAACGCAGGGGATGCTGCCTTAGTGAGCTACTGCGTTATCTTCTTTGGGCCATTGGCATCTGGGCTTTCCCCAGGTGAATGGTTTGTGCTCGTGTGACCTTCACGGAGGGTGGAGCAGAGCCACTTCTATTGTTGTCCTTCAGTGCCCAGCATGCAGCGTCTTGCAACTCAGTGGAGCTGACAAAGTAGACCTAGGGTGCAAAGAAAATGACCCACAGCTCCTCAAATTCTGGTTAGTGCCAAGGAAAGGAGCCCATGGTTGACTGACATCGTCCATCAGCTGAGCTTGGTCTGCCATAACAGACTTGTGGGCAGAACATGGACCTCTTTACCACTCTTATTAATGACCATGTCTGGCCTGGGGCTATGTGTTCATTGTACCAGGAGACTGCTTTCTTTTCTTTTAGCCTCTTGTGTTTCTTATTAAAAATTTATTATTTGGAGTTCCTGTTGTGGCTCAGTGGGCTAAGAACCTGACATAGTGTCTGTGAGGATGTGGGTTCGATCCCTGGCCTCCCTCAGCGGGTTAAGGATCTGCTGTTGCTGCAAGCTGCAGTGTAGGTTGCAGATGTGGCTCAGATCCAGTGTTGTTGTAGCTTCAATCCGACCCCTAGCCCAGGAACTTCCATATGCTGTAGGTGCAGCTGTAAAATAAATAAATAAATAAATAAATAAATAAATTGTATTATTTATTTAGATACTAGTTTCTTTAGCATAATAAGTCTGCCTCTGAATCTGAGTCCAGGAATGAAAAGCTTTTTGGAATCTGGCACTTGGGCTTTGCAGTTTGTACCCTAATCAACAGACTGCCCTGAAATTTTTAGTGTACAGATTCAGATATTGAACTATCTTATTCCTGCAGTGCAGTAGCTATCAGAAAATCCTGTTGCTGTACACTTGAAACTAACACATTTGTAAATTAACTATACTTCAATAAAAATAGAAGAACAAAGAAAAGAATCCCCAATTTACTTAAAAAAAAAACCCACCAAAAAACCCATACCCCTATCCTGATTTATTCTGTGTTCTTTCTTAAGGTGGGGCAAAAAGGGCTCAATTTTTAACTCTGAGTCATCTTTTCACATTCCACATTACTACCCTACTATTGGGGAAATGAAGTTTGAGCAGAAAGAAGTGCTTGAAGACTACCCCTAAGATAAAAAAAACTCCCCTCACTTAAATTGTTTTTCTTTATATCATGCGTGTCATCCTGGAGACAAATCAATTTAGCTATTTCTAAGAAGGGACCCAATGTTCATCTTGTGCAAAGGAAAAATGAAGCCCTAAGTATCAGATCTCAGTTTCTGTGCCAGTAGGCACGGAAGCAATGAGTGTCTGCAACATCTGCATAAAAATTGGGATTTCTTTTGCTGTTGTTGGCATTGCATGGGTGAGATGTATTTCTGAAAGCAGATATTTGAGCATTTTCCCTTTTTCAGTTTCATGAGGACACTGAAGACCCTGGGAAAGGTTGTTTAAAGGGTAATAACATTTGCTTGGATTTGACCGTGTGCTAGGTGCTTTAAATCCATGTTTAATTTCAGGGTTAAGACTATACTCACCATTCTGATCCTAAAGTCCACCATGGGCTACATATAAAAAGCAAAGTGACAATACATATCTAGAGCTAACAGTTTATTTTTTTAATCTATTTTTTTAAAGGAGAAGTTTTTCTCATAGAATAAATAATATAATGAGTCTCATCAGAAATCAATATTTTAGCTTTGCTCAATCCAATTAAACCTAAAAATTACTAGATGTGTCTTGGCTTTAGAAAGTGACCATTACATTGCATCTTATAATTTTACAGAGAAGAACACTGAGATCATAAGGATTAAAGGATTTGTTAAGATCACAGAGACTTTTTTAGTTCAGATCCTGGAATTCCTGGATGCTGATCTTCCACTATAGAATGATGCAACTCAAGACTAGTTTTCCATTTCGTTGGTTATCACTTTCTGAAAAGAAATGATTTAGGGAGCAGATCTTCCTGCCTGGATACAACAGAAAGAACAAGAACTGCTTTCTGTTTTCTGATATCTCTGCAACCATGAATCTATATTCCGGTTTCCTATATTTGGGTTCATGTACATGTTGAAACTTGAATGAGTGATGACAAGATGGAAACTCACCCCACAGGGCCCAGGAAAGCGTTTGTTGAACGCCCAATCCTTTGGAAGTTCCCGAGAGAGAAGAGACGGGGGCTATAGAAAGGTGACTCATTTACCCCCCGAAGAGAAAGCAGGTGAATCAACAAACCCTTGTGATCAGTGGCACTAGAAGTTGTTGATGGACAGGAATCATCTTTGAGCAAAGAGAGTGAAATTCCACAGGGGTCTTATATTCCAGTTCTTTTTCTAGGCCTTGGAGTAACTTGCACGTTAAACTTCATAAATGACAATGTGACATTAATGTATAGGTAGAAATGTATAAAAGTGTTACTGTATAGAAAAACGTATAGACTTTTTTTCTCATAAGTTGTACTTCCTTTTCTGTCACGAATTAATGTATGCATTCTATTTCTTGTCTAGCTGCCGTTGTCACCTCTTTGGTGGATGATGGCAGATACAGTGCTCTTGCCTTTGCCAAGTGGCTCACGGATCAAATATTTCTTAGTCACTCACTTACCTTAGGGCTGCTCAGCTTTTTCCACATTGTCGATTGTTTAGAAAAGCTATGTTGGGCTTTATATTGATGTAAAATGTACTTCTTTATTTTTCTCTATTTTTTCATAGTTTTATTGAAGTGTAGTTGATTTACAAGGTTGTGATAAGCTGTTGTTCAGTTTCCATCCTCAACTTTTAATGCTAGTTGTATTTTAGCTTCTGAAAGATGAGGGAACTGAGGGGTGGAGAAGTGTTGGGACTTTACCAAGGGCACACGGCTCGTAGTTAGAATTGGGACTCAAACCCAGGACTTGGGTTCCATTTTATTCTATTTTAATTTTTTTTTGTCTTTTTAGGGCCACACCTGCAGTATATGGAGGTTCCCAGGCTAGGGGGTCCAATCGGAGCTGTAGCCGCTGGCCTGCTCCAAAGCCACAGCAACGCAGGATCTAAGCCGTGTCTGTGACCTACACTACAGCCCATGGCGATGCTGGATCCCTAACCCACTAAATGAGGCCAGGGATCGAACCTGCATCCTCACGGATGTTGGGCTCCATTTTAAATGGCTTTCCTATCACTTCAGAGTTAATGTTTGATCTTGTGGCGGAGAAATGCTGAGTCAAGTGGCTCATAAGGAAAAGGAAAGAGCATCAGGCACCATCTAATATGTCAGTAGAACAGAGGGAAAGCAGGTATATACTGAGACGTTTTTAAGGGTGGGTGTTTTTGTGCACATTTTACAGATGAGGAAACTAAGGCTTTTAGAGGTAAATTAACTGCCATGTAATATGTAAGCTGGAAAAACAGAGATTTGAAAACATATAGATTTGAATTTGATAACTCACTGAATATCTCTAATGTAATCTGTGTATTTCTGCAATGATATGAATGAATAAATGGGTGAATTAATGCCACATTAATCCCCCTTGGTGTTTAAAAGATTTACCATGGTGGGTGCCAAAAAATCATGAAATAAATTTAGCTATTTAATGGAGTGATAATTTTTACAGTTATTAAAAGATAGAACTTTTTGCCCACCTTAGGCACCCTTGAAATTGAATCGACAGTGTTGAAGATTCAGAAGTCTTCGTTTATATATTTAGGTGGTTTTGTAAGTAAGATGTAAATTATTTGTGAATGAATGTGAATTATAGGGACGTAATTGCTTATGCCCTTCATTTTTGGTTATGATGTCTTATGATGAATAGAATCCAGGAGAGATACCTGATAATAACATTTAAACTAAACTGAATTCTGGTCTGACTAGAATTGAAATGTTTGTTCTGAGGAGCCCTACTTTCTCATTTAGTGAGGACTATCCCCTATAATTCCCGTTTTAGAAATAGCTTTCCTACCCATACCGCTGAAAGCTTAGATATATTTTCTCTAGCAATTAGCATTATGTATAAGCCCTGATGTGTCTTAAAAACATATTAAATGTAAGGTTCTCTCCCTTTGGAGATGGACCTAAAAATTATTTTGTTCTATGTTCTGGTACTCCAGTTACATCATTGAGAAACAGCAATATTTCCTGTTAGCATGACATGAAAATTTTCTTTGCAAAGGACCAGAAACAGTGAGGAGGACAGAAAAGAGGGAAAGATAAGAGTAGGAAGATAAAAGAATGAGGCCAAATGGGGAAAAGGTGGAAAAGAGATGGAAAGAGAGATGAAGAAGGGGAAAGAGGTGGAGAGAGAGAGATAGAATGAGAGATGGAGATGGAGTGGTGGAAAGAGAAATAGATGAGGACAATGGAGAATGAGGAAGGGAGAGAGAGAGAGATGGGAATTGGAGAGAGAAGAAAAGAAACCAAGAAGGCAGGACCGCAATTCCTCCTGGGCCCAGCAGGGAGCTGGCAAGAAAGAATTTGAAGCCAGAGGGACATATTATCCAAAACCAGGAGTTGAATCTAATTGTAAGCAGACCCTACCCACCCCCTTCAGATGAGTGATGGACTCCTGGCATGTGACCTGGCTTGGCAGTCTCCACCCCCTGTCCGGGCTGCCATAAAGAGATACGTAATGTCTAGAGTGATGGGAAAGTCATGCCTGCAGATGGTACAGATGGAGCTGCCTCATAAAATGACTCACTGTGAATCCTCACTGAAATCTCCGCTATAAAATGATAATGGAAAAAGCACAAGAAAGGCTAAACGAGCTTGAAAGAAATTTGTTCCAGCTTGTGCAGCTCCCTTCACATTTTGAAAGGAGGAGAAAAAAGACCCTATTAGTACAATGCCAGGAAGATAATGTATCTTCTCTCCTGGCTCTAACCCTTCCTCACCCCCACCTCCTTTTGGACATCAGTATGTAAATGAAAGCGGCTAGGGAGAAAGAGGATGGGTTTTGGAGGAAGATGTAAGAATTATTTATTAAGCAGGAGGGCTGAAATTCTGGAGAGCAAGGACTGGGAGGCTTGGAAGAAAGAAAGTGGTGTTCTGGAGAGCCTCTCAGGGAGCCTGAGAGGTGGTTTTGCTTGTAGTCTGGGCTAAATATTGCCAGAGTGGTGTGGGCCTCCCAGAGAGTGAGGTCACACACTGGATGCAGGAAGCATTTAGCAGTCACGAGCAACTCTGTAGCAAGAAGAGGAAGTTTTTAACTCCAAAGAACACAGCCTTCCAAGAATCACAATTATTGGCTATTTCAAAGTCACCCAAGACCATGGAGCTTCTACATCTGATGCCAAACGTAGCTCAGCTTTATGGATAAAGCATCTGCCAGAATTTGGTGATTTTTAATGGAAAGACTAGGTGTGTATGTGGGGGTCATCTTCTTATGTCCCCTGGCAGAGATGGTACAGCGGTGGATTACAAGGATGATGTGCTAGCTGAAGCAGTTACAAGATGGAAGGGCAGATAGATATAAGAGAAGCCTAGACCTGGAGTATCGTTTGGAAGCTGGTAGTCAGGGTAGAGCTAGGATTCAGTACAATGGGAAGAGGCCAGAGCAACGTGCATCCACCATACTGATGGTGAGTTCAAGGTGGCTCAGAACCAGTGTGTGCATGAATAGTATGCGTGGGGACAGTCACAGGTCAATGTAGTCCAGGTAGACAGTGAAGTTGTGGGTGCCTTGCTTGCAGGTGGAATACGCAGAGACTTCAGTGTGAAGTCCTGGACAGAGCAGAGCTTAATGCTTAGGTTTTATAGTGTGATTGGGAGACTTGGTGGGATGCAGAGGTCAAGAATGTCCTGCCCAGGGAGCAGAGCTGGTTTTGGGGGTGGGGGGTGAATATGGCAGATGGAATGAGGTGGCAGCAAGCGCATGATAGAAGATGTAAGTTAGGGAGACGTCGAGAAATGGAATTAAGTTCAGATGGTTCAAGACACTCTGATGAGGGGACAACTTAGGAAGGTGTGGAGAGAGGTAAGCAAGGCCACAAGGGATGGTGAAGCATTCAGGGGCTAGTGGTGGCTGGGAGTTCTTAGTATCCTATGTCTGAAGGAGCAAGTGTGGGGGACATATTTCTGCAGCCAAGTGAGAGCGGAAGCTCTGGGGTAGGGGCTGTATGGCTGGTGTTGTGATCACAGCCACTGCTAGACAGATTGGGGATATTGTCTTAGTCTGTTCAAGCTGCTATAACAAAATGCCACAGGCTGAGTGGCTAATAAGGAACAGAAGTTTTTTTTTTTTTTTTTTCCACACTTTTGGAGGCCGAAAGTCTAAGATCAGGGTGCCAGAATGGTCAGGTGAGGGTCTTCTTCCGTGTGGCAGACATCTTCCTGTGCGTGTCCTCACTTGGTGGAAGGGCTGGGGAGCTCATTGTGGTTTCTAAGAGCACCACTCCCATTCATGGCGGTTCCAACTTAATGAGCAAAGGCGCCACCTCCTAACACCATTGCACTGGACATTAGGATTTCACCATGTGTTTTTCAAGGCACACAAACATTCATCCCATCACAGAGGGTGTGTAGAAGAAAATCCCAGCGTCTTATTCTTCCCTCCCATCTCTTCCTGGTGCTTCCCATAGGTCAAACCCAATCTGAAGATAGTAGTGAGGGAATCCATGAGATCAGTTTCCTAGAGTGCAGAGCAAGGCATTCATTGAAGGGTGCAGCTTTGATAGATTTGAGGAGAAAACAGAGACTGACCAGCATGTATGCAAACCCAGCCAGATGGGAGTTGTTCATTGACAGGTAACTTGTCCATCTGTACCTGGACCTAGTCAGAGGCAGCAAGACCCAGCCTACAGGGAGAAGGCAACCCAAAACTACAGGCCTAGGCTATGATGGGCATGGCTCTGTTGCTTCTGGGTAACAGGAATGCTAAACAGGGAAGAAGGCATGAACCTTACCCTCTGGAGACCTTCAGTATAATGAGAGATGGGGGAGGCTGTGTTGCAGCAAGAGGCTTACTAGATACCTCGGCTGTATACAATTAATTCTTGGTTCCATCACATGGAAGTGGAGACAAGAGGGCAGATGTCCTTGTCCCTGACCTGATGGGCTCAGGAATGGGGCTGGGTCTCTTTTAGCTGCTGGAGTTGCTGTGGGATATGAGCAGAAAGACTTGGTGATGGGGGAGGGTGAATTGAGTGCTAGGGGACTTGCTAACACATAGAGTTCAGAAGCCTCGAGGGAAAGGCTAAGAGTGACCAAGAGCCTAGAGAATTGGTTTCTAGGAGCTGAAAGGGCCACGTGCAGGGCAGCCTCTGTACCAGGAAGGGCCTTGCAAATAAATTGCGTCTCCTTCACCGCAGAGCTCTTACTTTTGTTTTGGTTGTAATATCGTCAGCGTGTGGCCTGTGGAGGGGAGAAGGAATGGGGAAGAACTTGCTGAGGATCATGGTAGAGTTGGGAGGAGAAGTGTTAATTTTGTGGGGGGAGTGATCTTGGCATTCTCTGGTTTTCAGGCCTACATGTTCTTGGCAAACATCTCCTAAAGCAAAAAAATCTCCTAATGTATCTTCCTTGAATGAGGCTTACCATTCAAAGAGAGACCTTCCTCCCTCAAGTTAAATTAAAGTCTTGACCTGAGTTGATGTTTGAAGGCACTGAGGAAATCATTGATTATATTATGTATACATGTGCTAGATATCTATTTCACATGTTCATAAATAATACTAAAATAGCGGGTTTTTTGTTTGTTTGTTTGTTTTTTGTTTTTTTTGTACTTTTGGCCTGCACCCATGGCATATGGAGGTTCCCAGGCTAGGGGTCGAATCAGAACTGAAGCAACTGGCCTGTGCCACAGCCACAGCAATACAGGATCCAACCGGTGACTGCGACCTTCACCACAGCTCATGGCAATGCGGATCCTTAACCCAATGAGCAAGGCCAGGGATCGATCCCGCATCCTCATGGATCCTAGTCTAGTCGGGTTTGTTAACCGCTGAGCCACAAAGGGAGGTCCCAATACTAAAACAGTTTTTTAAAAAATTTGAAGTATAGTTGATTTACAGTGTTGTGTTAGTTTCAGGTATACAGCAGAGTGATTCATTAAACATATACTCAGTTATACACACGTATGTTTTCAGATTAGCTTCTATTATAGATTATTACCAGGTATTAAATATAATTCATTGGGCTATACAATTAGTCCTTGTTCTTTACCTACTTTGTATATAGTCGTTTGTATCTGTTAATGTCAAACTCCTAATTTATCCTCTCCCACTGTGGTAACCCATAAGTTTGTTTTGTATGTCTGTGAATCTATTTCTGGTTTGTAAATAAGTTTGTTTGTATCATTTTTTAAGATTCCACACATAAGTGATATCGCATGATATCTGTGTTTGACTTAGTATGATAATCTCTGGGTCCATCCATGTTGCTTCAAATGGCATTATTTTGTCCTTTTTTATGGTTGAGTGATATTCCTTTGTATATATGCACCACATATTTTTTATCCATTCATCTGTCAATGGACATTTAGGTTGTTTCCATGTCTTGGCTATTGTAAACAGAGCTGCTATGAACATAGGGGTGCATGCACCTTTTCAAATTGGAACTTTTTTCTCTTCCAGATAAATGCCCAGGAATGAGATTGCAGGGTCATATGGTAACTCTTAGAATGGGTTTTTAAAGAAATATATAGAATATACCTTCAGTTAAACCCTATAAACTCTTTCTGGGATAGTGGCAAATAATATGATGATTGATTAATTTCTAGTTATGCTGTAGGGTACATTCTGGTATTTTGAGTCACAGTTGTTTCTGTCCTGAAAGAATCCTGTCCTTTTTTATTTTTTTGTCACTCTCCCCTCTGTGTCAGGAGTGGGTCTTCTGTGGGTTGCTGCCTTCCTTGGCCATGGCTACAGTCTCTCAGGTTCCCTTTCTCATTGCTTGTCACCCAGAGTCAGTATTGTAGGCATGGGGACTTCCATTAAAGTTAATAATTATGGGAGTTCCCATTGTGGTTCAGTGGGTTAAGAACCTGACTAGTATTTATGAAGATGCGGGTTTGATCTCTAGCCTCGCTCGGTGGGTTAAGGATCTGGTGTTACCACAAGCTGTGGTGTAGGTCGCAGATGAAGCTTGGATCTGGCATTTCTGTGGCTGTGGTGTAGGTATCCTACAGCTTTTGATTCAACCCCTAGCCCCATATGCTATGGGTGCGGCCCTAAAAAGACCAAAAAAAGTTAATACTTATATATCAATTATGTTTCTACTTTTATATAGATTCAGACTTGGAAAACTTATATTATTCCAGAACGATCAAAAACAGCTCCCTGATCTGTCCTTTACATCTTCAGGGATGTGACAGATGTTCCTAATGTTAGTTCCTGGTAATATGGGTACAGCTGGAAAGATGGACACTGCATCTCCCTTTTCTTCCCAGAGGGCAGCTCCAGAGAGCAGGGCTGTCACTCCCACTATGCCCATTTCCCAGCTCCACCCACATCTGGCTCCTGCTATTCGCATCTTTGAACCATTTCATCCTAGTGCTTTCTGCGTCATGCTAATGTTTAATGGCAGCTTGAAAATTGTGGAACCAAATATCTCAGGTACCCGCTAACAAAGATGATGTTTAAAAACAGTTGAGTTATAAATGGGAAATATTATTATTTGTGTTTTTAGAACTGCACCCAGGCATATGAAGGTTCCCAGGCTAGGGGCTGAATCGGAGCTGTAGCTGCTGGCCTACACCACAGCCACAGCAATGCGGGATCTGAGCTGTGTCTGTGCCCTACACCACAGCTCACGGCAACGCTGAGCTGAGCAATGCCAGGGATAGAACCTGCATCCTCATGGATGCTAGTTGGGTTCTTTAACCATTGAGCCACGATGAGAACTCCTAAATGGGAAATATTATTAATAACTTACTAAAACTTTGAAGAATTAGCCACAATTCAAGTATCTAGTTTATGAAATATCTCTGAGATTTAAGTGATTGTGTTACTGCTATTAAGGAAAATTCAGAGGTGGGGCCATTATTCTGTGTTTTTTGGGTTCACTTCTTGGATTCTCTGTATCCAGAATTAGGTCTTATTTTTGCTTCCAAAACTCGTTTAGTGCATAGTAAATGTTTGCTCTTCCTCTCTATCTAATTATTTCTGTGGCTAAACTAAGCTGGAAGCTGCCCTCTACGAGCACCTGAGCAGTCTAAAATATCCTGGCTTGCCTTAGGAGGACAGGCCCCACTGCGGCCCATTTCAGGTATATCCAGAAGATGTTAAGAGTCACACCTGACCATGTGACTGGGCGTTCTGGAATAGTTCCAATGTTAATGATCCGTCTTGTCATCCCTGTAAGTAGAGTGGGAACTGTTACTTGACATGTCCCCCATCTTGATTTAGAAAACACTTCTTCTTCTTCCTTTTTTTTTTTTTTTTTTTTTGTCCTTTTGTCTTATCCGGGGCTGCACCCGTGGCATATGGAGGTTCCCAGGCTAGGGGTCTAACAGGAGCTGTAGCCGCCGGCCTTCGCCACAGCCACAGCAATGCGGGATCCAAGCCGCGTCAGCGACCCACACCACAGCTCACGGATCCTTAACCCACCGAGCAAGGCCAGGGATCGAACCCACAGCCTCATGGTTCCTAGTCGGATTCGTTAACCACTGAGCCACGACGGGAACTCCCACACTTCTTTTCTGATCTTCTTGATCCATCTAGCTGAGCTGGCTTTCCTGTCCCTGCTGGCCTCCTGACCCACATGGCCTGGACTGGCACTGGCTTCACACTGAAACCGCCTCTGGCCCGTCTCACTCTTGAATTCCATTTTGTTCCCTGGTCTCTGCCATTAGCTTCCAGGGAGCGGTTGTTGTCTTGATTTTGGATAGGAATGAATAAGTCTGGAGTTGTTAAGACTGTCAGCCCAGAAAAGATAAAATCTTTTCTCAGTGATCATTCGGGTTCCCTTAAAGAAGAGAAATACTCCTCTCAGCCCAGGAATAGAGGAAATCCTGTGAGTACTCTTAAAAACTTTTTTTTTTTTTCCTTGCACATGCCTGGTTGCATAAGCATGTGAGCCCCTGGATTTACCTTTCTTTTTTCCTTCTTTTGAGAGAGCATATGTTCACCTCTGCCAATGGTGTGCCTGAAGGACAGTGTAACCTTGCTTCTGTAGGTTTGTGAATTGTAGACTAAATATGCCTTTCTTTACTTTGACTCATCTATAGGTAATTCTAAATGTTTGGATGGGTAGTATTATGGTAAAGCAGTCTTTCTGGAAGATTTCCTTGTCTCTTTTCCTGCTAAAATTGTATTTAGTACTTTTGTGATACCTTTGTTTTTTGCTTATAAAATTATGTAAAAAGTATAACTCATTTCCTTAGACCGGTTCCCGGAAGTGCATATATTAGCTTTGTGTCTAGCATAAATAAAGATCCTTAATATATATGTTGTGAAATTATATTCCAGAAAGCTAGTACTACTTTTCCTTGCTGCCAACTAAGTGAATAGATTTTTATTGGAATTGTGTAGTAGTATTACTAATAAGGCCTTTGCTAACTTGATAGGTAAACATATCTTGTTTTTACTGCATTAATTATTAATGAACTTTATAAAAATACAGAAGCAGGAGTTCCTGTTGTGACACAGTGGAAACGAATTTGACTAGTATCCACGAGGATGTGGGTTGGATCCCTGGCTTTGCTCAGTGGGTCAGGAATCTGGCATTGCTGTGAGTGAGCTGTGGTGTAGGTTGCAGATGAGGCTTGGATCCCACAGTGCTGTGGCTGTGGTGTAGGCCGGCAGCTCTGATTCGACCCCTAGCTTGGGAACTTCCATATGTCGTGGATGTGGCCCTAAAAAGCAAACAAAAGAAAAAACCCAAAAAAGAAAATAAACAAACAAGTGCATATTTTTCAGCCTTATGTACCCACCTCCAAGAAATAGAAATGTAACATTTTAAGTGCTAAAAATGAAAACATTTATCTTGTTTTCTTTTTTACTTTTCTTTTTTAGAGAGTCCTTCTCCATCCAAAGTTCACCTGTATTTTTTGTACATTTTTAAAATGGTTTGATTCAAAACCAGATTTGTCACTTGAGCTGTATGACATTTATTTTAATGCATGTGGTGTGAGGTTAGAATTTTATTAAAAATTTTTTTTTATTAAAGTCTAGTTGATTTACATTGTTGTGCCATGAAGTGAGAATCTTAAGTATGCCTTTTCTTTAAATCAATGACCAATTTTTATGAGCACCTTAGTTGTAAACCACAGAATCCACTCTGGCTAGCAGAAGCAGATGTGGATTATTCTAAGGATTTTAGGTGGCTCAGGGCTAACTTCTGGCCATGACGCCCAGAACTGTGGCACAGGACTGGTGGGCTGAGCAATCTGCTGTCTGCCTTTGCTGCCACCTGTACCAGTAAAGCTCAGGTCAGGCCACATTTAGAGCTGGCTTCCCCACTCACTTTTGAGGACAAGTCTCATGTGACTGTATCTGACTGGGGAAACACTTTTTCTGGAAATTATTTGGGGAAGGCAGTCTTGATCATGTGGGATATGATCAAAATACAGGGAGAATGTATACCAGATTGGGTGACCCCAAGTGACTAATCCAGGTATCTCAGCACTTTTCACCACTGATGAGTGAAGCCACACTCATCACATGTTAAATTTGCATTAAAAAAACGTATAGATGAGTAGGGTCAGTTTCCAAAGTGCATTCATTTTTATATGATTATTTTTATATTCTTGTGCTACTTGCCATAATTATTTTATATTTTGTTGTGTTGCATTTTAATTACTCTGGTATACATGGCACTTTGTTTCCAATTTTTAGTTATTCTGGCAAATGAACTATTTTTTTCTATTTTCTTATTTTTATCTTCCAGATGAACTTTAAGATGTTTTTATCAACTTATGAAAAATAGATATTTTGTTTAGTGTTGCATTGAAACCTTCATATTAATTTGACAACTATTGACCTTATTATAACATTCCTTCCACCCAAGTATGGGGCATATTTTTCCATCTAGTCAAAAACTGTTAATGTTCTTCAATAAATTTTTGTAGTTTTCTTCATAAGAATATTCCTATTTCTCACTAAAGTTATTCTGAAGTATACTATCATAAATACAGATGGGTTCAATTTTCCTTTTTTCCCTATCTTTTTCTGCTAGGCAGGAAAGCTATTAACTTTTGCATGTTTATTTTGTGTTAGACACTTAAAAAAAGAATTAACCTAAGAGACTTTCAGTTAATTTTGTTGAGGTTTCTAAGAATATATTGCAAACAACTTTCTAAGAATACATATGCAAGTAGCAATAGTTTTGGAACATAAGTCAAACAACTAAAAGTAAAGACATGAAAAATGATTTATACATAATTAATTCAATAAGCTAGGTGTAAAAATACCCTGAAAGGGGAGATGGTTCTAATATTATAATACTGCTTGCCTTCCTTCTGTGTGGATATTCTAGGTAACGTGTACAGATGGTGATTTATAGCATCCAGATATGCTCTGCAAAGTGAGCCACATGCCTGCCTTGATTTCCCTGTCAATCTACACCACATACCCAGACACACATGGAATTTTATCCCCAAATGCAAGTGCTTAAGCTCCATATTCAGATTTTTGGTAGCGACACATTAATTCAAGCCGATTGATGCCTCCAGAAGTCTCTATAGCCTCGCCTCTCCATCAGCTCACTGGAGGAGGGTGGGTGGGGGGTGTCTCATAAATGAAAACAGGCTGGGGCTCACTAGGTTCAGGTTCACTTTTCCTGCCCCGAGCCACTCTTTTCCTTTCGACAACTACGCCACGTGTTTGGAGAATGTGTCAGTGGGGTTTGTGGAATGTTACACTTAGAAGGAAAAAAAAAATCAGTAAATAAGCTCCAACAAGTGGAAAGACTTTGGTGAATGCCTGCTTTTAAGACTTCAGAGACTGCAAATTATCCCATCTCTCCCAGGAAAGCTAACAATTTACAAAAGGGCATTAGTTATACAGAAATTCACTGAAATGCCATTGGAAGATTCATGCCTGAGATTGATAATAAGCACCATTAGATAAAAGCTTCTAAATCCATGGGGTATGAAATATACACAGGAAAACCTGTCCTTATAGGGACGAGATCCTGCTTGACAGATGTTTTTTCCTGGGACTCCAAATTTTAATAACTATTCATTTTTATTTGTAGCTTAAAGGCAAATTACTAGGCAGTCTCATGCCTTGTTTGTTCCTTGGCCATCAAGCTATACTTAATGGTTTAGCCAAGACATGGAAGCAGCCTAAATGTCCTTTGACGGTTGAATGAATAAAGAAAATGTAATATGTTTATACAATGGGATGTTACTCAGCCATAAAAAATAGGATGAAATAATGTCATTTGTAACAACATGGATGGTCCTAGAGATTGTCATACTAAGTGAAATAAGTTAAAGACAAATATCATATGATATCACTGATACGTGGGTTCTAAAGAAAGATGCAAGTGAACTTAAATACCAAACAAATAGACCCACAGACCTGGAGCACAAACTTATAATTATCAAAGGAGGAAGAGGGAGAAGGATAAATTAGAAGTTTGAAATTAACAGATTCATACTACTGTATATAAAATAGATCACTAACAAGGACCTACTGTATAGCATAGGGAAGTATACTCAATATTTTGCATAACCTGTAACGGAAAAGAATCTAAAAATATATATATGTATGTATAACTGAATCACTCTTCTGTACACCTGAAACTAACACAACATTGTAAATCAACTACGCTTCAGTTAAAAAAAAATTGAAAAACATTTAAAAAAGAAGTTAAAAAATAGCACCTGCACCTTGCCTGTTGAGAGTACAAATAAAAAAAGCCTGAACAGACTGGAGTTAATCACCTACCTGACTTGACCGTTCTGAGATCCACAGGATAAGGTGGAATTTGGGGGTGTTTTTGCCATAAGACAACTCAAGGTCCTATCAATTTCTTGAGGTTTCCGACATTTGGGGCTGTCTTTTGACTGGGCATTTTGGATTGGTTCTTAGTGAACTTAGGAATTTGGCTCTGACCTAACCCAAGTAGCTCAGATTCTCTTCTTTCTGGTCAGCAATGAACCAGAGAGGAAGGCCGTGTGGCGAAGTGAGGAGGTATATAAAGTCAAACTTATGTAAGGTCAAGGTAGGAGCTGTCTTAATGCTTGAAGCATGGCAGGATATTTGAGGTTGGAGAAGGTTGCTTTTAAAGAAGGAAACTTAAGGAATCCTGTCACATCTTGAGGGAGCGCTCCAGGAGCTGTAACATTCTCCTGCTGGGCTAAAATATTGGAATCCTTGTACAGACCTTTCATGCTCCCTTCAAATTCGGCTGGGTCTGATGTTAGTATTGTCACAAAACAGCACTCTGCACATTTCTTTCTGGCCAACAAAGACTAAAAATGCCTAATAACTGAAAAGTTTAAAAAATAATACCTTTGATTTGTGTGTGGATAGTATCTTTTGAATTTTACTGCTCTAGAAAATCTACATAATTAACCATTTTTGCTATTTAAAAATGTTGCGATCTGATCTGGAAAAAAGGACACAATTCCCTTAAAGCTTAAAGTTCATTTTGGGAATGAGCTGTGAATCTGCTACATTAATAACTAATTAGCCAACAATCAGTTATTGATTCTGGGAATCAACTTGATGAAATCCTGCTTCTCAGAGAAGGGGAAAACGACTTCTTTCTGGTTGTAGAAGGGCCGTAGGGATTTTGACATCAAGGAGAAGTGGATCAAGCTTTTGGAGTTGTGAACCTACAGTGTCCTGCTTTTGAAATCTTTTCTTAAATGATGCTTTTGAAAGACATAAACGATGGCAGATTAGTTCTTTTAAATTAATTAATGTTACAGAAGATTACACTTTCCAGTGGAAGGTGGGCTTGAGTGGAATGATATTGTTAAATCCTTGTGTGTGTGTCTCATAGCTTCTGGGTTTGGATAACCACATTCAGGAAACACCGTTTTCCTGGGAAGTCCAGTGTGGCAGAGTAAAAGCTGGACTCCCTGCCAAACTCAAACACAGGCACTGAGGGCAAAGACATAGACCACAGGATAGCTTTTCTTTTTTTTTTTTTTCTTATTAACAATGAATTTTATTTCAGTTATAGGTGTACAAAGGTCATAAGTCAATTCGATAGATTTTGTGTCCCAAACCCACAGTGCATCCTCCCACCCCCAAGATTGTCTTATTTGAAAAACCAAGGTTTTCCAAAATCTGTGAGTCATTGTCTGTTCTTCAGAGAAGTTCATTGTGTCTCTTTAGTTTCCACATGTAAGCGATAGCATTGGGTGTTGCTGTCTAATTGTCTGACTGGTTTCACTTTGTATGATAATTTCTAGGTTCATCCATGTTGCTATAAATGTTGTTATTCCGTTCCTTTTATTGACTGAGTAGTATTCCATTGTGTGTATGTACCATATCTTCCCTATCCACTCCTCTGTCGATGGGCATTTAGGTTGTTTCCATGACCTGGCTTCTTCCCTCTCTAGCTGCTTTAGATGTAAAGTTGGGTTGTTTATTTGAGCTTTTTCTTGTTTCCTGAGGTAGGCTTGTATTGCTATATACTTTCCTCTTAGAACTGCTTTTGCTGCATCCCAGAGGTTTTGGAGTGTCGTATCATTTGCTTCTAGGTATTTTTTAATTTCCTCTTTGATTTCTTCAGTGATCCATTGGTTGTTTTCTTGTTTTTGTATCCATTAGGCTAGTCTATGTCTTTTGGTTGGGGTATTCAGTCCATTAACATTTAAGGTAATTACTGATATATATGTTCTTATTGCCATTGTATTAACTGTTTGGGGTTTTTGTTGCTCTTTTTTTTTTTTTTTTTTTTTTTTTTTTTTTTTTTTTTTTTTTTTTTTTTTTTTTTTTTTTTTTTTTTTTTTTTTTTTTTTTTTTTTTTTTTTTTTTTTTTTTTTTTTGGTTTTTTTTTTTTTTTTTTTTTTTTTTTTTTTTTACCCTGAAATTTTGATATAGGAGTCTATATACAAATGAGATTGTTTTAAGTTGTTGGTTTCTTAATTGCACATGCATCTCCAGTGACCTGCATTTCTGCTCTCTTCTCACGATTTCCGATTTTGGTAGCATAGTTGTGCATGGATGATTTAGTATCTTTACTGTATATGTGCCTTTCCTGGTGAGCCTTGTCATTTGTGGTATTTTTGTTTCTGGTTGTGGCCTTTTCTTTTCTGCCTAGAGAAGTTCCTTAAAGCTGGTTTAGTGTTGCAGAAATCTCTTAGCTTTTGCTTATCTGTAAAAGTTTTGATCTCTCCTTCAAATCTGAATGTGAGCCTTGCAGGGTAAAGCAATCTTGGTTGGAAGTTTTTCCCTTTCATCACGTTAAGTATATCATGCCACTCCCTTCTGGCCTGCAGAGTTTCAGATGAAAAATCTGCTGATAACCTTATTGGGATTCCCTTGTATGTCATTTATTTCTTTTTCCTAGCTGCTTTCAAAATTTTCTCTTTGTCTTTAATTTTGGTCATTTTGTGTCTTGGGGTGTTTCTCCTTGGGTTTATTTTATATGGGACTCGTTGCGCTTCCTGAATTTGACTGAGTGGTTCCTTTCCCATATTAGGGAAGTTTTCAGCTATTATCTCTTCAAATATTTTTTCTGTCCCCTTCTCTCTCTCTTCTCCCTCTGGCACCCCTATAATACGGATGTTGGTGCGTTTAACATTATCCCAGGGTTCTCTGAGACTCAGCTCATTTCCTTTCAATCTTTTATCTCTTTTTCTCTTCTGCATTAGTGATTTCCACTAATCTGTCCTCCACCTCGCTGATTTGTTCTTCTGCCTCCTGTATTCTACTGTTAGCTGCTTCTAATGAATTTTTTATTTCAGTTATTGTATTTTGCATTTCTTGTTGTTTAATTTTTACAGCTTGTA
>PVHT020000022.1:5188573-5213512 GCA_004024745.2 Catagonus wagneri
GTTCTCTGAGACTCAGCTCATTTCCTTTCAATCTTTTATCTCTTTTTCTCTTCTGCATTAGTGATTTCCACTAATCTGTCCTCCACCTCGCTGATTTGTTCTTCTGCCTCCTGTATTCTACTGTTAGCTGCTTCTAATGAATTTTTTATTTCAGTTATTGTATTTTGCATTTCTTGTTGTTTAATTTTTACAGCTTGTATTTCTCTGCTCAGTGTTTCCTGTAAATTATCAATCTTTGCCTCCAGTTTATTTCCAATGCCTTGCATCATCTTCAGCATCAACAGTCTAAAGTCTCTTTCTGAGAGGCTGGTAATCTCCTCATCACTGAGCTGTTCTTCTGGACTTTTCTCTTTCTCCCTTATCTTTGTTATAGTTTTCTGTCTTTTCATTTTTACAGGTTTTTGGTGTGGTGACCTTTTTGCCAACAATAGAGTTGTAGCCTCTCTTAGTTCTGGCGTTTGCCTCCCCTGTGACTAGAGTTGGTATGGGCGGGGCTTGCTGTAGGCTTCCAGATGGGAGGGACTGATGCCTGCCCACTGGTAGGTGGGGTTGATTCTTATCCCTCTGATGGGTGGGATTTGTCTCTGGCTGAGATTAGAGGCTGGCTGTGTGCCTGAGGGGTCTTTAGGCAGCCTGTTTACTGATGGGTGGGGCTGTGATCCAAACTGGATTATTGTTTGGCCTGGGGCTTCTCAGCGCTGATGGGAGGGACCAGATTTTCCCAGAAATGGCCCCCTCCAGAGAAATACAGGCTGATGAATGTTCCCGAGAGCTTCGCCTCCAATACCCTTCCCCCACCACAAGCCACAGTCACCCCTATTTTCCCAGGAGATCGTCCAAGAATTGCAGTCAGGTTCCACCCAGATTCCTGTGGAGACTGCTTTGCCCTGGGACCCAGTGCACGTGAAAGTCTGTGTGTGCCTTTCAAGGATGGGGTCTCTGTTTCCCCCAGTCCTGTGGAGCTCCTGCACACAAGCCCCGCTGGCTTTCAATGCCAGATGCTCCGGGGGCTCTTTCTCACTGTGCCCGAGGCGTGGGGTTTTGACGTGGGGCTCAGAACTCTCAGCCCTGTAGCTGAGTCTCTGTGATGCAGTTACTTTCCAGTCTGTGGGGCTTCCCACCTGGGAGGTATGGGGTTTCTTCTATTGTGTAATCGCCCCTCCTACCTCTTGATGTGGTCTCCTCTTTGTCCTCTGGAGTAGAATATCTTTTTTGGAAGTTTACAGTCCATTTGGTTGAAGGCTGCTCGGCATTTGGTTGTAGTTTTGCTGTTTTTCGGGAGAGAAGTTGAGCTCCAGTCCTTCTATTCCGCCATCTTAATCCAATCTCTGTCTAGCTTTTCTTTTTGGAATGAACTGATTTTGATTGTGTAGCCAAATGTATTTTGGGGTCATCATTTTTGTTAGTTTCCCCTTTTTTGCCTATATGTATCGAGACACTTCATTTCCTCAGCAATGTCAGTAGCAGGTTGAAAGTGAAAAGAAATTTGTCAATTCCTCCTGGCTTTTGCTTTCAAAGGTCAAGACCATAGAGGGGGCTTAAAGTATGCAACAAGAATGAGAAAAGGAGAGAATTGTTCGCAGGCAGAAACGGAGTGACCTGACAGAACATAAGGATGAGTAGAAGGGCTTGCTGCAGACCAGAAGAATATTCCCTTGGGTTAGACAGGGGAAAGCGAGAGGTTGGTGGACCCTAGAGAAGTGGGATCCTGACGGCATCCTGCAGAGGGAGCAGGACCCCTGCAGATGTGTCTAGGTAGACAAAAGCAGAGACATTCTCAGGGAAGCTACTGTATTGGACTACAGAAACAGCAGAGAGAAATTGGGACCAGGGAGCCATATGGGCAAGGCAGTGGCCATCTCTTTGGCAAGCTGTATAGACAAATGTCTGATTTCCAACAACGCTCTTCCTTCCAAGCCTTAGGAACTTAGATACAAGCCTTAGGAACTTAGGTACAAGCTGAAGAAAGAGAGGTGACCACAGAACCACTGGGAATTTTTCTTACCTTCTGGATGAGGGATTCATGTCAAAATTGACTTCTAGAAAAGACAGGTGTACTATTTCTTTTAGATTCAGTTTTGTGGACTGAGATTGATTTCTACTACAGTTGCTTTAGCCGCTCAATTATCATAATGAAAACAGTTCCCGTCATGGCTCAGTGGTTAATGAACCCAACTAGCATCCATAAGGATGCAGGTTCGATCCCTGGCCTCGCTCAGTGGGTTAAGGATATGATGTTGCTGTGAGCTGCAGTGTAGGTTGTGGATGCGGCTTGAATCCCACATTGCTGTGGCTGTGGCTGTGGCTGTGGCATAGGCCAGAGGCTACAGCTCCGATTCAACCCCTAGCCTGGGAACCTCCATATGTCACAGGTGCGGCCCTAAAAAGACAAAAAAAAAAAAAAAAAGGAAAACAACGAAACTATTTTGGGGATGGATACAGAATGGATCTCTATGTGATTCCCCACCACCCCCAGAATCAAGGTTGTTGTCGCTGATAGACATGATGTTGAGAAGATTCTCGTCCTATTGGCAGCAAACAGTGACTCTGGACTTTTAGAAACACAACTGAATTGTCTACATGAAAGCTGGTATACCCTCTAAGGACTTTTTTTTTCCTTTTCTCTTTTCCTTTACTTTTTTGGGGGCCAGGGTAGCAAGGGGAGAACACTGAAGTTCTATTTTCTCAGCATGTTTAAGTTCTGCCACACACTATAATCAACTGCGGTGGCCATTAGATCCTCAGAGCTCTTTCTCTTGACTTTTATTAAATGTATGCAGTAAGAGTCACAGGAAGAAACAAGTGAAACACTTACACTGGAGAATCTGAGAAGGGACTGATGAAAATGGCCCATTTGCAACAGGGCAGGCAAAATTTAGAGAAAGCAAGAAATGATGGTGTTTTGTCTTGCAGCTAGTAATAGTGGGAAGTCATTCCTATCCTAGGCCTGAAGGGGAAAGGGGCTCATTGTTTACTGGGACCCACAGGGAGGGAGGTGGTGGAGGAAGAGCAAGGAGTAGGAGAGGAAGAGGAAGAAAGGCAGGTGGAGGAGCTGGGGGGAAGGAGAGCTTTAGGCAAAGCCACTTTTCAGGGGTCGTGGCCTTCTGTCTTCAGGGATGTAGTCAACTTGCTGTGATTGCCTGGGAGGGAGCCTGTGGATAAATCATCTTTTTTTTTTTTTTTTGGCTTTTTGTCCTTTTATGGCCGCATCCACGGCATATGGAGGTTCCCAGGCTAGGGATTGAATCGGAGCCATAGCTGCCGGCCTTCGCCACAGCCACAGCGATGCCAGATCTGAGCCGCATCTGCGACCTACACCACAGCTCCCGGCAATGCTGGATCCTTAACCCACTGAGCAAGGCCAGGGATCGAACCCACAACCTCATGGTTCCTAGTTGGATTCGTTAACCACTGCGCCACGACGGGAACTCCACATTCTCCCCCGACTCTTTTTTTCCCGATTTCCTGCTAGTACCTTTTTTTGGCCAAACTCAGGTAGAAGCTTGAGGACAGGGAGCCCAATGATGTGGCTCAATATTGGTCAGCCTCTTAGGGCCCAGAGTAGAACAGAAAAGTGGCACAATCAGAATGCATACATGTATGTGTAACTGGGTCACTTTGCTATACAGTAGAAAATAACTGTAGTGGAAAAAAAAAAGTGGCATGATAAATACCATAAGAACGTAGCAGTGATAATATCCACCACACAATCACATGGGTTAAGTTTTACCTTTTTTTTAAGGGTCATACTTGCAGCATATGGAAGTTCCCAGGCTAGGTATCCAATCAGAGCTGCAGCTGCTGGCCCATGCCACAGCCACAGCAATGCAAGATCTGAGGCGAGTCTGTAACCTACACTGCAGCTCATGGTAATGCTGGATCCTTGACCCACTGAGTGGGGCCAGGGACTGAACCTACGTCCTCATGGATACTAGTTGGGTTCATTCCTGCTGAGCTACAATGGGAACTCACTCATTTTTAATATTTTTGCTGTTGCAAATACAGCAGAAGTAATTGGCTTAAAATGAATCAGAGGAGAAAGAAAGTAGGGGAGACATTTGAATTTTGAAGTATCAGTGACTTCAGGTATTAATTTTCTACCAAGCCCTTGGTTTATTTATTTTATCATGTTAAATCATTTGCTTTTGTTTTTGCCGAAGTCATCTGAAGCCATTTGCCATAGTACAGACAGTTTCAGAATGGTGACTGTGGTTGGTTTTTGAAGGAAACACAGTAGGATAAGCAATAAGTAGGACTGACTCAGGTTGGGCTTCCCAGGCTCATAACCCAGTGAGGGTTGCAACACAATGTGAATGGCAATGTTAGCCTGTGGATGGAGAGTTTGGAGTGTGCAAGATATTGGCACAAGGCACTTCCTGGGGACTTGTATTCACCAATCTGCTGTTCACCTATAAAACAGGATTATGCATTACTAAACTTAACTCTAAAACACAAGCCTTGAAAGTAACCCTAACAACAGATGTTATTAGTTGAACAGTTCCATGGTATCAGCGATTACACTAAGTGCTCACAGGCATGAGAATCAATCTTCACTAAAATCAAAATGATGAGGAAAGCAAGGCTCACGAAAGTTCAGTAACTGGCCTATGTTCCCTCAACCAAGAAAGGTCCAACCTGGAATTTGAAGCTAGGACTCTCTCTCTCCAAAGCCCACACTCCTAACCACTAGCTGATTTTCTGAAAGAGAAACTTTCATCTTTATTCATTCTGAGGAATTTTCAGCGAGTAAAGTCCCACTTTGCATGCCCATTGGAGACATGATCCCTTGTGCTCAAACCCTTTATAATACAGGATACCACACACCCTGTGGGCCAGTGGTAACCATCAGAACTTGATTACTTAGAGACCCAGGATTTCAGTTTTGAAAGCAGTGCTGGAGCAGCCATTGTCAAGCCCGGCCAGGCAGTCTGAGTTTTCTCTGGGTTAGCCTATAAATGATCTGGGTGTTCCTGGAAGGCAAGAGGATGTGTTTTCTGTGACTTGCTTTTCTCAAGGAGGGGGCGATGTATCTGAATTGTGATTCATACATTGTCACATGAAATATGGCCATCGCTTCTACTTTCCTGGCCTTCTTTAGTTTCTGTTCTGGTTGGTCATCTGTCTTCTCTACACTAGGCAGGGAGGCCACAAACAGAGGAGGAATTAAATGGTTAGATAATCAACTGAAAGCAGAGTGTGAAGGTGGAGACAGAGCTGCACGCTGCTGTAATTCACAGGATGTGTGGATGATCGAACGATAGAGCTTGCATCAAGGAGAAAGGAAGTTATATCTTGTGATAACCTATTGCGGAAATGAATCTGAAAAAGAATCTGAATCCAGGTATACATGGATAATTGAATCACCTTGTTGTACACCTGAAAACTATAAAGAAAACAAAAATGAAAAACAAGAAAGGAATTTCATTGATCAAGACCCCTCATCTTTTTCACTCTTAAAGCAAGAATGGAGATGTCCTGAGAGTTCCCGTTGTGGCTCAGCAGGTGATGAACTCAACTAGTATCCTTGAAGATGTGGGTTCATCCTTGGCCTCGCTCAGTGGGTTGACTGAGGATCCGGCATTACCCTGAGCTGTGGTGTATGTCAGAGACTTGGCTCATATCTGGTGTTGCTGTAGCTGCGGCTGGCGGCTGCAGCTCCGATTCGACCCCTAGTCTGGGAACTTCCTTATGCTACAGGTGTGGCCGTAAAAAGAAAAAAAAAAGTATGAAGATGTTTTGACATCTTTAGAAGTCAGAATGCATTCTGAACTGCTGGGTGGTTAAGGCAGCAAGTCTTACCTAAAGCGAGCTCTGCATTGTGTCAGAAGTCATTTTTTTATTACAGTTAACTGCAATGACTTTCTTAGTAGTTTGAATTTTAGACAAATTTCAGTGACTTAGAAGTTTTTCTCAAGATTTGTCCCTGGGCACTGATACTCTGTATGCCCTCTTTAAGAAATTTTTTTTTTATTATAGTTGATTTACAGTGTTCTGTCAATTTCTGGTATATGGCAAAGTGACTCTGTGTGTGTGTGTGTGTGTGTATTGGCTTCCATCATGTTCCATTACAAGTGACTATAGTTCCCTGTGCTATACAGCAGGATCTCATTGCTTATCCACTCCAAATGCAATAGTTTGCATCTCCTAACCCCAAACTCCTAGTCCATCTCCCTCCCTCCCCCTCCCCCAGGCATCGACAAGTGTGTTCTCCAGGCCCATGAGTTTGTTTGTATGCCTTCTTGAATGGGAGAGGGGAGGGTGGCATTTCACCCAGAGGTACTGTGACTAGTAATGATCAGAAATGAGTTTAGTATTGAACTTCATGGCCAAATATTCTTGGGCGGGGAACAGGAGTTCTTCAGATCTGACTTTGCCCATGGGAGCAAAATGCCATTGGTCTTCTGTGTTGTTGTTGAGAAAGTGTTGAGAACTGTGAGGTTAAAATACTCTGAGCCACACTAAGAACCATGAGGTTGTGGGTTCGATCCCTGGCCTTGCTCAGTGGGTTAAGGATCTGGAGTTGCCGTGAGTTGTGGTGTAGGTTGCAGACGCGGCTCGGATCTTGCGTGGCTGTGGCGTAGGCCAGCAGCTACAGCTCCTGTCAGACCCCTAGCCTGGGAACCTTCATATGCCACGGGTGCGACTCTAGATAAAAGGCAAAAAGACAAAAAAAAAAAAAAAAAGTACTCTGAGCCACTAGGCTGGTTGAAAAATACCCAAGCACTTGAATAGTTCCCAGGAGATGATGTCAGTAAGTGGGTCTAAATCTTACCAAGCAGCTGAGAACATGCTGACTGGTGTCCTGGAAAAGATTAGGGCCATTGTGCTGCTCAGTCTTTTAAGTCATGGCTGTTAACTTAACTCAAAGGCCAAACTGTCAGGCAGCCAGCCTTTTCCTTAGCTGCTGCTCTTCCAATTTATCTCGAGTGGATCTTGAAAACTGTGGTGCTGAACGGAGAAGAGGCTGACACAGTAGCTCGAGTCAGTATTTGTGAGTCCTTCCCTTTGCAGGGGACTAGTGGATGCCTGCGGGTGAGCCTGTCACGACAGACGCCTCCTTGCTCCTCAAATCCAGGGATGGCAAGGAGAATTCCACTTCTTGAGAATTATTGGTAGTTTACAAATCCTGTCCCACACTGCGTATGAATGGGGAAAGCTCAGAAGTGAATAGCTGTCACAGTGGAAACATCTGCTGAGTGAAGAGAGCAGACCCAGAGCAATCTTTTCTTTATTTTCTTTTTCTTCCTCTCTCCTTCTCTTCCTTCCTTCCTTCCCTCCCTCCCTCTCTTGTTTTTCATTAGTTGGACTGCAAACCAATGAGGAGGTAGAGAGTTTGGGTATTTTCTTTTCTGGGACCCAGGCCAGGCTGGTGGAAGACTGATCACAGAAAACTGATTATGATATACCGAGGAACGAGGAAGTGGCATTGTGTATTTTCTCATTTCCTTCAGGAATTTAGGCTACTTGATGCTACTCAGAAATTAGTTTGCAAAGACTGTCTGTCTCTTTCCTGTACTCTTGTCAAAATCATTGCCAAATTGTTTTCATTTTGTTAAGACAAGTGAATGTTGGTTAATGATTTGTAGTTTTTGACACAAAGAAGGATGATAAATCTAGATCTAAGCTTCTTTATATTTCACAGACTGTTGTTGCTAAAATTATGTTTACTGATATATTACCATGCCGGAACATAACTACTTTTAATTTCTGAGTTATTTTTACAAAATTATGTTTTGATTTTTAGATGACATAAAAATTTACCCATAAATCCATTATCATAGCAGACAATAGTTTTCTTAAGAGTAGAAAGTTGTTAGAATACATATGTACATACAACTGAATACACATTCTTCAGATAACATTGAATTATAATTGTCCATGTTGCTACATAGTTTTCATAGCCATCACTTAATATAGATGATTAAAAATACATATTCTTTAAAATATTGACAACAGATAGTTTAAAAATTGTTAATTGTTATTTTTTTGGTCTTTTTTTTTTTAATCCATACTTTGAAACTACCATGCCATTCACTACCCTGGTTTTGGCATTTAGCTTAAGAATTTTTCTCTCTTATTACATGATCATCATATACAGAATTTTAATGGTTGCATTATATTCCATTTAGTAAATTTATCAATAATATGTTTAAGAATTCTTTATTGACATTTAGAATATTCCCTTTGATTTGCTATTATAAAAATACTGTCATAAACATCTGCCTGCCTATAGCTTTTTCATTAATTGGATTTTTTCACTAGAATACTACTAGATCAAAGGCTAACCAGTTTTCTAGTTCCTGACAATTGTTGCCAGATGTTTTCCAAAAGTACTGCACTAATATACACAGCTACAAACATCGTACAATAGAGTCAATTTCTCACAATTCTTAGTGTCATAATTATTATTAATTTGATAGCTATTTTCATTTTTATTAAATTAATAATGAAATTAATTTCTTAATGTGTTTACTGTTTTTTTCCCATTTTTGTGAATTGTCTGTTTACATAGTCCTTGGATCTTTTCCTATTTAACTTTTAGGATAGTATTTTTCTGGTTGTATTATATGAAACTAGTATAAGTATTACTGTGAATCTTCCTTTTTCCTCATGCTTCTTGACTTTTTTTGACATACCAAAATTGATATTTTTGGTAAATAATCAGTCTTTTCCTCTGTGATTTCTATCACTCAGAAAGTCATTACCTCTGAAGAATGGATTAATATCTAACCCTGTATTCCTCTAGATTATTTATGACATCTAAAAACAACTTCTCAAGTAATGTGAAATCTTTGCAGAGGGCTTAAAATATAAAAATACATAAGAAAGGAAAAAAACCAATTAAGAGTCAGAAATCCTGCTTTCCAGAGGAAAATCATAGGTGACATTTTTGGTATAAATCCTCTTAGACTATTTATACTGTAAATATAGAAAAACAAATACATAATTATACACATTTTAGGAAAATTGTGTGACATACAGAGCATGTATTGTTATACAAGCTGCAGGTTTTTCCTAGATCAAAATGTAACGCCTCTTTCTGTCACTACAGATGTTGCTCAGAATTTCAAATGGCTACATAGCATTTCATTACCTATGTAATCATTCCTTTAGCATTGAACATTGAATTTTCTTCTATTATAAACAAATCAGAGGTGAACCATCTTGTGCAAATGTTTTTCTCACTTGTCTAGTTCCCAGCGGTGGTGGGGAGCAATCCTGGAGGTCAAATTATTTTTCAAAAAGATTTTTTATTATTTTCCTGAATTGGCTCTCCAAAGGTTGTACTAGTTTCAACTGCAGCCACTTAAGTTTGACAGGGTCTCATTTCCTATGTCTATATGATTCTCTGTATTTTCTAGCAGATAGGTAGAAGAAAAAGAAAGATGTCTTATTTCTACTTTAATTTGTGTTCTTAGGTGATCAATGAAATCGAATATTTCTTTAAAGATAGAGTACCAGTTTGTATTTCTACTTTTGTTCATATTCGTAGCCCATTTCATATTAAGACTTTATATCTTTGCATAGTTTGTTTTATAATTAAAAAACCTGATGCCAAATCCTCAAACCCCCACCCCTTTTGATGGAGTATATTGCTTTGCATTAAGTTCTTAACCTGAGAATTAAGGACAAAGAAAGTATTCTCTGTGCACAGAGCAACCCAACAATTGCTGCCATATGCATGTGTAAGAAAACCATTGTCCTGTTATTCTGAGCATGGAATTATAATTTCTGTCAAATTGTGAGAACTGTTAGCAAGTAAGGGCAAAGCTACATTAAAACAGGTGCGGGGAATCATTTCCACCTAAAATTGATGTTGTAGTCTTACGTCAATCGCGTGAAGGAGACCGATGTCTCAGAGACTCAGAAGCCAAGACTGAAAGAAGGGATCTTAAGAGGAAAGCAGAGGGGCTAGATGGCTCTTCAGCACAATGATAGCATGACTATAAGTTATGGGTATAACAAGGCCACCGTGTGTGGAGATAAAGCCACGGTCATACCTCAACAAGGGACAGTGCCAGCTCAATAGGAAGGATGCCTGGAATAGATGAAAGTCACCAGGCATGTGCAGATGCCCAGCTGTGGGGGCAGGGCACTGAGGACCAAACTGGCAACTTGGACTAGAGACTGCTAATATTTAATAACTGAACCACCAGTTTACGACTGGGCAATAGCCATTCATTATAGTAAAGCCTCTATCCTGCAGTCTCCCTTGTAGCCGTGGACTACCTTCTGATGAAAGGAATTCCTGCAGAAGCAGTACGCACACCTTCTGGGAAATGCCCTTAAAGAGAACGGGGATGCTCCTTTCTCCTATTTCGCTGTCCACAAGGTGGAATCGATGGTTGGACCATGTAGTGGACACTGTTGATGTGCTGTTCGGCTCCCTTTCCCCTTTCAACACCCATCCCCCAGCTGTTGAGAGCATTGGCAGCTGACGTTCCACAGCTGTCCCTTTCTCAGGGAATCACCTCCTGTCTGACTTTCTTTTTGGAAGGGACCTCACCATTTCAGGGCCTCTCTTCTGGACAAGCCATGTATTGAGGATGGTAGAACAAAGGAGCTGAAGGAAAGCTCTTTTCTCTGTGGGTTATGACTGCCTCTGGAATTTTATGTATGAAGTGGCTTGGAAGTACTTGGAAATTTAAGAGGAATGATCACAGCCTCTTGGTTCCATTTGCTTTAGGGAGGGGGAGCGTCATTCCACACTTGTGCCAGTGGTTGGAGGCTCTGTTAGAAGAGAATTTTCCTGAGGGTGTCACTAACAGATGACTTCAGCAGGCAGAAATATGCTCATCTGACTAGGCATTCAATATAGCGATTAAGCATGAGCTTCTGTGCTCAGACAGAGTTAGAATTCTGGCTCCACTGCTTTCTCTTTCTGTGAATTTGACATTTCCCGGTTGTAAAATAGGCCTAATATTACCTACATCGTAGAGTTATTATTAGGATTTAGTATGTAAAACATATCATATAATGCCTAGTGTAAGTGGGTGTAAGTAGAGCCATTTTCCCCATAAGGATACATTTCTTCACAGCTTTAAGACAGGAAAATGAGATAGTTGGAAACTTTTCAGAAACTCTTTCCAAGCTGGTTCTGTTAGATCATTCTCATTTTCTTTAAGGACATTTTCCAGAAGGGGTACATTGGATTTGCTGACAGCTTTTCCCATGGATACTCTTTCATGGAGGAAAGGAAGCTGGAACTTAAATCTATTATCTTCACGGCTTACTGAACCCTGATTAGTGGCTGGAAGAGCATCTGAGGTGGCTAGGCTTTTCCGTTCCTCTCTGAATAGCTGCATGGCCTCCATATGAAGCTACCACTCTCAGTCTAAGTGGCATGGAGTCTGGGTTCCCAGTGCATGAAATTGACTATGGATTTTCTTGAGCCCCATCCTGGATGTATCATTTCTATTATACAATAAATTTGTGCTATGCATGCTCAACCTCATAACTTGGTGGATATAATAATACCCAACTCATAAATCATAGCTCCAGGTGCAGAATCCTTTGATGTCCTGCACAGTAGCTATTTTTTAAATGGTCAGTAGTGTTTCTGCTAAAGGAGGCCTTACTCTGGAGCCTTTGGGGCATGTGCTCCAACTGTCCTGTTGAGGTTTGCCAGAGACTCCATGGACCATCTTTATCCACTAAGGCTACCTCATCAAGACTGCTTCTGCTGGGTCACCTAGACTGTAGAGGCAATTTTTCACCATGCACTGGACACCCTCTGGCTTCTGGCCATATCTGAAACTGCGGGAGCCTTATACACCAGGTAGAGCCAACACTCTCAGAGCCTGGCTCCTCTGTCTTTGGTAGTTGCTTTGACACATCAAAATCTGTTCACTCTGAATACCTGTGACTCTCTGCAAGTAGAGAAGCATTCAGAGTCCATGCACAGAGCAAACCGGAAGTGTCAGAGAATAATGCCTCTGGAAGCAGGCCTCAAGCAATTGCACATGGGGCTCACCACTTGTTTGGGATAATATTGAAGGGTATTCTACACATTCTCCCAGAATTCCCCAGTAGGACTGAGCCTCAGGTGTCCAAGATGGTAATCTTGATGATATAACACATCCTTTTCATGGCCTCCTTCCCTATCCTCTCTCACTTTTTTGGTTATCCTTTCAAATAAACTGCTTGTTCTACTTACATCTTTATCTTGGAGTCTGCTGCTAGGGAATCCAGCCTAGGATATATGATAAATAAAGCAGTATTCCCATGGGCAGGAAATGCTGTTTCCAAAACCCAGAGGGACCCAGAGAGCCAGCCAGCACTTTGCCTCTTTCTTTTCCCTCCTTCCCTTCATCCATTCCTCCCCTCTATCCTTCCTTCTTTCCTTCCTTCCTCCTGCCTTCCTGCCTTTTTGTCTTTTTAGGGCTGTACCTGTGACATCTAGAGGTTCCCAAGCTAGGTATCAAATTGAAGCTGCAGCCACTGGCCTACACCACAGCCACAGCAATGCCAAATCCAAGCCACATATGCAAACTACACCACAGCTCATGGCAATGCCAAGTCCTTAACCCACTGAGCGAGGCCAGGAGTTGAACCTGCTTCCTCATGGATACTAGTCAGATTTGTTTCTGCTGTGCCACAACAGGAACTCCTACCCCTTTCTTGCAGGAACAGAATGTAAGATATAATGACCAGCCCACAGCAACCAGCTCCTTACCTTAGGTGAGATGTCCTGGAATACCTTGAAGTAGTATGTGCATCTATTGTATTTCTAAACAACTTCACTGATGTGACAGCTTTACAAGACTCTGACACTCTGGCATACAGGTGATTCTAGGGCATCTTGCTCACTTGTCCTAATTAGCCTGTTGTCATTAATATAGTAGATTGGGATACATTTCACTGGCATATTATGAACCTGAGGGTCCTTACAAACTATATTAGGATGGAGGACAAGGGAGTTAACATAGCTCTGGGACAGGATTCTCTTCCTGTCACATGAAACTAAGTTGCCTTTGATTCTCTCTAGTGTTAATGAATTGAGTAGAGTATGTTTGCCACAGTGACGGCTGCATACCAAGTACCAGAAGCTGTGCTGACCTCTTGTGTGAAAATAGCACATCTACCAGAGCAGCTCCGATTGGGATAACTGCTTGGTAAGCTGATGGTACTTCACCCTCATTTGCCACTATTAAGCTAATTTATTCAGGAGTCAGTTGAATTGAACAGGAATACGGTGGGTATCCACATACCTACATCCTTTAAATCTTTTGCAGTGGTGAGGTATTGCTTCTCATGTTGTGATCTTGGTTTGGCAAGGTTGGGCATAATATCCCGTGCTTCCACTTGACTTTTGCTACCATCATGGCTCCTACTACACAGGTGAGGATACAAATGTGACAATTCTGATAGCTGCCAAGTAGTTCTACTCCAGTTATATACCCAGGGCTTGAGGAAAAGAAATCGTTGTACTGAGTGTGAGATAAAATCAGGATAAACTAATGTAACACTTGACCATCAACCCCCCTACTCTAACCAGAGCACCACATTGGCATTGGAGTCTTCTGCTGTTAGTATTAGCTCAGACTTTGTATCTATTGGTCTTCAAAAAGCCTGTGTTCCCTTTCCCAGTACACAGTTGCCATGGCAATTACCTTAAAATTCCTTGGGGAAATATTGGAGAAACACTGACCATTATGCTTAGAGTTTTACTTCAAGATGTTTCCTCAAGAAGACCTGATCTCCCCTCCAGTAAATGGTTTCTGGAATAGTAAAATGGATTAGATCTAGCCCAGGGACTTGTAATTTCCATTGCAATGACTGATGTCCATTGCCTGGTCAGCAGCCTATGTGAATTAGCATTTATTGGTCTAGTCACTATTATTTGGGTGTGTTCTCAAATGCAAATTTTGTTTTTTTATTTTTATTTAATTTTTTTTTTGTCTTTTTGCCTTATGTAGGACTGCACCCGTGGCATATGGAGGTTCCTAGGCTAGGGGTCTAACAGGAGCTGTAGCTGCCGGCTTCCGCCACAGCCACAGCAACACGGGATCCGAGCTGCATCTACAACCTACACCACAGCTCACGGCAATGCCAGATCCTTAACCCACTGAGCAAGGCCAGAGATTGAACCCGCAACCTCATGGTTCCTAGTCGGATTCGTTAACCACTAAGCCACGACGGGAACTCCTCAAATGCAAATTTTAGACATCAAAGTAATTTGAAAACTCAACAGTGAGGGTTATTTTATACCTACAAATATATTATCCACAATGCAAATATAAGAATTATGAACATGTGTGGAACCGTGCAGGCTAAAATTAGTTGAAGAAAGAAGTTGGAAACACAGGGATAACCTGGTAGGATCATGGTAGACACTTTAACTCATCTTTATCAGACAGATCCAACAGCAACACTTTTAAGTCCATTTAGGGAAGATTGTCATAATAAAATGAAATGATTAATAGTCTAAACTGAATATTACACTCTAGAAAGAGAAAAGGCACTTACCTTTAAAGCACCCAGTAAGCATACTATGCCAGTGAGGATCTTTCTTACTGTCAAAAATATTTATATATCCTTTGATCGTGAAATTTGTCATGTGGACATTGTGAGTTCTACTGTGGGTTCAAGTGTATTGGTGGACGTGGTTGTAAAATTACAAAGCCAGTAATATCTGAAATATACAAGCAATTTATAGAACTCAACATCAAAACAAACAAAAAAACCAACAACGCAATTGAAAAATGGGCAAAAGACCTAAATAGACTTTTCTCCAAAGAAGATATGCAGATGGACAACAGCCACATAAAAAAATGCCCAACATCACTATTATTAGAGAAATGCAAATCAAAACTAATATGAGGTACCATCTCACTCTGGTCAAAATGGCCATCATTAATAAGTCAACAAATAACAAATGCTGGAGAGGGTATGAAGAAAAGGGAACCCTCCTGCACTGTTGGTGGGAATATAAATTGGTACAACCACTATGGAAAACAGTATGGAGGTACCTCAGAAAATTAAATATAGAACTACCGTATGATCCAGCAATCCCACTCTTGGGCCTATATTCAGATAAAACTTTCCTTGGAAAAGATACATGTGCCTATATGTTCATTGCAGCAGTATTCACAATAGCCAAGACACGGAAACAACCTAAATGTCCATCAACAGATGAATGGATTAGGAAGATGTGGTATATACGTACAATGGAATACTACTCAGCCATAAAAAACAACAAAATGATGCCATTTGCAGCAACATGGATGGAACTAGAGACTCTCATACTAAGTGAAGTAGGAAAGAGGAAGACAAATACCACATGATATTCCTTATATCTGTAATCTAATATATGGCACAAATGAACCTTTCCACAGAAAAGAAACTCATGGACTTGGAGAACACATTTGTGGTTGCCAAAAGGAAGGCAGAGGGAGTGGGATGGACTGGAAGTCTGGAGTTAATAGAGGCAAACTATTGCATTTGGAGTGGACTAAGCAATGAGATCCTGCTTTATAGCACAGGAAACTATATCTAGTCACTTATGATGGAACATGATGAAGGATAATGTGAGAAAAATAATGCATGTATATGTGTGACTGGGTCACTCTGCTGTACAGTAGAAATTGACAGAACACTGTAAACCCACCATAATGGAAAAATAAAAACCATTTTAGAAAATGAGAAAAAAAGCCAGGATAGATATATAGTTGGCAAAGAAAATTGTGGAGAGGTATTTTTGGAAGGCTGATTGAATTGAGTCTGGAAAATGCGAACAAATTTTGTCTTTCCTTTTTCTCTTCAGCCCTTTCTCTTATGTCCTCTTCAGAATGCTATCTGATGAGTTGAGGGAATAAGTGAAAAATATTTTCCTCTGGAAAGTGTAGTTATAGGTGTTGTCTTTTTTTATGGTATAATTTTCAAGTTGAAATCTGGTTCTGTGAGCTGGTGACATTAACGTCTCAGATATGGTACATCTGTGAGCATCCTGTTTGGTTAAATTCATTGGCAAATTGAAAGCTATTAGGAATATGCTAGAGATGTAGTAACTGCCCAGTAAAGGATAATTATTATTCATCAGTGCCATGCCTTCCTATCTTCCAAAGCCCCATCATTCTCAACATCTGGCTCAAGTCTCTTCCTCCAGGATACTTCTTTGGGTACTCTAGTCCAATCCATGACATTATTTGCCATGTATTTCATCATTTGCTTCTCTTCTAATTGTTTCCTGTTGTTGATATTATCCTTTGTGCTGTACTTCAAGCACCTGAGGGCACATTGCTGTTTTTGTAGACCCTGTATCTTGGAGCAAGCAGTATAACAGTGAAATTTAATGTATGTTTCTGGTTGAGACTGCTTGGATTCAAAACCTGGCTCTTCACAAAATGGTTGTATGATCTGGGCAAGTTAGAATCTCAAAGCCATTCATTTATTTGTGTAGATAGGTTTTTATTTTTTTTGAGTTATTTTGTTCCCAGCAGTAAAGTTACTGGGTCAAAGATACTGCTTATAACTGTGTGATCTAGTAAGTTTTTTATATTTCTATGCTTCAGTTTCCTCACATGTAAAATGGGGTTAATATAGTCTCTCATAGTGTAGCTCTGACAGTTAGATAAAACACATAGACTTAGGAAAGAGTAGGTGCTAATGTTAACTATTTTTAAATAATATATTTTCATTTAAAAAAGTTTTATTGAGGTACAGTTGACTTACAATGTTGTGATAACTTCTGCTGTACAACAGAGCGATTCAGTTATACATATATACACACGTATCCATTTTTATTTTTGGATTCTTTTCCCATATCCCATACAGGTTATCACAGAATATTGGGTAGAGTTACAGTACTATACAGCAGGTCCCACTGACCATCCTATTCCAAATATCACAGTGTGCAAATGCCAATCCCAAACCCTCAAACCATCCCTCCTCCATACCTGTCCACTTTGGTAACCATAAGTTTGTTTTGATGTCTGTGAGTCTGTTTCTGTTTTATAAACAAGTTAATTTGCATCAGATTTTAATTAAATTCAACATGGGTGGTATCATATGATGTTCATCTTTGTCTGAATTAGTGTAATAATCTCTAGGTCCATTCATGTTGCTGCAAATGGCATTATTTTATTCTTTTTATGGCTGAGTAATATTCCATTGTATACATGTACTACACCTTCTTTATCCATTCTCCTGTCAGTGGACATTGAGGTTATTTTCATGTCTTGGATTTTGTAAATAGTGCTGCAATGAAACATTGCGGTGCATGTATCTTTTTGAATTATGGTTTTCTCCAGATAGATGCTCAGGATTGGGACTGGGATTGGGATTGCTGTCTTTTTAGTTTTCTTAAGGACCTCCAAACTGTTTTTCATAGTGGTCATACAAATTTACATTCCCACCAGCAGTGTAGGAGGGTTCTGTTTTCTCTGCATTCTCTCTAGCATTTATTGTTTATAGAGGTTTTTTTTTGCTTTCTAGGGCCACACCTTTGGCATATGGAAGTTCCTGGGTTAGAGGTTGAATCACAGCTGCAGCTTTTGGCCCAAGCCATAGCCACACAGGATCTGAGCTGTGTCTGTGACACCACAGCTCATGGCAGCACTGGATCCTTAACCCACTGAATGAGGCCAGGATTTGTACCCGCATCCTCATGGATACTAGTTGGGTTCAGTAACCTGCTGAGCCATAACGGGAACTCCTGTTTGTAGACTTTTTGATGATGGCTACTCTGATTGGTGTGAGGTGGTGCCTCATTGTAGTTTTCTTTAATAATTAGTGATGTGCATCTTTTCCTCTTTTTTTTTGGCCAGCTGTTTGTCTGCTTTGGAGAAATGTCTGCTTAGATCTTCTGCCTATTTTTTTGATTTTTTTTTTAATTGAGCTGCATGAGTTGTTTGTATATTTTGGAGATCGATTCCTTGTTGCTTGCTTCATTTGCACATATTTTCTCCCATTCTGTGGGTTGTCTTTTTGTTTTGTTTACGGTCTCCTTTGCTGTGCAAAGTGTATAAGTTTAATAAGGTCCCACTTTTTTTTGTTTTTATTTTTATTAATCTAGGAGGTGGATACAAAAATGTACTGGTTTTGATTGAAATGTGTGTGCTAACATTTCCTTTTGAACAGATGCTCTTTTGGTTAATAGATGATGCTCTTTTTGGTGTCTCTTGACAAAGAAAAACAAATGCAGTTACTTGCTTATATGACACTTTTGTATTACCTAAGGTTTGCCATTTTGAATGCTTTCCTGACTATCTACATCCATAATTATTTAAAAGAGTGATGAATTTGGTATGGTGACAGCTTTTTCATAAGATCTACTTAAAACATGAGCTATGAAAGTTGTTTAGGTAATCTGGAGGGTGGTAAAAGGAAAAAAGTGAAAGACTATTCAGTCAAAAATCTTAAATCTTTTCTCAGATTCATAATAAGACTGACTTTCTTCTTGCCCATACAAACAGTTTACTTTTAGAACAGAACTTTTGGAATGTAGACCTCGAATGGGAAGGCAAGATTCAATTTGCGGGGTCATGCTTGGTGAGAAAAATGTTCCCAGAAATAATATTTGAAGAAGGATTACATTCTGAACCCTGGTCAATTTCTTACTTCCTGGCAAAATAAATTATGTTGCTGGGCAGGTTTTAAGCTCTTTCCTCTCAAATGCCAGAGTTGATATCTGATGAGGTTTTATTCCAGGCTTTTTATACACATTTTAAGTGGCTGCCAATACACTTGACTTTTCACCACATCTCTATTAAGCACTAAAGATCATGGCTTGATGTGCTGTACAAGCTACAGAAGGGAGTGAATTTTGACAAATTGGTGGGTCCACAGATTCACCAGAGGCTGAGATTAGCTGGCAAAGGAAAAAGAGACACAGTCCGTGGTGGGATACTTAGAAATGACTTTCATTTCCCTTATGGGGATAAGGGAAAAACACTTACCTTTCTCTAAAAGGGATAAATGGATATGGTAAATATAATTATTCTACATATATCTGTGTGTGTGTATATATATATATATGGGTGTGTGCGTGTATGTGTGTGTGTGTGTGTATATATATATATATATATATATATATATATATATCCTCTTAATACACTCATAGACATACACAAACATTTACTTAGAGTTTTTGTCTTTTGTGTTTTTGGCCATATCGAAAACAAGAAAAGGCTGAGTGTAGATTAAAAAGTTATTTGGTAGCATTTATTGCTAAATACCAAACTCTGAATCTGCAGCTACTAAGTATGATTAGGAGCTTGATTAATTCACAGCATCAATGTGTTGAATGTCCACTTTGTGGTAAATACCAATCTGGTCTGTTGTCAGCACTCTTTACAAGAAGACTGAATTCAAACCAGGATGAACCGCATATATTACATTGTAATATGGTGCATATATGACTGAAATATTTGGAGGAATAGGAAATATTTTTTTCCCAATAGATGAGTGAAAGAAATGCTACAGCATACCAAATGACAACAAAAAAATCACCAAAACGATATGACTTCAATCAGTGGATTTGGTTTTAGTAGAGAAGGCAGATTTATAGCTTGTAATTTGTGTCCTTCAGAATTTAGAGGCAAGAGGCATATGATAATATAGCACATTCAGCAAAATCTCTCTAGAGCCAACTGTTGGACAGAAACCTGAGTTTCCTGAAAACTCATGGAAAAGCCATTCTGGGCCCTAACTCCTGGACCCTTATTATGATTGTGAAGAAAATAACTTTTAAAACCTGATATGTTCACTTATGCACAAAGGTATATTTTTACAGTATTTCAAAAAAGAAAAATTAGGAATATTCTTATGTTCTAAATGACCTGGTATTATTTTATTTTGCCATAAATTGCATGTATCCCAATATGACTGAAACCCTACCGGGGTTTGAGGTTATAACCACAGCCAATGTATTTGAAAAAAATAAAAAGGTTTTTGTCAGTATGGTTTCTGCTTCAAACTGTGCAAGACACACTTATTCTCTAAGATAGAAGGACCCCCCCCTTAAACAAAAACCTTAAAAGACTAAGCAGGAAATAACACACACTCACTGAGACATTTTAGCCAAAAAGGAATAATTGAATGCAAGTGAAAAAAGGGATTTATTTTAAATTAAAGAATTTTGACAGGCCAGCCAAAGAACAAAGGACTGTATGCTATATTACCTGTTTTCCCAGGGTTTCCAGGCTCTCATGGACTTCAATGCGAGGGCTGCTCACAGGAGGGAGGCCTGGAACTGAAGAAATGTGGATCAAAGCAGTCAGCCTAAAGCATCTCAATCTGCCTTCAATAGGCCGGCTGTTCAGAAAGTTCTATGGCCTTCCATAGTCAGATCTGCCCTTTCTTAAATGGCAGTTGCAAGACCATTAAATTCCCATTTGGAATGACTAGGTCTGGTTTAAAACACTTCTTTAGGGTTATTTTGTATTTACACCACAGTTTCATGGGGTCTGAATGGGCTGAGTAGTGACAATGGACTTTGTCAGTTGATGGAAAGGAGAGACAAAACATAGAATGATGGTTTCTTGGGGGAATGGCATTAAGATGGTACTTCTTACTTAGGACTAGGTTTGGCTTTGGGCTCGCTGTGCTGACAAAGTGAGCCAGATAGTGGGTGTGATGCTGGGGAAAGAATGTAAGCCTTGGTACCCATCGCATCCATGTTTGAATCCAGCTTTGCCAATTCACAGCAAGTTGATCTTTAATAAGCCCCCTCCTCTCCCTTGGGGCATCCATTTTCTCACTTAAATTGTGGCTCTTAATGCCTATCTCAGGAAGTTGGGGTGACGATTAAGTGACAGAGAGGACTTGAGAGGGAAATGCAAAAGGAGTGCAACTTAGTATTTATTACATTAAGCATGCATCAGTTTTTCTTAAGACTTCAGCCCCTGTGGCCTCAGGACTAGGTTCACATTCTAGGTCTACCGGTCCTTCAGCCATGATATTGACAAGGCTTTTGATGTCTTTCAAATTCATCAGGCTCATCAGTAAAATGTAGATGCATAAAAAATTGTAGATGCTACATCAGGGGTTTGTTAAAAACACTCAAGCAAAATATAAAATTAAAAACAAACGAAACAAAATAAGCTATTTAGTACAGATCTTAGAACACAGTAAGCTCTCAAAAAAGAGTTCTCTTAACTGTGCCTGAATTCTCTGTTAGTCTTCTTGGCTATTTTTCTAAACAATTTCCCAAACTCTCCTTCAGAACCTGAATCTTCTCTCATTGCATCCTCTTTTCTAGCCATGATAAAGAGAAAGGATATAGCATTTGCATTACAGAACATCTCCTCAGTCTACCTTCAGTGTCTGAAAACAACATAAGCATCTATAATTGAATTGGATGCAACATCGTGATGCTACTTACCCCAATATCCAGCCCCTTCCTACTGGGCAGTTCTGGTCGCACTCTTGTGTGATAATAGAAGTAATGGTTTTAACATTAGACTGCATAATAGTTAATTTTAACCTGATCCTGTAAAAAATTATATACAGAATGATTGTATTTTCTGTATGTTCCAAATTTTTCAGAGTGACTACGTATTGCTTCTTTACACATACTAACAACAACAAATAATAATAAACATTTGCATAAACTCAGAACAGGTCTTATTCTCTGTTTCCTCCCCATCAAATACCTCAGAATGAATGCATTATGTAAGGTAAATGATTTGCTGTGTCATTTATCAAAAAAGGTATGCATATAGATCGTCCGCATAGAATAAATGTAGATATGGAGACTGCAGTATTTGCATCAATCACCACATCTGGCTAAGCTCCTTCAAGGAAATGATGGTGTGTATATATTTTCCCAGAGAGGTAATGATGGCAAAATGACTTTGGGAGAGACTTTTCATTTTCCAATTTCTCATAGTCTCTGTAAATCTCAAATTTTCCTGAGAATAGTTTGGGGCACAGCAGATAAGGTCAACTTCTTTTTCAAAAAATTTTATTGGAGTATAGTTGCCTTGCAGAGTTGCGTTAATTTCCAGTGTACAACAAAGTAAATCAGTTATATATTTACATACGTCCATTCCTTTTCAGATTCTTTTCCCTTATAGGTTACCACACAATTAAAGCCAATTTATTTTGCTCTCTGTGTAGTGTGGTGGAATTTACTGCTGGACTTGTAGGAAGACAACTTGAGTTCCATGAAGTTATTCCTTCGTAATCACGAAAGCTTATATCCATTACTGAACTTCTTGGGGATGCAGTTTCCTCCTTGGTAAATTTGGTGTATTAATTAATATTTGTCTTAAACACATGGATTGGTTGTGAAATTCAAATGGGAAAACCATTACGGGGGCCATGCTGCACAACAATAAGACATGATTAGGTTATATATGTACACACACTATGTTTATTCTGTGCCAGAGCTTGTTGATAATTATGTTGAATCTCCCATACAAATAACTCAAGCTTGCATAAAGCACATGAGCATAATTATCCCCCAACTTGTTAAGTCTTAGGTAGACCTGGATGGACTTTTATGCCCTGCTTGGGATCTAGCAGCATTAAATAGCTTACACAAATGAAAGTTATCTTATTTTTTATCACTGGGAAAGTTTCCAGCGAATTATCAACACGTGCTAAAGTTTCCTACTAGAATGTAAAACTGAAACCTCTGCTACCTTACACTTGGGCTCACAACTTCCATATGATTTGCCTCTCACTTATAAAAAAGGCCACAGGCCTTGTCAGCCAAATTCCAAAGTGACATTCAGAGGTGAATATTTGGTTTTGCTTTCAGACTGTCACAAAAAAAAACTCCAAAAAGGCTGGACACGTGTGTGCCCTCCTTTCTCACCTTTTTTTCCCTTCCTCTAGAGCTTGGCGAACATGTTCGTTTCAAAAACTACTAACACACACATTCACATGTACACCTTCAGCAGGATTCTTAAGATATTGCTTCCCACGTGTGGATCATAGATCAATTTAACTGTACAGCACTGCCCTTGGTAATCGTCCCTCCTGAAACCATGTGGAATACTCATCTTCTCTAATCCTGGTCTATAGTATTTCCAAAGTACTTTACAAGCCCAGAGTAATGGCTTCTAATGCTTTGCAGCAGCTGAGCTGGTAGCACACATGATATCTTAAATGTAACAATCAAAGGAACAGGCAGGATCTTGGTATTTCCGCTGGCTCGCAGATGTGCTGTGTCCAGGTCCAAAATCTGTAATGTCAATTTTAGACAAAAGGAGCTTAAAACAAAGTCAAGTCTCCCTGTTTTGTGTCAAGGACTGAACCAGGGTGAGAGAATGCTCCCCCAATTGGGAGACTGCCTGTATTGTATATCAGTTATCTGACCCATACAGTAATTTTTTGGGGTGTGTGTCCGTGAGCAACCTTGCTCAAGATTTATGTGATGGAGGGCATTGTTTCATTAATCTATACCATGTGGAACTCTTCAGGTGCTAAGCTTTGATCTTCCTGCCCTCTGGTGCATTAAGTTTTCTAGTACTCATTGACAATGATGTTTGTGATTTAAAGCACTCCTTTCCTTGCTGCAGAGGAGGGGAAAAAGGGTTCAGATAACTCTACCTTGAACCAGAGACCCTTGACTTCTTCCCTTGTTTGCTCTCCGTTTGGTATAAAATTCACTCTGATTCTGTTTAGGAGAATTTGATCAGCACTCCAAGGAGTAAAGGAATATCTTTCTGAAACATTTTATGACACGTTAGATTACCACTGGCAATGCTTGACGTGACTGATTGGGGAAGCTTGGCTTTTGTCAAAGTGGTATGAGAGGATGGGAAGTGAATTGCGATTTTTCTGTTTTTCCTAAGAGTGAAAGAGAAAAACGGAGTGGGAATGATAAAAAGAGTTGCAGACATTCAGAATCCAAGTCTACCATGACCCTAATAGCATTAAGAACGAAAGGATAAAATTTTTCTAATAAAGTATAATAAAGTAATACGATTTGTTGTATTTCAGGAAATAGGGTATTGCATTGGAAGAAAACATTAAGAAATATCAAGCAGATTAAAGGCAATATAATATACACTCATCAAGGGTACAGACCCTGACAGGCTGCGTGTTCCAAACCCCATTTCTGCTACTTACTAGTGTCAGGTTCCCAACCTGGAAAACGGGGATAATAATAGTTCTACCTCCCAGGTTATTGAAAAGATTGAACAGGCACTTAGAATAGGATTTGTACATCCTAAGTGCTATGAAAGTATTTGCTAATACTTTACCTAAGCCCTTTGGCTGCAGTACCTGTGATGTGCAAGATGGATTACTTTCTCTTATCCTCACCTCTATTATTAAAGAGCATGACATCATTGAACTCTGGGCTGGCAGAGATCGAGGCTGTGTTCCTATATGGTCTGCAAACAGCAACCATTTATTGGAGAAGAGATTTCAACTACATTTAACGAGTGCCATTGTTAGAGGATGAAATTAGGGAAGAGGCACAATGATTTTCTGGGGCCATGGAGTCCTTGTGGCTCTGAAAAACCCTGCCTTCTTTCTCGCTAGCAGGTAAGGGAGACACTTTGGTTCCCAAACCTCTCCCTCCATAGGAGAGTCCAAAAAAGGTGCTCTCACCTCTATACCCACAGATTCATTTAACCTCTTCTTAAATTTATTATAAATGGGATTATACTCCAGTTTCCCTTTTGTGTCTGGATTTTTCATTAAATATTAAATCAGAGATTCATGTGTATTTTTTTTGCATCTGTCAGTAGTTCACTCTTTTTCACTGCTGTGTAGAATTTCCCTGTATGAACGTATTACAGTTTATTAGCCCATTCCGCTGTTGATAAGTTCTTTCCAATACTAGACATGAAACTTAAAATTTCTGTAAAAAAAATCTTAATGGTGTCCTCTGCTAAACTTTTAATCTTGTAGTGGTGTATATACTAACTTTTCTCCTTGTCACATCAAGTTGAGTTGAATTCAGGAAGTCTTTATGTTCTGCAAGCATATTTTTTGATCTTTACTCTCTAAGACAAATTGTCTTTTAAAGAAGGGTTT
>PVHT020000022.1:5213612-5369190 GCA_004024745.2 Catagonus wagneri
AAAAAAAAAAAAAAAAAATAAAGAAGGGTTTAATTTTCCTTACTTGGGTCAGTGCCAACTACCTTCATTAATAATGATACCTTGCTGAAGAGTCGTGAGTGATGATCAGGTGAGGTTCATCTTGCTGTTTGCAAAACCATTGAGTGATTCCATGACTCATTTGGTTTAGCCCAAAAGAAAGGTGAAAATTTCCAAGACAGTGAGATATCCATATTTCTAAATTAGTGTGTATGGGATAATCAAGTTTTTTTCTAATAAAGTCTTCTATATCCTTATTCATTTTATACAGATGAACGTGGGGGTACTTTGAAGCCAGCTCAGTTGCTGGACACAGGTGTTCCAGGATTCCATTTCTTGTTGGTATAATGCTGGGCAGAAACTAAGAGGTGGTTTCCCCCAGAAAAGTCCAAGAGAAGGGAGAGAGGACATGTCTTACATTCAGGCAGCCTGAGCCTGTCCTGCATTCCTCATCAACCTTCAGTGCTAGAGATACAAATCATGAGGTAACACAGTTGGAAATAAATGGAATGGTTGGGGAGGGACTAAAGTTTAGGGTCTATTTGTTCCATTTCCCCCTTCAGAATGAACAGAAGTGGAGAAATGGCCTCGTGAGACTCTGTGGTACTTGACAATGGCCAAAGAGAGGAAAGGAAGGCAGAAGAGAGTACCAGAGAGTCCTGAAGCTTTTTCTTTAGAAAAATGTACATGCATTAAATTGGGCTGCTTTGTTAGGCCCAGAAAGAGAGTTTTCCATCAGCTTGGGAATTTCAGTGCTAAAGCTGGGAAAGTCCTGGGCAGAGCAGGGACTTAAGATAATGGAGCAGATATAACAACTCCCTCCCAGTTCTAGATGTTTTGCCCTGTAAGGGATCACCTAATCTGTAGTTTTAAAGTTTGATTTGCAGAAGACCAGCCTCCCTTCTTCTTCTTCTTTTTTAATCATTTCCCTACCAGGACACGTTTAGGTCATACCTAATTTTTTATTTTATTTTATTATTAAAATTTTTTTTATTATAGTTGATTTAGAATGTTCTGTCAATATTTGATGTACAGCAAAGTGACCCAGTTATACATATATATACATTGTTTTCTCACATTATCCTCCATCATGGTCCATCACAAGTGATTGGATATAGTTCCCTGTGCTATACAGCAGTACCTCATGGCTTACCCACTCCAAATACAGTAATTTGCATCTACTAACCCTAAACTTCAGTCCTTCCCATTCCCTCCATCTCCCCCTTGGCAACCACAAGTCTGTTCTCCGTGTCTGTGAGTTTGTTTCTTTTCTGTAGATAGGTTCATTTGTGCTCTAAATAGGATTCCACATATACGTGATATCATATGGTATTTATCTTTCTCTCTCTGACTTACCTCACTTACTATGAGAATCTCTAGTTCCATCCATGTTGCTACAAATGGCATTGGTTTATCTTCTTTTATGGCTGAGTAGTATTCCATCATGTATATATACTACATCTTCTTAATCCATTCATCTGGTTATGGACATCTAGGTTGTTTCCATTTCTTGGCTACTATGAATAGTGCTGCAATGGAAAAAAAAATCTTCCTTTCTTTTGAATACAAAAATCTTAGGCATCATTTTTATATGCTCAGACTGATAAAGGAAGCTGCCTTGTTCAAAGCAGGTTGGGGCACATGTGGAAGTTCAGGAACGTTTCCATTTTGTCTAATCACCCCCTTTACAGATAGAGAAACTGAGGCAAGGAGCCAGCAGGGACTTGAGGCTCTACACCTAGTTTAAGACAAGCCTAGGAGTGAATCTCTAGTCTTTTGCCTTTTGTTTTCAACCTACCCCTGCTGTCTCTGAAAGTGTGAGCAGGGTATCCCTGAATCAGAATCACTCTGGGAGCTTGTTAAAAATACCCCTTGGGGACTCCTTCCCAGGCCTATGATTTTAGATTTTAGAGAGGGGCCCGGGAATGTGCATTATAATAAGTTCCCAGATAATGCTCAGGAACATGAGGCTGCTTCAGTTTCACCATGCCCACCTCCTACTCCAGTGTTTGTGTTGGAGAGGAGCCCATAGATCACAGACTCTTGTAATCCCTCAATGCTATCATTTGTAAATTTTGCCTTTGAGTTTATTATAGATTATTGAGCAGGATAGTAAAAATGTTCCCTGAATCTTGGGGAATATGCGGGCTCTATAAACTACAGCTCCTTCTGCTTATGTCTGTGCCTGTCATGGTCAGGCTGGAGCTGGATCCTTATCCTCCAAGCCCTCATCTGTCAGCTGAGAGGAGTATTTTACCCTCGCTGGCCTGGGATGGCTACAGGATTCAGTCTCTGGCATCATAGTTTGCTCTGTCACTGCTGTAGAAACAGTCTTTTGCTTGGGCTGAGATGGATATGTCTTCCTAAGATCCTACTGAGAATCTCCACCCTTTTGGCCTGGGGGCTTCTATTCCTCACCTGTTGACCCCGGGGGCCTCGATCAGCATGGCCTGGCTTATGTGACATTCGTAATTTTTTTTCATGCTTTTCTCTTTCGGAAATTTCCTCTCCCTTTGTATAGATGATTGCCTCTGGCCTTGAGAGAGCTAAGGGGAGTAGGAGACCCAAATGAGGATGTTTTGCCAGCTCTTCAAATCTTCTTATGAGGGTACGCTACCATTATGACTCTGCATGATGAATGGAAGTATTAACAAATAGCAAACCCTGTGCCAAATTCTTCTACGTTGTCTTTAGAGTTGAAAATGCTTACATTGTTTCATTTTTTTACACTAAAGGTTGTTTACAGCTTTATTCTATATTTTAGATTTGCTTTAGTTTCTTTCTGGGTGACTCTTCTCCCACTCTTACCCCACAACCCTTTCTCATATCCCTTGGGCCCAGGCCTAGGGGCCTTGTAGTTTCCACCAGTACAATGAGGATGGGTGGGCATTGTAGGTCAGCTGTGTTTGACAAAGAAACCGCTGTGTGATGCTGAGGAAATCAGGTTTACAAAGGCTGGATTGGAAAGTTAATAAAACTGTAACAGCGTGTGGAGTTAGGGATTCTTCTCTTAAAGCAATATCCAAGCAATGACTTGTCATTGCAATCAGAGGACATCAAATAGGAATGTTTCTAAGGCAAAGCCCCGAGACTCTGGAAATCAAATCATTTTGCATTGGCTATTGAAGATGGCCACTTGTGGTGGAACAAAATCCAAAGAGATGCCCCTTCTAATGATTGAGAAACTAATGTATCCTTTGGGGAGGTAAGGAAATTCCCTTGAATACAAAAGGTTTTGGGTAAAAGACATTAGAGTATGAAAGTACAAGAGAGGTAATAGAAAATCTAGGAAAGCTATCAATGGTCAGAGTGTACAAGCATAGCTCAATGAATACATATACTCCATGGTAATCCAGAGAAGGTATTTGTAGAGAAATTTACTGTGCCTAGTTGAGGTGCTGCTGTGGGTTTTAGAGTTATGGCTGGAAGGAGCACTCTGCAGATGGCAGACAGAAACTCTCTGGAGCCACCTGAGAGTTGGGAATACAGTGAGGGGACCCAAAGAGGAAAATGAGAAGGATAGGACTGGGATATGAAGGGAGGACTTATTTTGCAAAATTAGGCCAGCTGTCAAATGATGTTGATTGTGACTGCAGACATAGGCCAAAGAAAGCATAAAATGTCAGTCAGAATGGCCATTATTAAAAAAATCTATGAGTAATAAATACTGGAGAGGGTTTGGAGAAAAAGGAATCCTCCTACACTGTTGGTGGGAATGTAAATTAATGCAGCCATAATGGAGAACACTATGGAGATTCCTAAAACAACTGAAAATAGAGTAGCCATATGATCCAGCAATCCCATGCCTGGGCATATATCTGGAGGAAACATTAATTTGAAAAGATACATTCACCCCAATGTTCGTAGCAGCACTATTTACAATAGCCAAGGCATGGAAGCAACCTAAATTGACAGAGGAATAGGTAAAGAAGATATGGTACATATATACAATGGACTATTTCTCAGTCATATAAAAGAATGAAATAATGCCACTTGCAACAACTTGGATGGACCTAGAGATTACTGTACCAAGTGAAATAAGTTAGACAGAGGAAGGCAAATATCATATAATCTCACTTTTATGAGGAATCTGAAAAAAATGGTACAAATGCAGAAATGGACTCACAGACATAGAGTACAAACTTAAGGTTACCAAAGAGGATAGCAGAAGTAGGGTAGGTGGAAGGGGAGAGATAAATTAGGAGTTTGGGATTAACATGTACAGACTACTATATATAAAATAGGTAGACAACAAAGACCTACTGTATACCAGAGGGAACTATATTTAATACCTTATAATCACCTATAATTGAAGAGAATCTATAAAAGAGTGTACACACACATATATGTATACATTTATACATATAAATACATATCCATACATAAATACGTATCCATATATATACACAAATATATATGTACATTTATATATATATATATGAAACTGAATCCCTTTGCTGTACTCCTGAAACTAACACTGTAAATTAACTATACTTCAATAAAAATGGTTAAAAATGAAATAAAAGAAGAAAACCTAAAATACACCTATCTCTCATCAAAGGAAGCTTCTATTTGGAGCACCAGCAACTGTGGTTCTGAGATATGATTTGTTGGGTTTTTACCATTCTTGTATTCCCAATTCCAGCTTATTGATTGGCATGTAGCAGGTGCTCAATAAATAGTTGTTGCTTTGAATGAAGAAGAGTTGGAAGGAACTGGTGAATGGTGTAAGATTTTGAGTTGGGGAATGCAAGTGGGGTCAGCCTTCCTGGTGAATGAAACCCTCCTATATCCAGGCTACGCTGGTTTGCCTGGAGTGTTAGGATGGGAGCGGAGAAGGCATCCCACACATGACACTTAGGAGTAAGGAACTCCTATCAGTATCGTTCTGGTTCCTTAGTAGAACCTCTAGAGATCTGAGGAACCCAATTTGGAAACCATTGTTAAGAAGTTCTGCTCAGTAACAAAGCCTCAGGGGTTCCTGTGTGGCTCAGCAGTGACAAACCTGACTAGGATCCATGAGGGATGTGAGTTTGATGCCTGGTCTTGCTCACTGGGTTAAGGATCACGGCGTTGCCGTGAGCTGTGGTGTAGGTCACAGATGCGGCTCGGATCCTGCGCTGCTGTGACTGTGGTGTGGACTGGCAGCTACAGCTCTGATTCGATCCCTACCCTGGAAACTTCCATATGCTATGGGAGCTGCCAAAAAAAAAAAAAGCAAAAACAAACAAAAAAAAACAAAGCCTCTGTAAACAAAGCAGTAAAGGAACCTAACCTAGATCTAGCATCACCTTTGACATGCAGATGTGTGAACCAACCAGTCTTTCATACCCTGGTATCTGAGTTTTGTGGAAGAAGCAAAATGTAAAGAAATAATATGAATCAATTTTCTGAATTATTTATTTATTTTTCCTTTTAATGGTTTTTATTTTTTTCCATTATAGCTGGTTTCCATTGTTCTGTCAATTTTACTATCGTACAGCAAGTTGACCCAGTCATTCATATATATATATATATATATATATATATATATATATATATATGCTTTTCTCTCACGTTATCTTGCTCCATCATAAGTGTCTAGATATAGTTCCCAGTGCTATACAGCAGGATTTCATTGCTTATTTGTCCCAAAGGCAATAGTTTACATCTATTAACCCCAAATTTTGATAGCAAAAGTTGGGTGACACTGCAGTTTTATAAACTGTAAACACAGTATCAGTTATCACTACAGTAAAGCTCCACCATCAATAACCCCAAAACTCAGTGGCTCATTCAACAGTACTTTCTTCTCATGGTTCTTTAGGTGGATGGGGGTGACCATTTCAGGCTGTGGGTCTGCAGGTCATCTCGGGTGGCTCTTCTGTTTCATGCTGGGGATTGGGCTTCCCAGGGTAGGTCCTCATGGTGATGCCAGAAGATTTAAAGCCTCTGTTTATGTATTATCTGTTGATTTCTTGTCTCATTAGCCCAAACAAGTCACCTGGTCAAGGCAAAGGTGCGAGGGCAGGGAATTAGCCTCTGCCCTTCATTAGGTCACGGTGAGGATGTGGATCTATGCTACCACCACTGGGGAGGGCAGAGGTGAGGCCACTGCAGTACCCACAGTACCCGCATAGCACAGTGTAATCACCAAAGGGGAAAAGACGCTCTCCTCCCCACTGCCCACTCTATAGCCCACATGTTACACATTGAGGGGTCCAGAGAATCCAGACCTGCCTTGGCACCTAGGGGCTCCAGGCATCAGAGGCAGCACCTGGGGGAGGTGAGGTGATGGCAGTAACTAGCAAGACTGATGGTGCTTGGTAAGGGCAGCTGGGCAGTGTGTTCTGGAAACTATGACAAGTGCCTGCAAGCAGGTTAGTGGAGCATATGTTCAGCAGAAGGCATTGGTAACAGGATGTTGAGCAGGAGAGAAAGGGCCAGGCTTAGGTGGCCGAGAGGACTTGCAAGAACACATGAAATACCCTTAAAGACTCCTAGGAACAACTAGGAGTGAGTCTGGGTGGCTGTACTAATTGTTGGAGGTCATTTAGTGTTATTAATGTAACACCATATGTCCCAGGCTGACACAGTCTGGGGAAACATGAGTTTCAATAATCAGACATAGCATCTCAGAGCTGAAATGGCCCCTAGACCCTTGAAACACAACTCCCATTCCATAATATTGCAGGTGCCATTCACCTCCTATTTGAACACCTCTGATGAAGGACAGTCCACTCCCCATAAAGAAACCATCCTGCTCTAGGCATACAACATTGACAGTAGCCTTCTGAGTGGGTGGTATGCAGGACTTGAAAGTGTGGAAGAAGGTGGTAGGGAGGTTTAAGTCCAGAATGAGAAGTCTGTGAAAAACTGCTAATTTAGAAAAAGATTCTTTTCGTTGTTCTTGGAGAGAGAGTGAGGGAGGGGCAGCAGAAGCCAGAAACAACAAGGACTCTTTTTCTTTCATGTTTGTTGTCAATTTAAATATTAATTAATGTGATTAAGAGAAGTAAAGCCTGGAAAGTAGAGAATGCAAGGTCATAATTAGCTGCTCCTAAGATATTGTGTCTCTGATAATGTAGGGTAGAAAAAGACTTTGGGGGTAAGATCGGCTAAGTGGTTCTACTACAGATGGACAAATCTGACACTTAGAACGTGTAAACCAAGGTTAGACTTGACCTGTTTCCCATCTTATGAATTCTACTTACAGATAAGGGAGCATATAGACAGGGTTAGGTCTACCACTGAGAAATGTCGACTAAGAAAGAGAAATGTTACAGCTTGGTCCTACTCTAATAAACCCATCTTGAGAGCTAATAGAAACTTGATGATGAGTCCGAGGTATAAGCCTGAAGGTGGTTTATATAGCTATGAACTTTGCCCTTAGTGTTTACCTTTTAGGGATTTGGGAGCCAAAGCAGCTCTCAGGTTGTTTCCACAATAACAGCAAGGTCAGCTGTCAAAACCAGTCAGACGAGTTATTTGACTTCTTATGTATAACCAATGGAAGGAATAACAACCACCAACAAAGTTTAAAGACTGATATTTTAAAGTTTTCAGTGAGCTGTATTGACATGTAGCTACAACCTTCATGTGTAAACCGCTTCAAGCAGAGCAAGTTTTAAAAGCTGTAAATTAAAATCACATTTGCAAGCCCTTGAAAACTTTGAGAAACAAATACATCAGTCAGATTGTCCCCTATGGAGAATCCCAAATTTCTTCAGCAAACTTAGAGCTGAAAAGGAAATTAGAGCAGAAAACTGAAGCTGATTTTAGACTGGTGATTGCCTGCCTGACAGGCGGTAGGACCGTATTGTTGTTTATTTGATTTCATAACATACACTTAAAGCTCCTAAACATTTCCTCTTAAGACCTGGGTTCAAGTCCAGCCCCTATGCTGGCCAACTACAGGTGGATTTCTATGATATGTCCTATTTCTCTCTGTGGGGGATTCCAGACAAAGCTGGACCCCAGTGTTGTCTGGTCTGGGTGCAATAGAATGAATGGTTAAGGACCCTGATGGCACTTAGAAGAAATACAGCTTCGTAAAAGTGGCCTATACTGAGGTGTTTTTTTTTTTTTTTACACTCCCAAGACATGTGGAGATTCTTAGGCCAGAGATGGTACCTGCACCACTGCAGCGACCTGAGCCACTGCAGTGACAACACAAATCCTTAACCCATTGCACCACAAAGGGACTCCTGAGGTCTTCTTAAAACATAAAAAGTAGTAACATCAATTTAAATCATATATATTTGATCCTGAGATATCCATTATAATTAGATTTCTCAAAATTAAGATTGGGGCATAAAACCATGTTAAGATTAGGAATGTTCATTGCCATAATAAAACATACAAGCTTCCAGTTAATGACAAACTTGGCCAACCTGCTTAAATTGTCTATGGTTCTAGCTACCTTAGGGGAGACCTGAAGCTGTGTCCAGGATCCAGTTTGTATACATGACTTTCTACTGTTTATGGAAAGATACATGCAGAGTTTGAGATGGTGGCCTCACCCTGATATAGGGCAGTGCCTACATGCTATGATGCTCTCTACTGTGCAACCTTCTGAGATAGGCAGAGTCACCCCTGTGATCAAAGAAGAGGCAGAGGACTTCCACCCTGCCTCAGTGGCCCTTTAAGAATACAATTTTATGGGATTCACACATTGTTCAGGAGCCATTACCTGAAAGAACTAATAGACCTTGGAGCTGCCACTAGTGATTTAGCAGAAATATTGCCCTCTAGAAGAAGGGCTGAGGATAGCTATAAAACTTCCCATCTACCAGGAATGGTTTATGTTGTATCATACGGCTGGGAATCATTAAAGAGTACAGTGGCTGACACAGCCAGTAAGGCAGCAGGAATGGCCACTGGGAATAGAAAAAAAGTAGAAACCAGAAGCCTCTAGCCTGTTCCTCCATTTTAGCTGGAGTCATCATTTTGAAAGCAAAGAAGGGTGAGTATTTTTTATTTATTTATTTATTTTATGCGCATATGTATGTTTAATTGATTGTCAACTAAGAAACGGAAGTAAGTAGATAGGCTCCAGACTATGCATAAATATCCTCTAAAAATTAATGACAGAAAGACAACCTAATAACAGTTCGGGAAATATCTGAAAAGACGTTTCACAGAAGGAATGTGAATGCACGATAAATACGTTAAATGGCCTAACATATTTAGTCATCAGGGAAATGAAATTACATTGACAGTGAAATACTATTTCCCACCCACTGGTCTGAGTATAATTAAAAATACTAGATTCGCAAGTTCAAAGTATCATAACAGCTACAATATTCAGCTCTTAAAAATAACATGTATTGTTGACTGGACTAGTCAAAAGCACTTTGTTTTGGAAAATGGTCTGGCACTTTTAAGTAAGGTAGGTCATGGACTTCTACACTACAGGACTAAGAATATATTTCTATTGTTTGTCAACAAGTTTGCAATGTTTTGTTACAGCTGATCAAGCAAACTGATATATTTTTCACCGTAATTTATATATATTCAGTCCTCTTTACGATGACCAGGTAACCATCCAAATGTATTTAATGTGAATCTGTTTTCCTCTGTTCTTACAAAGTAATATATACATTATTGTTCAAATGCCTGCATTTACAGGGTGAGTGTTTAAAGTGTTTTGTGGTGGTACTGTAGGGTGAGACAGGAAATGGTGATGAGTGAAAATAGAATGGGGATGATGGACAAAACTATAATTCAAAAAGATATATGCCCCCTTACGTTCATAGCAGCATTATTCACAATAGCCAAGGCATAGAAGCAATCTAAATGTCCATTGACAGATGAGTGGATTAAGAAGATGTGGTGCATATACACAATGGAATATTACTCAGCTTTAAAAAAGAATGAATTAATGCCATTTGCATCAACATGCACACAACTAGGGATTCTAATATTAAGTGAAGCAAACCAGAAAGAGGAAGACAAATACCATATGAAACCACTTATATGTGGAATCTAAAATATAGCACAAACGAATCTATCTACAAAGCAAAAACAGACTCACAGACATAGAGAACAGACTTGTGGTTCCCAAGGGGGTGGGGAGAGGGAGTTTCATGGACTGGGAGTTTGGACTTAGAAGATGCAAACTATTACACATAGAATGGATAAGCAATGGGGTCTTACTGTACAGCACAGAGAACTATACCTAATCTCTTGGGATAGACCATGATGGAAGATAATATAAGAAAAAGAATGTATATATGTATGACTGGGTCACTTTGCTGTACAGCAGAAGTTGGCACAACATTGTAAATCAACTATACTTTAATAAAAAATGAAAAAATTTAAAAACAGCATGGGGATGAATTATAAATTTATTGCAACTAGGAAATCTCAAGGGTTGGGGATGGGACTCAGACCATGCACAAATGATCAGAAACACCAAACAGTACTCCATTCCTGCAGATGTCTCAGATTCCCAGATAGGAAGATTCCTCGGTGAGAACTGTTGGAGTTGTATAGGTTGATGAGTCATTTTGTTGTAGTATGAGTCAGTTCTGTGTGCATATGTGTGTGTATGTGAAACATACATCCTTTTACCTACATACGTTTATTCATTTATTAATATGACATTCACTGAGTACCTGTGTTGTGCCAGGTTTTACAGTAGGTGATGGGGATTGAAAGACTGAACTGAAACAGGTCTTAGTGCCTGACTGGAAGCTGCACACAGCTCAGGGAAGGAGGGAGACAGGTCATAAACCAGCGATTGTAGTAGAGTATGATCAGCAATATAAGGAGGAGTTGAGTAGTGGGAGCACCCAAATTTTCCAGGGGAGCAGAGGACATTTGTGTGTTTAGGGAATGAGTAATAACTCTCCCATTTGACACAGTTAAGGAGGCCAAATGCACTGGAATATTGCACAAAGGCACAGTAATCATCTCAGGGTCCTTAGAGTATGTGAAGCATGGTGGGGAAGAGGTGGGACATGAGGCTTTGAGAAGTGGGCAGTGGGCAGGGGCCACATCTGAAAGGGCCCTGAATGCCACACTGAGGAAAGCTTGAGAAGCCACTGAAAGGGGTTAAGCAATACAGTAAGGATGTGATCAGAGTTATTTCTATAGTTAACTCTGCATATTGGTTATGGTGGATGTGTACAAGTGGTTCTGTTTAGGCCTAGAGTCATTCCCCTTCATGTGGACTGCATTTACCATGGCAGCTTATGCTAGAACTTCCAAGGGGAGTTTGTGGTCATTCTGCGAAATTAGTGCAAGACCCAAAGCATTAAGGCTGTAAGAAGAGGCAGGAGACCCTCATGAGCTGAGCCCTGAATGCTTGGAAGAGCCAGCTCTATCTTATATCGTTGTGGGGATGAGAGAGAGAGTGCAGGAGGTGGGAATGATGACAAAGTGCACCCTGGGGGATATTGTTCTGACTGTATCAGGTGAAGTGGCAGGCTGCTGGGCTGGACTGGGCCTCTGAGGAAGAAAGAGCTCTGTACCGGCCACTGACCCAGATGGTGGTACAAAGAGTCCTGTCCCTTAAGTCATGTGAACAAGCAGATTCCACAGTTTTCAAGGAATCTGTGTATGTAAAGAAGTCAACTGGAGATTCTGACCTGCCCAGGTGAAGAGTCACATACAGCACCGAACCCTAGGATTCAAATGTGGAAGAAAACTCTTACTACTTGAAGAGCAACTATTGGTATGCTATGAAACTCCAATGAGACTGAGTGTCTAGTTGTGGGGCATCAAGTGACCATGTGGTGAAAACTGTCCAGTTATGAGCTTGCCTTGTCAGGCCCATTAAGGCAAGGACTCAGGAGTTCCCCTTGTGGCTCAGTGATAAGGAACATGACTGGTATCCATGAGGACACACGCTCTATCCCTGGCCTCTCTCACTGGGTTAAGGATCTGGTGTTGCTGTGAGCTGTGGTGTAGGTCGCAGACATAGCTTCGATCTGGCATTGCTGTGGCTGTGGCATAGGTTGGCACCTGCAGCTCCATTTCAACCCCTAGCCTGGGAACTTCTATATGCCTTGGGTGTGGCTCTAAAAAGACAAAATAAAATAAAAAGACAAGGACTCATTGTAAAAAGCAAGTATTCCATGTAATGTTGGCTACAGTAAGTTCAGATGGTACAAATGGATGATTGAGCAAATGGTGCAGCTCCCATATCTCTTGCCACTTTTGCACTGATGCCTCTCCTCGCTTCACCCCTGTGGGTTCTCCATGACCAACTTCTAGGAGAAGCCAGAAACTTCTGAGCTTCATTCACGAGGGGCTGGTGCAGTGTATTGGTGCAAAGCCAAAATAGCTGTTGCACTACCACCGCATCCAGGAGTGAACCCAAAGGACAATGCTGAGGGAAATCCTCGTGGCAGGCAGAGAACCTGATCACCCATTTTGCGTAGAGGGAGACGTGGTCAGAAGTAAACATGGACACAGACTTAAGGGTATTAGAGAATTAGTAGGTGGGATCAGGGGCCTAGAAAGAGCATGGCTGGAAACTTGGGACAAGGTGGTCTGTGAAGAAGCATGTGGATCAGCCTCTGGGAGCGGGAACAAAGTGTGAGGGGCTTTGTGCTACACAGTGATATCCACCAGAGACTATCTGCTGCAGAAGTATCACTAAATGACCAAGTGGAAGATGTCAGCCAGCTCTGTCCTTGGCCAACTCACTGGCAATTGGATTACATTGAAATATTCTTCCCTGGAAAAAAATCAACAATTTATCTTGCACAGAATTAACACATATTCTAGGTATGGATTTTCCCTTCCTGCCCACAATGACTTCATTGGTGTGGCAAACTGAGGGCTTATAGATTATCTAAAAAACTTATGGGCCCTGCAAAACATAGCCTTGGATCAGGGAACCCACTCTATGGCAAAAGAGCCATGACAGGGATCATGGGATCCATATCTCACACCGTACCGTCTAGAAATTGCAGACCTGGTACGATGGTGGAATGACTTTTCGAAGGCAACAGCTGAAATATCAGCATGCGGATGATAGCCTGTGGGGATGGGGTGAGACCCTTCAGGATGTGATATACATCTTGACGCATCACTGTTGGGTAGGACACATGGGTCTTGAACCTGGCCATGAAAATAGGAATGGCCCCGCTCCCCGTCACTTCCAGTGATCCACTCAGGAAATTTTTGCTTCCTGTCCCTGCAATTTTAGGTTCTGTGGATCTACAGGGTCTTTTTTTGCAGAGGGTATACTTCCAGAATGATCATCTTCAGTTCAGAGCTATGGCTGTGGATGGTCACTTTGGATTCCTCCTCCCAGGAGAAGAGCAGGCAGAGACAGGAATTAGGGGTGACTGATCATCGTGAGGACATGATCAGTGGGACTGCTGCTTTATCATGATGATGGGGAGGAGAATGTTTTACCTTCAGATAACTGATTGGGACATTCTTTCCATGTTCAAACTGTAAATGGGCACTTAAAGCAGCTTGATCTGATAAACACATGATTAACAGTGGCTTGAATTCCTTAAGGATGACGTCTGAACCCTCCATCTCGATCAGCAGAAGTGTTGAGAGTCAAAGGATCTAGATTGGTGGTAGAGGAGGGTCATGCACTGCTGAGTATCAGTTCTGGTTCAGAAGTAATTGAGCAGCTGAGACTGTATTTCCTAAAACAACTCTTCCTCTTGTCCCTAGAAATGTTGACTACTCTGACTCCTGGAGAAGCTGTGTCTGGAAGGATAAATATGAGAAAGTCAGGGCTCTGAATAGTACAGGAGGCAGATTGCATGAGCTGCTGGTGGTACCCCGCCTAGCTGAGCCTCTTTGCTGGGCCAATGCACCCATCCATCTCCAGCTGCTTTAAGTGTTGGCTGCTAAGGGCTTGCAGTTCGTTCCTATACAGGGAAACCCCTCCCCTCCTGAGATAGGAGGTTATTCATCTCTTCCTTCCTGCAGGAGTGACCCACAGCAAAGGACTGCAGATATAGGAGTAGCAGTTGGTGGTGTCTGAGGTGCAGTTTATGCTTCAGGGCTGCCAGTGGCAATAGGCTGGAGCCTGACATTAGCTGAAACCTCATCTATGCCTGGTTCTTCCCCTTTCCTATCTTGCTCTCCTAACTCCTGTAGAGATTTCTCTTGAGATTCCACAAGAATCCCTCTCTGCCTTCTGCTTTTAGGTGACCCAATCTAAGACAGGTGGCCAAATAAAGGGAAATTTTAGGGGTCAGGCAGCCCTTTCCTTTAAGCTTGAACGGTACTGCATAGGCTCCCCAAACCCCTCAAAGGCAAATGTGTGTGTGTGTCTGTACCTGCAGGACCCTTAGTCAGACTTCAGGCCAGACAACTCCCTCTTATCACTGTCGCTGGGATACAGCTTTGGCCTCACCAAGGAGTTGTCTTTTCAAAATTCAAGCCCTGTAGGGTGGGGGAAGGGAGCCTTGCTTCCTCCACCTGGCATCTTTTGGAATAATGTGACAGCTCCCTGTGGATTCCTGGCTCTTCAGGCGCCCCAGGCAACTCTTGTCAGCCTGAAAACAGGAGGGCAGTGGGTGGACAGCACCTGGTGAATAAATTTACACGCTGAAATAATGGTTTCCATGTTGGTTTTTCATAATTAACTAAACAGGCTGGAGTTAAGTTTCATGTGTAAAAAACTTGACAAGAGATGGAGGTTGATGAGGGCAGTTAAGGTTTATAGGAACGTTTTTCCTGCCTGGGCTTTGTTCTCTCTCTCTCCTCTCTCTCTCCCTCTCTCAATTCCTTCTCCTCCTCCCCCCATCCCCTGTCTCTCTTCCCTCTCCCTCTTCCCCTCTCTCCTCATAAAACCCTCCTTAGTCCTGTTTGGCTTTTCATGTTATCCCTACAATCTTCTCTTCCCAGCATGTGTGTGAAGAGAAAATATAGGAACATCAACAGATTATATTGGTGCTTCCTTAATTTGAAAATTACATCTGCAGATGTGTCTCTGATCTTAAAGGGGGAAAAAAAATGAAAGCTTTTGCTAAGTTCCCATCAAAAGAGATCTGGAAACTAAATGGGATGGTAGGGGGTGGGAGATGAGCCGCTCAGGCACAGTGAAGGATGTCACCCCCTTACCTGGGGGAGAGAGCTCAGACTTCTCATCGCAGCCCTGCAGCTTGTCCAGGGTGGCAGGGGAAGAGCCTGGAAAAACATGCCTTGTTAGAACAAACCTCGCACTGCTCTCTTAAGAGGCTGCCATGTTTGCTGAGAGAACAGTGTCTGGATCAGATTTTGGTATTTTGAAACTTCACAGCTCACGTTGCTGGCTGAAGATATGCTGCTCCCTTATGTGATTTATATGAAAAGATGGTCCAGTGAAAATTGGCATTAGAGTAGCTAATTTCTGTCTTTAGGGGATTCTACCTTTTTGTTCCCATGCCTGGTCAGCTGAAAGCTCTAGGAGAATAAAGCATTTTTTGTTTGTTTCGTTTTGCTCGACAGAACAATGTTGACGTTGGCCGTGATCAATTATCTTTTCTCATTTGACTGTTCCCCCATGACCATAAGCCTTAAAAAATCAGGATCCACCTTTGCAGATGTCTTTGAGACCCTCAGTTCTCTGTTAAAGTCTTTCCGAGGTTAGGCCTCCTTAACTGAGTTAAGTTACAGCCTTCTCTTTGCATAAACTCTCCATGCCTGCTAGATTTTTTTTATAGTTTTTGTGAGTGATATAATGGAGATTCTGTAACCTTTGATCATGTCTTGTATCCTTTTTACTCTGACGTGGGAGGCATTATTCAGGGCTTTTCTTGGCACTGGATACATGGTGTAGACTTGTAGAGGCTATTCCTGGGTGGTTTAAGGTAGAAGATGGACATGTTTGGTACCCTTGGTCGTTAAACACTGATTTATTGAGATGCTGTATAAATAAGTGGGTGTGGGGGTCTTACTGATAAAACTGAATTATCAAGAATAATTATCTTGAATACTGATTCAGAAATCCAAGTTCCTAAAAATAATGCGATTTTTAGTGCTTAGGGGTTGTAGGACAATAAAATCTCTTTACCTTGCTCCCCATGACTTTTTTTTCTTTTTTTTTCTTTTTAGGGCTGCACCTGTGGCATATGGAAGTTCCCGGGCTAGGGGTTGAATCAGAGCTGTAGCTGCTGGCCTGTGCCACAGCCATGGCCACACCAGATCCGAGCTGCATCTGCAACCTACACTGCACCTTGTGGCAACACTGGATCCTTAACCCACTGAACGAGGCTAGGGATTGAACCTGCATCCTCAGGGATACCAGCTGGGTTTTTTAACCTGCTGAGCTACAACAGGATTTTCTTTATGACAGTGCATTTTTTTTTTTTTTTTTCATGGCTGCCCTGTGGCACGTGAAGTTCCTGGGCCAGGGGTAAGATCTGAACCACAGTTGTGACCTCCTATGCCACCAAAGCTGTAGCAATGCCAGATCCTTAACCCACTGTGCCAGGCCGGGGATCGAACATGCATCCCAGTGCTCCAGAAAGGTTGCCTTTGCAATTGCACCACAGTTGGAACTCAACAACACCTTTTGTTAGAGAAATTCTTAACTTTGTTCTCTAATTTTGATGCATTTAGGAAAATCATTACTCAGCAACAGATTGAACAGAGAGGCTTCCTCTAGCCTCTCATTGAGAAACTGGGTGGACCTCTTGCTTTTAATGTGGTCTTGTAAGTGGCCCAGCCCTTTCCTGTATTTTCCCTTCCTAAGAATTCTCTGCTCCACTTTACCCAACGTTCCCATGGCCACGATCTTTTATGACCTATGCTGACCTCTGCTCCCACTATCATTCTTCCTGCTGAACTTGCCTGCCCTTCAGTGTTCCATTCTCCTCCTTGCCTTTTCCACGAAGACTTACCTGACCATTCTAGCCCACCTCTCTGAGGACCCATGTTGCTTTTGTAGACAGTTCACCATAATTCAGTGTTTGTCTTGTGTGTTCTCTGACAATTCTACATTATTTTTTCAAGCCCTTGTACCTAGTAATAGTCGTGGTAATTTAAGTACCTATTGGGAATTAAGCATATTCATTACATGTATCACCTCTACATTTCACAGTAATTCCTTAGATTATATTATTTTCCTATTTTAGAATTGAGAAGGTGAGGGCTCTGATTGATGAGTAACTTACCCAAGTAGCAAAGCCAGACTAGGAACCCAGGAGTATCTGATTCCAAATTTATGCTCTCAACATTTGTCTCAGCCCCACCACTCAAGAGCAGACACTGTATTGTATATTTCTCTTTTTGTTTCACATTATTCAGTATACTGTTGGGTATAGAAGAGGTGACATGTAAGTTCCTCAGTGGGTCTATTATAGGCTTTATTTAGCATTTGGTGTTTTCTGGTAATGTTTCAGCATGGATGTTTACAAACTCATCTTCTGTTTATTTTAATGTTTATTGATCATCGATTCCGTGACAAACCCTGTGGTTGGTGCTGTGGATAGAGGGATAAGTAAAGTGGAGTCATCCTCTTCCAAGTGCTTACAAACCCAGTTACTCTGTTCCACCATATAACTAGGCATACAACTGGTCTACCATATGAAAGCATTGCCCTTGGGCTTTATTTCTAGAACTGGTATAGGAATTGTGTGAATGCAGCCATTTTCTCCTAACTTCATAATAAACATGAATTTTTGTGGTGCCTGGCAGACTCAACTTGTAACGAAGAGACAAGAAGTAGAAGATTCACATGGATAGGAGGGATCATGGGAATTTTAACCAACTAAGCATCCACACATGATGGATCTTTCGTGTTGTTAAGGTTTTCCTCTGTAATGTTATGCACGATGGGAGTTTGGGTGAGTAGGCTATGGAGTCATTGCCAATTTTCTTTAAACAAAATTTCAGTTTTCCTTAAATAGGAATACTAACTACTTTGTGAGGGTGACTTCAAGGAATTTTTTTGTTCAGTGTAATCTTTATTGATGTTTCAAAATGAACTCTTAGGAAAAATTTAAATGATGTTTATAGAGTCTTTATTACTCTGCCTTTTCTGATAATAAAGTGCTGAAGATTAGTGAAACACATTTTTTCCCTTAAAACTCAAGGCATTTAAAATTTCATGTGTATTCCTAGATATATTCTTCATGATTTGTGGCATTCAGCTAGAGAACTGGAAAATTACACTCCAACACAAAATTCTGTAAAGTTTATAGTATACGAAATGAATTTTTTCACAGAATATTCTTTAAGATGGGCACTCTTTTAAGGGAATTCCAAAACTCAGAATAACTAAAGCCTACCAATGAAATACTTCATATTTTAATTTATAAGCAATTATTCTATGAAATGATTTACTTACTTTTAAACCATTATATTTTAGAAAAAATTAAATAAAATCCACCTTTTTAGAGCAAATGCACACACACACTCCCCACATTTTATTTGATAACCTTCTCAGCACCTATTTATTCATTTCTTATTATTTATGTATATCCAGCTTTATTGCAACATCATTGACAAATAACACTGTGTAAGGTATCTGATGTGTTGATTTGATACCCTTATATATCACAAAATAATTACCACCACAGCATTAACTAATATCTCCATCACACACATCACATCATTACCATGTCTTTCTATAGTGAAAATATTTAAAATATACTCTCAGCAAACTTTCAAGTACAGTTGACCCTTGAACAATGTAGGGGTTAGGGGTGCTGATCCTCCCCACAGTGGAAAATCTGAGTAAGGCATACGGTCGACCTCCTGTATATGGGGTTCCTGCATGTACACCACTGTTCCTCCACGTTCATGATTCTTCTGTTTCTGAGGTTCTTCATTTGAGGATTCAGCTACACTCAGATGATGTTGTATTGTAATATTTACTATTGAAAAAAATCTGTGCATAAGTGCACACCTGCAATTCAGACCTGTGTTGCTCAAAGGGCGACTCCTCTGTGTGTATGTGTGTGTGGGCGTGTGTGTTTGTGGTACCTACAGCACCTCTTCTTTATTGAGTCATTTGGTGATGAACACTTAGTTTGTTTCTATATCTTGGCTATTTTAAATAACGCTGCAATGAACTTGGGAGTATAGATGTATCTTTGAGATCCTGTTTTTATTTCCTTGGGAGATATACCCAGAAGCAGAATTGGTGGATCATATAGTGTTCTATTTCTAAATTTTTGAGAAACCTCTATGTTTTCCCCAGTGCCTACAACAATCTACATTCTCCTCAACAATGCACAAGGGTTCCCTTTTCTCCATATCTCACCTACACTTTATCTGTTGTCTTTTTTGGTGATAGTGTGAGGTGACACCTCATTGTGGTTTTGATTTGCGTTTTCTTGGTGATTAGTGATGCGGAGTACCATTTCATGCACCTGTTGGCTATCTGCATGTCTTCTATGGAAAAATGTCTAGTTAGTTCCTCTGACCATTTTAAAATTCAATTGTTTGGTGTTTTTGCTATTGAGTTGTATCAGTTCTTTACATATTTTGGATATTAACCCATTATCAGATACGTTATTTGCAAATATTTTCTTCTGTAGGGTGGCTTCTCATTTTGTTGATGGTTTCTTTGCTATGCAGAAGCTTTTTAGTTTGAGGTAGCCCCATTTATTAATTTTTCCTTTTCTTGCTCATACTTTTGGTGTCTTATCCAAAAACAGCTCTCAGGACTAATGTAAAAGGGATTTTCCCTATGCTTTCTTTTATGAGTTTTATAATTTCAGTTCTTATATTTAAATCTTTAATTTGTTTCAAGGTAAACTTTGTAAGTTGCATAGAAAGAGGTCCAATTTCAATTTTTCTGCATGTAGCTGTCCAGTTTTTCCAACACCATTTATTGAAGAGGCTATCCTTTGCCCGGTGAGTATTCTTAGCTCCCTTGTAAAATATTGGTTGGCTGTATAAGCAAATGTTCATTTATCAGCAATTAATTCTTTTCCATTGGGGCGACTATATATATTTTGAGTATAGCATGTTACCCTCGTGGGCTTTTTATGACACATAGATGTATGCAGAATGTATTAACCATGGGCTTAATTAAGAGACATACTAAGTGGAGATATTTTATTTTTTGACATTTACATATCATCACCCACAACATTTTATGATGTGATGCTGTTCACTCTTTTTAGCTTCTGGCTTGCAGCCACATCTACGTTTGCCCTCTTTTATTGAGCTGAAAGATTTGTCCTTCTCACTTACCCTAGTCTGGGTATCCCTATAAGAAATCTGCAGTCATACCATGAAAAATGCCTGTAGCACAGACATATGTGAAGTATTACCACTTTGCTTTAATCACCACAGCAGAGTCACTCCATGAATAATTTGAGCCACAAGCATCCTGTTGAAAACCAAGACCTCTGGGTTGTGAGTCATCTGCTCTTTCTGTGGCAGGTGTTGGGGTCAAAGCACTTTGGATCTTTACAATAGTTTGTAGAAAGGACAGTTAGCCATATATGTAAGGCCCTTTCATTTGACAGATTTACATTTGAGATGGTAATGTACTGAACTAGAGAGTTTGTCGTTCTTCCTGCAGACCTGGAGTTTAGGTTCTTTCTGTAGCATTTCATGTGGAAGCACCTGCTGATAGATTCTTGTCTCTCAGAATTGGACCTTTAATTTGAATCACGAAACCACCAAGTACTTTAACATGCCTCTAAGCCTGTTAAGGTCTGTTTAATGGTGAGCCAGGTATGGACAAAGTTTGGAGAGGCCTGTGCTGCTGTCACCTCGATCCCACATTTGATTTGGTTTGATCTCAGTCATATTAACATTTAACAATTGTCCTATTGGAAGTAAGTGGGAAAAAGGATTATAACATAGCATCATAGTTTGAGAGAAGAGCAATGTGAATGCATGAAATACTGATTAAAAGTGATATAACTGAAGCTGAAGAGTGTCATCCATGACTTCATTTGTTCCTTTGTTCATTTATCCATTTATCCATTCACTCACAGCATTCTGATTTGTAGCAACCAGGAGGCTTATGCTGAGATACAGTGCTAATTTGTAGGTAGCCTATTGATTGGTTTTATATGTATAGATATCTTAAAAATTCCTGAGAATGCTTAAAATTTCTCCCAGAAGATATAAAATATATATGAACATAATATGAGATAATTTCTTGAAATGCCACTTTTTCCTCTCTCTTGCTGGTTAGGAGACTGAAGAAAAGTGGGAAGGGAGTGATTCCACTGTCTTGAGACCATGGGCTATTTGTATATCCTGGCCTCCCTTGTCTGAAGAGAATGAGTTGCTTCTTTGGATTTCTGTGGTCATCTAAGAAAGCCCCCAGCAAGTTTTTGTTAGGAAGGCCTAGGATTTCTAAGGGCTGATCTTGGAATTTCCCATGACATGGCAAATAAGAAGTGTGGCGAGCTCTGAGAGTAAAGTCATGTCACAGAAACAGCAGGCCCTCTGATGGGATGGCAGCATGAATGTCTGGTATGGAGCACCAAGTGATGTTTGTCCACAGGCAAGGAGCCTGGCGTGTATAGAAGGGGGATACTACCAACACGGCAGCCACCACCTTCACATGCACTCTGCTTGCGTAGACAAGGGACCTCTCAGGGTGATCACTGAGCTGCTTCTCCAAGTTTCCCAGACAACCTAAACTACCAGGTTGTCCCTCGGGTCCCAAAGATGATACCTACCTAATATTCTATTACAACAAATGAAGTCCCCAATAAATGAAGACAATTGGAGTTCCCACTCACTCTGCTAAGCCTGGGTGTGGCTAGCTTTATTTGGATTTAGAATAGTGTTTCTGTAACTTTACCATATGTATATATCATGTGGGGATCTTGTTAAGATGCAGGTTCAGACTTAGTAGGTCCAGGATGGGGCATGAAATCCTACAATTCTAACTAGTTCCTAGGTGATACAAATGCTGTTGATTTACGTGTGACATTTTGAGTTGCAAAGTATAGAAAAATAAGCATGGCATTTTCCACACTGAAATATTTAGGAACAAGTTTCTAAATATACACATACACACATATGTGCATGTACATAAACTAACATGTACCCACACATATCTATATATTTTCCACAGAGCATACTAACCTTTAATCAAATGGCAAGCTGTGGACAACTGCTTCAGAGCTAAACTATCTGAAGCTTATGTTAAGGATGCAGATCCCTGGTCCCATCCCAGGCTTCCTGCATCGGAATCTGGTGGAGCCTCCTGGCACTCACAACTACAAGCTGAGAAACTTTGGCGAGACTTGCAGATTCTCAGTCTGGTTACACCTTAAACTTGTGTGGAGAGTTCTTTTTAGAAGACTGGTCTTTATTCCTGGAGATGCTGATTTAATTGTTCTTGGGTGGAGTCTGGGCATTGGATTTTTTTTAAAGCTCCCCTGATGGTTGGACTATTTTTTTGTAGTCAGAATTGAGGTCCATGAGGAGGTCAAAAGCTCTGCAGCTGCAGTCAGTCCTGACTGTGAGGCTTGGCAACATTACTTCCGAGCAGAGTGGCCTTTAATAGTGACTTAACCTTTTAATCTCAGTTTCCTCATCCATAAAATGGGGGCTTGATAATCAGCCACTCATAGGGGAGAGAATGCAAGAGAAATATTTATAATGCTTTGCATGTGGGTAAAAACATAAATGTTAAGCCTTTATGTTTCCTTTTATAATTGTATGCATGCATATTCATGAATTCTGCCTTTGATGAAGGGTTTCCAAGCAAAGTCAAACTTCAATCTGTGTCCAAATTTTCACACATGGAGAGTTATGAAAATTTGATTTTGGATTACAAACATATTGTCAAAGTTTATATATTTTATGGTGAAGTTAATCACTACCTTAGTTTTACATTTGTCACTCAAAAATAATTCATACTTGCTATAAAAATGCTTGGAAAACATAGAAAAGTAATAGGAAAATAGAATTCAGCCATAACCCTTTTGCTTGAGGTTAACTATTATTATTTTTCATTTATTTCCTTCTAGTATTTTTGAATGCACAGAGTAATATGCATATATAACAAAATTTGATATATACATATATTAAAAATTTGGAATCGTTACTGTATATAATTTGTACCATGTGTTTTTAACATTAATATTTTTGTCATAAATATTTATCTATGCTATTAAACAGTCTTCAAAAATATGACTTTTAATCTCTACCTAATATTCTATTACAGGGCCATTCTATAATTTACAGAGTCTTTTCCATATTGTGGGATTATAACTGAGTGATAAATAGTTTTGTGCATAAATCTTTTACTACATCTCTCATTTACTTAGGATAGATTTCTAGAAGTGGTATTATTGATTCAAAAGTATGAGCACTTTTATGGCTCCTAATACATATTGCCAAATAGCTTTCCAAGTTAAATTTCCAATAGCAATATATAAAAATACTTTCTTTTCTCACTCCTACTAGTGTTATATATTACCTATAAAAATGTATTTCCATGTGATAGGAATTTCAATATGTATTTAAAAATAAGTTGAACATGTTTTCCATTTTTTAGATGTTTAGTGTACATTTTATTCTTTCATGAATTTTCTGCTCATGTTTTTTCCCCTCTTTTTCTAGTGACATACCAGTGTTTTTCTTATTGTTTTGTAAGAATGTTCTCATTTAGTATAGATATTAATCCTTTATTATATTTATAGCTAATAATTTTTTCTAATAATTTAACATTTACTTTTATTGAGTTTCTTTTTTAGACATAGAGAAGTTTGAAAATTATTGTATTCAAATATGCCAATATTTACTTTGTGAGTTGACTAATTATTTTATAGTTTGAATGGCTTTCCTCATCCTCAGATCAGTTAAAAAGCTTCTTATGATTTCATTGGCTATATTTTAAAAAGTATATGAGTCTTTTAACTGTTCTGAATGTTGTTTTGGCATATGATATAAGACAAGACTCTAACTTAGAGTTGACTGGCGGAGAACCAAGCTCTGGAACTGGTGGGTGGCTTGCACTGGTCTCATGGGATGGACTGCAGAAACTTTCTCCTTTGTTATTAAATTATTTGGCACAGAGCTAATTGGGAAGGGAGTGATTTTACTTTAACCCTGATCTGGGATTATTTATGACATTCTCTTCTTGCCCCAGCTCTTTTTCTAGTAGTTTGTATTAGGAAAGATGGTTTTTTGTTTTTTGCTTTTTTAGGGCTGCACCTGCAGCATGTGGAAGTTCCCAGGCTAGGGGTCCAATTGGAGCTGTAGACCTTCGTCTACACCGCAGCCACAGCAATGTGGGATCTGAGCTGCATCTGCGACCTATACCACAGCTCATGGAAACACCAGATCCTTACACCGCTGAGTGAGGTCGAGAATTGAATCCGAGTCCTCATGGATACTAGTTGGGTTCATTACTGCTGAGCCATGATGGGAACTCCAGGAAAGATTAAGTTAATTTTTTTTAAAACATTGGTTTCTTAATATCTGATTTCACTGTATTATGTTTAAAGACTGTGGCCTCTACTTTAAGATTTTCTTTTGTCTCATCATGTTATAGAATAATTGTCTCACTTACTCATTTTGTTTTTAGCCCAGTTGAATGAATCAGATAGGTTGGTAGAGCTTGATATGAGAAGAAGCCGTTCACTCTCTGCCCCGATTTCCTGTCATCCCTGTCTTCTCAGAGGCTACTTCTTCCAGCTCCTTTCTGAGATTCCCTTGTACTTGCCTCTATGTCTTCATGTGATATATTTATTTGTATTACCACTTCCAGCATGGGGGACCAGGGTCTGTCCTTCTGATTTTCCCAGACACACAGATATGCCAGGGTCCTCACCCCGCACAGATACACATCTACACACTCTTTCTGTTTTCCCTTGATAAATTTACATATTTATGGGGCAGTTTTGGTGCGATGTCTAGTCAGTGTTTATGTTCTCATTACTCCAGTCAACAGAATCCATACCCAAGGAGTACTAGGATGGGGCTTATTGATTGTTGGGGACACTGTATTTTGAGCTGACTGGGTTGTTCCACTGGAGAACCCCTGTTATTAAAGCCTTTCTTTTCTTTTCTTTTTTTTTTTTGGACTGATCATATACACCAGATAAAGCTCTTCTAATTTCCTCTTCAGAAGAAGTGTAAGACCTAGTTGCCTGCACTGTGGGATCTGCTCAAAGAAGGAGGGGTTGGTGGTACTCAATATGTGCTGGCTCAGTACCCTCAGTCTCACCTGTATCTGATACCTCCTTGCCAGAGACCTTCTGTTTTTCTCTCTCTAGAGACTGAACTCCCAATGTTATGTGTGGGTTGAGGAAGCTTGGGAGGACAGATGGGCAGTTGCCTGGCCACAGGAATTAGCGGAGAACACTTGGGAATCTTATTACTACTTTTTTTTTTTGGTCTTTTTTAGGATATCACCTGTGGCCTATGGATGTTCCCAGGCTAGGAGCAAAATCAGAATCAGAGCTGTAGCCACTGACCTACACCACAGCCACAACAACGCCAGATCCAAACCACATATGCGACCTACACCACAGTTCACAGCAATGGTGGATCCTTAACCCACTGAGCGAGGCCAGGGATTGAACCTGCATCCTCATGGATACTAGTCAGATTCATTTCTGCTGAGCCACAATGGGAACTCAGGATCTCATTACTTCTTAAACAGACTTTCACAAATCCTTCTTTAGTCTGACCTTCACCTCACTTTTACAGAGGTACCTGGTGATGCCAGTTTCTGAGTCTTGTGTGTTCTTCAAGGTAAATAGGGTTTTTCACAGCTTTTCCCATTGTCAGCTTAGGATTCAGCTTTCTTGTGTCTGCTAAGTCAATTACCACAGGCCATCTGCTTTCTAGCTTCCAAAATTTTGTTACTGCTGTCTTTTCTGCTGTTTTCTTTATTCTAATGTTTTTTTTTAATCTTTATAAAAATTCCCTTATTTTAGTCATTTTAGTGGGGAATATTAGGGGCAGTGTATGCAAATACAAGCACTCACTCTACTTTCCTTACCTAGCAGCCCATTTCCTTCTTCATTAAATAAACTTATGTGTTCATTTTAGAAAAATTAGAAATTAAAGGTAGGCAAAATATTTTAAAAAATTGCTCACATTCTTACTTTCCAGACATACCCACTGTTAATATCATATTGATACACAATTATTGATACATTTTTGGGGAATATTTTTGTAAAGAAATGGGATTATTACATGCAGACTTTTGGTAACCATATTCAAGATCATCATAAACTGGTAATAAACATAAATTTACTTAATTCTTCATAATATTCTTAATTGAAAAAACTAAAAAAGATTGTCTAATTTTGTGAATATGGTTACAATGCTGAATACAAATAACTGTGGAGAAGAAGTATATAAGTTAAAAATAATTGTCCATAACTATATTCAAGCTTTTAGTTCCCGTATTACATTAAACAGACACTAGGAACTGGAAGTAGAACTGTGGAGTATAACCTGGCAAATCCCTTGTTTTAGATAATGGGATGTCAAGAAATTCCATCTTATTCTCAATTTTGATAATTAAAAAATACAGGTTAAAAATTTTAAACTTATTTAGTGAACACACAGGCAGACACAACATGGGAAAAACAGCAATGAAGCAAATACAATATAAAGGAAACACACAAAGACAAATGATGAAATAGTTTCTCATGCAAAGTCATCTTCCTTTAGCGTAATTTCTTATAAGTCTCTTGCAAGTTAGTCAAGTTGATTGGACCATAATGCCAAACACAGTAAGAGCCAATTTTCCTATTCTAAATGCATTTCAGGAGCTCCCCTTGTGGCGCAGCAGAAATGAATCCAACTAGTATCCATGAGGATGCAGGTTCAATCCCTGGCCTTGCTCAACGGGTGGGGGATCCGGTGTTGCCGTGAGCTGCGGTGTAGGTCGCAGACACGGCTCAGGTCCCGTGTTGTTGTGGCTGTGGTATAGGCCGGCAGCTACAGCTCCAATTTGACCCCTAGCCTGGGAGCCTCCATATGCTGCAGGGGCAGCCCTAAAACAAACAAACAAACAAACAAACAAACAAATGCATTTCAAGTAGGGATGACTCCAGTCAATTGTTTCTTAAAAAATGCCATTTCTCCAAAGATCTCTGGTAAAAATATGGATGGTTGGCAATTCAAAGATATTCATAAATAATGGAACAATAGGTGAGACTATACATCTTTTTCATTGTGGGTCAACTATATTTTATTCTGTATTTAAAAATGGGCACTCTTTATTGGGCATTTGTTTTCCACTCGTTAAAAACATACACACATGTGCACACACAGACACACACACACACACACACACAGAGACATACATACAAACACATCATCTTAACCTTTCCAATAATAAGTGCAAGGTATGTATTATCCAATTAATTTACTACATAAAGAAAGGAAGTCTCGAAGAGTTTAAGTATCTTCTCCAAGTTTTCTTAGCTCATATACAGCAGAATATAGACTTGAACCAAGGTCTTCTGATAATAAATTCTGTGCTCCTCTGCAAGGTGGAAACTTGGATTAAAGATTCAGATATTTTCTCCCAATCAAAATACTGAACTATGTCCCAGTGTAATTCTCCTTCCAACTGCTAATATTTGGAAGACTGTCAAGCTGTTCCATTTAAGTATTCCAGTGATTGAAAAAGTTTGAGGGGATGCTGTCTTAAGCAACGTTAAGTACTTCTGATACCCTTTAAAATGATTGTGTTGTGAATCATCGGAGGGGAGTGCCACGTACCCAGCTTTACAAATCTGAACATGCAACCCTTTTTGTTTCGGATATGCCTAGAATTGAGTCTCCTGGAAGAGTCCTCTGGGGAACCCCGATCTGAGATATTATATTCTAGTGACCATCATACTTTGCACTATAGGATCTAATGTACTGAGTCTTGTAACTTCTTTCCTCCTTAAGAATGAAAGACATGGAAGGAAGGAGGGAGGGAAAGAGAGAAAGAAGAAAACAGAGAGAAAAGAGGGCATTGATCCCAGGCAGTGTCCTCTTCCTGCAGTCATGAGGTTAGGTCATTGGAAGAGACTTTCTCTGGTTTTTAAAGTACAGCAATCAAATGATAAAAGCTGTCATGAGTAAGAGAGTGTGTTTTATTTGTCTTTACATCTCTGGTGCCTCAGACAGAACCTGTCGCTGAACTGGTGCTCAGTAAACTGATAAGCAAGGGAATGGATGAGTTAACAGAACTCCAAAATCTGAGGTCTGGAGTAAGCTTTTTTTTTTTTTTTTTTGCTTTTTAGGGCCACACTTGCGGCATATGGAGGTTCCCAGGCTAGGGGTCCAATCAGAGCTACAGCTGCTGGCCTACGCCACAGCCATAGCCATGTCCGTGACCTACACCACAGCTCATGGCAATGCCAGATTTTTAACCACTGAGCAAGGCCAGGGATTGAACTTGTGTCCTCATGGATTCTAGTCAGATTCATTAAGCACTGAGCCATGATGGGAGTAAGCTTGAGCATCCCTCTTGCTCTCTCTGCTCCTCTTGGATGAAATGGAGATGAATCCTCTATTGAAGGATGTTGTGAGGACAGCAGAAATGGTGAGGTCCTTAGCATAGTGTCTAGTGCAGCGTAATGGCCCCCTACATCTCAGTTACCTCCCCCTTTTTTTTTTCTTCCAGGTGAAGATTTCATGCTTTATAAGATGCTGGCATCTTATTTTGCAATCCCTGTTTCTTAGAGATGTTAAAAATGAGGTGAACAGATGTCTTTAAATTACTATGTTCTTAATAACTGATTATGTAGCCAGTCATCTTCTGAATATCTTAAGGATTTTTTCCTTCAAATAAGTAGTCCCCACCCAATCCTGTTCTACCTTTTTTTTTTTTTTTTTTTTTGGCTACACATGTGTCATGTGGAATTTCCTGGGCGCTAGGGATCTGATCTGTGCCACAAGTAATCCGGGCCACTGCTGTGACAATGCCTAATCCATAACCTGCTGAGCCACAAAGGAACTCCATCCTGTTCTCCTTTTTTTGCACAAGATAATGGGCTGTCTAGTCTTACATTCTGAGTTTTGATTGAGGTTCCAGAATGCACACATTTCTCTTCAACCTAAGAATGGGAATTATTTTTTATAACTGTCACTCAGCTGGTGATCAGCAGGGAAGCATTCTATGATGTTTGGCTGGGAACAAAGAAAGCTAACATAAAAAAAAATAATGGGCTCTTCATCACACGGGGCACCAGAGGACCCCCTTGGGATGAAAGAGGCAGGAAACAATAGGAGGTGGAGCAGAGTTAATGCACCAGCTCATACGGATCATGATTTCTTTCAAAAACTAACAGAATCTATGCAGATACTGAATCTGAAATTTTCATTCTACCACGTTTTCTCTCTCTCTCTCACCTGCCTTTGCTTTCAGGCATGGTCGTGTTAGGAAGGACTGAAAACCTAGCTGGCCTTACCTTCTGCTGTTTGCTTAACGTTCTGAAAGAAAATAGTGAGGAGTAGTCAAGAGAACACCTAGTAATCCTGCAATGAATGCAGTGATTTTTCCTTTTTCCTCATCGTCTGGTGAAATAAATCTATATACCTTCCATGTGTGTGTGTGTGTTGACCCACCCCAAAAGAAAATGCCTTTCAGAATAGAGCAGAGACAGAGTATTTGATTTCCTGATAAAGCCTTACGAATAGAAGGAGGAGAGAGTTAATTTTAGGCGCTGAATGCAAACCCTTTTTGTTGCCCCTGTGGCCTTGCAGTCTGAAATATTGCATGATTGGATTTCTCAAATTTCCTTACATTTCTTAGCTGACTGTTTGAGCTGATGATATGCTGATGTCTCTCTCACCAGAAACAGCCAAGCTGCGTCTCTGTACGCTTCTTTCATCTGCACAGATGGGGGATGGGTTGCGTTCTTTGAAAAGACATTAGCTAAGAGTTTAGCTGCAGGTGGCTATACTCTTGAGTCAGTGTTTTCTTTATATTTCGCAGGAGAGGGAGGGTAGGGCCCTTGTCTGAGAACACATCTGTCCTTTAAGACCCAGTGAACCACATAGCACCTACGTTTAGTATGTTTGGGGCTATCTCCCTGTGGTTAGAGCTCAGCTAATTAATTGCTTTCAGGGTAAGGGCCAAACTCTTTTTATTCTGTTCTCAATGCCTCCCCATTCTTATGACTACACCTCTTGTTTCTGCTCAGAGATCTCCTTTCCTTCAACACCGCTGGCTGACCCACCTCCCTTATGGACCAACTTTGGAAGTTTAACGCTAGAGTATGTGAGGGGTTTAGCAGATCTTATCTCCTCTCCATTTTTTTTTTTTTTTGGTTTTGTTTAATGGCTGTACCCATGGCATATGGAAGTTCCTGGGCTAGGGATAGAATCTGAGTCACAGCTTCGACCTACACCACAGTAGCAGCAATACCAGATGCTTTAATCCACTGTACCAGACCGTGGATTGAACTTGTACCTCTGAAGTGACCCGAGCTACTGCAGTTGGATTCTTACCACTCTGTGCCACACAGGGAACTCCCCTAACTCCTTTTAAGGAACAAGTGTGGTGGAATGACTTCTGGGCTATGAGTCAGAGACCTGATTCTTTCACTTATTGGCTCTGATCACTGAGCAAACCTTGGGACTAAAACTTCCTTTTCTAATCTGTAAAATAGGGTAGAAATATATGGACATATGGTTTCCTGAACATCAAAATAATAACATTAATTTCTTTGAAAAAACTTTGCACTTAGAAAAGCCCTGGGCTTTTATAGCCATTGTAGCCTAGAAGGAAAATTGTCCCTGCTCATGTTCCTTTTCCACATCTCAGCAGTCCTCCTCTCCCTTCTTCTGCCTGTAAAAGCCTTTCCACCCAGAAGGTCCTTCTTGGTTCTACTTTGTATTGCTGAACATTTCGCTCTGACCACGTTGGTCTCCTACTGTTCAATATGCCTATAACCTTCACTGTCAGAAGAATATATTTTTTCACTTTAACAAATAAATACAACTCGTGATTTAACTCTTCTGCTGGTTACTCAGAGTAAATTGATCCTACTTCTGGCCACTCCCAGCAGTGTTATAGTCAGAAAATATTTGTTTGATGTCTAAAAAAACTTAAGTAGCCATTAGATCTTTGCTCTAACCTTCCTACACACATCAAAGGATTGACATTGCAACACAAACAAAACGTTTCCTCCTCATCACAGCATCATAGTGACTCTGCTCCCTCCTCAAAACTCTGTGTGTGCCACAGGCTGGCAGCTGGTTCATGGACCCCTTTCTTCCATCCTTCAGGGGCTTTTTTTTTTCTCAGTAAATCTCTGAGGATTTCTGGTCACTAGGAGGGAAGGAAATTATTTTGAATCCTTCACAGAGCCCAGCACAAGAATGTACTGAGCCTGGGGTATATATAACATCAATAATTTTTATATTAAATCCACCCCATAATAACCATGTGGCTGTCATGATGAATCAAGTCAGATTGGTGGTGCCATGGTTCTTGGATCTTGGGATGACTGCAGGAAGGCTGGGGATGGCTGTGTCATTGGAAGCTGGAGAAGCGCAAGAGACAAGAGCCTTCCACAATCATGCCTGTGTTTACAACCTGTCAGCTGGTCAAAGCCTGTTGGCCACTATGGGGGCCAGTGGCAGGACGAGTGTAGGAACTGGGCTGGTCACGTGACCTTCTGTCTCTTCTTCCTCCTCCTCCGCAAGTCTCTGGTCCAGACTCCCCCAGCTGGCTGAGTGATGAGGGCTCATACAACTGCCTTTTCTGGGCAGAGGAACCTTCTGATATCATCTCCCACAATGATATGTTAGTGCCCAGCCAGGCTCTTGGAATCCCTTACATGCGCAAGCCAGTCTCACATACATTATTATGACTTGATGCTCCAAATAACCAAGGTATGGGGTTCTTGAATCCCCTCCTTCGTAGGTAAGAGAAGGGAAACAGAAGAAGTAGAAGAATTTCTCTGCCCTTCACCAGTCACAGAATGTCTTTCTAAAATCTGCTCCAGTATATTCCTATCCTAATTCGCTTACCTTTTCTTTGCTAGTTTAACTTTATAAGTTTAATTTGTCCTATAGCCTTTAGGTTTTGTCAGCCCTGATTGGCATTCTCTATTCTCTGGGCAAAATCCTAGCAATCTAATCTCAGGGAAGGGGATTCAGAAGAAAATCCTGCATTTATTATGTAAAATGCTTCTGTCTTGATGGCGTTGACAACTGCATACCTGTTGGAAGCAGGGTTTGGGAGCACAGATGGTAACCAAGGGAATGAAGATCACTTGGAAAGAATCTCTTCTTTGACATGTGACAAAGTGCCACACCTGGGCTTTTATGAGGGGAGGAAATGAAAGGGAAATGATTCCCAGGAAAGATGCATCTTTAACCAGCTCCACCCAGTCCATCTGGGTTAACTCTTAAATGCAATTCCTACACCGTCTACCTGTGGCTTTGTGAACATCATCTGGTTCGGGGACTCAAGCCTGCCCTTTAATAAGTGAAGCAAACCTGTCGTTGTTTGGGTTCCAGCTGTATTTTACTATTTTCACTCTCAGGATCAGTGTTTCCAGATTTGAACCATGAAAAATGGATGGTTCCTTGATAGCATGGGTCACAAGCTGGTAGGCTTTGGGCTTCATTTAACTCACAGATGTGTTTTATTTAGCTCATTCAGAGTTTAAAAAAAAAGGATAGAAAGAAGTTAGTTTCTAGCATTTACAGATTGTGACAGTTCAGGTAAAATGGTATTTTTGGCCTCTTTGGGAAATGATTTTGTCTGGGACCTTTGGGGTTGAATAATTACATGTCAGTGTTTGGTCAGAACCAGTGAGGGGCCTGTGGGCAGACTTGGCGTGATCCTGCTGGGCTGCCTCCCTCAGAGGTGGTGCTAGCCTGGCCCCTGGGACTTGGCTTTTCCCATTCCTCCCCTGAAAGTCACTCTGCCCCCAGACTCTTTTATTTGAGCTTGGGCATCAGGCAGCATAAAGACATGAGGGACTGAGAGGAGAAAAATGTGGAAGGCTTGCCCAGGGCATAGCTTTAGGTTTCACTTAGCTTTCCTTTTTCTGTTCCTACTTTCCCCTCTCATATGTAATTTATTATTATCGTTTTCTTTTTTCTTTCTCTCTTTCTTTCTTTCTTTCTCTCTTTCTTTTTTTTCTTGTGGCTGCACCTACAGTATATGGAAGTGCCTGGGCTAGGGGTTGAGTCAGAGCTGTAGGTGACAGCCTATGCCACAGCAACACTGAATCCTTAACCCTCTGAGTGAGGCCAGGGATTGAACCCATGTCCTTGTGGAGACCCTGTTGGGACCTTAACCCACTAAGCCACAATAGGCTCCTCTCATAGGTAATTTAATTCAGAGTATTACAATGCAGGGGTTGAAGGCAAGCCAGGTTTTTCCCAGGAAATGTAGGTAATGACAGTGGTTTGCAATGCTGATTACACATGAAATTCTGTACAGACATTTAGAAGATGCTGGTGCCTCGGCTCCACCCAAGACCAGTTGAATCAGAATATCAGAGAGAGGGGCCTGGACATCAGCAATTTTTAAAGCTCCCTAAGTGCATTGAGAGATGAGAACTCCTGGGCTAGGCCTTTGAAGAAGTTTATAGCGGGTCTTTCAGGTCTTTGAACTTAAGAATGCTCTCTACCATCTTGCTAGGCAGACAAAGAGATGTGTCTTAGATAATGAACACCATAAGAATCTGTGTGCATTAGTGCATTCTCCTCAATGCCCTACTCCTCCTCCCAGAGTTCCCTGGGAAGTCTGGGGGCAGTGTATTCTCCATCAAAGTAAGGGGTCAAGTCTAATATTTAATGACCTGCCACACTGGAAGTGGGGCATGTAGCAGCAAATGCCTTTGCTTTTCACTGTCCACCAGCCAAATGCTCCATCCAAGTTTGCGAAACTTTTTCAGAGTGCTAAGGATTCTTTAACTTACACACTGAACTGCTGGTGGAATAACAACAAGAACATGTTATCTCCTTCCTCACCCCTAAATAAAGTCTTAGGGCAAAACAAAACATTCTTTTTTAGCTTCGAAACAGATCCCAGCAAGACAGAGTGGGAAATCTGACAGCTATTTATAGGGAAGTAGGATTAGCAGACAGGGCTTGTCTTTCTGGCACTAATTCTAGCCGGTTTTCAAATGCTACTTTTCCCTACACAGGTCAGAGTCACATGTGTGAGTAATTCTCAATAAGATGAATAACTGATGCGTAGTTAATGGGTACCTCCTGCAAGGGTAGATGGTTTATCTCGGGCGTTCCTAATCCTGGCTGATCATTCCATTTCCTCAGTTGCTTAAGGAAAAGATAGATACTTTGGGCCCCACGTCAGACATAGTGCATGAAAATTTCCAAGAGCATGGGAAGGATCACTGCTGCTCATGCCTGTGGGTCTTCTGTATATTGCTGGCAGCACTGTAAGGTGGAAGACCTTTGTTTTAGAGGCCCATTTGATTCCACCTATCGAAATGTAAAATACACTTGCCTTTGAACCATCAATTCTGTGGCATCCTTTGGATGTGTTTGCAAAAGTATTCAATATATAGGCGTATCTGTGACAGCAAAAAAACTGGAAACCACCCAAATGTTTATTAAAACGGTTAAATAAGTGAAAATATATCTGCATAATGAAATGCCACATAGTTGTTAAAAAATAGTAAGTTAGATCATTTGGGAATGATCTGCATGTGTTGATATGCAAAAAATATGAATGTGTGTTTTAAGGGAGAAAAGCAAGTTGCAGAATAATTTGATTACTTTGATTCCATGTGTAGCTGTGTATAAATATGAACACACCTGTACATATTCAGATACATAAATGTACACATGCATCTATATATTAATATTCATATCATCACTTACATATTCATATATCGCTATATATTCATATTCAGTATATATATTCAATATCACTATATATTCATATTCATTGCTTAGCTTCTGGAAGGATAAACTTTACAGTTTGAATGTATTTACTTTGAACACGTTTCCTAAACTTCTCAGTGCTGATTAGATGTGTCTTTAGAACCAATAGTTGAGCTGCAAAAGCTGGGTTCTTAGGCCAAACCAGTGATCTTGCATCCTCCCAGGAATAGTCTGTGACTGTGCTTTGTCAGCTGGAGAGAGAGCCACCTCTCTGGTCGTGTGAACGTAGCAACTGGATTGGTTTGGGTGTCACCTTGAATGATGGGGGTCTCTTGCTGTACTTTCAGAAGTAGTATCTATCTATCTATCTATCTATCTATCTATCATCTATCTATCTACCTACCTACCTACCTACCTATCTATCTTTTTGCTTTTTTAGGGCCACACCAGTGGCATATGGAGGTTCCCAGGCTAGGGGTCTAACAGGAGCTGTAGCCACCGGCCTTCGCCACAGCCACAGCAACGCGGGATCCGAGCCGCATCTGCGACCTACACCACAGCTCACGGCAATGCTGGATCGTTAACCCACTGAACCAGGCCAGGGATGGAACCCGCAACTTCATGGTTCCTAGCAGGATTCACTAACTGCTGCACCAAGACGGGAACTCCAGGTAGTATCTATATTTATTTCCCGAAAATATATTTTCTTTTGTTTCATGGAGGAATCAAATTCAGAAATAAGTTTTTGGAATCAAAGAGGTGATCTGGTCTTCCTAGTGGGAATAATACTTAAATGACTTTGACCCTGGAACCTTATTTCATAGGCTTTATTAAAAGACCTTCTTTTACTTTTTGCTTCTGTAAAGAGGTGATTTATGATGATAATTCATTTGATTCTCTTTTTTGGTTTCAAAACAGCAGCAAATATGAGAAGGTCCTTATTCTTATTGATGGTATGTAGGACATTGGATGATATGGCACCGATGGTTTCTCACTGAAGTGAAAAGACTGTATCCTTGAGCCTGTGACCGACCTTTCCCTTCCTTTCTGCATTTCTGGATGGCTGGATACAAAATTCAAGAGGTATGAAGAAAGGAGGTGAAAACATGTTTAAGTACCTGGCATCATTCTTCTAAAAAGCCGTTTTATTGCTTTCCCGAATAACCCTGCAAAGAGATACTATTCTCCTTTTACAAACGAGAAAAATATTGAGAGGATTTTGTGTTACCCAAGGTCTTGTCCAGTTAGCAAGTGTGGGAACGAGTGCTGGGCCTCCATAGGCAGCCTATATCTTTTCCACTGCTGCTACAAAACTAAAAATTTTTATAAAAAATATTGTCTTGGGTATTAAAACAACCCGAGTCCCTTTATCAAGATTGGAAAATACTCATAGCACCCTAAAGTGCTAATGTTTCACAGCTGAATTCCCAAGTAATCCTTTTTGTACAGGCCTTTCTTACGTTATAAGAAATGGTAGCAGAATACTGTTTTTGCTGTTTTCCCCAATGCCTTTTCTCCCTTTCATCGTTCCCCAGTTCAGTCATGAGGACTGGATGTATTGATTGCCTTAGGGAAGGAATATTATGGTAGCAATAATAAAATCTTTATATTAGTTTGCCAAGGCTGCCATAACAAAGTGCTACAAACTGAGTGGCTGAACTGACACACTTTCATTGTCTCACAGTTCTGGAGGGTGGAGGTCCAAGAATAAATGTTGACAGGATTGGTTTCTTCTGAGGACTGTGAGAGAGAACCTCTGCCAGGCCTCACACCTGGCTTCTGGTGCTTGGCTGGCAATCTTTGATCTTCCTTGGCTTGTAGATGCATCATCTTATGCCATTCTTTCTGTGTTTGTGTTTTGTCCTTTTTATAAGGATACCTTCACGTGGAATTAGGGGACCACCCCATTCCAGGATGGCCTCATCTTAACCAATTACACCTGCAGCAATCCTATTTGCAAATAATAAGGTCATGTTCTGAGATAAGGGGCTTAAGATTTCAACAAGGGAGTTTTGGCAAACATGATTCAACCCACAACACAATCCCTGACACGCTTGGGGGATTTGGGGGCTGAAGAGACCTGTGCCTCATTTCTCTAGCAGATGGTGAGATCTCAAGGTAGAAATGACCGAGTGGTAGATCCATACAGAGGGGCCTCCGCTTACAGGGATGGGAGCAGCAGAACAGTCCAGTGGGGCCGGGCCTGGAAGGGACACCACCTTCTAGGGCCTATGCTGTTTCCTGACACTCCGTGATGGGGCTAGCGCGGCAGACTGTGTTCATGTACCGAGCAGAACCCCCCAAGACTCGGGGCAAGATCCAAACTAGAAGAGTCTTTTGGGACAGTAAGGGGAATGAACAGAGCTGCTGTCTGCATGGAACACAGACGAAGGAAAGTGACATCAGTGTTGTCTGACTGTGAGGAGGTCTCAGCCCCTCTCTCCTCCCTCCACAGGAGGAGTTGTGTCTGGAGTCTGAGCTCCAGGGAACCAAGCTTGGCTTGCTCTGGGCCAGATGGGAAGTGAACCCCAGAACTGTTCATGCCATCAGCGCTAAAAGAGACAAAGCCCAGGAGGGCAGGGGCAGCTGGGGCCAACCTGAGGCTCTGGGGTATGCCGTTCTCAGACAACCCCAGAGGGAAAATGGGGTGCTTCTCAGGGTGGCTGTTGAGTGAAGCAAATTGTTCGGCCTATTAGCCCACAGTTCACTGCACGTGGAGGAAAAACAAACTGTTTTCTTCCCCACTGCTGTTTATGGGTTGAAACACTTTCATAATAAAATGCCATGAGACACTAGAAGCCAGGTAGATCACTGAGTTTTTCAAATAAAAACAGACTTCTCTAAACATTGGCAACGATTTCCTTTGTAAATAGGTTTAACCTTAGACCTTCTGTCATCTCGCATTTTTACACAGGAAATTAATTTTCTCCATCCTCTTGGTGTTTGAAGGAAGAGGGAAAAAGTTGAAAAAGTCTCTGGGATTTGAAAAAGCTGCCATATAAACTTTAAAATTAAACAGATGTTCTGTGAATCACATGTAAATTGGAGCCCTGGGAATCTGGGTCGTAAACTGAATGGGATGTTCTGAAGCAGGAGAATAAGAGGATTTTTCTGGGAAATTACTGGGGGCCTTGTGGATCAAAAATACCAAATGAAGATGGATCTTTGTGTTTCAGCAAGAGTTAGAGAATATTCCAAACCATAAATCCTTTCCAGAAAGTTTTAAATTTCCAGACGGCAGAAGCCATGTGTCCTTGCACTTTCTGGCCTCAGCACCTAGCAAGTGCCTCGCACACAGGAGACTCCCAAGCCCTTTACTGAGTTCCATCCTCTGGGAGCAAGGGCATAATCACAGGAGGTAACTCTTAAGTTCTGAGTAGCTGACCTGAGTTTCATTCTTTACTGTTTTAGTCTGGATTTTTTCAAAAGCAGAAACTGAGGCAAGGACTTCGGCGAAGGTAGTATATTTGGGAGGTGATCTCAACATGGAGAAAGGAGGGAGAGGTGATAAGGTGGGAAAGGAGCAAAACAAAACATTAGGGAGAATGATTGCTGTCTCTGCTATGGGCACTGGGAAGATTTGTTTTACTGGAATCCTTTTGAAAGGTACAGAATGTCCCCTAGGATTGTCCATCCCGAGAATGGAGGATGGTCCAGCACCATCATGGGGTTTCTGAAATATCATGGGTCCTCTTTATCCGGTGTATCCAGTCCCTCATGTCAACAGAAGTCTTCAAGGCAGAAAGACCTATGCAAACTTAAAGGCGGACACTTATGAGTTACCATGGCGGGAGCCAAGAGGGTGTGACCTGGGCACCAAGATCGTTTTCTCCACTTGCTATAACAACTTACCTTCCTCCTCCTTTTGAGGAAGAATCTCGAACTTGATCCATCCTAGATGAGGTTTATGGATGCACTTGAATATTGTAGAAATAGAAACAGATTCACTCTTTATTTGAAGTCAATAGTTTCACTCCTTAGAGAAACAGAGCAGGAGACTAAGGCTATCAGAAAGCCTGAAGGTTTGTTTTGCCTCCATAGTCCTTAGGCACCTGCTGCACACTTCAAGGGGAGGGGTTCCTGGAGAGTCTTTTCATCCTAAGTGGCGGCCACTTGACCTTGTCACTCTACCCTTCTTACCACTTCCTGCAGTAAGCATTGGCTCTGCCACACCCATCTCATTTCTGCCCATGTCTTTGATGATTCAAGTTCTTCATCGATCAGTTCACTGAAAAATGCCTTCCACTTTTCTCCTCCTTTCTAACTACTATGGGTTGAGTTGTGTCTTGCTTCTTCCTCCCCCCAAATTCATATTTTGAAGCTTAATCCCCGATATCTCAGAATGTGATTTTATTTGTAAATAGGGTTGTTGCAGATGTCATTAGTTAAGATGAGGTCATGCTGGAATAAGGTGGGCTCCTAACTTGCTATGAATGGGGTCCTTACAAAGGGGGAAACTTGGACCCAGAGACAGACGTTGTAGAGAGAAGACAATGTGAAGAGATGTAGGAAGAAGGTGGCCATCTGCAAGGTAAGAAGAGAGGCCTGGAACAGATACTTCCTCGCAGCTCTCAGAAAAACCAACCTTACCAACAACTTGATTTCATACTTCTAGCCTCCGAAATTGTGAGGCAATAAATTTCTGTTTAGTTCTTCCAGGATCACTCAGTTAGTGGTCCTTGGTTATGGCAGCCCCAGCAAATGAGTAGATTTTCAGCTCAAAGCCTTCATCTTCCATGAATTTCAGTGGATTGTAAAGAGCCCCGGGCCAGGAGAGAGAAATTCTGGGTCTAGTCCTGGTACCTATCACGAACAGATGGTATAAATGTAGGCCAGTGTCTTAACCTCTTTGGGTCTCTTTCTTCGTAGTGCAGAATGAAGATAATAACCATCCTGCTCCGGTTGTCTAAGAGTGGAGCTTTGAGGATCAAATGTAATCCTCACATGTGAGGAACAGTTTATAATCTAGAAAGCAGTATGCTAATGCACGGAGAGGGTATAAAAGAGAGGGATGTGTTGAAACCTGATCTTGGAGTCAGTGTGACCTTGAACAGTTGTTTATTTCCTTTAAGCCTCAGCCCTGTCTTCTGTAAATTGAGATGATTTTTTTTAAGGCCCCACTCCCAGCTCTCAAGCTCTAGGAGTACATGATATTATTAGTCATTTATTGATTCAATGACACCAGTTATCTGTCCCATGCCAGGCTCTGGACGTGATTATGAGTAACTTCAGCCCTGGTCTTCCAGGAGCTTTTTTCTCCAAAGTTTTCCGTCTCACTAAATCTCACAATGGCTGTCCCCACCCTTTGATGACATTTTTCTCAGCCTTACAAAAACAAAAACTTTGGAGAAACAAAGATGGGAGCAGGAAGGGATGGTTTACAAAAAGACTATTTCCAAAGCCATGTTGTTTTGTCAACAGTTAAGGAAGTAGTTGGCTGTGGATTCCCTTTATATAGGCCAACAGTGACATTTTATTAACATTTCATCTTCCCAAATGTCCTAGCTTAGCCTGGCTTCATTTTGCTTGCGTACCTCTGGGTTTACTAACAACATGCAGCTGTTTAAGGTGTGGGGTGAGCACATCATTTCCTTGAATTACTTCTGACAACTAGTGTTTCGTTGCAAATTGTGTCATCGTCTCCTCTTTAGTTTGTATTTTATTTTTGTTGTATTTTTCATCAGGGGCACTCCATTTACAACAGAGATCAGCTGTCTGCCCTCATCTCATGTAGATAAACTTCTCTACATGTCTGTCTTCGTGTCCAAATCTCAGTGGCTGGACACTAGCCTGAGTCTAGACACTGGACTTGAAGCATTGCTCTTCTTCACTTAAAATTTTTTTCGAGTGTCTAATCTTGGGAATATAGTAGTGACAAGTCAAGGAAGCTTATTGTCATCTTTGGAGGTTCCACTCTGCTGGAAAGCAAGTATATAAAGAAATGAATACATTAGAAAAACTCAAATTCAGATGATAGGTGCCAGAGTACAATGAACTAGAGAATGGCAAGGGTTGACAGGGAACATGGACTAGTATGGACAAAGAAGTCCTCTTTGAGAGGTACTATTTGAGTAGACACTTGTATGAAGAGGAGAGAGACTTGGGGGAGGCTTGGGTCATGAAATTTCTTCCATGCAGAACTTATAAAGACCTCAAGAAGGGGAATCAGAGCATGCTGAGGGAATCGGAAGAGAGTGTGGTTATATTATATAGGTCACTGGAATACTGATATTCCTGAGAGCACCCCACCCCATTTACCTGCTCCCCTTTTGTTTGAATGTCTTCTTTGGACCGATTTCTCCCTCAACTTCTATATCTCTGTTTCATAGATTTTTCCACATTGTTTGTCTTTGGTCCCCTGAAAATTGCATTTAAGTCTGAAGCTAAGGGGGAATTTTTTTTTCAAGTTAATTATTATTATTATTGTTTCTTTTTAAGGACTGAACCTGCAGCATATGGAGGTTCCCAGGCTAGGGGTTGAATCCGAGCTGTAGCCTCTGGCCTATGCCACAGCCCCAGCAATGTGAGCTCTGAGGCATGTCTGTGACCTACACCAGAGCCACAGCAAAGCCAGATCCTTAACCCACTGAGTGAGACCAGAGATCGAACCCACATCATCATGGATGCTAGTCAGATTTGCTGACTGACCAGCATCAGCTGAACCATGATGGGAACTCCACTTTTTTAAATAATTTATTTGTTTTATTATTAAAGTATAGTTGATCTACAATGTTTCATAAAGTTCTGTCATACAGCAAAGATTTTAGGGAGAGTTTTACTTCATTAGATAAATGGGGGGAGGATGGATGGAGTGGAAGAGAGGGGCTAAGATGTATCTCAGGCAAGAGTCATTTAATTGCAAAAAAAAAAAAAAAGGTGAGCCTCTCTGAACTAGCACGAGAAAGGGGAGACTGTTTATAAGTATGTAGGGAATGTTCCTGGAACCCAATGGCACTGTACGGTTGGGTCTCATTGTCTCAGGCAGCTTCTGTCCTCCTTGCTCTCTTCCTGGAATATTTCTCTCATGTCTACTTTTCTGCATGTCTTCTGCATTCCACTTTCTTTAGCATCTTCCTCTGCAAAGCTCTTAGTTACTTCTCTCCCATAACTTTGAGTAGTACTTGACTTAAGAATGGCTTCATGGCAGGTGGTCAGCTTGACCTTTCATACCCAACTCTACAGACTTTAGTCTCTACTACAAGTTCCTACAACAATGACTCTGCTTTTTTTAGTAGGGGTCAGGCATCCATCAGATGTAGGTGGTATGGGGGGTATTTTCTTGGTTCATGGAGGTGCCCTTTGGATGGGAGAGCTTCTCTAATGAACATGTTTTGGTAGTTATAGAGTCAAGGCCATCTTTAGAAAAGAAGTTACAGGTTGAATGTGCCTGGGATAGGAGGATTCACACCAAAGGAGGAAATGTGACCTGGAGAAAAAAACTAATGTGAAGAAGGAAGCGATTAGGTGTTGAAGGAGGGAGTAAGGGGGCCATGAAGAGTTAGGCTTAGTTTTGTCTCATATTAGAACATGGTCATGTGTACACATATATACATACCCTCCAACCTTTTCCACAAATGATGTGACATAACTTACAGAAGAAATTTTTTTAATTAAAATTCAGAGCTAGTTGAAGCTACTTCATTCTGCTTTATGTCAGCCTTCCTTCTATAAATATACTGTGGCTTAATTTGCACATATAATTCTTCCATAATTAAGATTTAATTGTTTAGGACTGCTATGTGCTCAACAACCTCCATGTCTTTTTTTTTTTTAACTGTCTTTGCACACAGAAATAGTACCTTTCCTAGTTTTCCCGACAGTGAGTGTGTGCATATAACTAGACTGTGATTGATGGTCTATGGGCACAGTTCCATCCTTGGCCCCTGAAATCTTCCCACACAATCTCCATGTTCTGTCAGTCTTTCCTTGTCTGCCACTTTGATCCCAAGGACCCAGTAGAGAACCTCATACCCCTAGAAGCTGGTTCAGCCATACGATGGAAAAATCCTAGGTTCCTGAATGACTCCATGGAGGAGAGACCCCCTGTTTCAGAGATTCCCATAAGATGATGACGTAAGAGACAAACTGGTATTGCCACTGAATTTTTTTTTTTTTTCTTTTTAGGGCCATACCTGTGGCATATGGACGTTGCTAAGCTAGGAGTTGAATTGGAGCTTCAGCTGCTAGCCTGCACCACAGCCACTACAATGCCAGATCCATGCTGCATCTGCAAGCTACACCACAGCTCATGGCAACACCAGATCCTTAACCCATTGAGCGAGGCCAGGCATTGAACCCGCATCTTCATGGATACTAGTGGGGTTTGTTATCACTGAGTCACAATGGAAAAACCAGCTACCGAGTTTTTAATGTTAATTGTTACAGCTGTTAGTTTTATCCTTGCCAGTGTTTTAAGAATATCATCCTTTTTCTAGTGTTTCTGCCTTCTCATTTAATATGTGGCAGAGATGGTAGTATATTTTAGTATAAAAATAATAAACTCATAAGTTAAAATGATAAAGTTATGATAGAGGAAAAAATAAGTGCAAAGGGGATATATAAATTTGACACTAAAGAAATTCTGTTCAAAGTGAATTATCCAGTAATCTTCAGGACTGGCATATAATTCACATAGTGATTTATTTTTTGACTACAGAAGTTGTTTACACAAGAATGTTTGAATTTCATCAATCTTAAGTTCATCCAGAGTGCTGACTACAGTGGATGCTTTTATTTACTAATGCAGTGTAGGAAGAAATTTTCTTAAGGGAGAAACAATCCTTTTCTCTACCAAACAATTAGCTTTTCGTAGTGGGAAGTTAAATAGAAGCATAATTCATTAATGTTTAAATTTGTCCTTGCTGCATGTGTAGCTGACATAGATACATAGCACATTTGATACACACAACTCTACACTGCCAGCCCCACAGGTACTTTTATGCTAACAGGCCTCACATGTTGGTAATAATGCATAGTTTGTTTTATTTTGCTACTTTGGAGGTTCTAAGAGTCTTGTACTAAAAGGTTTGTTTTATTTTGTCATCAGTTTTAAGTTTGCAAGTTTTAGAGTTTTGAGACTTTTAGAATTTTCTAAAAGTTGTAGAAAAAGCACCGAACCAGTGTCAATGAATGATTCTAGTTTTATCTCTGCTACTGCTTTATCTGTGGCTCCAGATGTCACCACATCTCTTTGGATCTTAATTTCCTTAATTATAAGATGAAGTTGGAGTAAGAAATTGGACTTAGCTTTTGTAGCTTCTTCTAGGCGGAACTGGACTTCTGTGATATTCTCTTGATGGTCAAAGAAAATATGCCTAGAAAAGGAGAGACTGTTGGAGACATTGCCTATCACATATCATCCTCACCATGAGCACTAAATCCTGTAAAAAAAGCGTGCACGTGCACACACACATACACACACAATTTGAACGCAGTGTCAGTGGGATTCAGTCAGCCCTTACCTGTGCCTTTCTGATCCTGCTCAGTCTTGGATAATATCCACAGGGGATAGGAAGATGAGAAAAGATGTAGGAAGAGGAGAGGGGTTCTTATATTTGCTTTATGGTGCTCTGTACTGTCAGAATAAATCCATAAGGAAGTCATCAAAGCAAAATGATCAAGAAATGTCTTTATAATCCCCAGCTAATAATCTCTTTTTAGAATGTTGGTTTTTCTCTAATAATCTCTTTTTAGAATGTTAGTTTTTAAATGTATTTTTATGTATTTATTTATTTATTTATTTCTATTTTAGGGCCATACCCATGGCATATGGAGGTTCCCAGGCTAGGGGTCGAATCAGAGCTGTAGCCGCCGGCCTATGCCACAGCCACAGCAATGCAGGATCTGAGCTGCTTCTGCTACCTATACCACAGCTCATGGCAACGCTGGGTCCTTAACCCACTGAGTGAGGCGAGGGATAGAACCTGCATCCTCATGGATCCTAATTGTGTTCGTTAACCACTGAGCCATGAAGGGAACTCCAAAATGACTGAGTTTTTTTTTCCCTTTTTTTTTTTTTTTTTGTCTTAGGGCCACATGCATGGCATATGGAGGTTCCCAGGCTAAGGGTTGAATCAGAGCTATAGCTTCCAGCCTATACCATAGGTCATGGCAACTCTGAATCCTTAACCCACTGAGCAGGGCCAGGGATTGAATCCAAGTACTCATGGATACTAGTCAGGTTTGTTAATCATTGAGCCATGAAGGAAACTCCAGAATGTTATTTTTTTTTTTTTAATGTTAGTTTTCCCAGTAACTTGGAAAAATTCAAAAAAGCAAAAACACCTCTGTCTCCTTTGGCAGAACTTTTGTTAGTGTGATTAAGAAGTGTCCCATGTGACTGTGAGCTGACCACAGTGAGAAATAATTTCCTGTACCAGTTCTTGGCCTTGCTAATTTCTGGAGAGGGAGAGGCTGCAGATGGTCCACTCACTGTTCTTACTATCATGCTATGAAAAGAGAACTAGCCTAGGAACGGAAAACCCTTCTTATCCTAGATTTGCTGTTAACCAGCTTGTAACTTTCAGCTAGTTTTTTAATTTTCTAGGCCTCAGTTTCCATATTTTTAAAATGGGGGAGTTGGACATTGATCTCTAAGATCTTAGTTCTGATATTGTGATTTAAACATATGATTTTTCTGACATATGTTCTGTGTCTCAAAATTCACTGATATTAAAAAGAAAAAAAAAAAAAAGGAGTTCCCGTCGTGGATCAGTGGTTAACGAATCTGACTAGAAACTAAGAGGTTGTGGGTTCAATCCCTGGCTTTGCTCAGTGGGTTAACAATCCGGTGCTGCCATGAGCTATGGTGTAGGTTGCAGATGTGGCTTGGATCCTGCGTTGCTGTGGCTGTGGCATAGACCTGCGGCTACAGCTCCGATTAGATCCCTAGTCTGGGAACCTCCATGTGCCATGAGTGTGGCCCTAGAAAAGGCAAAAAGACAAAAAAAAAATCACTGATTTTCGTGTTACCTTTCTCCATATTTTACCTTTGTGCATTACCAAGGCGTGACAATTATTTCCTCAATATTTTTATTTCAGAAACATTAGAACTTATTCTCTTTCTCTTCAGTAATATTTGTGAGCTTATAGACTTTGCATACACACACACAAAATGCTCAAATATTAATGTTTCTTCTGTTCTTCCATAAAATAATACATTTTGGGCAATGCTATTAAAGTAATTTTTGAGAGATTAATATACAGCTACTCAAAAGTTTTGATTTTTCTGTCTCTAATAGCTTATCTGGTAGGAATCATAGGTTGATGTGCCATTATTTATTATAGCCCATAGGCTTTCTGCATTACCCCCCGAAAATGTGAAGTGTATCATTGTTTTTAGTCTGACAAACTTTAAGAAATAGCAGCTTTGCTCTATTGACACCTGTTGATCCGTATTTAGAATTCAGTGCAACCCAATGTAATATAGAATATGAGATCAGAAGAGCAGGGAAAGGGGCAAAAGGAGGGTTAGAAAAATCATTCAGATCAAGTCGTGGGTAGTAGAACTTTGCTTTTTTAACTAAGAAAACGTTGGATCCTATGACAAGGCATTGTGTATGTCTTCCTCTATCGTCCATATTTCTACATTTTGGCATTTGAGCTGACTTGCTACACACCTCTTCTTAGCCCTCTTTTAGATATTTAAAGTGTCTAATGTACTTACATTTAATTAATCTTCAGAGATGAATTCCTTGCATGTCTTGGTTTTGAAAGCGTTCCACAAGAATTGGAATTTATGAAACACACAGCAAGTTTAACCTAGGCTTCAATTTGAAATCACCTGATATCAATTAGCATTCCTCCAGTTTGTGGCTGATTTATGATGCCCTTGTAAGGCCCTGAAAATATGAAAGCAGAGAAGCAGTATTTCAAAATGCAGCATAAAATCAACAGTAAAATGTATATTTATAACCTGAAAAGTATGATTTCATCTTGGAGAATTACCAGCGCAATAGCAGTAATAAGCATGATTTTCATTGTACCATATTGTACTTATTAAACACTTCAGGGGACTTGTAAATAAATCAAATTGTGGGATCAGTTTTGGATATCTGAACATATTTTTAAATATTGTAAAAATGTGGAAAAGTATCACAACTGGTTATCATTTGTTCATGTTTTCCAAAAATGTTTTAATCATAAACTCATTCTTACATCCTCCTACAAGCTGGACTGAGGCCGGAATGGCCTGTAAACTGACACACTTTTAATAAATGCAGATTTAATATGGTCATGAGATAAGATTAGACCCTTCAAAAACCCCATTCCAATACCACAGATTCTGATTTATGCTCATAAAAGTTTGGAAGAGCTAGGTGGTTTGGAGGATGCATTGTGATCACAGAACTTAGGGTGATATATGTGCTTGCTTTAGATTTAAAATTTTAATAAGAAAATTCGGTATGGGAAGTTATAGGCTTTGAATTGAACTGCCTCAGCCTGCTCTGTTCGCATTATAATGGCCTCCACAAGTCAAGTCAATTCAATCCAACAAACATTTATTGACAATGTATGATGTGTCAGACACTGTGATAGGTTTAGGAGATACAAAATCAAGAGACTGTGGTTTGGGAGAGCTTTCCCCAGCATGCCCATCAGTGTAAGGGAGCTGAAGTTTCAGACCACAGAGCCTGGCCTTCCCAGTTTGGTGAGTATTCTGAATTCAAACCAATGATCATAGATTCCAGTGCGGCAGAGATGCATGGGTTGGCCTGGGTCTGTGAAGGTCAGTATCCCTGGAAAGTTGTTTTAGCATTGCCCTGTGTTGAGTTTCAAATAGCAGTGGGTTAACCTGGAGAGTCTGTCTCAAGTAGCCTCAAATGGATGGCCTCTAATGAGAGGGATGATGACAAGGACATCTCCAAAAGCCTTCATGATCATGGTAAAGGAACAGGATTAAAAAAAAAAAAAACACAACTCATTTTTTAGATTGGATTGTTTGTTCTTCCGTTGTTGAATCATATGAGTTGTTCATACAGTTTGGAGATCAGGTCCTTATTGGTTGCATCATTTGCAAAGATTTTTTTCCCATTCTATGGGTTGTCTTTTTATATTTTTTGTGGTTTCCTTTGCTGTGCAAAAGCTTTTGAGTTTAACTAGGCCCCATTGGTTTATTTTTGTAATAGGCATTTCTCCAAAGAAGACATCAGGATAGCTAATAGGCACATGAAAAGATGTTCAACATCACTAATTATTAGAGAAATGTAAATCAAAACTACAATGAGGAACCACCTCACATGGGTCACAGTGGCCATTATTAACAGTATTATCTACAAATAACAAGTGCTGGAGAGGGTTTGGTGAAAAGGGAACTCTCTTACACTGTTGATGGGACTGTAAATTGGCATAATCACTATGGAAAATAGTATGGAGTTTCCTCAAGACACTAAAATAGAACTACCATATGATCTAGCAGTCCCACTCCTGGGCGTACACCTGGACAAAACTTTCATTCAGAAAGATACATGCACCCCTATATTCACTGCAGCACTATTCACAATAGCCAAGACATGGAAACAACCTGAATGTCCATTGACAGGTGAATGGATTAAGAATCTGTGTTACGTTTATACAATGGAATACTACTCAGCCTTAAAAAGGAATGAAATAATGCCATTTGCAGCAGCATGCGTGCAACTAGAGATTCTCATACTAAGTGAAGTAAGTCAGAAAGAGAAAGACAAATACCATATGATATCACTTATATGTGGAATCTAAAATGTGGCACAAATGAACCAATCTACAAAACAGAAACAGAGAACAGACATAGCAGATTTGTGGTTGCCAAGGGGGAGGGAGTAGGATAGACTGGGAGTTTGGGGTTGATAGATGCCAGCTATTACATTTAGAATGGATAAGTGGTGAGATACTATTGTACAGCACAGGTAACTATATCCAGTCTCTTGAATTAGAACACAATGGAAAATAGCATGAGAAAGAGTGGGTGTGTGTAGATATAGCTATCTATCTATCTATCTATCTATCTATCTATCTATCTATCTAAATATATATGAATGACTGGGTCACTATGCTGCGCAGAAAAAATTGGCACAACACTGTAAGTCAACTATACTAAAAAAATAATTTTATTGACATTCCTTTTTTTCAGGGCCATGAGATAATAAGTTCTGTAACTAAAGGCAAAAGAAAAAATCCACTTTTGTTTCTGATGTATACACACGGCAGGGTCTGAACAGCAACTCCCTGAAATCAACTGTTAGTGACTAGCAGTTTTTTTTTTTTTTAAGGAAGTAGAGGAGAATAGAATAAGAAAACCTCAGAGTACATAAGTAGTAACTATTGTTGCATAACACTTTTGGCCCGTGTGTGTGTATAATCTTTCTCACAAACATATAATTTAATTTTTTGTATATACATATATACCATATATGTATATGAATGTGTACGCGTGCATGTGTGTGTGTTCACAATATTTTTTTTTTTACTATGGATTTCCGTCAAAAAATTTGAGAACCATTGCCTTAGGATCTAAATCTTATATTTAAGTGGTTTACTGTGCAGTTTTGCACTGCACGTTATTTCACTTTCACCCTCTCCTTTGCTAGAAATTTTCAGTAGAGTCTTTTAGGTATATAACCTGGGTACAGTGGTGAGGCCAAGTATAAAGAAAGGGAGGTATCCAGCAAAGGCCAGTATAGAATGAGAGAACTGAACAGAAGCAGAAACTTGGGGTCTGAGGTGACTCAGGGTTAATGGGAGGAATGCTGGGTTTCCTCCTGTGTTTTAGAAAACGAGGGTTGAAGCCAGCATTACTTATATCCAAAGGAATGACGTGTCTCTGGAAAGTTGGTGACTTGGAAGTTGACATTGGGATCCCATGTATTTCCCCAATCCACTCGTGCCCCTTTTTCCTCTCTCCTGCCATAGACATTTGGATATCGCAAAAGAGCAAACAAGAGAGACCGGAGAATATAAGATCGGAAAGACATCATGACTCAGACTCAGTCTTGGACACCAAGAGGAAAGTGTATGTGTAGGTGTATATGTGCTTTTGCACAGGGCCAGGTGCTCATGTAGTACCAAAGCTCATGGCATGTGTTATGTGTGGTCTCTGATGTCTCTAATACAGTTCTTTTCCATGGAAATGTCGTTTTGATTGGGAGGCAGTTTGAAATAGTGAAAAGCCCACTGACCTGACTTCCAGAGGTGTAGATTCTCATCTGCTTTTACTCCATTTCCACTAGAGTTTTTGAGCAACCTGTTACTTTGGCTTTCTTCTTGTCAAAGGGAAAAGGGGGATGTCATTTTCCTCTGGCCTCCAGCAACTCTCGTGCTTGTCCTAGACCAGTGGTGTTTGGTAAAAGTCTTTCAAAGCTACACAGAGTTCCTTAAACAGCTTCTAGATGTCCTGGAGGATGGAGGGTCCCTCCAATGGGCCTGTTTCTGCTCCCCTGCCACCACCCTCCATAGCTTCCCCAAGAGCAACCCTGCATTTTTGCTTTATGAATTGAGATTTCTTTGTAAAAAGCAAAATAACTAAAAAGGTGTGAAAAGTGCTGTACTAAATCCACAAGAGAGGCTGTTCACCTCCCAATGACCAAGAAGGGACTAAAATCTGGAATCAATAGGAAAAGAAGACATTGAAAAATATTTTCCATGGAAAAGTTTCAAAGCAGCAAGAGGATATGAAAAAGACCTGACAGCCCATTTTATGGCAGGTGGAGAGCAATATTATTAGCGACCAATATGTTCCAAATATCTGGACAATATGTGATGGGCTGTCTTTGCATATTCTAAAATTTTTCATGAGTAACTTCAATAAACTGTCTTTCTGAGTTCCTACCTGGTGCAGTGAGTTAAGAATCTGACTTCAGCAGCTTGGGCCACTGCAGAGGTGTGGGTCTGATATCTGGCCTGGCACAGTGGGTTAAAGGATCCAGGGTTGCTGTGGTTGTGATGTAGTTCATAGCTGTGGCTCTTATTCAGTTCCTGGCCTGGGAACTTCCATATGCCGTGAGTATGGCTATAAACAACAAACAAACAAACAAAACCCCCTGTCTTTCTGCAGTTAGGAGATAGCCTAAGTAAATGAGTACGGCACATGGAACAACCTTCTTTATCCTGTGCCTGGTGTAGTTCAAGTGGAACAACAGGCTTGGCCCAGGTCTTCCACAGATGAAAAACTACGTGGCTCACTTCTGGTAGAACTTCCCACTCTGGAAGCCCGAAATGGGCCAGTTCTACTTCAGACCCATGTCAGTTTTGAGCAGATTGGAGCTGATTTGAGCAGAAGGGAAATGGCCAGTAAGTCATTAATGTCAAAAAACAGGTAACATTTATTGAGTACTTACTATGTATCTAAATCTAGCCCAGGTGTTTTTCTTATAACCCATTCATAAGACAATGATATGAAGTTGAAGTAGTACGGATAAAAAACCTGAGACTTAGCACGGTTAAATCATTTCCTTAAAGTTACTATAGCTGGTAAGTGCCCATTAATGGCTCCAGCTTCCTTTCTTCCTTAATTCTGCCTTGGGGCTGCTCATATCAGAAGACGTCTTGAGCCTTATCTCTTCTAAGCATTTTTGAGTCACAACTTGATAGATGATCTTTAAATCTCAATTTATAATTTATTTATTCAATCAAAACTATAGGAGTTCCCATTGTGGCTCAGAGGGTTAAGAACTTGATACAGTATCTGTGAGGATGAGGGTTTGATCCCTGGCCTCCCTCAGTGGGTTAAGGATCTGGCATTGCTGCAAGCTGTGGTTACAGATGAGGGCTGTATCCGGTGTTGCTGTGGTGTAGGGCAGCAGTTGCAGCTCTGATTCGCCTCCTAGCCTAGGAACTTCCATATGCAGTAGGCACGGCCACAAGAACAACAAACAACAGAAACAACAACAAAAAACCCCTAAGCCAACAAATAATCAAAAACTATTTAGAGAGCATCTGCTATGTGGAAGGCATGATAAATGGAACTTGGAGGATAAAAGATAATTTAAACATTTTTATCCATAAAAGATTATAGTAAATAAATTTATACACATAAGTAATTACAATTTGAGGAAGCAGCTGACAAGTGTCCTGTGAGGAGGGGTAAGTGTTAGAGATTTAGAGGGGGCAGATAACACTAGATCAGCAGAGAAGTCTTGTGGAGGGAGGGGACAAGACTTCTAGGGGGGATGTGATTGGTACACTTCGATTTGCAGTCGTTAAGGAACTCTTGGGAAAAGAAACAACCTAATAGAGGTATATGTTACATTAATAACAGGGAGTAGACAGGGGAAAGACTGTTGGCTGGAAAGTAGGGCATGTGTAAGGGAGCAGTAGGAAATAAAGTTAGATAAATTGGATCAAGTTAGAACACGGAGGTGGGTCTTGACCCAGGCCGAGAACTGTGGACTTGACTCTCTGGGAACAGATGCAAAGCCATCAACAATTCTCAAGCAAGAATGTGACATGATAAAACAATGCTTCAGGAAGGCGAACCAGGCCATAGTATGTAGGATGGATGTGCAGGGTAGACAGCTTAGGAGGCTTTTGAAATAACCTGGGTCAAGGACATCGAGTGCCTTGATTGCTGGGGCGGGTGGGAAAAGAGAGGAGGAAAATACGGGAAACATGAATATGGAAGTGGAGGTAGACTGGCTGAACCTTTGACTGAAAAAGGAAGAAAAGCAGATTTCAAGAGGAAGAGGAAGGATGAGTTCATTTTGGGACAGGCTGAGTTGACCTGTAGGAAGGACATCAAGAGCAAGTGATTACAAAGCAGGGGGACATGGAAACATGAAGCTTGGTGTCATGCAATGGACTGAAAAAGCTAACACAGTTGAGAGAGGCGGCAACACAACAGTGTCCAGATAAGTGCTAAACTGAGTGATTGATGGAGGCAGGATTTTTATGCTTTTCATCGTAATTTTCCCTGCATCATTGCTGAAATGTCCTGAAAGAGCACCGAGCCATTGCTTGCTGGGACAGTCCAGACTTGTGATAGTCTAAGACTGCATTAATACAATAGATTTGGTTTTGATTGAACGACTATTAGTATTTTTAAACATGGTTATATTTGTCAAACATCTGTTTTGCTTTAGACAAAAATATTTCCCACTGAAATGACTGATAGTTTTTATACCCTTTGGACACCGTTGTCTTTGTCAGCAGAAGGCAGAGGTGTCAGCCTCCTGGCTTTGCAAACTGCCCAGCAGTTTGGCATCAAGGACATTTACCTGGTCTTCTCCATGGAGACCACCGTGAGGGTGGAAACATAACTGGTATCTTGTGATAGGCCTGGATCTGGGGATAATGTATCTTCTCTTTGAATTTTGTGTGTGTGTGTGTGTGTGTGTGTGTGTGTGTGTTGGAATAAATTTTATTGCTCCTAAGTAAAGTTTAACTTTGTGGCCTAATTTACAAGCATGAAACCACATGCTGCTAATCACATATTTACTTTCTTGACTTTGCCTTTTCTTTGGTTTTTTGGGACCAGGTTTACTCGCAGTATTCAGTTTCTCTCCCTTGTGGGCTTCTGGGGCTGATGGTAACACTTCTGCTGGAGATTGGCTGGCATTCTCCACCAAAGCACTGACTGCCCTCCACGTCATGCTTATGATCAGATGTGTTTTCCAGCTGGAGATCCTGATATGTTGTTCTGTTCTTTGATCAGTGGCGTGCAGGATGATAAGGACCAGGCCCTGGAAATGGATCTAACTCCCTTAGCTTCAGTAATGACATTGAGGTGGCTTGTTCTGGGAATCCCTGGAGAAACTGAGCTCAGTGATTTTTGGACTTTTAACAGACTGAGTTAGTTCTTCGCTCATGTCTATCCCAGTCTTGTGACCCTCAGACTTTGTGGTAGGAAACACCCAACAATCAAGCAGCTGAAAATAAAGCATTGTCAGGCTTCTTTGCCATTAAATGCCATCTCTAGGAGAGCCCTTGAAATAAATCCATCTCCCCATGATTGATAGGTTAATTGGTACACCACAAAACCTTATCTTACGAGCTAGAGGGAAGTGTCAGGAAAGTAAGGGACACTCTTTACCAGGAAAGAGAAAATCCTAAGCCACATGGGGCATCTCTTTGAGTATTCTGTATCAATTGTTTATTATTTATACTCTTCGAAATTTTGAATGTATTAATTGGGAATCAATGTTGATAAAGCCAGTAGGATGAATGTGTTGTTTGCCCTATGCTGGTTAAATCTTATTTCTTGAATTAGTTTTGTCAGAAGCCATTCATGACCCCAGAGATTTAATACTCAGGAATGGACTGAATTTCTAGGAATATGTAATCAAAAATGGTCCTTGTGGGGCTTGGAAGGTTAGAGCAGGAGCTGGAATATAGGTGGACCTAGGATGGGGGCCAGACCCAGAGGAATAAGGGTGTATGACTGAGGGAAACTCAGGAGACGCAGGCCTTCTTGAAGTAAAAGCAGGCCTTTTTGTGGAGTATGAGGGACATCCCATCAGCTAATCAATGCCGATGTGGGTCAAATGGGGACTGCCTGTAGATTCACATAACAAATTATAAATATTGTTTTCTGTACTATTTTTGTTCCCATTTTTCAGATGAGAAAACAGAATCAATGGGTCATATAGCTAGAAAGTGATGAAAAACAAGCTTATGGTTACTAAAGGGGTCAGGTGATGGAGGGAGGGATGGGTGGGGGTTTGGGATTGACATATTCGCACTCAGGAATATGGAATGATTGGCTAACAGGGCCCTGCTGTATTACACAGGGAAATCTACCCAATAGTCTGTGATGGTCTTCGTGGGAAAAGAATCTGAAAAAGAATGGATGCAGATACATATATAACTGACATCACTTTCTTGTACAGCAGAAATTATCACAACATTGTAAATCAACTGTACCTCAATAAAACTTTTTAAAAAAGAAAAAGTAAAAAGAAAATGATGGAACTAGGTATTTAAAATTTCAGGGACATTTTTGTCTGCAGAAAAAAATATATCAGAACCTATGTATATACATATATATATGTATGTATGTGTATATATATATATATATATATATATATATATATATATATATTTAATATTCCTTTAATTGGCAAGATCCACAAGGCAATAATCTGTTATTATCTCTTCCTACACTCTGTGGCCCTCTGTGACAATAAAGATTGAGGGTTTGCTTGGTTTAGCTACTTTATACGCTTGAAGACCCCTGTGAAGTCATGTACTAGACTTTTTTTTTTTTTCAACTTAAGAAATATGACTTGAAATCTGGGGTCTCAGAAGCCTTAGAAATTTCCATTCCGGAATCTTCTAGTACCAGTCCAGTGGATCTGGCCTTAGGTTCTGGTCCTATGCAGGATCAGGTGGCAATAACTCCAGGGGGCCCCCTTTGTGCTGTCAACTGTATAAACACCTCCAATACAGATGATATCCCTGGAGCTGTGTGATGTCAGGGTCCTGGTGCCACATGGCCCCTTCCTGTTCCACTACCTTCCTGATGTCAAAGCTGCCACGTGTTCCACCCTCCCTCAGGAAGCACAGATTTTCTGACTGAGGTCTGAACTCCAGGTGTGACTGGACCTGATTCTGCATGTCTTCCAAGGCATGCAGTGGAGAACTCAGGGGAGAGGGACCATCCAAAAGTGGGATCAGCTTTGGAGTCACAAGCACGTTGTGCTTTCTCTGTTGGTCCTATAGAATTCGCCACTGATAGGCACATATATCTGCACCATTTCTTTCCAGTCTCAGAAATGATGATTTTTAATAGGGGGTTTAGTGTACTAATATGACATCAGATATTTCCATTATTGATTGATATTTAAGGAAAGGGTGGGCAGGGAGGCAGCAATTTTCCAGGAAATGTTTTGCATTTTTATCTTATTACAGTCAACAGATTCCTATAGGAATGCTAATGCTATGATTCTTTTCAACCTAAATTACTCCCACAGCTGTTTCTGCATTACCTGTTGTATGCAAAGAAGGCACTCAGGTCCCTTGCCCCCTAGGAATTTAAAATCTGCTTATACACCGATGGGTGCTATTTTCCCCAGGAGTGATTTACTGAAATTCTATTTATTTACACGGATAATATGCATGGTTCTTTCTTCTCCTTATGGCTCTAGGACTTTGGGATTTTTCCTTTTCCTCTTATCAGCCAGGAGCTAGTCCAAAACACATATTTTAACTACCCCCCAGGCCTCTATTAACTCTGTCTTCTAATCTGTCAAGTCCTTAGTAGTTGAGTGGGACTGGCTTGGTGCCCAGTCTGCTTCCGCAGAATTCTCCGGACAAGCTGAAGCATGTCTATGGCCTGCTCTTCCCCTTAAGAAGGATATTCCCGCTACGCGCTGCATTTGCAACCTGTGTTAGTAGGCACAGGCATGGTGATGGCGGGCCTCGTGGGCCTGGCACCCAGCGCAGCCCTTGCCAGCGTCTGTCTGGGTGGCTGTGGATTGTTGTCTTCGGCAAACATCAATAGCTGATTTTTGAAACCTCTCTTGTTGCCCTTAACTATCCCCTTCTAGACAGATAATGTGTGTTCAAAGAAATAGACTAATATGATCTCAGCATATAAACTATAGACAAAATTGATCTGAAATCTATATAACCTGAAAACTCAAAAACTGAAAAAAATTTTCTGCTTTCCTTCTATCTCTGTTTAATAGAAAAGATATAAAACACAAGCTGAGCTTTTGAGATGACCTTGGTGCCCTCCTTTCCCCAGGACGGGTCTCTGACTTCTTTAATGATACAGGGTTGGAGGGTTCAAAGATAAGTGGTGAGGTCATGATTGATCCTTCTAGTAAATCATGGATTCAGCTGGCTTACGGTATCTGTTCTGTTCTGCTTTCTCTATAGGACCTTGTATAATATCACCAAGATTCTTTCTTGTGTCTGAGCATGACATCACTGGTTTCAGAGCTCACCAAGTTCTTACCCTCTTCCGTGAGTTCTCTAAATTTCCGCTGTGATTATCTCTTCTTACCTCTGGAATCCCCATTCCTTTTCCCATTCGTCTTCACATTTTAGCATGAATACTTTTATCTATCTATCTATCTATCTATCTATCATCTATCTATCTATCTATCTATCTATCTATCTATCTATCTATTTCTTTTTGCTTTTTAGGGCCACATCCGCAGCATATGGAGGTTCCTAGGCTAGGAGTTACAGCTGCCGGCCTACACCATAGCCACAGCAATGCAGGATCCAAGCCGTGTCTGTGACCTACACCACAGCTCATGGCAACGCCAGATCCTTAACCCACTGAGTGAGGCTGGGGATTGAACCCGCAACCTCATGGTTCCTAGTCAGATGCGTTTCCACTGCACCACGATGGGAACTCCAAAGCCTGAATACTTTAGATTCTACTCTTTTGGTCCCAGCGTGCTGCAAATCTCTTGTAACTCTGGAAAAAATGGGGGCTATTGAACTTGAATAAAAGCATTTTAATTTTTGTCAGGATAAATCATTCATTCACTCCCTTGGCAACTATGAGATTATTGAGTACCGTCTATGTGCCCAGGGATGTCCTAGTGAGTATAGAGCATTTAAAATCTCAGTCCAAATGGAATCTTTCCTTTTTTGTCATTGTTCTTCAGGTATGTATGTGTCTTGTGGCTCAACTAAGCAGAGACAGCTGGATTTACAGTTATGGCTTTTTTCCCATCTCCTATAGAGTTGCTCAGCCTGATGGTTTGATTTTGAATGACCGGAAAGACTTGGGATCCTGTCTGCCCCAAGTGTAGCAGTGTGTTTGCCAAGTAACTGTGATCTGAAGTCAGATAGGAGGACCAGTTCCCTAAGGAGGCATATTTAGGGTTTCATATATTTTCTAGAATGGTCCAGTGACAATTTCATGTAATTCTTTTTTTTGGGGGGGAGGATCAGTCCATTAAACAGTTAACTAGGAGTCCTACATTTTGGTCTAGAAAAGTAAGCTGAAACATAGTATAAAGGTACATTGATAGTTTTCAGTACTGTGTGAGCACAATTGATATTTACCTTGATCAGCAATTATATTGTAACAGCAGTTTTCAGCAGTTTTTGGAGTTTTTCCAATTCCAAGTTTGCATGGCCAAGTGCACCAAATAGAAAGGTAGAGGAAGTTCCAGCTATGGATTCGTTTCCATTACATGGTGTGTTTTTCTGGACCTCTTTCAAGATCATATTTGCAAAAAAAAAAAAAAAAAAAGATTACATTGTTTTGCTATAAAATAACTTTAAAATCATTTTCCCTTTCCTCTTTCCCTCCTGAGCAAAACCAAATGTGGTGGTGAGCTAGGTTATCCAAGTTGAGGCTAGTGATGAACTGGAGAGTCTTGATGTTGCCTAAGGCAGGCCTTATGCATTTAGATCTTTTTCAGGGATTGAGATGGAGGGGCTTGGAGTTTATGTCCTGGTCACTAGGTATTTAATTAACCAACAGTGCTTAACCACATCAGACCCAGGCTTGGCTGTGGCTTTCGCACCCCCTGTGGACTCATTCAGACTCCTCCTAAATTGAGTGGGAGCATGAACTTGCTGTCTTTTGTGTGTCCATTCTGCCATTCCATTGCACCCTTTCTGAGTTCTCTTGTCACATTCCCTGAGGAAGAAGGAAAGTCCAGTTTCTTTTTTCTGCCCCCTAGGAAAGGCCTAGCTCTTATCGTCTCTTCAGTTCCTTTCAGCTGCCAACTTCTCAGGCTTAGAAAGAAGAATGAAATCATAAAGGAAAGTGGCGGCTGCTAGAGTGTTTATGCCCACAGTTAATGCCTGACTTGGGTTAGCATAAATCAAAAGATAAAGGCATTTTATTTTCTGATGAACATTTCTCTCTTACTTTCAAAGGATGACAAGATAGGGTGGGGATATCCTGCAGGGGTGTGTATAGTGTGTTTCTGAGCTTAATAAATATGAGGACTAGTCTGGAAACAAAAATTCTAATCTCCCTAGGCCTCCCTATAGCAGAATTTTTGAATCATCAAATAGGGCCTGAAGTAGCTCCAATATGACTTACCTGGTCTTACTTCATGTAGGTTACTAGCCTTGAGTGAACTGCTGGTAATTACCAGAGACTGTATGAGTATTTGGTGTGCATATTGCATAATCTTTGCAACAATTCTTATGGGGTAGGTTTAGCACCACTTTGAGACAAAGTAAATGAAGTTCTGAGCAATGAAATAACCTGTCAAGATCACACAATCACTAAGTGACTGAGCTGGGAATCCTGCCTTTCTTAAAACCTCTTGGGTTCCTCCAGTGAGGATCTCATAACCTTATTTAAAGAAATGCCAAGATGCTCTTGAGGATACTGACCTCAAACATCCAGCTATACATCCTTGAATCCAGATGTTGCTTGACATTTGTGAGTAGAATGGCTTCAACATTGGGCTGGAGGAAACAAGGCGTTTCTGTGAGGAGCATTTATGACAGATTAAAAACACGCAAGGATAGGGCAGAGGGTCCTGTACATTGTCCCTTCATACCTGAGGTCCCAGCCTTCTTGTGAAAAGGAGAGCAGCCTCATTTTCTTGAAACCCCAAGGTCTGGGGATGGCAGGGGTGTGACAATGCAATGGTCTGTGTGGGAAATTCTGATACTCAGGTGTGTTTACTGTGTGTGTGTGTGGCGGGGCGGGCGAGAACATTAATGCTGCTTGGAATTTTTTTTTCCCTCTGGAGCATCCAGCAGACCTCAGAGGAGGAGGCTTCTTGGCCAGAATCTTTCTTTGAGGAGGGAGAGAGTTGGGTAGCTACTAGTAGATGATGCTAAGATATTGGTTAGGAAACCCGGCTTCCTATGTTCTCTCATTTTGCAAATCCAGAAAACTATGTCATGTGTAATATGGATAAGAAAACAGAGACAGAGAGTGAACTCTGGGAATAACCACACAACCCGGGCAAAGGCTGAGGTTATTTCAGAAATTATTTTGAATAAAGTGTCAGAGTTTGGCTTAAAAGACTGGGCTGTTAAACAGTGAATTAGGTGCTCAATTTGAGTGTGGGTCTCTGCTTTCTTGCTTTTCAAAATGCGGTTCATGTTATTAGTATTAGCTGGAAGCTTCTTGGAAAGGCAGAATTTCAGACTTAACTGAGGCAGCATTTTTATTTTCAAAAGATCCCCAAGTGGTTCACAGTGAACTTTGAGAAGTACTGAGCTAACACATACTAGATTTAGCACAGCCTATTAGGTACTGGTAGGTGCTGTCAATCTTGGCTGTACATTCGAATTACTTAGGGAGCCCAACCCCAAACCAATTACATCAGATTCTTTTGGGGAGGAGCTGAGTATTGCCATTTAAAAAAAAGCTCCTTAATATACATTTAGATGGTGGGTGCTTCATATGGACATGGGGATATTGTTTTATTGATTGGAGTTCTGAAAGATTTGGCCTCTGATATGATACTATTTAATGCATTTGTTGGTCATTTGGAAGAGTACATATAAGATACCCTGATTCCATCTGCCAATGGTCAGGAATTATACAAAATTGCCATATGACATCCTGAAACCCATCAGGACTAACTTGTCAAGGGACTTTGACAAGAGGGGATAAAGTGTGCACAAATATGAGTCTTGCTGCATCTCAGAGTACCTTTATCCCACCACATAAAAATATATTATCTAGAGGTCAGCACCAGGTGCAAGTGAACAATGATTCAGCAGTGGGGAACCGTGATTGAAAAGGCAGAGAAAAATCAGAGCATGTGAAACATAAGGAGCGAGAAACTATGATGTGACCTTCCCCTAGTACTTGATACGGTTTGGACTTTGTATGGTGTTATCCAAGTCAGGGTACTAGAACCAAAGTGCAATTATGATGAAGTCTGGATCATTTCAGAGGAGACTAAAAGATATCAGGAATGAAGTAAAGAAAAAAAAATGTTTTTATTTAGTATGTTGAAAGAAGACTAACGGGAAAACAATATTTTTTTAAATAAGAGAAAAACTACTTTTGTACAAAAGATGGTGATTAGCTTGATCTCTTTTACCAGAAGGAGGTAAGAATAGAGAACTTAGGAAGAACTTTCTGATGTAAAAAGTGAGGAGATTGGAAAAGGGTACGAGGGAAAGAAACCTATATGTGCTAATGTTGCTTCGGGACTCAAGAGGCAAAAATGAATCTTAAAAATGTACCTGGAAAGTGAGGACACTACCACTTTCCGTACAAGGAATGAGATATTGTCCTGGAATTTTGCAGATTGACAGAGTTAGTGTTTCCTGAGCTTGCTTAAATACTTGAGCCAACTTGAATTTGTGTACTCCCAGTCCTAGGATTATAGGAGAACTTCTTTATCCTGATAAAGTGCATCTAAATATTACCTCAGGAAACATCAGACATGATGGAAAACCTCGGGTAAGCATTATCTTCAAGATCATGAAGAAGACAGGGTACCCTCTGTCACCACTTTTATTCAACATTATTTTGGAGTTCCCAGCCAAAACGTAAGAAAAAGAAATTAAATGTATGTAAATATTAGAAGGGAAGAAATGAAGCTATGGATAATATGAATAACTAGGATAATAACATGGATAATGTGAATAACCAGGGTTTGTTAGAAAATCCTAATGAATCGATAAGTGATTGGAATTACTCAGAATTTGATGATGTGTCTGGATATAAAAATCAATTTAATAAAATCAATCGCATTTCTCTACACGAATTACAACTGAAAATTAGCTTTAAAAAGATAACATTGACAACAGGATAAAAATAAAATCTAAAATGCAGAGTTTAACTTCTAGTAATGGCTGATTAGGATAATTTCAAACCAGTCCTCAGAGGAAAACTGGACAAAATACAAAAAGAAATGTTTGAAGATGCTATGTAGGCAGTGAGAATTTTCTGGTTCAAGATCTGGGGTAAGAGGGAAGCCTCAGGAAAAATGTGTTCAGCATTTAAGGTTGCTTTCCATTATGAGGCAACCACAGATTTGGAAAACAAAAGCAATAGTTGAGAGATTCAGAAGCTGACCAGAACTTTTAGCAGTCTTACAGAGCTGGAGGAACAAAAAGTAGAGTTCAGGGCCCGTCAAGAAGAGGATGCACTGGTAAATATCCCAAGTTTTCAGTTAGGACCTTATAGGGCCCCACATTAGGAGTGAGAGTGGACCAGAACTAGACAAATCCTCATAGGACTAAAATTCAAACCAGCTTAATTTTAAGTGGACCTTAACTGTTTATAAACTTAACTGCAAATTAAATCCTCTCTGGAGAATAATAACATCATTCAGAGCAACATGCTACTTCTATATTTTTTTCCTAAAAAATATCTTGCAGGCCTATCAAAAACATTGGATATGCAAAAAGATAGGACTTGACTAAAAAATAAGATAAAAATTGCAATAAAAACAGACTCTAAAGGGAGGCCCAGTTATTTAAATTATCAGATATAGACTTTAAAATAACTATGATTAGTGCATGAAATAGTTAAAAGAAAATATAGAGAATGTTGGTAAAAATAAGAAAGAATCAAATGGATACTCTAAAATGGAAAAAATTTTGCTCACTTCAGCAGAACGTATACTAAAAATTGGAATGATACAGAGAAGACTAGCATGGTCCCTTTGCAAAGAGGACACACAAATTCCTTAAGCATTCCATATTTTTGTACAGCAGAAGTTGGCACAACATTGTAAATCAACTATACTTCAATTAAAAAAATAGAAAAACTGAAGTACTGGAAATAAGAACTCATTTGGTTCGATTTAACTTCAGATTAGACATATTAGAAAAGAGAAAGAATAAAATGGTACATAATCAAATACCTACATTGAGAAATGAAATATAAATGGATAGACAGTTTTAGAAGAGCATAAGGTATATATGTGACAGAGTGAAAATGTCCAAGAGCCAATGAAAGAGAATGTGACAGAAGCAGTGTTTAGAGAAGTAATGGATGAGAATTTTCCAAGACAGATGAAAGGCTTCAAGCTACAGTTTCAAGAAATGCTGTAATTTTCCCAAGAATATCTGGGAACATTATCTCTTCCTATCTCCTTGCTTCTAGTGTTTCTTTTAGATCAGCTGTCAGTCTTGCTATTGTTTCTGTGAAGGTCCTACATTTCTCTTCCTCCTACTGGCTCTATCCAATAGATGGTTATTGGCAGAGGGATAGAAAATAGATCACTTGAATAGAGAGACCAGAAATGGACCCATGAATATAAGGATATCTGTTACAATTATTTGGGAGAATGGAAGGAAAAGGATTTATTTTTAAATAAATGATTCTGAGACAATTGGCTGTACCTTTGGAAAATAAATGAAATTTGATTCCTACCTCACATGATATTCTAAAATTAATTTCAGGTACACTAAAGACCCTAATGTAAAAGGCAAGACTATAATATGTTTTGAAATTAATTCAGAATGTCATTCTAACATTAGGGTAAAGAAAGATTACCTAAACAGGACACAAAAAATAACCCTAAAAGGAAATATTGATTAGAATAGTCTATAATAAAAATTGCTGTTCTTTAAAAGATATTACAATTTATGTGAAAAGATTATGCAGACTACAAACTTCAACTAATGAATAAGAAAAATAAATAACCTAGTAAGAAAATGGGAAAATGAAATACATAGCAGTTTTACAGAATCAGTTTCACATGACAAATGGATAAATGTTCGATTTCATTACCGCCAGGGAATTGCAAATTGCAATCACAATGAACAATCATTTCATACTCAATTGGTGAACAATACCAAGTGTTAACTATGATGTGGAGCTAGAGGAATTCTTATCTACTGTTGTTAGGAGTAGAAACAGGTCTATTCATTTTGGAAAGGAATTTCGCAGTGATGAACCGTGAGCTTGCTCTGTGATTTGCAAATTACATGACCATGTATAAAGCTTAAAAGAAATCTTGCATATGGGTACTATAAAGCCTGCACAAAGATATTCATAATGGTATTTTTTATGAGCAAAGATATAAAACATGTATGTTTATATAAGTTAAATACATAAGTAAAATGTAGAGTAATATAAAAATAACCTAATAGTTTATTGGGATGGTTAATCTTCTGTGTCAACTTGACTGCACCATGACTGCAGATTGAACATTACTTCTGGATGTTTCTGTGAGGGCGTTTCTGGATGAGATTATCATTTTAATCAGTGGTCTCGGTAAAGTAAATTTTGCTCCCCAGTGTGGTGAGGGGGCATTAACCAATCTATTGAAGGCCTAAAAGAACAAAGGGCAGAGCAAGGAGGAATTCACAGCTTTACTCCCTGTTTGAGCTGGGATATCTGCCTTCTGCCTTTGGACTGGGACTGATACCATCAGCTTCCCTTGGTTCTCAGGCCTTCATACTTGGGCTGGAATTACACCACCAGCTTCCCTGGCTCTCTGACTCGCAGAGGCAGAGGGCAGGTCATGGAAATTTTCAGCCTCTACAATTGTATGAGCCAATTTCCATATATATATTGATACAGAGAAGATTAGCATGGTCCCTGTGCAAAGATGACACAAATTCCTGAAGCATTCCATATTTTTGTACAGCATAAGTTGGCATAACATTGTAAATCAACTATAATTAAAAAAATGAAACAGAAAAAATGCAATACTGGAAGTAAGAACTCACTTGGAGAGTTCCCGTTGTGGCGCGGCAGTTAATGAATCTGACTAGGAACCATGAGGTTGCGGGTTCGATCCCTGGCCTTGCTCAGTGGGTTAAGGATCTGGCTTTGCTGTGAGCTGTGGTGTAGGTTGCAGACACGGCTCAGATCCCGCGTTGCTGTGGCGGTGGCGCAGGCCAGCGGCTACAGCTCCTATTAGACCCCTAGCCTGGAAATCTCCTCATGGCGCAGGTGCGGCCCTAAAATGACACAAGGCAAAAAAAAAAAAAGAAAGGACTGATTTGGCTGGATGTAACTTCATATTAGACATATCAGAAAAGAGAAAGAATAAAATGGTGCATAATAAAATATGTACACACAAATATTTTGTAAATATACACACACATATAACACTATATATATTTATGTATAATATTATATACATGTCTGTATATATATACACACAATTATATGCATATGTGTGTGTGTGTGTGTGTGTGTGTATATATATATATATATATATATATGAATATAAATCTATCCATAACAAAACCATAGGATACATATTGGTTCTATTTCTCTAAAAAACCCTAATGGATTTATCAAAAGAAAGATGTTTACTTATACAGTAGAATAATACACAGCAGTGAATATTAAAAAGTTTAGGTGCATCAACAGTGATTCTTCTTACATATGCAGAATTGGATTTAAAAAGCAAATAACTAAAGAAGAATATATTGGTTTAACTCATGATTGCAATTTTCCAATATAAACATTAAAATACACAATGTTTCTGGATAACTGCAGGGATGATAAACACTGTAAATTACCAACATATTTACCTCTAAGGTGAAGGGATGAGCTGTAATCAGTGATACATGTACATAGCTTGTGGGGTGTGGTATTGTTAAGCTTCTTGAAACGGATGGTAGGTGTTAATTGTAGAAAAATACTGCATCAGCTTCTCTCTCCTGTGCTGGGCTGGATAGTGTTGCCTGGTGAGACTAGCCACCACATCCTGGCAAAGGATGTGCACTGTGAGTGAATGAAGTGTATCGAGCCAGTTGTGGTTTCACCCAAATCTCCAGCTGCAAATTTCCTTTAAGCTCTGTTCTCTTCAAAGCTTTCAACTCATACTCATTTGAAAACAAACCTAACCCATCATGTTTCAAACCGTTTGTGACTAGATTGCCCAAATACAGGGTTGGGTACAGCTACTTGTTTTCACCAAGTCTTTGGAGGTTATTTGTGACACTGTTTAAAGCAGTTACCCGTTCGTCCTGCCTAATGAATCCTGAGAAGTTTGGGATGATTCATTCTTTCTAAACGGAAGACCTCCATGCAAAGTCAGGTTAAGGTTTTCTCTCTATTTTGATTCCATGCACATTAAGATTTTACCTTCCCACCGTCAACATTGTTGTCCAGCAATTGTCCCTAGTCCAGGGGAAGAGCTTTCTGTCCACTGTAGTAGCCCCGGTCAGTTCCAGCCCAAAGCTTTGGAGAACTCACTCTGAAGGAACAGCGTGGTGTCATACAGTAGCTTTCAGCTCAAAGGTGACTTTTTATTGCCGCCCCTGCCGCCCCTGCTCCCCCTCCCCCTCCTCCATCATCCATTGTTTTTACAGGCTACTGGGTCTTCCTCTGTTTGGAGTAGGTGTGTGTGGAGAGCACAACTGGTGTATATATGTGATTCAGTGGTAGAGGCTGAATTTTCCCAAAGACTCAGTCCTCCATAGCATGTATTTACCCCTGACTACTTCCAATCTTTGAGCCTTACAAACTTTCCCCACCGTAGTGAAATAGAGTGGATTTTAGCCTTATCCTCCTATCTGGTGCTTTGGGGCTAGGGTGTACCTTGAACAACATAGCTCCCACTCACCCGTCTGGTGAGGAGAAGAGGTGGAATTACAGGCCCCTTCGGTGAAGGGAGGGTGAGGAGTGGAACAAGGGAGATTTGTTTATATTTTCCAAAGAGAGCTGCACAGGCTTCCAGGCTGCCTGCCTTTGCTGGTGAGGAGTCCTAGGCAATAACCCTTGCCTATTCGCTCCGAAGTGTTCATGAATTACCATGAGGTCTTTTATTAAGCTGGCCATAGTGGCTGCTCAGTTTTCTACTAAGGGAGGAGGTGTAGCCTCATGGCCTTACGGACTTTTAGAAGTGAAAGAATGAAAACTGCTAAAGTCCCCATATCCCCTTCTCAGACTTCATTATGGCCTGACAGCTTCAGCAACCGTAGGAACTGAAAAGCAGTTATGCAAACTAGTACATTTAGAATGGATAAGTGGTGGTGTCCTACTGTACAGCACAGGGAACTCTGTCCAGTCTCTTGGGTTAGAACATGATGGAAGATAGTATGTAAAAAGAATGTATTTATATGTCTGACTGGGTCACCGCTAGAGATTGAAGGAACGTTGTCAATCCATTATACTTTAATAAATGATTTTTTAAAAAAGCAGCTAAACCACTGAATTGTCACAAAAAGAGAGCTCAGCCCTAGCTGAAAATGATGCAGGCCTTACGGAAGGAGGTCTGCAGAAGGAGAGAGAGAGAGATAAAGAGAGGTCACTCATGGGGAACAGTGGTATGGGGCTTTTGAGGCTTTTGGAGGCTCTGCGCTGCTTCTGGATTCACTTGGGGTTATTTATTTCCTTAGACTGTGTATGAAAGATCCTTTCCAAGTCTTGATTAAATACTTGAATCCCTATCTGATGGGAAGTGGTTAGTGAATGCACCAGTTAGAAGAGGTGTGCGCATTTGGCTGGGGTCGGGGAGCAGTAATTCCACAGTCCAGCAGCAGAAAGAGCGGGGGTGGCATGGAGCTGAGCGTGGACCACTGGGGAACCATATCCCAAGCCCAGCCCTGGGTACCTCCTCTCTCCCCGGCCCAAAGGGCTTCTTTGCCAGGACCTTGGGAGGGTGGAGCGCCTGTGACAGCTAAATCACTGGATGCCTGCCTGCCAGGGAGACCCCTATATCGGCTTGGGCCTGCTTCTGTTTTATAGCCTGATGGATCTGGGCTCTCCCTTTCCCTCTTCAGAGGCTTACAATCCGCACCAAATGTTTCACATTACTCAGTGTGAAAAACCTCCTATTCTTTCAGCTTTTTTACAAGTTCATACATCCGTGGAAACCCGATATTCCATATTTCATTCTGCTTCGTGGATGTCATTGTGAGGGATGCGGGTTCACATGCAACAGGCCTCTCCTGGCTTTGATCAGCTTGACCGCAACTAATTGTAAATGGAGAACAAATGAAAGAAATATTTACAAATTTCATGGGAATTCAGGCGGGGCCTAAGCCTTCCCTAATGCCTCCATTCACAGTAAATGTTTATTGAATACTTTTGACTCTACTGTGCACTTCAGTATTTATACAGTATTAGGTTTTAGCTTGTTCTGAAGGGATCCAAAGAGTTAGTAAACTGACCTGCCCCTTCTCCCTGCTTTACCCTCTTCCCTTCTGCAAACTTCCTTTCTTGTGCATCACAAAATCTGCTGCTGCCTAAAGAAAACCAACTCAAATTCCAAAGCTACAGCTGTAAGAAGGGGAAGGAGGGAGAGAGAGAGAGAAAGAAGGGGTGGAGGGTGGGGAAACGACCGTAAAATTTAAAACAAAGTTTGAGTTGCATAGTCGAGTTGGGAAAAGTCAAATGAAAATGTTCGAGGTTTGTTCAAAATAAAGTCATAAGTGCTTGGGGCCAAGTTAAGCAGCTGTTGGGTCAGGCAGGCTAAGGCCTGAAAGGCAGCACCAACTTAGAGCTGAATATTAGGCAATTAATCAGCAGTTGCCTAGCTATAAAGAAACAGCCATAGCCCTGAAAGAGGATTTTGTTTTTAGGACTTTTCATTCCTAAGCATACTTTTCCAGAATAATTTTTGTTTACTCAGGAGCCAAAATAACCTTACTGACTTCTTGAAGGTAATGGAGAGGGTCAGTCTATGGCTTAGAAAGGGTGGGCAGACCTTCCTCCAGCTTCCCTGCTTCATGGAGTAAGCTGACTGTGATGCAACCAGCCTCTCAGACCCTAGCTTGTTCCCACTGTGTCATGAGCTGCTGGTACTTCCGGGGCAGCTTTGACAAGTGATGGTCCAGAAAGAATGGACAAAATTGACCTCTTCCCAGAGAGCCCTTTGGCTACAACCTTGGAAGGATGGCAGGTGCTTCTGAGGTTGGCCAATAAATGCTCTGACAATTGCTCTTCTAATTAGGAGCATTTCATACCTGTGTCTGCTGTCTTATGGGCCAGTTCCACTCCAGGAGCACACAACTCAAGCTAGATTCTGTTGTCTGTGGAGGCTGGCTTAACCTGCTGTTCACCTTTCCATCCAGACATGAAAGACATGATTTAAGGATCACACAAAGCAAAGGGTGATGGCTCCAGACAACCCCAAAGTCTGATGAGAGAGGTGGATGCAAAGGAAGTGGTTGCAAGTATCTTAGGATAGATGGCTTGAAATAGGGGACTAGGAGGTAAAGGAGAGGAATGGGATATTGGAGAAGGAGGTCAACTCCAAAGCTAATACAAAATGGGAATGAGATCCTGAAAAAGAGTATTCAGAGCATTTTATTACAAATTTGCTTTATACATTAAAATTTTAACTTTGACTCCCTGGGGAGTCATCCAATGAAGTCAACAAAACCATTTTCCAGGAGCACAAGACTTGAAAGTCAGGGTTATATACTTTTCAATAATACCTTCTTGTGTGTTGTTCATAAAGCATTAAGGAAATCCTTATTCATAAAGGTACTTCACCTATTAAAGTTTTAAAAAGTTTGCTTTGCAGTTTTGATTCAGTTTAAGTGATCTAGAAGTTTGATGGGCTACTGAGTAGTTTTGTTTCAAAATTCAGTGCTGGAGTTCCCGTCGTGGCGCAGCGGAAACGAATCCGACTAGGAACCATGAGGTTGCGGGTTCGATCCCTGGCCTCGCTCAGTGGGTTAAGGATCCGGCGTTGCCGTGAGCTGTGGTGTAGGTTGCAGACGCGGCTCGGATCCCGCGTTGCTATGGCTGTGGCGAAGGCCGGCGGCTACAGCTCCTGTTAGACCCCTAGCCTGGGAACCTCCATATGCCATGGGTGCGGCCCTAAAAAGACAAAAAAAAAAAAATTCAGTGCTGACATTTCTTTATACGATTAATAAGTCAGATATGCACCCCAAAATCATAAACGATGAAACTGTGGAGCTACAAAATCATGATGAAACAGAAAATGTTTACTTGTTATTGTGTAACTGACTTTGTGTATTGATAAAAGAATGGCTGCTTTATGCATTCTGTGTTAAGGGTATACCGATTTGTCCAGTTTTACATGCGTGGCTGTCAACAGGTCTGATTTTTAAAAAGAGGCAGTGGTTCATCACATGCATCCTATTCATACTTGTCTACAGAAAGTTATTTCATTATTTCATAATCTAAAATATGTGCTATATGTAGACTTTTAAGATGCTTCTGTAAGCATATCAAGCCTTTGCGAGAACAGCTACCAGGAGTGTGAAAGTGAAGATTATACCTTCTTCTGTGGTTTTTCCAGGTATAGACCCAGAGTTCCAAATCCAGGCAAGGGCAAGAAAAAGATCTGGCAAAGAAAGAAATTAACCCAACTTTTTTAGACCTCTTCTGCAGAGAGTTGGTCTGTCTTTCTAATGCTGTCAGAGAACAGCACCCTGGGAAAACCACCTTGATAGGTTACCTCCCAGGGGAGACCTTTCCTGAGATGGTCTCCTTATCTCAGGCTCCCGGCCATTGTTCTCAGACTGCCCTCTTTCTCTCTCAAGGTTTCAAGAAGATGTGCCCTCACTTTAAATTTGCTCCTGGCTGGATAGACGAGTGCCATGCACCACTCCGCCCCTTTGATCATCTGCTCCATAGATTCTCTGAGCAGGACTGAACAGCTCTGGGTGGATCAGTAAGTGGAGTTGTGCTAATCCTCTAGGAGTCAGTGCCGGAAAACCCCTAAGCAAGCTAGATCAGTGGAATGATGTCGTTTTTAAGAGGTTATTTGCGAGAAACTACATAGACAGAGCTGGTGTGGTGGGATTTCTTAGCCACACAGTAGAACAGGGAGCGAGTACGGAACTGACCACATGCAAACAGCCTGACCTTGCATGTGGTCACTTAGAGGGGAATGTTGGTCTTGGTGGGCAAGCTCTGTAGCTTCAAAGGGCAAGGTCATATGGTGATTAAGAATTTGACCAGACTAGCCAGGGCAAATCCTGTCTCTGCCACTTATAAGCCATGTGATGGGCAGGTTTTGTGCCTGTATCATAGCATTGTTTTGAGAACTGAGTAAGTCAGTGTACACAAGATGTTCAGAGCAGCACACAGAATATAATACATGGTGCATCAATGTATTGGTTGTTATTATTTCAGGAGCAAGAGGTGCTTTATTGGAAAATTCATTAAATTGTCATTGCCATCTTAGCAACAGAAATGTTTATTGAACTTAGATTTCTTTATTCTTTTAGATTCTCTAATTTAGGGCCTTTCTGGGACTAACAATCTTATCAACTTACACTTAATACTTAAGAATGACTGTAATCATTTTCATTATTTCTTATGAATTTTTATTCAATATTTTATATGTTTTAGGTCATACACGTATTTTAAAAAGGTTATGTTCTCCCTTAAGAATTGAGAGGAGAAAAATCCATGTGCAATACATTTGCAGAAGAATGCTCAATTAGAATAATCTTTAAACTCCTTAGCCCAGTTTTCTTCAATGTGCCTTAAGCAAGAAAATGACTGTTTCCCCACTTATCTGTTTTAAAGATGGTGATTATAATTTTTCAAAGGTCAGATATCAAATGAATTGTTCAGAAATGAAATTAGAGTATGAGTTTATCAGTATTCATTAATGGAAGCAGAAGGAGGATATTGTGGAAAACTATGAAGAAGCATTATTTACTTTTCTTATTAAGGAATTCTCTTGTGAACAAGGGACAGAAGATGTTTATTCTACCTGCAATTTGAGCTATGAAAATTGTCCTATGTCCAAATACTCTTAACGCCTCTAGCATTTTTTCTAAACCACAATTTAAAGGCAAACAAGAAAGCAAGCAGTTTGCAAATGGTGTCCCTGCACAAATGGCCAGCATTCCAGATGGGGTTTTATGGGGCTCCACCCACAGTAAGTTGACAAAATGGGGGTGACCCAACGACAATAGATTCTTTTGTCGTATTAGGAGCAAGTGACATTCCTCAGGCCCCTTTTCAGGTAGCCATCTGCCACAACATACGCTGATGCTCTTCTTACGCATGAGACTGGGTTGTAGCAGCTCCTGTACTTTTAGGCTTGTTTTAGGGCAAGCGAAAATGGATACTGGTGGGGAGGGTTATGACAACTTGTTTAGTGGACAACCATTCATTTATGTTTCTAAGTCCTTTGAGAAGTTTCAGTCTAACCCTGAAAAAATATGATCAATCATACGTACTCATATATCCATGAATATACCTATATGAGAAAAATAGGAAAGTATGTACCTGTATTCACTTCATATGATATATATTATGCATTCAGTCTGAGATTAGACATTGTATCATGATTATGGGTACATACTGGTTTGTGCATACACCTGTTTGTCTGCTGTAATGTTGACTCTGTTTGTGTAGGTGCATATTGATGTGGATAAAGGTATGGGGGAGTAAATGCATTTCCCATGAGACTCAGAAAACAATGCTTCTGTGGCTATAATGGTGAACAAAGCCCCAGACCCACCGATTACCTGAATGATGCTCATATAATATGGAAGTCCGACAGTGCTGCAAATGTTAGAATTGTGGAAAAAGGGAGGTTGTTCTAATGTCTTCTGTAACATTCCTTGCAACATTGTGATTTAATTGTCCCGGAAGGCAGCATTAGAGAGATTTGCACCTTTACCCCCTTGAGCACGGAGGAAATTACAAGCTCAGCCAAATGATAAACACAATCTTTTGAAAATGAACAATCAGCTTTATGAGTGATGACACAAATTTTATAAATATTCAATAATTGTACATGCTAATAAACACATTCAGTATATTCAGCGTTTCAACAGCAAATATTTTCCAGAGCGCCTGTATGTAGTTACATCGTCTATCTGTGGAAATTGTATTTTAGCTGTAGCCCTGGGTAGATTTCAAAGAATAACGGTTCAGTGGAAGTGACTCCAGATATCACTGAATACAGAAATTAAAAACTGGCAGCTAGCACTCCAGATTTTTCCAACAATTGGGTTGTGTTTGGCCACTTAATATCTGTATGTGTGTGTGTAACATTTTACTGAGGTATAATTGTCACAGATAAATTGCACATATTTAAAATATACACTTGTTTATTTTTGGATAAAGATATACACCCATGAAACCATCATTACAATTTAGATAATTAATATATTCATCACTACCAAAAGTTCTCTCATGGCCTTTTGTAATCCCTCCTTCCTGTCCTCAGCCCCTCCAGGTAACCACTAAACCTTCTTTCTGTCCCTATGGATAAGTCTGCATTTTCTAGAATAACTTCTGAATGGAATCATACAGTATGTACTACTTTTCAGTCTGGCTTCTTTCAGTCAGAATAATTATTTTGAGATGCATCTAAAAATCACAACAATTACAAAGGTCTTCTCCTAAGTTTACTTACAGAAATTATAATTTAGGTTTTATATTAAGGTCTCTATCCACTTTAAGTTACTTTTTGTAAGGAGTTCTGGCAATGCCAGAAGCCTGACACACTGAGAGCGAACAGAGAATGAACCCGATCCCCATGGACACCAGCAGATTCATTTCTGCTGCACCACAATGGAAACTTCCCCCTTTGTCTTTTATTATAGACTTTAAGATCTGTTTTGGGAGTTCCCTTCGTGGCTCAGTGGTTAACGAATCCAACTAGGTACCATGAGATTGCGGGTTCAATCCCTGGCCTTGCTCAGTGGGTTAAGGATCTGGCGTTGCCGTGAGCTGTGGTGTAGGTTGAAGACGTGGCTCGGGTCCCGCATTGCTGTGACTGTGGCTAAGGCCAGCACCTTTAGCCTGGGAACCTCCATATGCCGCAGGTACAGCCCTAGATAAGGCAAAAAGACAAAAAAAAGAAACAAAAACCCAAAAAAACTAAAATAAGCTACTTTTTGTACATGGTCTGTGTTTTACAGCTATGGTTCCGTAGATGGAAGTTCTTGTTTTTTCATATGAATATTGAATTGTCCCAGCACCATTTGTTGGAAAGACTATCCTTTATCTGCTGCATTGCTGCAGCACTCTCTCAGGCTGGGGCAATTGCAGGGCTCACCATATTTTCCATTTCTTAGAAGTCACTGTCCCTCACTGACTGACGTCCAGTGTCTTGAAAACCCTGGTTTCATATGTAGCATCTGTTTTTGTTATATTTCGTTTGGGAAGGTAAATCTGATTCCTGCTACTCCACTTTGGTGAGAAGTAGAAATCCCATACTTACGGTATTTTTGAAATTTTAAAGTATGTTTCCATTAGATGAAAATTAGGAAATAATCATATTCAAATCCAGATTTCTGGCTTTTCATAAAAATCATCTACAGATCTGGAGGAATGAGATGCACATTTCATGTTTCATCAGTTGATTGCAGGGAACCATGGCTTCCTCTTTCTTTGTGGCATAAACTCCCAAGCTTCTCCCTCTCCCTCCACCTTGCTTGCTGTATTCATTTAAATTACCTGCTCTGCCTTCTGATCAGTACAAGACTTTCATTTTATAGGAGGAAGGGGAGAGAGGCAAAGTGAGATGGGCTTAGAATCTGGGTTCTCTGGCTCCAAATCCAACAGTACTTCCACAGAGATTGAACACTCGTATTGCTTTATTGGTATGAAGATGAGCAAACTGAAGGTCTGAGGAACTACTGACAGATTCAGGTACTCAATGCCTATCACTCATATTCTTCTTATATTTGATATTTATCCATAAAATTAATCATGATTTATCTGTTGCTATATTTGTAAGCAAATTATGTTGCAGGGTTTAACTGTTACTTAATTCTTTTAAAATAATTGTTTAGTCAACAAAATCACCTTTTAAGGATTATCACCATTTTTTCTCTTATTTTATTTTTTGCTTTTTAGAGCTTCACCCATGGCATATGGAGTAGGCTAGGAATAGCCACGGGCCTATGCCACAGCCACATCAATGCCAAATTTGAGCCACATCTGTGACCTACACCACAGCTCACAGCAACGCCAGATCCCTAACCCACTGAGTGAGGCCAGGAATTGAACTCACAACCTCATGGTTCCTAGTTGGATTTATTTCCACTACACCATGATGGGAACTCCCATTTTTTCTCTTTAAATAAATTGCCTGCACACCTATTAGAATGGCCAAAATCTGGAACCCAGAAAACACCAAATGCTGACAAGGATGTGGAGCAATAGGAATCATAAATGGCACAGCCACTTTGGAAGACAGTTTGGCCATTTCTTACAAAACTAAAATATTACCATATGATCCAGGAATTATGCTCCATGGAATTTACCCAAAGGAGCTGAAAACCTATTTCTATGCAAAAATGTGCATGTGAGTATTTATGGAAGTTTCCCGTAAAATGGTCAAAACTTGGAGGCAACCAGGATGCCCTTCAATAGGTGAATGCATGAATAAATTGTGGCACATTCAGGCAATGGAATAGTATTCAGCACTAAAAAAAAATGAGCTATCACGCCATGAAGAGATGGAGGAAAGGTAAATGCATTTTTTAATTAAAATATAGTTGATTTACAGTGTATCAACAGCAAAGTGACCCAAACACACACATTTCCCTGTGCTGTACAGTAGGGCCCCATTGCTCATCCATTCTAGATGTAACACCTTGCATCCAAAAATCATAAAATGCCCATCTATCTCACTTCCTCTCTCTTCCTCCCCCCCAACCCCGGGAACCACAGGTCTGCTCTTGGCCATGATCTGTTTCTGTTTTGTAGATAGGACCATCTGTGTCTGTAAATAGTGATATAACATGTTATCTATTTTTTTCTTTCTGGCTTACTTCACTTAGTATGAGAATCTCTAGTTCCATCCATGTTGCTGCAAATGGCATTGGTTTATATTTCTTCATGGCTGAGTGGTATTCCATTGTATATATATATAGCACGTCTTCTTAGTCCATTCATCTGTTGATGGACATTTAGGTTGTTTCCATGTCTTAGCTATTGTGAATGGTGCTCTGATGAACATAGAGGTGCATGTATCTTTTTCAGTGAAAGTTTGGTCCAGATATATGCCTAGGAGTGGGATTGCTAGATCATATGGTAGTGCTATATTTAGTTTTCTGAGGTACCTCCATACTGTTTTCCATAGTTGTTGCACCAACTGACATTCCCACCAACAGTGAAAGAGGCTACCCTTTTCTCCATACCCTCTCCAGCTTTTGTTATTTGTTGACTTGTTAATAATGGCCATTCTGACTGGTGTGAAGTGGTACCTCATTGTAGTTTTGATTTGAGTTTCTCTAATAATTAGTGATGTTGAGCATTTTTTCATATGCCTGTTGGCCATCAGTTTCTCTTCTTTGGAGAGTTGTCTATTTAGATCTTCTGCCCATTTTTCAGTTAGGTTGTTTGTTTTTTGTTGTTAAATTTTATCAGTTGTTTGTATGTTTTGGAGGCCCTTGTCTGTTGCATCGTTTGCAAAGATTTTCTCCCATTCCGTGGGTTGTCTTTTCATTTTTTAAATGGTTTCTTTCCTTTGCTATGCAAAAGCTTTTGAATTTAATTAGGTCCCATTGGCTTATTTGTGTCTTTATTGTCATTATTCTAGGAGGTAGATCAATCAAGTTGTTGCTGTGATTTATGTCTTAAATGCATTTTTTTTCTTTTTAGGTCTGCACCTGTGGCATATGGAAGTTCCCAGGCTAGGGGTCAAATCGAAGTTATAGCTGCCAGACACCAACACCACAACTCATGGCAATGCCAGATCCTTAACCCACTGAGCAAGGCCAGGGATTGAACCCACAACCTCATGGTTGTTAGTCAGATTCGTTTCCTGCTGTGCCACAATGGGAATGCCTTAAATGCATATTTTTAAGTGAAAGAATAGGCTATATGTTGACTGATTCCAACTATATGGCACTCTTACCCCAAACTATGGAGATAGTAAAAAGAGGTTATCTGAAGCTGGGGGAGGGAGAGAAGAATAGGCAGGGCACATAGGAATGTTAGGGCAGTGAAAACACTTTGTATAATACCATAGTGATAGATACGTGTTGTTATAAATTTGCCCAAACACATAGACTATACAACACCAAGAGTCAACTGCAATGTAAACTCTGTTCTCTGAGTGATAGCGATGAGTACACGTAGGTTCATCAGTGGTAACAGACTGGTGGGAGATGTTGATGATGGGGGAGGCAGCACATGTAAGGGAACAGGGTATATAGGAAATCTCTCTACCTTCCTTGGAATATTGCTGTGAACCTTAAACTGCTCAAAAAATTGTCTTCATAAAAAATACTACATTGCTAACCTCATTTATGTTGAGTGATTCACACTGAGTTTCTACCATAAGATAATATTGAAATAATGACAATAAAAAGAATATGTTTATGGTATCTCTCATCTATTTATAACTTCTTCTTAGATTTTGGAAGGTGTTTATGCTGGTATACATGGAAAAATTCAATACATTAGCCTGGAAAATTATGTGATTAAAAAGCTATATCTACCCTTTCCCTTTCTCAATTGATTAGCTAAAATATTATTAACCTGTTGTGCAACATATAGAAATAAGGGTCAAGAAACAACCCCAAAACCACTAAGAATCACATGAAGTCATACTTTCTTAGTTGACATGTTGTAAAAATGCATATGATGCATTTTTTGGCAAACATGTCAACATCTTACCAAAAAAATCTTTCTCTATTTTATAACTTTTGATTTCATATTTTGTCTTAAAACTAGACCCTGTACAAAAAAATAGAACCAAAAGCATAATATGGAATTATGAGGGTATTATTTTACCGGTTTACCACTGATAAATATTTCTGATTAAAAAATAAAAAGGAACTGTCGAACTATCTTGAGATTTTCATGTGTAGGATTATATTAGGTTCCTAACAGAAACTTTTTTTACCTACTTGCAAAAGCTTTTAAAACTACCGATGTGACAAAGGCATCATTCCAGAAGCAAAGTGGGAACATATTTTATTAAGATAGCAAATAATAGCAAAGCTTGGGCTTCTGGGGAATGTGTCCCTTCTAGCTACACTTTGACTGATAGAACAGGATAAGGAAGCTCAAGGCATGAGTGTCTGCTTTTCAGAGCTGATAGTGTAGGATGCTTTATATAAATTCCCAGCCAGTCAATTCTGTTCTAACAGGTTTTCAAAAGAGTGTTTTTTAAAGTCACCCACTTTTTTCCCTTTCTGTCGTGTGACTTCCCTCTCTTTATTCCTATTTTCCCTCTTTTCCTCTCTTTGTCTTTTCCCCTCCTCTTCTGCACCTTCTTAAAACTTGGTTCTTCTCGGTTCAGGCACATCTATGTATTCCTGTCCTTGAGAATCCGCACTCAGTCACACCTCTCCAAGTGTGTCTTTCTCCCCCTTAGCATGTCTCTGTTTAAACAGGAGACTCACACTCACTGCGTCTCTCCAGTTAAACAGGAGAGTCACACTCACTGCGTCTCTCCAGTCCAGTAGTGTGACCAGTTTCTGTCCCCAGTTCCCTTCCAAAGCTTCCATTCTGGCTAATAGCCCCTGTGGTCTCCATTCATCGAGACAAAAATTGATCAGACTCTGCATTTTATAGCAATCTCATGCCTTCTTGGGCAGAGTTAGTTCCTTTCCTCTCTTAGCCAGTTTGAACGCCTGAGACATTGTCCTTACTGTATTTTTTTCTTGCTTCATTTTTCTTACCCTTTCTCAACCTTCTCCCTCATGTCTCTTCATTAACCTGGTCATTGACTCTTTTTGGCTACTCACTCAACATCAATTTCCTCCCAGATCGTATCTCTTCTTATTTTATTTCTTACATCTTCATAGACAGTCTGTAATTTAAAGTTTTGTTTTGACTCCAAAGCTTGGAAATATGCTGATGTTTTTGATAGCCTGGGTTTCTTTCATCATCTTCCCTCACTCCCCATCACTCTTGGGTTTCCTTTATTAAAACGAAAAATGTTATCCTCACCACCAGGAGAGATCATTTACACAAAGTTGATTTTCTCTAGCAAAGACATCTTTCTTTTCACACAGTTTCGCATATCTCCTTCCTTGCTGCTACTGTTGAAGACCATTCGTGATAAGATATTTATTTTCATGTTTGTGATTGTTTACCGTTTTCCTCCCAGTCTTCCTTACCTATCTCCATTCTAAGCCTAACTTTGACTTCCTTGCCTTGAGGATGGTTGTAAGTGAATATGAAGATGAGGTCTTTGAAGCAACTCTCCATCCATCCTTCAGCTCCAGGCTTCTGATTTCAGAGATTTTAGGCTTCTGGAGAGAACTTCATGGTTGGGGAGAGGAGGGAAGGTGAGTAGAAGGTTGAAGAGATGTAAATTTGTGATGGAGATAGAGTCTCTCTCTGCCCCACCTTGACCTGGGGAGGAGACAGAAGGTCACGGTCCAGGGCGTCCATGAAAACTGTGACTTGTGACACACTCTCTCATGTGCCTTAAGGTATGGATAAAGCTGAGACTAGGGTGAGACAATTGACTCAGGAATAAAATTTGAAAGGATTACAAAAACTCAGTAATTAAGGTAATAATTTTTTGCAACATTAAAAAATAAAAATGTTTGACATAAAGAGGATGCAGAAGGTGATGGAATCCAGAGGATAGTGGATGGCGTGACCCAGACATTGTGGACCCCAGGGAGCTTAGCAATGATTCCCAAGCTCCAAGGGCACTGATGGAGCAGAATCCCTTGATTACTAGGAATTCTATGGCTTTGGGCAGGAGGCATCCGAAGAGCAATCAGTATGGAGAGATGGAGAGAGGGGCATCTTAAAGAATTTTTTGATGTAGGAAACCTCCTGGAGACCTTTGTCTAGCCATGGGTAGGAACCCTGATAATGGTAGAAATGGGGCCTTGTATTTGGATGGATTTTTAAAATTTCAAATACATTGAAATAAGGCACTTCCTGCCCTCAGAGCTTTACTGTTGCAAATTCCCACTGCCTGGATCTTTGTCACTATCTCCAGTGAGGAAAGGGAAGCTGAGATTCTCTACTTTCTCTCCCCAATTCTGTATTGCCTTCCCTTCTTTATCATGAAGTCCACTCCTGTTATTAACCAATGACACACTGACTTGGTGTTCATACATTTAAGGATCTGGAAAGTGTATATCAAAAACAGATGTCTTCTTGCTTTCACATCCTTAAGTTCTGACCTCTTTTTTCAAGTCTTAGAATCAGCACCTTAACACAGGTCCTGCAAGACAGCTTGACTTGATGAATTGTCATGGCTCCAGTGTTAGGAGACTTGCTAGCCTGACTCTGCTCTGAACCAGCTATGTGAATGTGGAGAAGAAAGTAATTTTCACTCTCTGACCCTTAGTTTCCTCATCTCTGCAAAAAGGGGGTTAAACCAGAGGAGGCCTAAGGTTTCTCTCTGGTCCAACATTCCATGCATTCTGAGGATGACTTTTTTTTTAGTCACCAAATTGCCGATTGAGCCGATGCACTATTGATTACTTTATAATAGCCCAACTCTGATCTTATTTCTCACCCTGTACTTTGGCACTGCAGTTTCCATTTTTGAAATCTGTTGGCCTTTAGTTGTCCTCTGTGTTGAAATCAGATTTATTCACTCTTGGTTTCAAGACCCCAACTTATCAAAAGAAAATTTCTGATAAGTTCTTTGCTCTTCTTGTATTTAAATGTTACAGAATGTTAAAGCAGAAAAGAAACCATGAGACTCTGGGCCAATTATAAACTAGTTTTCTCATTTGTGAAATAAAGAGGTTTTATTACATGCCCTTTTTAGTTTTAAAATTCTAAGTTACTTCAAGCAGCACAATGATGTTCTTAGATTTTGAATAAGTTTGATTTCCTTTTTGCACTAATCATCGCCTTTTAGAGTGTTTCAAGTTTCTTATTTCATCAGTTATCTATAACTTTACATAGAAGTGTCAGACTTCTTAGTTCTTGCTTGGCCCACCTAACTTTTGTAATTTGGTGTTTGACAAAGGGTGCTATTTTGTAGAGAAGTTGGCGAGTTCCCCTAATCCATATTATTTTTAACATATTTAAGAATCTGAAAAAAACTTTTTTTAAGTATAAATTAGCCTTTCTAACCACTACAGAAGAGAAAGCTGTGTATAGTCTCTTCTTCACTTGCCAAAAGAATTGTGTAGTCTTTGTGCATTCTGGTGCTTGAGGACTGTGAGGTTTGGTTTCTGGATTTTTGTTTTAAAGGTGATGGTGGGGGTTCCTTGCCTCTGGGTGTGGTTTTACTTCCAGGTTCTGAGAGTACTTCCAGGTCATCAGCCCAGCTCTGCAGTTTCTGGGGCTGCTAAAGAGGCCATTGGGGAAAGCAGTCACCTCTGTTGAGTCCTGGCTGTGTTGCTTCTGTACCAAGACCTTCCCCACAGCATTTCAACAATTTCTTTCTTTTAAGCTGTAGCATCTCAGTTATAGAGAGACTTGATAGGAAACAATCTTCAGAAGGGCCCAAATAAGTTGATATAGTCTTGGCAAATCATCCCCAACTTACCCTCCAAGCAGCACCTCAGTGTGATAAGGCTGTAAATTTATAGCAGCCTGACACTCAGGGACAAAGGCCATATTACAGAGGCTCTGTATGCATGTACAGATTCTGTGATAAGGTCTGGGCTTTTGTACTGAATGCTGTTGAATTCACAGAAATGATAGAGATTATTAAAGGGAATAAAGTTAATATTGTAGCTTATGATGGTAAAAATACTGGCTTTAATATTACAGAATCAATAGAGAAAAAATGGCTTGCTAATACCTTCTTCTGTCATTAAACATCACTTTTTGAAGTGCAGCACAGAAGAGACTTTAAAAAAAACATTATTCTAGAAATGCTGGAGTGATTATGCTATGCTGCACTGACGGCAGGTTGTCAATAGAGAAGCTGAAATTCTGTAGCCTCTTTTATCATCTTCATTATGTAGCATGAAGAACAACTTTTTACAACAAGTCAAAATTGCTTCCTAAGAACAGTATTTAATGAACTTATTCTAAAACTCACTGGGGTAATAACCGGTGACACTGTTAGGCTAGTAATATGAATATGGTAGATAAGTATTTTATTAGCACTAGATAAAGAGCACCATATTAATTTTAGGGAAGTTGGAAAAATATATCATTTCAGTAAAGTCACATTAGTTTTTATTAGTTGTAACTTTTGCCATTAATAAAAGCCTTAGAATGTTATAGCAAATTCTGGATGAATTTGACTTAGAAAATTCATTCTTTTAAAGCAATACAAGATCAGTGGTAACATTAGTAGGAGGAACCTATTAAAATTACAACACTATTAGAAAAAAAGTAAGTAATCTTTAGACAGTCTCCAGCCAAAACAAAGCAACCGAATCAAATCATAAAACCCTCTTCCCAATGAGATAAAATAATCCCATGTAACATGCCAATTATTTCTTGGACTGGCCATTTTGACAAAGTCTCAAACATTTAAAAATTCTCTTACATTCTACCATGTATTTGATTTTTAATTAAAAACTCTTACTAAATATAAAATAAAAGGGGATGGTGGTGTGGAAGCTTTTGAAGTTTTCAAGCTGAAACTTTCAATGCTTGGATTCATTTCGGTGAACAGAAACAGCAAGTCGTAGCAAGGCTATTCGTTTTCTTGATGCTTTTTGTGGTTTTAGTAGTTACCTTCTCTGTAATGTTCCTCTGCTACATTCTCTTTTGAAATAAAGGCATAGTTCAAAGATATTATGAGTTCATGGAGTCCTTGGTGGCTTAGTGGTAAGGATTCACTGTTGGCATTTCTGTGACTTGGGTTTGATCCCTAGGCTCCAGAAAACTTCTGCATGCTGCAGGCATGGCCAAAAAAAAAAAAAAAAGAAAAAGAAAAAGAAAAAAAAAAGAAAAAAGGTATTAGGGGTTCAGTTCCAGACCATTGCAATAAAGTGAATATTGCAATAAAAATAGTCACACAAATTTTGGTTTCCTGGTGCATATAAAAGTTCTCTTCACACTATTCTGTAGTCTATTAAGTATACAACAGCGTTGTGTCTAAAATACAATGTATCTAATTTAATTAAAAATACTTTTGCTAAAAAATGTTAACCATCCTTTGACCCTTCAGGGAGTCATACTCTTTTTGCTGGTGGAAGATCTTGCTTCCATGCTGATGGCTGATGAGTCGATCCAGGGTAGTGGTTGCTGAAGGCTGGAGTGGCTGTGGCAATTTGTTAAAATAAGACAGCAGTGAAAGTGGCTACACAGATTAATGATTCCATTTTTTTTTTTTTTTTTTTTTTTGCTTTTTAGGGCCGCACCCACGGCATATGGAGGTTCCCAGGCTAGGGGTCAAATCAGAGCTACAGCTGCTGGCCTATGCCACAGCCACAGCAATGCAGGATCCAAGCTGCATCTGTGACCTACACCACAGCTCACGGCAACGCCGGATCTTAACCCACTGAGCAAGGCCAGGGATAGAACCCGCAACCTCATGGTTCCTAGTCGGATTTGTTAACTGCTGCACCACAATGGGGAACTCCAATGCTTCCTTTTATGATTTCTCTGTGGCATCTAATGACATTTGATAGCATTTTATCCACAGTGAGTAAAATGCCTTTCAGAATTGGAGTCAGTCCTCTCAATCCCTGTTGCTGCTTTATCAGTTAAGTTTATGTACTATTCTAAATCTTTTGCTGTCATTTCAACATTTTTCACATCTTCACCAGCAGTAGATTCTATTTTTAAGAAACCACTTTCCGCTCATCCATAAACAGCAACTCCTCATCCATTAAAGTTTTATGATAAAAATGTAGCAGTTGGGCCACGTCTTTAAGCTCCACTTCTAATTCTAGTTCTTTTGCTATTTCCACCGCATCTGAAGTTACTTCCTCTGCTGAAATCTTGAACCTGTCAAAACCATCCATGAAAGATGGAATTGACTTCTTCCAAATTCCTAATAATGTTGATATTTTGACTTCCTCCATGAATCAGGAATGTCCTTAATTGCATCTAGAATGATGAATCTTTTCCAGAAAGTTTTCAATGTACTTTGCCCAGATTCATCAGAGGAATCACTATCTATGGCAGCTAGAGCCTTACAAAATCTATTTCTTAAATAATAAGACTTAGAAGTCAAGATGATTCCTTTATCCAAGGACTACAGAATGGATGTTGTGTTAGCAGGCATGAAAATATCACTCATCTTATTGTACATTTTGATTAGAACTCTTGGGTGAAATGGTGCTTTGTCAATGCACAGTAGTAATTTGGAAGAAGTGTTTTTTTAAGCAGTATTTCTCAATAGTGGGCTTTAAATAGTCAATAAACCATGTTGTAAACAGCTGTGCTATCATCCAGGCTTTGTTGTTCCATTTATGGAGTAGAGGTAGAGATTTAGCATCATTCTTAAGCACTAGGATTTTCAGAGTGGTAAATGAGCATTGGCTTCAGCTGAAAGTCATGACCTGCATTTGTGATTTGTAGCCCCAGCAAGTGAGTCTGCTTGTCTTCTGAAGCTTTGAAGCCAGGCATTGACTTCTCCTCTCTAGTTATCAAAGTCCTAGTTGGCATCTTCTTCCAGACTATTGTCTGCTTTGGAAATCTCTTGCTTAGTGTAGTCATTTCCATGAATTATTTTAGCTAGATCTTCCGGGTAACTTGCTGGAGCTTCTATATCAGCAATTGCTGCTTCACCTTGCACTTGTATATTATGGAGATGACTTCTTGCCTTAAACATCATGAACCAACCTCTTCTAGCTTCAACTGTTTCTCCTGCAGCTTCCTTGCCTCCTTCAGCCTCCTTCAGTTCTTCAAGGAATTGAAGAAAGTTGTGACCTTGCCCTGGATTGGATTTGGCTTAAAGGAAAGTTGTGGTTGTATTTATATAGACCATTAAAACTTTCTTGATATTAGCAATAAATCTGTTTTGCTGTCTTATCATTCTTGTTTTCAGTGAAGTAGCACTTTAAATATCCTTCAAGAACTTTTTCTTTGTATTCACAACTTGGCTACCTATTTGGCACCAAGAGGAATAGCTTTTAGCCTGTCTCAGCTTTTGCCATGCCTTCTGCACTAAGCCTAATCACTTATAGCTTTTGATTTAAAATGAGAGATATGTAACTCTTCCTTTCACGTAAATATTCAGAGGCCATTGTAGGGTTATTTCTTGGCCTAATTTCAATATTGTTGTGTCTTAGGGATGAGGAAGGCCTGAGGAAAGGACAAAAGATGGTGGAATGGCCGGTAGGTGGAGCAGTCAGAACACGCACAACATTTATCAATTAAGTTTGCCATCTTATAATGTGTTTTGTAGCACCCCAAATCAATTACATCAGTAATATCAAACATCACAGATCACCATGGCAAATATAATGATGAAAATATTTCAAATATCAGAATTACCAAAATATGGCACAGAGACATGAAGTAGGCAAATGTGGAAAAATGGAGCCCATAGACTTGCTCAACAGTTGCCTCAAATCTTCAGTTTGTCAAATGCACAATATCTGTGAAGCACAATAAAGCAAAGTGCAATAAAACAAGGTAAAGGGGAAAAATACCGTATCGTTCATATGGAGCAATCCAGGCAGAAAGAAGCCATGAGAGAAACATTCTCCAAGGAGTAGCAGCTGCTGACCTGTATTGGCCTGTCTTGGGATTCTGGACCTTGATCATGACAGCTTGGGTTAGCTGTCATGTAACCCATATGTAACACCTGGTGTGATATCTTTAACGTGGGACTTATAAAAATTACCAAAGGAAGCAATCTAGTATAGGAAGCCAGGAGCAAAGCAGTCTTCCAGAGCACGCCATCAGGATCATCCAGAGAATGCTTGAGATCCTGGACTCCACCACAGCCCCACTGAATCTGAAACTCCAAGAGCCTGCAGTTTCAGCAAGATCCCCAAATGAGCCACACTGAATTTTGAAAGTCTCTGCTCTCATAATTAGCTTCACTGTCTCTGGGTTCAAATCCTGGTTCTGTCTCCCTTTAACTGTGTAACCTAGTAAAGTTCTTTGAGCTCTCAGAGTCCCACTTTTCTTCTCCATGAAATAGGAATAACGAAGGTGCCCAGTTCCTAGGGTCCTTTTGAGGATTATATGAGAGTTGCTTTGAAGCACTTACTACAGTATCTGGTTCATACAAAACATTCATAAATTTGAAAATCTTATTATTTTTAAAAGCTTTATAGAGGATAGCAAGATCTCCACTGGATCTGAAAGCAACATAGACTGTTTAATGGAATGTTACAAAATATATAGTGGATTCTAATATTAAATTATGGTTCCTCTTTACTAAGGGTATTAAGCAATGGTCACTTCCCTGGTTTTGCCTGCATTTTTCTTGTCCTGAATTTTGCTGATGTGCTTTTGAGTGCTTGGTTTGGATATTGTTCCTTGGAGGCCAGGCTATAGCCCTCTTTGTTGCTTTTAAGGCCAACTCATTTTTTCTGAGTTTCTGCTTTTGAACCAGTTCCAAGGGGAGTCTTCAGCAGATGATTTACAGAGAGGGCTTTAATGCTCTCCAGCATGTCCTGCAAAGTGCTGCCAGTTTTCCTTACTTGTTAACCCTGGTGGCCTTTGAGAGCAAGGCCCTGCAGCTGTCTCCTTCCGGTCACTCTCCTGTCCCAGCCTGCAGCCCTTCTCTGCTCTGCTCTGCTCAGCTTTCTCTGTTGACCACCGCTTCTCTGGGATGGTTATGGAATCTCCGTTTTTGGAGTCTAGGGGGACAAATCACTTTCTTGTAACCATTTGAGCAGCAAAGGGAGTTCTCACTGTAAATAGGGTGACACTTTCTGGATAACACCAGTAAATACCAAATACATGCCTTTCTTCCCACAGATTTTCTGAACTATTTAAATTTGTTGGTGTTTAAGGGCTGTATTTTTTTTTTAATTGTTTCATTAAAGTATAGTTGATTTACAATGTATTAATTTCAGGTGTAGAGCAATGTGAGTCATATATATTATATATATATAATAAAATATATATTCTTTTTCAGATTCTTTTACCATATAATTTATTATAAAATATTAAGTATATTTCTCTTGTTTATCTATTTTATATATAGTAGTGTGTATTTGCTACTCCCAAATTTCTAATTCATTATTCCTCCCTCCCATCTTTCTAAGGGCTGTGCTAATGGCAAAGAATCACTGAAGCAGAGGGCTCAAAAAGTTCTTGAGTCATAATTTATTTGACTCTTTTCCAGAAAATATTTTAGGACGAAAACAGATGCCAGTGTGAGTGACTTAAAAAAAATAGACACCTATTTCTCACAGTTTTCTGTAGTCTGGGATGGTCCAGATCAAGGCACCAGCAGAAGATCTTGTGTCTGGTGAAAGACCTCTGCCTGGCTTGCAGAGGACTGTTTTCTCATTGTGTTCTCACAAGGCAGAGAAGGAGGGAGGGAGAAAGGGGGGAGGGGGAGAGAGAGGGAAAGAGAAAGAAAGAAAGAAAGAAAGGAAAGAAAGAAAGAGACTTATAAAGGCATTCATCCCATTATGAGGGTTCTGCCTTTAGGATGTAATTACCTCCCAAATGCCCCCCTCAAAAATACCATCGCTGTGAGGATTTAGGTGTTAGCATTTGAATTTGGGTGGGGCACAGACTTTCAGTCAATTGTTCATGCTGTAGCTACAGTGAGAGTTTATCAGAGACCTTCATTGCACAACTTACAAAGCCAGAGCACTTCCAGTCTTGCAGTTTGGTTTATGGTAAAAAGGTAGACTTGAGGCTCATGATCCAGATTAGGGTGAAAGGGCAGAACACACCTCAAACCTGGGACTTTCAGGGAGGTATAGGTCTCGTGGAGCCAAAGAGGGGACAGCGTGAGGGCAACATGTGTCCTTGGTCACAGACTCCAGGAGACAAACAGGCTCCGAGAGGGCAAGGGGGATTGCCCCCTCTTTTGCTGGAGGATGGAGCTAGGAAGCAGCTGTGTGCAGGGGGACAGAGAGTGCGGGTAGACTTGCACCCAAAAGAGAGTGGTGGAGCACAGCTCCAAGTCAGGCACCACACTTGACACTTTTTCTTCTATCATCTCAAGCTTCTCCAGGTTGTGCCAGGCGTTAAGCCCCCTGCTCTCCATAAATGAGCGTCCTGGGAGCCAGAATAGCCTCAGGGTTCTTTGGGGAATTTTGGAATTGGAGCTGGGACAGCTGGAAGGTCTGGAGGATTCCATGAGGCTGAGATTCCATGCACAGAGGCCTCTCTATTCCCTGGGGCCTCTGTTCCCCTTGGGACAGGGTGCCAGCATGGCGGAGTGCTAGGAACATTTGAGTTTGGGGGTCTGACAAATCTGGAATCAAATCCAAACTTCTCTGTTGATTAGAATTGTGTATTTAGGCACTACAGTACACAGTGCTCCAGACTAGCATTTATTGTCTGCTATGTATCAGACACCGACCAGGTATTCACACCTGCAAGTATTAACTTACAAGTATTTTTACATATTTAAAAGTATGCTGTGAGGTAGATGTTATTATTAACTTCATTTCTCCTATGGAGAAACTTAGGCACAGAGGGGTTAAGTAACATGCCTAAGGTCACACAGCAAAAAAGATTGGAACCCAGGGAGTGTGCCTTCAGCACCTTTGCTCTTAACCAGTAAGCTCACCTACTTCTGTTTCTTTATCTGTAAAACAAGGCAAACAATAGCTTCTTCAGGGTTGTGAAGAGGGAATTTTCAGTGAGATGCCAATAGATGAAGTAGCCGTCTTTGCCCAGGTCATAAAGTGGGGGTGCTCATCCGCCAGCAGCTGCAGCTCCTCTCTTCCTTTTTCATGCTCTGCAGGACCACTCCCTATTCTGAACAAAACTAGAGCCTCTTAGCTCGCGTGTGTCCAGCTCGCTCTTCCCTGAAGTGCCTGCTGCCTTTCTCTTTGCACTTGGAGCTGTAGCACCGCTCTCATGTCTGCACTTGTCTGTAATTCCTTACAGTTTTGGAGCAAGGCTTATTTTACACAATATCATTTCCAACAGGCTGCTTCCTGGCCATGCCTCGAAGGCACATTAATCTCCTGAGTAATTCTTCTCAATAGCACCCTGCAGCGTGGCTTACTCTCTTTGTGTAGCTTTTTGCTAATTTCTCTTCCAGTGACCATCTCTTTCCTGGCCTTTTCTGGGGCCCCATCCCCACCTCTAAGGGCCCAGCTACAGTCTACCTTATTTTGGCCAACACTGTAGCTGTGCCCCAGAGCCCCTGCGGCATCTGAGGCTCCCTTAAGGGAAGGGTCTCTAGCTTCCAAGTTCCACAGCTAGGGCGTCTCTGTCACTGTCCTAGAGGTGGCCCTTCCTGGTTAATTTTGACTGGCGACCAAGCACATCACCTGCTGTCCTATGCTCTCTGGCTTCCAAATAGGATCGGTCCGTGCAAGGCTCCAGTTCCAGCTCCTGGAGCAGGTGAAGGGAGCACTAGCTGCCACCCTCCGCTACAGAGCCTGCATCTCAAAGGACTCCAGTGACATGGGCTCCTCCCCTTCAGCCCAGAGGTGCCCATGCCTGCTGGTCTCCGGGTGTCTCCCCACCCTTATTTGTTGCTTCAACACTGCCCTCCCCCTTCTGTGGAGTCCCTCAGGAATGTCTCTGCATTTCAATGACATGGGATGAATTCTGTGCCCTTTTGGGACTCTACAGACAGGTTAGGACCAAACAGATGCAGTTAGAACCTAAAGGCCACTGGGAGGTCTCTTTTATCATCCTGACCTGTGATTCTTATTCTGAGGAGAAAGATGACTGTCTTCTGACAGCTGACTATTAGAAACGGGGGTGAATGATTTTTTTTTTTTTTTTTTGCTTTTTAGGGCCTTGCCCGTGGCATATAGAAATACCCAGATTCCCAGGTTAGGGGTCATAGATGCCAGCCGCAGCTGCAGCAACGCAGGATCTGAGCTGCATCTGCAACCTACGGCAATGCTGGATCCTTAACCCACTGAGCAAGGCCAGGGATCGAACCCGCGTCCTCATGGATACTAGTTGGGCTCCTTACTGCTGAACCACACCGGGAACTTCCAAGGAGGATGCTTTATCAGGACTAAGTGGCAAGCACAGCTTAGTGGAGAAAGTTCTGGTTTGTAAGGAGCTTTGCTTTGGATGACAAACTTTTTTTCTTGTTATTAAAAGTAATATTCTGACCATGCGACTTTGGGTTAATCATAAATCTCTTAATTTTCTTGTTGAAAATTATGGAGCCACTGACTTTATGAGGTTTCCAGTTGCCTCTAGCTCTAAAAAGGTACGTATTGGGAGAAGGGCCGCTCGCTGGAACACTGAGAGCTGGTTGTGGATCCTGCCCTTTCTCTGAGTGACAGGTGAAGGCTGCTTGATGCATTTCCCCAACTGCCTCTCATTTGGACCTCAATTCTTGCACTTTGGCCTTGAGCACCCCTGTATCTGATCTGATTTCTTTGCTTCACCGTTTCGCCCTGGTTGATGAGCCCCCCTTGGAGAAGGAAGGACCGGTGCCCTTTACTGAGACGCCAGTGTGGCACTGGGAGAACTGACCTCTCTCAGGGAGTGACTTCAGGGCTAAATCCCTGGCATCCTTAGAAGAGAATAAAGGAAAAGGTTGTAGATTACAAGGGAAAAACCCACCTCTTTCTTGGCTTTCCTTGTTCCAGTACGGATTTGGAAAAAAGGAAGGGAAGAAAGGAAAATTAGAGTGATTTCTGTGTCAGGCAGTGTGTTAAGAAACTAACATACTTAATCTCATCTGATTCTAAAAGTAGCCCTGTTATCCCCAAGGTCCAGGTGGTGAAACTGAGGCTCAGGAGGAATAAGGTACTTGTAAAGGACACATGACTGATATCTATCTCAGTTGCAGCAGTGCCACAGGATTCGGCCTCCTTTTTACAGTTTTTACAGAATCATAGCATTATTTCTAATCTTTCTAGGTTTCACGTGCAAAATGGGTACTTGCTTCCCCGCAAAGTTTAAGACAGAGAAGGTATTTCATTTACACTTGTCTTTGGGGCCTGCTTTGGTTCAAGTTTGCTTTTTGAAATTCTACTGTTGGTCTTTTGCCAACTGGAAGATCACGCGGGCATTTGTGGGTTTTCCTTCCTTGCTTCTTGGCTGTCTTGGTGCTTTTTTTTTGAGAAATTTCTCTTTTGGGCTGAGACGAGGAATGAGAGAAACAATTGGAAAGGTTTCCCAACAATGCAAGGGCCTGTGGATCCCAGGGGAGAAATGTCTCTTCCCACGGGTCACGGCCAAGGCCACTCTGCCAGAAACCCAACACCTTAGCCAGCCCCTGTGCGCGGGCCATGCTAGCTTTTTCCTCGCGATAACATCGTTCACCTTGACAAAGTCGAATCTCTTATTTCCATTTTCTCTCGGCTCTCACATGCTTGTCCATCTCAGAATATCATTAGTAGCTCCTTCACCTACTGCTTGTTAGTTGTTTCTAACTGCTTTCGTTTGAACAATTGAACCAAACATTGGTAACCAGCCCTCAGGGAAATTACGGGCCATTTGTATTAGGGAAAAAAAAAAAAATTCTGTCTCCAGTGCTAAAACTGAATCATCTCTCACTGACCTGGGTGATACCTGTGCACTGGAAGATTTGCCTTCACTATATACCAGGGGCAGGAATAACTCAAGCATGTTTACAAAATACCCCGTGGGTTATTTACCTTCAAACGGTCTCATCTCGACGTAATTACAGTAAACTCACACTTTCTGTATCTTGTGATGAAAACTATCGATATTTCATGCACAGCATGTTTGAAACAGTTGGCCTCAACAGGCTTTTCAAGTTCTTGTTTATATTGATTTTTCTCTCCCACAAGGGCCGTAAGAAACAATGAAACTCACCTTTACTCAGCAGAGAGGAACACGGGAAAAAAAAAAAATCACCAGAGTAAGAGCAGGGCTACTATCTATCTATCTATCTATCTATCTATCTATCTATCTATCTATCATCTCTCTATCCATCCATCCATCCTGTTTGCTGGTTTGCGTCTCTTCCCTCCCCCTCCCCCTTCTGCCAGTTACTAGCTCACGTGTCCTTGGACTTGCTTAACTTCTCTAAACTTAGTTTTGTGCCGGTTGTGCTCAAGAGCAGTGTTTTCAACTGGGGATCCCTTTTATACTCCCTCAGGGGACGTTTGGCAATATCTGGAGGTATTTTTGGTTGTCACAACTAGTTGGAGGGAGTTCCCATCATGGCTCAGTAGAAACAAATCTGACTAGCATCCATGAGGACACAGGTTTGATCCCTGGCCTTGCTCAGTGGGTTAAAGATCCGGAATTGCCATGAGCTATGGTGTAGGCCAGTAGCTACAGCTCTGATTCCACCCCTACCTGGGAACCTCCGTATGCCTTGGGTGGGGCCCCAAAAAGAAGAAAAAAATTAAAAAATTAAAATTAATAAAAAAACAACTAATTGTAGGCAGCTACTGGCCTCTAAACGGTAGAGGCCGGCCCCACAACAAGGAACTCTCCTGTACCCAATGTCTGTAGTGCCAAGTTTGAGAAACCCTGCTTTTAAAATTGAAGTGGGATCCTCTCTGGCTCTGAGAATCTACATGGGAGAAGCATTGTATGGTACATGGGCCTGAAGTTGACAGAATCAATGGTTGCTAATTTCAGCATTTTTTAGCCCTCATGCAGATCACTGACCTGACTCTTTTCTCTCCAGATAAACTTGAGATTTGATAAGAGGCAAGAGACAAAGAATTCTCAACTTTGTTCCTTTAATAGGCAGACAAGATTTATCTGTGGCCATTTGCCCCTTTGCACTATGTAATGTCAACATTGAGCACTTACCTGATGCCAGGCACTTGAATACCTAGCGTGTGCCAAGCCCTACCCTTGTGCTCTAGCTACAGCGTCTCATTTCATCATCACAGCATGGCCTGGACTGCGGGTATTATCGGTCCAATTGAAAAATGAGGCTCAAAGAAGCTAAATAACTTGCCTGAAGTCTCACAGTTAATGAATAATCAAATTACTTAAAAATATAAGACCTGGGTGTTTGCCATTTCTCTACACCCATCCTCAAGGGTGGTCATTTAAATGAAATTTGCAGTGGAGGCCCAAGGAAAAGTAAAGTGAGCATTAAGGAAGCAGATGAAAGCCCCACCATTTCGTAGTTTCATGCTCTGCAGGCACATGTGTACAGTGGAGAAGAGACCTTTGCAGTGAATATTACCATCAGCTGGAGCAGTCAGCAGTGAAGAGGAGCTCAGATGAGTGGCTCTGTCTGCTTTCTTTCAAGTGATTAATAAAACAGCTCCTGTAGGTAGCGTTAGGGCAGAGCTACAGGTACTGTTAGTGATAGTATTATTGATGATACTTGAGAAAACAGTGGTAACACTGAAGTAAGGTTGGTTTTTCAAGGTTTCGCCAATGATTTTGTTCTTTTAATGATTTCATTATAGTCTGTTGAATAGCACTGATGAACACTGCCTGTAGGTTTCTGGATTCTGTCTTTAATCATAGCAGCTAAGAATATGGATTTGGGATGTTGGTTGACTGGGGTTTGGGATGTGTAGGAATCAGTTTGTTCTCCATTGAGGACGGCGGTCCTTCTTTTCCATCAGTGATTCTCAATCTTGGCAACCACTGGGGACCTTTGAAAAGTTTGGATGCCCTGGCTATACCCAGGACAATTAAATCAGTCTCTGGGAGGGACTTACATTAGGGATTTTTACAGCTCCCCCAGTGATTCCAGCAGGTAGTCACGTTGGAGAACCAGCGCTCTGTATTAGTAGACCTTAGACTTCTGTGCATATCAGAATGACCTGGAGAACTTGCTAAAGGCACAGGCTCCCATCCCTCCTCCTTCAGTGAGCTGGAGGCCTCTAGTTTCTTTATTAACTCCTAGGTGACTCAGGTAAACACCGTAGTTGAGAATCAGTACTTTATTTCACTCTTTAGGGTTTACACTATTTTTATTTTTTAGTTTGTATATTTATTTCTATATTTATCTTTTTTAGGGCCATACCCATGGCATATGGAGGTTCCCAGGCTAGGGGTCAAATTGAAGCTGTAGCCACTGGCCTACGCCACAGCCACAGTCATAACAACTCTAGATCTGAGCCACCTCTGCAACCTACACCACAGCTCATGGCAATGCCGGATCCTTAACCCACTGAGTGAGGCCAGGGATTGAACCTGAGTCCTCATGGTTGCTAGTCAGATTCGTTTCCACTGAGCCACGACCGGAACTCCTACTCTGTTTTTAAAACAAAAAAATGACCTTATTGTAAGATAAGGAATTACCTAGGTTAAAAACGGTATGCAGGTGGGTTGCTATGTGGCAACACTGGGTTTTTCAAGCCACTGAGTTGGGCTGGGGATTGAAACTATGCCTTCACAGTGACCTGAGCCCCTGCGCTTTGATTCTTAACCCACTGGGCCACAACTTTTTTGAAAAAACAGCCATACTTCTACCTCAGGGCCTTTGCACTGATTCCTCCCTCTGGCTGGACTTTGCACTGATTCCTTCCTCTAGACACACACATATCTCTTCTACCTTTAAATATTACCTTGGCACCTGTCCTGATAAACCGTTTAAAACTACTACCCACCCCTCTCACTGGCACTGATCACCCCACTTATCCTGCTTTGTTTTCCTCCAGAGTAGTTACCAAAATCTGGTAAACAGTGTTTACTTGTTGATTTTTCTTTATTGCCTGTCTACCCCCTTTAGCACATAAACTCCCCGAGGGTAGGATATTTCTTTTATCTATTTGGTTCAGGGCTGTTTCCCCTAGACATGGATCCTAGATAGGGCCTGGCACACGATAGGTGTTCAATAACCACCGGTTGATCAAAATGCTTATAATAAATTACTTTCATGCTGAGACAGAAGGAAGAGGCCCTGGAGTTGTGATAGACCTAGAACTGCCCAGTTGAATGCTTTCTGTCTGGTTATGTGCCGTTTTGAAGTAACTCAGATCAGCCTCAGGTACAGAATCAACCTTCCACAAGAGTTTTTAATCTGCTCAGTGAAATGCTCGTACCCAAACATCTCCCCACTGACCTGCCAAATGCCCCAAATAGTCATTCAAGAGTATTTGTCCCAGGGAAGCTATCTTGCTGAGAAAACCAATAGTAAAAATAATAACAAACGTTTTTATGATGGTATGTTTACCGCACTGGGACTCTACACTCATGTGCGTTAGCTCATTTCGTTGCTCTCAGAACCTCCTGTGAGCAGGGACCATTGTTATACCCATGTAATGGTTGAGGGACTGAGCATTTGAGTGGTGGAGGCAGAAGAGGGCTTGTTTGGGAGAATAGCGTAGTTGAAGGTTCACAGGGAGGGGAGGGGGCAATGTATTGGAGGTACTGGGAGATAATCAAATGGTGTGAGTGGACAGTGCACCTGAAAATCGTTCAAGTTGAAGGTGGAGGACTCAACGTTGTAATCGCTTTAGGTCCATCTGCTTAGAAAGCCCTATGCAGAGACTTCAGTTATTCTTCCACCAGTCTTTAGATTCTGAAGTGCATGATATTCTTGTCTATCGTTAGAGTTGCTCCTCCGTGTTAGGGACTTGGTCAGTTTGTTTTCACCTAGAGTTCTAGTGTTTTTCTGGGCATCTCTAAAAGCAGGAAAATGCAGGCTTTCTCCATTCAAAACAATGTGTTCACGTTCCCCATAGGCTCATAATTTTGTTTTTGCTGATTGTCAGAGACCTTAGTTTTATAAACCAAAGTTACATAATTCACAGTTATTATTCTTCCTGATTCTACTCCCAAGTCTTGAAATGGACTCTGGTGTCACAGAAGTTTACACAATAACCTATTTATTAGGATTATTACATCACTCTAGGATTAAGCAGAGAAGCTCTAAGAGGATAGTTTTTACTTGCTTGCAAATATCTAAAACAGTGGATAGGGATGAGTTGTAAAAAAAAAATGAAGCCCCATAAAACCTAATCAGTTAAAAAAATATACCATTTATGTAAATAAAGTCATTCTAGATTTTTACTCATAGTAAAGGTTTTTTTCTTTTTCTTTGTAATACCATGTGAAATTTCTTTAAAAAATTTTTTAATATAATGATTTTTTTATTTTTCCATTATAGCTGATGTACAGTTTTCTGTCAATTTTTCAACTGTACAGCGTGGTGACCCAGTTAAGCATACATATATAGATTCGTCACAAGTGATTAGACATAGTTCCTGGTGCTATACAGTAGGATCTCCTTGCTTTTTCATCCCAGAGGCAACAGTCTACATCTATTAATCCCACACTCCCAGACCATCACATTCCCTCTCTCTCCCCCTTGGCAACCACAAGTCTATTCTCCAAGTCCGTGATTTATTTTCTTTCTTTCCTTCTTTTTTTTTTTTTTTGGTAATACAATGTGGAATTTCTTTTTAAAAAATTTTTTTAATATAGTGATTTTTTATTTTTCCTTTATAGCTGGTTTACAGGTTTCAAGGGTTTTTTTCTTATATGAGGTGTATTGATAAATTAGCTTTACATATATTTTATGGCTATAAGTTGGCAATTTGTTTAGAAAAACAGAACAAAATATAAAATATCACAAGATGAATACAAAAAATTTATAAAATTGCAGCCATATTCATGGTAAGCTGAAAATATGATCCATTGTTATAATCCAGGAAATATTATCTAGCTTCACATAATTAACATGATGACTGAGTTTTTTTTTATTTAAAATTTTTTTTAAATTTTTCCATTATAGCTGGTTTACAGTTTTCTGTCAATTTTTCAGCTGTACAGCACGGTGACCCATTTACACATACCTATATAGATTCGTCACAGGTGATTAGTCTTGTGCTATACAGCAGGATCTCCTTGCTTTTCCATCTCAAAGGCAAAAATCTACAACTATTAACCCCAGACTCCCATACCATCCCCTTCCCTCCCCTACCCTCTTGGCAACCACAACTGACTTGCTTCACTCAGTATGAGGGTCTCTAATTCCATCCATGTTGCTACAAATGGCATTATTTTATTCTTTTTTATGGCTGAGTAGTATTCCATTGTGTATATATACCACATCTTCCTAATCCAATCATCTGTCGATGGACATTTGGCTTGTGTCCATGTCTTGGCTGTTGTGAATAGTGTTGCAATGAACATACAGATGCATGTGTCTTTTTCAAGGAAAGTTTTGTTCAGATATATGCCTAAGAATGGGATTGCTGGGTCATATGGTATTTCTATGTATAGTTTTCTAAGGTACCTCCATACTGTTTTCCATAGTGGTTGTACCAGCTTACATTCCCACCAACAGTGCAGGAGGGTTCCGTTTTCTCCACACCCCTTCCAGCATTTGTTGTTTGTGGACTTATTAATGATGGCCATTCTGACTGGTGTGAGGTGGTATCTCATATTAGTTTTGATTTGCATTTCTCTAATCCTCGGTGATGTTGAACATTTTTCATGTGCTTGTTGGCCACCTGTATATCTTTGTTGGAGAAATGTGATGACAGAGTTTTAATGGAAGCTATTGGGAAGTCAGTTCTCCAGATGCACAATTCATTCATTTAAACAAATACTGAAAGTCAGTCATATGCCAAGTACTGTGATGGACACTGGAGATACAGCAGTGAGCAAAACAGATTTTGCTGAGGTGGAGTTTACATTCCAGTGGGGAGAAACAGAAAATAAACAATTCTGTAAGCATAAATACGTGTAAAATGTCAGATGGCGATAATTTCTGAGAAAACAGCTGATGACAATGTATTGTGGGTTGAGGAGGTTGTGGTGTATATCTGAGGGCCAAAATCAGATTGCCACCAGGTGGCTGATCAGACAGGTGACAGAGCACCCTGTAGTGTCTGGCCCCTTATTACAAGGCTGGAATCCTCCGTTCTGTCTTCATCTTGTACTCAGTGTGTGACCCTGGCTACATGATATTTTCTGAGCCCCAGTTTATTCATTCGTAAAAGGAGAGGGCTATACAAGTGGATCTTTGAGGCCCTCTCTCGATATAATTTTTGACTCTGTCTAAAATGGAATGAGTGCTGAGCTTAGATGAGCAAAGTGTGTCTGTAGCTGAGAACTCTGTTGGGAGGGGAGACTTAAATAGAACAAGGTATTCATTTGGGCTGTTCATCAGTGCAGTGTTCTTGTTGTCTTATCCTACGCTAAATAATGGCCTCCAGAGACACCAGGCTCTAAGCCCTGGGACCTGTCAGTGTTACTTTGCTTGGAGAAAGGATCTCTGCAGATGTGATTAAGAGAAGGATCTTGAGATGGAGAGATTATCGTGGTGGGCCTGATGTGCCATCACCCGTCTGCTTGTAAGAGGAGCAGAGGGAGATGGGACACACAGGGAAGAAGGTCACAGGAAAACAGAGCAGAGAGAGATTTGAAGATGCTGGCCTCAAAGACTGAAGCGAGGTGGGCACAAGCCAAGGAATGCTGGCAGCCCCTAGAAGTGGGAAGAAACAAAGAAAGAATTCTCCCCTAGAGCCCCCAAAGGGAGCATGGATCTACCGACTCCTTAGTTTCTGCCTAGGTTCTTCTGGCCTCTGGAACTTTAAGAAAATAAAGCCTCAAGTTTGTGGTAATTTGTTACAGCAGCCTCAGGAACCAAATGCAGTAGGATTTCACTTTACTCCCCTGTGCACTTGAACTTTGATGTAACCATGTGGCTGTTCCAGCTGATAGCACATGAGTGGAGGTGATGGGTCTTTGGGGGCCAGTGTATGCTTTACCATACTCTCTTTTCTGTTTGGTGATGGGCAGGCTGGGAGACGGTGATTGCCTTGTTAGCCTGGGTCTCGGTGACTATGGTTTGGTTGACTCATAAAAGTGACTGAAAAATTAACCTTGGTTGCTCAAAACTCTTGGGCCTTGGGGATTGTTTGGCTAGCTTTTCCTGAGGGGTAGAAAGGACACTATCTGGCCCCTACAAATATTCCTGGTAACACTCTCTGTGTTATACTGTTTGCCCTTTAGTGGTCCTCTGGGTGCCGGCGACCCCTTTTCCAAGCATCCAAGCCTAGGACAGTCTCAAGCCATTTCCTCCAGACACTAGTGTCCCCTGTGAAGCTGATGCATATTCCCAGGTTCTGCAGTTGGAGAAGGGGAGAAATTCTTTATCCTGCAAGACTTATTAGCCTGCAAGAGTTCACAGGCTAATATGAGTGTTGGTGTTGCTGTGGACAGAAGTTTGTGTCCCCCAGCTCGGGTGCTGAACCCACAGTCCCCAATGTGATTGATTGTATTTGGAGTTGGGGCCTTTTGGAGGTAACTACCTCATTGGGGTGAAGCCCTTGAGCTGAGATTAGTAGCCTTATAAGCAGAGAGGAGAATTCGCTTCCTCTCTTTCTCTGGTATGTGAGGACATAATGAGAAGTCCATCCATAAACCAGGAAGAGTGTTAGTGCATCCATAAACATGCTGGCAATTCGAGGTGCTTCCAGCCTCCAGAACGGAGAAATAAATTTCGGTGGTTTAAGCCACCTGGGATGTGGTATTTTTGTTATAGCAGCACAACTGCCTAAGGCAGGTGTACCTGTCTTAAAGCCCTTTTTGTTAAGTGTGAGGCACATCCAAGGTGAAGCCCTTTGCACTGAGCTCTGACACTTCCCGTGTCTGTCATTAACATAGCACATCCCTCACCCTATAATCCAGGGGCAGCACAAGGAAAGGAGAGTTTTACAACAGCTTCCTGTTCAGTAGATAATAGCCTCTATTAAGTCATTAGAGAAGCTGTTTAATACTTCACCTGACAAGTTGCAAGGACAGATTGTCAGCTGTCCTGACAAATAGGGGATGCAAACTTTAGATGCAGTGATGTGGACGGATGTTCACCTGACTGGTCCTTATTCCCTGCACCCACCCCCTTGGGCCTCCACAAAAGCCTGATTGTCTGAAGGATGCAGCCAAGGGCTTGAGCTTGTGAGGCCTCCTCCCAGCTCTTTCTTACTGGGTTTTGGATGGATTCCATCTCTCAGTTCTCCCAGATATTTTTCCATCTCTTCAGTTTGAGATCCCAACCTAGAGCTCTTGGATCTCACAGACACTAAGAAACAGGTCCCTGCTTTTTGTTAGCTATAGTCCTTGGAAAGACTTAAAGTGTTCTTTTAACATCCAAGACCACATTAATCTTTACGAGAAGAGTAAAGGTTGCCAAAATGTAGGAATCAGCCTGAGACTTCAAGTGACCTTTCAAGTTAAAAAAAAAAAAAAGTAACAATAAAAAGTGACTCCATCAGTCCTACATTTAGTGGAGCCTGGAAAAGAACTGAGTTCTTCTGGCATGGTTGAATACCTGTGATAAATTCTGAAAATGGGCCCAATTCTTCACCACTTCCCAAATCCACTCCCTTTTCCATGTGACTTGACAGAGCCCTGGTGCTCTGGGTGGAGAGTTCTGGCTTACCCCTTTTCTCTGACCTTAACTGTGTGGTTTGCTTTGGAGAAGTGATGTAGCAGCTCTCTGGAAAAAACAAAAAGAAAGAAAAAGTCCTGGTTTGTAGTATTTGCTGATTTTTTAATTTCAGTTGATCAGCAATGTAATTAATAGCTGACTTGCAAGCTTTCTGAATACCTAACAGTTAGCTCTTGCAAACTGGAGGAGCCAGCTCCAGCAAACTGTTGCTTTGGGCAAATAGAGGTTTAAAGAGTGCTTGTGAGCTTAGACTCACCCACTCTTGCTCCTTCGCCGTTACTGTGAGAATTGCCTGGATAAGCGCCTTAAAAGATGAGAGGCATGTGGAACAGAGAGCCCCAGTTGCCCCAGCCAATAGTCATCTGACTCCCAGCTGATCTTAGACCCACAAGTAAGGAACAAACTGAAACATGTCACTGAGGCTATGTGGGTGTTTGTTATATAGCATTATTAGAGCAGGAGAGAACGGATACAGCAGTAACTCACGTATAATAGAGATTTCCACACCTGTTCTTCCTTTTTGATTCTGTCCTATTCAGGATGGGCATCTGACAAATCTCAAAAAGTAATAAAATGCTTTGCCATTCCCCTTCCAGTGGAGGTAGAACATTTACCCAAATGCTCTACCTCCACTGGTGAAAAAGCAAAGTTCTTCTTCCCTTAGAAATTATTTGGAAAGTCCTCCTTGTGCAAGGTTACTTTGGGTGGTGAGACCTGTTTTGGATCTGCTTTTGTGTGGAGAAACTTCCAGAGAGGTAAGCTGGCCAGAGAGAGGCCTCTGGGGAAAGGAGAGGAGCCATAGGTTGCTTGGAATTTTCTGCTATCAGGTTTTGAAGATAGTGTTCTTTAAACAAAGGCCTGGGATTTCCCTTGTGGTGCAATGGGTTAAGAATCTGGTATCGTCATTGCAGCGGCTAGAGTGGCTGCTGGAGTGCAGGTTTGATCCCTGGCCCAGGAACTTCGCATACTTTAGGCACAGCCAATACCTACATACATACATACCTGAAACATTCCAGGTAGAGGGAATAGTGCACGCAAAAACCTTAAGTTTAAAACTGGCCTATATCCCATATCAGCCAATGACTTTTGGCATGTACTGGTCATGAGGGTAGGGAGAAGTACACACCGAGCATGCGTATATGGTATGTATGGGTCTTCACTCATGATGGTTCAGGCAGGTGAGATGTCATACACAGACAGGTCAGCACCTTGCCCATAGCCCTCAAGCCTAGGCACATGTCAGTGTGCTCCATCAGCTTCCTACTGTCAGCATCTGCATCCCTGCACCCGAGGGCTTTTCTCCGGAACCCAGCAAGGCTATTCCGTCCGTGCTCACAGCAAGCGGCAGGAGCAGTCCTCAATCAATGACTCTTGGGAATCAATGTGCAAATACCCCATTTCCCTTGCACTGGGTTGGGATGGTTGTGAGGTGTTCATTTTGCATAATTTCTCAGGGTTCCCTGTCGAATTCAGCACCAGGAGCCCACAGTGCTAGCTGGCTTGATCATGTACCCTTTATCAGTTGCCTTCTTTTCCCTGTATCACACACTTTTACCCATATTCCCTGCATCTCTCAAATAAATTACTTGTACTTGACTCTTTATCTCGGGATTGGCTTCTGGGTGAACTCAAAGTAAGACTGCTATAATAAAGTCAAACTCAGATTCTAACAAGTGGACAGACACTTGGCAAACAGACACAAGGTGGTTTACAACCAATTCTATAATTCTGCCCTTGGCACTCCAGCCAGCCCCCTGCCTGAAAGACTCACTTGGTGGCACATGTGAAGAATACTCTGATAGCTGGACCAGGTTACAGATCATCTATGAAGTGGAGGGATCCAGAACATCCAGGGTAGGGGCTGAATGCTGAACTGATGGTGCTGGCCAGACCCTTGTACTTGATTCACTTCAGAGCAGTGGAACCTTAACAATGTTTATAACTAATCACCTATATTGAAATTCTCTCATTTTACCCATAATAATCAGATATCTCCTTTGATAATTAACTCAGATTTTGGATGATGTTATTTAAAGTGCTGATATATTGATTCTTGATTAGAATCTCTCATATTGTAGTTAACCACTCCTGGGGTATTAAGATCTAATATGGGGAATTAAAATGTAACTACCTCTAGGGTGTAAATTAGAATTAACTTGTTTTACACACACACACACACACACACACACACTTTTTTCTTTCATACACACATACGTAATTGATATGTATAAACATATTTTACATTAAAGTGCCCCTGCCAATGCTCCTGTGAATCTGCCCCCACACACAAACGTACAAATGTTCAGTGTTGGATTCAGCCTATTATCTTGTCCTGTGCAGCATTATCTTGCTTTGTTTTGTCTGAAAGAGCATGACAAGATGCTTCTTGAAAAAAGTTTCTGTTGGGGGATGGTTCTAATAGGCATTTTTGAAGATGCTTCTAAGTGAAGTCAGGATTTTGTTTTGTTTTTATTAAGTTCTGTTTAGCATTTAGCATTGTATTAGCTTCAGGTGTACAGCATATTGATTTGATATTTTTATACATCATGAAATAATCACCACGCTAAGTCCAGTTATCATCCGTCACCATGCAAACTTGTTGCTATAGTACTAAATTCCCCGTGTTGTGTATTATATCCCCTGATTTATTTAATTTACAATTGGAAGTTTGTACCTCTTAATCCCCTTTACTTATGCCTTCTGTTCCTCTACCCTGTACCTCTGGACACCACCTGTTTGCTCTTTATATCTTTGAGTCTGTTTCTGTTTTGTCTTGTTTGGTCATTTGTCTTATTTTTTAGATTCCACATAGTGAAATCATATGGTATTTGTTTTTCTCTGATTTATTTCACTTAGCATAGTACTCTCATGTTCCATCTATCTTATTGCAAATAAACATTTTTAATTGCTAAATAATATTCTTTTGTGTATATATACATTTTCTTTATCCATTCAGCACCTGATGAACATTTAGGTTGTTTCTGTATCTTGGCCACTGTAAATAATGCTGAAATGAACAGGAGGTTGCACACTTTTTTTTTTTTTTTTTTGTCTTTCTGCTTTTTCTAGGGCCACAACTAGGGGTCTAACAGGAGCTGTAGCTGCCAGCCTACGCCACAGCCACAGCAACGTGGGATCCGAGCCGCGTCTGCAACCTACACCACAGCTCACGGCAACGCTGGATCCTTAACCCACTGAGCAAGGCCAGGTGTCGAACCCGCAACCTCATGGTTCCTAGTCGGATTCGTTAACCGCTGAGCCACGACAGGAAATCCCACACATTTTTTTTTAATTGGTATTTTTGCTTTCTTTAGATAAGTACCCTAAAGTGGAATTGATAGATCATATGAGAGTTCTATTTTTAATTATTTGAGGAATCTCCATACGGGTTTCTGTAGTGACCGTACCAATTTACATACCCACCAAGAGTGAATAAGTCTTCCCTTTTCTCCATGTCCTTGCCAACACTTGTTTCCTGTCTTTTTGATAATGGTCATTCTTACAGATGTGAGGTGGTCTCTTACCGTGGTTTGGCATAATTTCGATTCAGAGAGTTCTGCTTCTCTGCCTTTCCTGAATCACATCCCCTTCCTACCTCCCAAACAATTGCAAGGGACATTATGTAGATCTGCTCCTGAAAATAGGCCTTTCTGTTTAAGAAACCTTCATATCCATTTTTTTTGTTTACTTCAGCATGAGCTTGCAGAAAGTATACCCACCTTTAAAATGTACAAAATGGCATCTATCTGGACAAAACTTTCATTGAAAAATATACAGACATCCCTGTGTTCATCACAGTGCTATTCGCAATGGCCAAGACATGGAAATGACCTAACGACAGACACATGGATTAAGAAGATGTGCCACATATATACAGTGGAATACTATTCAGCCATAAAAAAGATTAACTAATGCCTTTTGCAGTAACATAGATGGAACTAGAAATTGTCTCCTTTTTTTTTTAATTTTTTTTTCCTTTTGTCTTTTCTAGGGCCACACCTGTGACATATGGAGGTTCCCAGGCTAATGGTTGAATCAGAGCTACAGCTGCCAGCCTGCACCACAGTCACAGCAATGCAGAATCTGAGCCGTGTCTGTGACCTACACCACAGCTCACGGCAACGCCAGATCCTTAACCCACTGAACGAGGTCAGGGATCTAACCCGCAACCTCATGGTTCCTAGTTGGATTCGTTAACCACTGAGCCATGATGGGAACTCTGAGATTTTCATACTAAGTGAAGTAAGCCAGCAAGAAAAAGACAAATACCATGTGATGTCACTTAATTGTGGAATCTAAAATATGGCACAAATTATCCAATTACAAAAGAGAAACAGATCACGGCCAAGGAGAGCAGACTTGGGGTTCTCGGGGGGAGGGGGGAGGGGTGGGATAGACAGGCAGTTTGGGGTCTTTGGATGCAAACTGCTATATCTGGCATGGATGGGCCATGGGGCTCTACCGTACAGAACATGGACCAGTATGTGACTGGATCACTTTGCTGTACAGCAGAAATTGAAGAAATACTGTAAATCGACAACATTTTAATTTAAAAATGTGCAAAATTACTCAGATGTGCATTTTCTGTCTTGTCCTTTTATCTTTCATTATATTGTTGTTACGGGATCATGCCTTAATTCTTTGGCTTCAATAGTGGCTAAGTTAAACTCCTGCTGAGTTTGATCTCAAGAACAGAAAATTAAGTTCTCATTGTATTTATACTTATAAACCATTTTTTCTTCTCTATGTCAGTTATTTTTAAGGACTAAATATTAAGTATGTGAAATGTGACATCAAGTTATGACATTACTATTTCAAGAGACATACTGAACTTGGACATGAAGTTGTTATTACTTTTGGAAGCCGAAAGCTATTTCAGCAGTAACTATCATTGCTCAACATATTTTAGGATTCCTTTCTTGAATTGCTTTCTGGTATGACTTATTAACCTTGAAAATAAAGTATCAATTTTGTAGACACTTTGGTTTACAGTCCTTTGTAACCCTCCCCATCAGAATGTCAGATGTGTGAGTGAAGTAGAATTAGCTTCCAGACAAGCTCATCTTACTCTGAGTATCATGGAGTAATTTCCCTGGATGCCACATGTACCAGAAGAATCACCCAGCAGATACTTTCCCAGCGTTCCTGATCCACATAAATGAGAATGACAGGGAGATGCTGTTTGATACGTCACTAAGCTTTGAAGAAATTTGTTATGCAGTAGTAGATAACTGGAAGAGTTCCTAAAAAGCAAACAATTGCAAACGTCTGTTTTATGTTATCTTATTTAAATACTGTGTATTATTTAAAGGGTATAATTAGCTGAGTTGAAAATAATGTAAATTTGTTATGATTGGCTTGCTCTAAGTCGAGACCTGGGTGGAATTAATTGATTAATTGTTTATATAACAGTGAGAATCAGAGAAACTTGGTGATGTGTAAAGCACCTAGCACAGAGTAGGTGGTTACTTGCATCCACCCACATAGGCACTGCCTCATACAAGGTATTGTTTTAGGTTCCAGGGATATGACAGTGAATAAGGTAGATAGAAACTCTGCCCTTGTAGAGTAGTCATCCTTAGGTGGGGGGCAGACACCATATAAACAAATGAGTATATGTAATTTTGCTTGGAAATAAGTGCTACAGAGAAAAATGAAGCAAGACAAGAGGACAGGGAATCTTGGAGCAGGGTGAAGAGGATGCTTGCAGTTTTATACAGGGATGCCCTCACTTCTAAGCTAACGTGTGAGCAAAGATCTGAAGAAAATGTGAGGGTCTGGAGAAGAGCCTTCCAGACAGAGGAGATGGCTTGTGCAAAGGCCCTGGGCAGAAGGATGGTCTGCTTGTTCCAGGAATAATACAGAGGTGGGGGTGGAGTGTGAGAGAGAGAGCTGCACTGATATGTTTGGGCAGAGAGCAGATATTGGGCCATCCAGGGTCTTAGGATGACAGTCATGGCTTCCAATAATGTTGAAATGAATGCTAGTGGAAGCATTGAATATGAGTCATCTAGTCTAGTTGTTATTATTTTTTGTTTCTTTCTAGTGTTAAAATTACATACTAGCAAATGACAGGGCCAGAATTAGACTCTGGATCTGTTTACGCTGCAAGTCTGTGCTTTGGCATTCTACTGTGCTGTCCTGTTACCTGGTGGGTCCATGGCTCAAGGCCCATGAGATATAAAAGGGGTCCCAATCTCAAAGAATTTACAATAGAAGACAAAAAAATCTGGAATGCCCCCAAACCCTCCCACCAGCAGCTCAGCAGTGTTTGCCATTCAGTGTCACTTCTCGGCCCCTCTTCATTCCTCCTGTTCTCCAGTTTAGCCTAGGTTGCAAGAAGAACTTAGAAATACTTCAACCTCTCACAATGACAGAGGAATCACCCTTAAAGAGGGCTTGAGATTTTTTTTCTTTTGCCCTCTTCTTCCTGACACTTGTAAGACAGTCTGAGTGAAGAATATCTTATTTCTCAAAGGCAAAACCCTAATGATATTTGGCCCAAATAACCTTTCTTGCCCATGAAACTTCCACTGAGCTCATCATATGTTCACACAATTTACATAAGAAGTGGATCTGTAATAAATTTCCCCATAAATTCCTTCCAGAAGCATGCAAACCTTTTTAGTTCCATGGTGTGTGCTCATATAATGATCCTCCACCTGGCTCAAGACCTTTTTATGTGGGAACATTAAACTAATTTTACTTGGAATGTGGGATGGTTTCTCAAGATGGCGCACCTGATGCTAAAACACAGATCACAAGGCTCCTCCAGAAGATGGATGGATCCCTGGAGGCTCTTTAGGCTCTCTGTTTCTCTCAGAACTTCTCTCAGAGACCAGCGCATCTCTGACAAACTTCTGCTTCACATTTGGTATCCCTGTGACAGCCACCAAATGATTGGGTAGGGTCAAGAAGTCAACTGACTTCCTCATATGCTTCTGCCATCATTCCATGCGTGGGCGGGGGTGGAAGCCAGCCAAGGTGCCTTGGGTCTCTGTAAGGGTGTGCAAGTGATTATGAAACTGATCAGAATGAAAGATTAGTTGGAATTTTTCACCGGGCTTGGGTTAAGTGGCATGGTCCATGAGTGGCTTTTGTCTGGTAGGGGCAAAAACACCTAGGTAGAGTGATGATCTCTCCTCCGTTGCTAACGACATGTGGATATGCCTTTCTTCTGGAAACGAGTTGATTCTTAGCAGCGCATAAAGAGGTGCTACTGGAAGACCTAATGGGGGCTAATTCCTGGGGGTACTTTGGTTACTAATAATGTGGATTAAATGATTTCATCTCTCAGCCACCAAATGGCAGCCCACACAGAAGCCAGGAACGAGTCCAGAGGAAGCTTGGCATAACGAACCTAACATAATGAGAAGGATCTAATGAAACATGAAAGTATTATGTTTGAAATGGGGGAAAAAGCTTGACCAGGACCTTGTGGTGTTTGTTTCTTAAATGGTAACTCAAGCTGCGTCCTTAACTTTTAGAAACCTCAGCTGCATCTAAATCTCCTGCTTATGCTTGTGGAGTAACTCAGCTTAAAGCGAAGCCACACTATCCTCCTGCTCGATATAGCTGGAATGATTGCCGGGTTATGATGCCGTCAGAAAACCCTGGCAGGAAAGAGATTTTAAATGAACAGATGAATAGAGCAATCAAAAGGCCATCCAATCAGATCGAAGCAGATTAGAGCTTCATGCAACCTCAGACACAAAAATAGATTGAGTGCTCGGTGGTACATCCAAGTCACTCGGTGGAGGTGCTCACATGGCCCTGACCCTCAAAGGCTGCTCTTGAGGCCAACATCACTGCATTTTTCACAGGCATCTGGTGAAAAGTGTCTGCGGAATGGGATCCTGACTTTCAGTGTTGCTACAATTTGTCATTTACTGTTTTTCATTTATAAATACTTCTATGTTTAGATTTTGATCAAGAATTTTATGATGGTGGTGTGGCCATTTCCAAGCAATGACTCTCAACCAGAGGTGGTTGTTTGAAGATATTTTTGGTTGTCATAGCTTGTGGTGGTGGGAGTGCTACTGACATCAAGTGGGTATGGGCCAGGGAATTCTGCTACACACCCTAGAATGCACAGGACAGCTCCACCCATCCGCCCCAACAAAGAATCATTTGACCCCAAATAGCAGAAGGTGGAAAACCCAGAAAATGTGATGCTGTTGGAAATTTTCGTTGCAGACCAAAAAGATTCCAAATTGCCAGTGCCTTTGGCTAGGTCTGCATGATGTCTTAAGTAGACTTTTTCAACGATTTCCAATTTTCAGTAATATGATTAAATCATGTGGCTGCTTAAAACCCTTTAATGACTTCATGATCCTTAACAGTCTATGGTCCAGATTCCTTAACATGGCATACAGTGTAAATGCTCCTTAAAGCTCTACGCTCAGCTCCTTAGTGAGATGAGTCAGTACTGCCTATGCTATATGTCTCTGTCCGTTTGCCATCAACCAGCTGGGTGGTGCTTTCATATCATAGTAAAGAAGCTTTGAAAATAGACAGATCAGGGGCTCAAGTGCTGGTTCCTCTATTTCCTAGCTCTATGACTTTGGGAAGGCTCTGTAACCTCTCTGAGTCCATGTTGCCTCGTCCATAAAATCAAGGTATAGAACCCCATGCCTCCTGGAGCCTCATGCATGGCACATGAACATTGGTCACTATTTTATCTGCTCGACCACTAGTATATTCAAACCAAAACTATTCCTGACTGGCCTCACTACCTCTTTCCTTAGGATCGTCTAGGATGATCGTGTAGTGCATATTTTTTTCATGGAGATGAATTGAGGGAAGCTTAAAGAATATGTTGATCAAAGTTTTTGTTTCTTATTCAAAAAGAAAAAAATAGCTTTATTAAGTTTCAAAGGAAAATATATGGACTTTTCCAAGTTGAGAAATTTGAGGAATTGCAAGGAGAAAACTGAGTGTTTTTCAGCCACCAGAGAGTAGAGAGCTATTTGTGTTTGAGCATAGTACCAAAGAAGTGACTTTCTATTCTTTCATCCTTAAATTAGATCACAGGCTTTATTACCAAGCTAGGGTAGCTCTAGGTGGCCCACAGGTCCAAGGTGCTCACTGCTAATCCAGTCTATTCATCACACGGCTGACTTGGACATCACCCTTAAACATAGGATAAATTGGGCCAGTACCCACCAAAAAACCATTCACGAGTCTCCAGTTTCTCAGTGTTGGCTCCAGTGCCTCTGCCATTCAGCCCCATCCTACTTTTCTAGTTTTCTCCTGCTTCGTTCATTTACTGACCTGATCCAGTTATATTGATCCATTCTTCAAACACGCCATTTGTTTTTCATGCATGTATGTATAATGGCTTAATTATGGTTTTCCATCCACTTAGAAATCTGCCAGACCCCACCCTTGCCTGTAAAAATCCTACCCTTCATTTCTATGAAGGTTTTCTTTAATTCCTTTAATCAAACAGGATCACTCAGTTCTCTATGTTCCTGTTGCAATTTTAGTTGTATTTTTGTTAAAGCATTGATTTAATTCTCTCAGGAATTCTAAGGATTGCTTCATTCTTTCATTAGTGATGATTTGTAGCAGAACCAGGACTGCATCTTCTCATTATCATCTACACTTCTGTCATAGTGCTTTAAAAATGGTACGCATTCAACCAGTGACCATTGGTCTTCTTTCCAACAAAAAGAAAAAAGATCACATATTTTTAGCAAGTTATAACTGCCTCAGGATTGTTAGTATCAAATGGACTAATGTATATTGAGGCATTTTTTATAACCTGTATTTTCAAACAATGTTTATTACTCTAATTATTGCAGCCCAGATACTTTTGTCACACACACTAAAGTTCACTTGTCCTTGTCATTTCCTAGGTGCCATTTTGCAGGGGTTAAAAGCTTTTGGAGCGAATTACATCACTCTGTTTGCCTCAGTTCTTTTTTTATTTCATTTTGATGTCTTTATGATGAAGATTTAATGAATGAGCTAGTGTCTATAGTTTTCTTTCTTTTTTTTTCTTGGAAGAGAATATTTTTTATGATTTTTATTTTTTCCATTATAGTTGATTTACAGTGTTCTATCAATTTCTGCTGTATAGCAAAGTGACCCAGTCATTTATATATACATATATATATATATATATATATTTTTTTCTTTTTCTCACATTATCCTCCATCATGTTCTATCACAGGTGACTGGATATAGTTCCCTGTGCTATACAGTCTTTCATTTTTTTTTTTTTTTATGGCTACACCTGTGGCATATGGAAGTTCCTAGAACAGGGAATGAATCCAAGCTGCAGCTGTGACCTATGCCTCAGGTACAGCAACACTAGATCCTTTAACCCACTGCACTGGGCCAGGGATTGCACCTGCACCTCTGAAGTGACTAGAACTGATGCATTCGGATTCTTAACCCACTGCTCCACAGCGGGAACGCCTGTAATTTTCTTAGTCTAGTACCCAACACGTTGGAAGTGCTCAATGTTAAGTGTCATTATAACAACTAAAAATCTCCAAATTATTAGAGTTCCCTTGTAGCACAGCAGTTAAGTATCCAGTGTTATAACTGCTCTGGCTTGGGTCACTTCTGTGGCTTGAGTTTGATCCCTGGCCCAAGAACTTCTGCACACTGTGGGTGTGACCAAAAATTATATATATATACACACAAATTATTGCTTGATTTGGCAAGTAATGACAAAATGTCAGAGAAACATATTACCTCTCTCCTGCATGCATTTCTCTAAAGAAAGGATAACACTTTGACAATAGATAAGCTGTTGGCTTACAATAGTTCCCCTTCTAGAATGGGACAGTTTTCTTTGACCCTATTGTTGTCCTATATGCCTAGGGCTTTTCCTTTCACTTAGCATTGGAAAACCTGCCCTACTGGCCAGTTGAAAAGGGTCCAGTCTGCTAAGATAATAAAATGCCTTAGAATTTGGCCCACAATAAAGACAGATGCTGGCTAAGGTTGAATGCAGAAACATGATCTCTCTTTTGGGCATATTTTTTGTTACATTTTTTTCTTATTGCAAAAGAAATATGTGTTCTTCTCTAGCCACCATGAAATTATCGCTTGCCACTTATTTTCTGTCCCCTTCCTGGTCTTCTGTAATTACTTTGAAGTTTTGGGTTTCTGAAACTTTTAGATTATATGATTTTTTCAGGGCATGAAATATTTCCAATGCTCCTTTTTATTTTTTGTAGGAAATCTTTTGATTAATGGGTTCATGTAAATTCCCCAAATCATTGTTACAGCTAAAAATATTTTTCTATTATAGTTACAAGTACAGAGATAGAGGAAGATTCATAAATCCAGACACTCCCGGGCAGATACTCTAAAGGAGCTGGTGAGTCAGGCTGGAGCTGCTTGAAGAGGGAGAGAGCAGGCTGTGCTCCAGCGGTGAGCTACACTAGCTACAGCTGAGAGCTGTTATGTACAAATAGACTCCAGTGTCCTCATACCTTATGACTTCAAGAAAATGACTCTTCAAGAAAAGGCAGAGATCAAGATTTGAAACAATTTTATTGAGGTATAGTTGATTTACAATGTTGCATGAACTTCAGGTTTACAGCCAAGTGAATAAGTTATACATATGCGTATATCCCCTCTTTATTCCCATATAGGTTATTACAGAACATTGAGTAGACCTCCCTGTGCTATACAATAGGTCCTTGTTAGTTATCTGTCTTGCATATAGTAGTATGTATATGTTCATCCCATCCTCCCATTTTATCCCCACCCCCTGCACCCCTGCAAGGTTTTCCCTTTGGTAACTTTGTTTGCTTTTGAAATTATTTTGTTTCTCTTTTACAAATAAGTTCTTTTGTACCATCTGGAGCCAGAATTCCTGCTTCTTAAATGTTGATGACTGTGTCAACATTTTTAAAACGCTGTGAGGACCCAATAAGAGTGTTGGTGGGCTAACCTGGACCTTCCCTTTGTGACCTCTGGGGTATGTGATTGATTCTACACCAACTTAATTCTCAGTTTAGCAGGCAAATTAAAAATTTGACCAGAGAAAAATAGTGACTATTTCCTAATGGAAAGCAAACAAAAATTTCTCACCAAGCAGTATTCTTGGGCCATTAGAACTAAGGAGATACTCAGGAAAGATGTCTAGCATGTATTAGTAGGGCTGTCGTGTTAATTTCTCAAACACCTTAACATAGATAATTACAACCAGGAAGGGAGAGAGCACTAATAAGCCAGATAATAGCCTTGATGGCTGCTTTTTTCCTTGAAAGTACTTTTTTGACCCATTATAGCTTAGGAGATACCTTCTCTAATTATTTAGTTACATGGGGCAGGTTACTAGATGATGGATCCATCTAGTGAACGCAAAAGCAAACAATATATTTGCTTGTGAACATTGACAGCTGAGGCTGCTAGCTGAAGCAAAGGGCTGTTTTTCTGAAACCACTATTCATTGGTAAACAGAAATCCCTCTGTTTGAGGCTGGATTGGATTTTTACTCTGAGGCAGATCCTGCCTATTTCTTAACCAATATCCATTTTCCTGTCCTTCTTTTGCACCAGAATTGATAGCGGTTGGGTGAGAAGAATAACACAGTGCTCAGAAAATGAACAGACACTCAACCAAAGAAACACTCTTGTTCTAGTTCTTGCGCTAGAGTGGCTGTGTGACTTGCTTCTGGCCAAAGAGAAGTCAGATGAAATTGCTGGGTGATACTTATGCAAAAGTCTTTTAAGAAGGACACAGTCACTTGGAATGTGCTCTTTTATTCTCATCTTCTCTCTTCTTTTTGTCTGAATCATGTAAATAATATTGTTGTACTATTTTTTGTCAATTTATTGTCTAGTGTACGGCTCTGATACTTTTTTTATCTTACATTGTTTGGCTATATATTTTGGTTTGCCTTTTTCTATGGCCATAATTTTTAAATGTTGCTTTTAATTGGGAGCATAGAAAATTTTTGGTCTTATTTATAGAATGGCCCATCACAACTTTATTATTTAAAAAAATTTTTTTTGGTCAACTTTATTATTCTTATAAATAGTAACAGTACACACAAATTCCATGATTTCATGATTATGTCCATGACTATGTCAGACCCAGGAATTCTGTTCTGTTAGATTTAATTTCATATAGTTGCCATCAAAACAGAACAAAATAAATATCTGATGTATTTATGATATCATCAGTGCCCTTAAGAACTTAGCTCCTGAAAGGAGAGAGCTTCCATTTTTCTGTATCAATAAGATAACTAATCCTCTAATCCTCTGCTTATAAGTTTACACACTGGATGACTTTTAATATTCTGCAGACCAACACTGATGGTGTGCATTTTACATCATGTCTGTCTGTCATTCTACAATTCACCCAGCGCTGGGCCCCATAGGACACATCTGTATCGTGCCATGATCTTTGTCCCTGTATCTCTGTACTACGGTGTTGGGGGAGTTGGCATTTTGAGCTGTAAGAGTATTCATGACCTTTGCTCCTATACCAGGATGGCTAGTAATAACTTTGCTAGATACGGAAGTGACTGTAAACCACATAAATGTAATTCCCTGAACTCAAACAGCATCTATGTCCATCTCTCCCTTTAATCAGATCCCTAAAACATCTGTGGCCTCTTGGAAGCCACCTGTTCAGTAGGGGGAGTATAGCAGAAAAGCAGCTGGAATGGAAACAGAGATCAGCATTAACAGATTACAGTTAACATATTCTGTTTTTGTAAATGTGCAAGGTCTTATGACGTGAACACAAATGCAGGATCTTAGGTGGGACCTGTGCAAGTAAACTTTGGCTTCATTTGCTTCTGGGTGAATTTTCCACTCCTTAAAATTTGAAACAAATGCTGTCTTTTAAGGGTAGTAACCTAATTAATATCAATGAGGAATTTTTTAGTTGTTCTATGCCAATAAATCGTAGCTTTGGAGATGATCTATGTTTTAGCTAAGTATGTGTATATATGCGTGTGTGTGTCTATGTGTGTGTGTATGTGTATGTATATGTGTGTGTGTGTGTGTGTGTGTGTGTGTACCCAATTCTTGGATGGATTTCACATGCTCTTTCAGGTAATGAATCTCAATGAAGTCATACAAATGGTGGTAATTTTTTTTTTAGCAGCCAGTTAGTACTTTTCCAGTAGTGATAATGTCACATATTTTCCAAGTGTAATGCACATTATAAGGCATTGAGCCCATACTCCCAGTCAACGTGGTCTATATATTTACATATAATCAGAAGGTGTTGAATATAAAGGAAAAGAAAGAAATTACCCTAACATAATAAAGAGAAATAGAGTTTGAGGGAAGGAAGCACTGATGTTGCTTATCACGGTGGAACAAACCACCTCAAGGATAATAGCTTAAAATAAAGTCCATCATCCATTCCTTCTCATGATTCTGTGGGTTGGCTGAGCTCAGCTGAGGAGCTCTTCTGCTCCATATGATATCAGCTGAGGTTACAACATCTGGAGGATTGACTGTGCAGGTACATCAGAGGTAGTGCACTCACATGGCTGCTACTTGGCAATACCAGGTGGAAGCTGAGTTGGGGCTGTTGACCATAGTGCCTTGGTCTTTCTCGATATGGCTTGTCAACTTTGTATGGGCTTCTTACATCATGATTTCTAAGAGGCTTTAAGAGGGAGTACTAGAATAAAAATATAAATTGTAGATCTCTTAGGGTCCAGCCCTAAGAACTTAAACAATGTCATTTCCAAAATGTATGAGTCACAGAAAGTCACAATGCAATGTAGATTCAAGGGAAGAAGAAATAGTTTGCACTTTTTGATAGGATGAGTGGCAAAGAATTTATGGGCACCACAGGAGGTAAGGATATCCAAAATTTTACATTCTTACTGGGTTGTCACTTGACATCTGAATTATAAAAACAGAAATAAGCAAAGATAGGGGGACAATGACTGACACATAGTAGGTGCTTAAAAAGAGTTTGTTGACTTAAAATTTATGAGCCAGGTTTTTTAGTCTGTGACTTTTAATATAGTTGATCTTTCACTTTAGATTTTTCCAAAATATTTATACTTTCAAATACCCTGTTCTAGTCTCACGTCATTCATCAAGTTGAATTCTATGCGCTGGTTCAGAAAATCTGGTCTCTGTACTTACAGATCATTTTTCTGTGGTCTTGACTTGGCTGGATCTCTGGCATTTGATTTTCATGGGATTATTTAGAGCCCTATTTTTTTCTTTTCCACTTTTCTTTGCTTAATAGACATTTCTGGGTAGAGGCAGGTGAGGAGGACTCTACGGTTGAGGTTTCCTGTAGACTAGAGGCTTGAAGGCATTCTTCCAGTCTGAGGCAGTCTGTCAAAAGAGGTCAGCACTCTTATAGTGGGAGTAATATCCTCAACCATAGCACATGTTTGTATTTCTACTGACAGTTAAGCGGAGGGGGAAAGCAATTTTCAAAAAAAGTTTGGAAGATGTAAAGGGAATAAGGGGTTTGTTTGTCTGCGTGAAATATGAGGTTGAGTGTAAGAAGAAGCCATGAGAACCATAAAGATGAGGTGGGAATAAAAACCCTTGATGCATGCACAACTCAGCTGGGATTAAAAGCCAAGGCCATCCTAGAACCTGATATAACCATTCACATTGTAATCTAAAGCCTTGTCAATGTATCACAGGTGCACACCACATGACCAGGTGGGGAAAAGGAGGTAAAGCCAACTGGGAAGAAATGTGGCAGTTTCATCTTCATAATACATACATCCCAAGGTGCGCATGTGCATCTGGTTTCTATTTCAGAACTTTTTACTAGTAGCTTTACCAAAAGTAGGGCAGACTGTTCTGTGAGTTAGGGAGACCATATGTTAACAAGGGGCTGTGAAGGTCATGGTGTGGCAGTGATGCTGAGGGATGGAGGAGGGTTGGTGGGGACCAAGAGAATGAAAATAAGGGACCTGAGGGGAGGTGTCCAGACTTGTGGTTGGGCCACCTAAACAGTCATATTTTGCCTGGCATTGCTAAATCTTCAGGAAGTCCATAGAATTTTTGAAGACATGGATTGAAAAAATTATTTTGAGGATGATTGCATTTTGGATAGAGCTAAAATGCCTTTCTGATGTGGAACAGATGAGGAATCATGGAATTCTAGATCTGGAAGGGATTTTAAAGTCATCCAGTCCGCCTCTATACTGACAAGCAAGTCAGTGATGGCCTTGTGTGTCCAGTAGGTTATTGGTCCTGTCCAAGGTTACAGAGTTTGTGTTCAAAGCGGCCTAAAGACCCATATTCCTGCCCTCTATGCAGGACTCTTTTCTTAAATGTATGAAGCTCTGTTGACCTCCAGTCCTGTGAATGTCAAGGCACCTCTGTTCACAGATTCTGGGCCTCTACCCTGGTGATCAACTACCTAGCAATTTTCCAGTGGCTCTTCTGAAAATTCCCATTTGGGAACATTATCCTTGTGCTTAGGTGAAGTGATGCCATGGTTGAGGTGGTGCTGGAAGCCTCTTTCAATGGTTTGGCAGTATGGGCATATATTGCTTTTCCTCTGAAAAGTCATTGTCTCCACTTTTATGAAGAGATGCCTGGATGCCACCCCCACCCCGCACCCCAGCACTCCCAACACTGAGACAGTCACTCGGCACCAGTGCATCTGTGGGGTTACCCCTGAGGTCTTCACTTTGTTCTCATTTATTTATTTGTGTGTGTATCGATGGAAGCTTTGTTGAAGACCTGTTTTAGGCCAGGGACCATGACAGAGGCCCTAGTGGTGACGTATTAAATGAACATGAGCCTTGGACTTAAGAAACAGGCTGTTGAATAGGGTCGAAAGGGCAACACTATTTAAAGAAAAAAATGTTTCCAGTGTTTAGCCAGGAGGGATGAGAGGAGTTTTGTTCTGCAAGCTGTGGGTTTTGATCTGGGCCTTGGAAGATTGGTAAGATGCGGTTGTGGAGGAGAGAGGAGAAACATCTAGAAAGAGAAGGCTGTGTGAGATCAGGCCCCTCCTTCTCATCTCCAGAAACAAGAGTTTCGGAGGAGAGGGTGTCGGGGCCGTCTCTGCTGTTGCTTCTGCTGCCACCCACTGCAGCCTCCCTCCTCTTTCACTGAGGGAAGACTGATTTTTCAAATTTCCCTTTCCTCTTTTTCCTCATTTCTAGCATTCTGATAGGACCTCAGTTAAGAAATTGAGACAAATTAATTCACTGTTTAAAAAAAAATTACCATCTTCTCATGCGAAGCTATGAGTTCCTTAAAAAAAAAAAAAAAAAAAAAAAGGAAAATGGGGAGTTCCTGTCATGGCTTAGTGGAAAGGAATCTGACTAGCCTCCATGAGGATGCAGGTTCAACCCCTGACCTTGCTCAGTGAGTTAAGGATCCAGCATTGCTGTGAGCTGTGATATGGGTCGCAGACATGGCTTGGATCCCGAGTTGCTGTGGCTGTGATGTAGGCCAGCTCCTATTCAACCCCTAGCCTGGGAACCTCCATATGTCGCAGGTGCAGCCCTAAAAAGACCAAAAAAAAAAATGTACAGCCAGTGCCTTAAAAATGTCAAAATAGTTGTTTTCCCCTGAAAGCATCTAACCTTGTAGTCTCTGAGGCTTTCCCATGTTCTGATTTGTTTTATTTACCTTGAACCTTCCATTTATGCTTTTAAGCATCTAGCAAACTCGATGACATAGGACTGCTGCTCTGAATGGAGAAGCTCCTGGGAGCTCCTTCTTAATGTGGCTCCAGTGGGCTGAAAAAGGCTCACTTTTCTTGTCCTGGAAGGACACCCAAGTGAAATCTTTCAGTGACATGCCAAGAAGTGGCGGGCCCATATGTGTGCTTTTGGCGGTGTCAAGCTGACACCAGCATCTGTTAGGCCTGCCTTTTTATGACTCCCTTCAGACAACTTGAAAAGAGATGAAAAGGTTTATTGGATCTGAGGAAGAAACTGGTCAGGAAAGAGCGTGAAGAGGGTGAGGTCCTTGCAGAACTCAAGTTCCCCTCTGATGTCTCTTTGCTAGTCAAGTAAGGCCTGTGGTTTGCATTCTCTGTCTCTGTCTTTATCTCTGTTTGTCTTTCTCCCCTCCCTCCTTTCTGTGATCCATCTTTGTGCACTCTCTTTGGAATCGACAGCCTTTTATTTCTTCGTTTTGGGGGGCTTGTAGTCAGCCTCCGAACCACCCGATTGATATTTCAAATGGGGGCAATATTCTTAGCCCTGTGCTTTTAGAGTTCTTTCTGGAAGGTATAAGATGTATTGCAACACTATTGTCATCTTTGTGAAAGCCCCCTCCATTCCTCTTAGAACTCTCTGAAGCTGTTTGCTTTTTTTTTTTTTTTTCTTAGCTGTTTGTGCTCTGGGGCCTGTGGCCTCTTCTGATGATCATCCCACTGACTTTTACCTAATTAACCACCCAGCTCCAACCTGAAGTCTCAACTTTACCCTAGTCTCCAGGAGCAACCCAGGCTTTGAATGGAGCAGTTTTAGGAACACTAGTTCAGCTCACATTTCTCAAGATAAAGTCTTTTTTGCTGCCACTTGAGATCTTACTCTGGGACTTTGTTCATTCATTCATTCATTCATTCATTCAATAATAATGTGTATTGATTATCTACTAGTCTGAGGCATTGTCTTAGTATCTGGTGACATGGTTAAAAAAAAAAACTGGACAAAGTATTTACCTTGAGGACAATGGATGACAGCTCAATAAGCAAGTAAGCTATGGATAGAGCATATTAGATGGTGATCAGTGTTAAAAAAAAAAAAGAAGGTAAGAATTGCTCCCAGATAACACAGAAAAAGTTGAACAGATACCCCTAGGAGAGAATACTTAAGGAATTCAGAGATTTGAGGCAAAAATTAAAGAATGACCCAAAGTAATAGGATTTCCAGAAACAGAAATGGAAGAGAGGAAAACTTTTGAGAAAAGATACCTGAAAATTTTCCATAATGGAAGGAACATGAATTTTCATATTGAAAAATCCTATTCAGTCTCTAAAATCATGACTAGGGGAAAACCAGGAGATATTTTTGTGACAGTGATGAAGGGGCAATTCTGAAATCTTACAGAGGGTAAGACACAACTCACTCACAACGAACTAAGGCACATCGTCCAATAACAACACCAGAGTCAACCCGGAAGACAGAGGAAAGCTTTCAAAATTTGGAGAGGGAATGATTAACATAGAATTTTATAGCCAGAGAGACTCTTAATCCAGCGTGAAGGTAAAATATAGATAGACGTTATCAGACACGAAGGTTCTCATGGACTCTTCCCCATGCTTTTTAGAAGCTAACGGAGGAGGACATGGGATACAGAAAATAGGGAATGTATCCTGAAAAAGCAATGAGGAGGGCTTCTGGGGTGATAAGACGGAAACCACCAGAACATTAGCTCTGCGGCCAGACTGAAGAGTAATAGTTGAGCCTGGAGCAAGAAGAGAGGGCAATAAATACATGTTGTTAAGGAGTTGATTTTGTATATTTGAAAATATGGAAAACCGTACTGAGGGGCTTTGAGAGAATGTAGGGGGAACCTGATCATAAGTACCGAGAAAACTAAGAAAATCCTAGGAAAGCAAAAAAGTTCTCTGAGAAAGAAAATATAATTATGCTTAATGGTTGTCACAGCGGTGAGCAATATTCTGTAATCACAATAATGTATTAATTAAATGATATAAACCTGAATGAACAGTGCATGATATAAGTAGATTTTAGAAAAGGTTTAAGGAGGTATGGGGGATGGAATGTAAATGTATTACCTACCATAGTAAGAAATCAATACATAGTGATTAAAATAGAAATGGGGACAGGACAACATAAGCACAATATTTTAAAATAGCTTCATATCAGAACAACAGCTAAAGGAGCTGAAAATGGTGGTCTTCTAGGAAAGAGGATGGTGGTGAGTGACAGGTTGGTGAGTCGGGAGACTGTTCTTTGTTAAATGCCTTTTAGCATCGTTATCTCTAAAAACTATGTGTATTCATGACTGCTGAGTGATCATTAACTTAAGGAGAATTAAAATGAATGAATGAGATGAGATAAAGAGAAGAAAGTTTGTTGTATCTTGGTATGTGAGTGAGGAGAGAGAAAGTGAATCTGCTTCCCAGAAGGTACCACCCAGTTACCCTGGGTCAGTACATCAGTTTACAGTTTACTTTTTCCTTCACTATGACTTCTTGTTCTCACAAGGTCAAGAAATGATATGCATCCTCCTCTCTGTGAATCAAAAGCTAGAAGTAATGGGGAGTTCTCCTTGTGGCTCAGTGGTAACTAATCCAACTAGCATCCATAAGGATGCAGATTAGATCCCCAGCCTTGCTCAGTGGGTTAAGGGTCCAGCGTTGTTGCCATGAGCTATGGTGTAGGTCACAGGCGTGGCTCAGATCCTTGTGTTGTTGTGGCTGTGGTGTAGGCCGTAGCTACAGCTCCAAATTGACCCCTAGCTTGAGAACTTGCATATCTGTTGCTGTGGGTACAGCCCTAAAAAGCAAAAAAAAAAAAAAAAAAAAAAAAAAGAAGTAATGTACATCCCCATACTCGCCAGAAGATCTGTGGGATATATTTTTACATGATTACCATGGTAGCAAATATGATTTTTTATTCTTTGGAGATGAAACACTTGGCATGGATTATAACATATCAAAAAAGTCCTCTCAACCATGCTTTTAGCATTTTAAAATGTTATGATCTGGGTGGAGACAACAGAACTAACTGTTGGTATGGAGGTCAAGCAGAATTTGCTTAGAGTTTTTGCTCTACTCTTACCTGACCCATATATTTGTGTCTCAATTCCTTGCATATGCTTGTTAATTTCAAATGAAAAAGCTATTCTTCTATATCCAGGAGCCCACCAGATGGGCAGATGATGGATTCTTTGGGAGTAATGATTAACCTCTCAACTAAGAGAAAAAAACTGCTATAGTGGCATAGAGTGTGTGGAAACCAGAGCCCTGTTAAACTCATAACCTGAGTGAACAGTCTTATCTCCCTGTGCCCCTTTTAAATCTACATGCCCATTTTATGCTTTTGTAAAAATTTCATGTGATATCATTGAGGAGAAGAAACTTGATTCTTTTAACAGGTCTCTTCTTTGCTAGGTGTTATACTTGACTCTTGCAAGTGGGCTCAACAACATATTTCTAGACACCTTGTATATATCTGATAAAGAGTGAAAAGCTGACATTTTTTGTGGACTGAAGTGTCATGATCCTTTTGGAAAATGTGTGTGTAATTGATAGGACAGTGAGTGTCTGGTTAGGTATACCATGTAGACTGATTTCTATTTCATCATAAACTGTAGTTCAAAGATGTGGTAAACGGGAAAGTGCTGTGATCTTCCATGTGTGGGTATGTAGGAGTGTGTGCATGTCATACACACACATGTTTAAGAGTAAATATATACACACATATGGCAAGGATAAAACCATGGTTAAGAAGAAAAGGCCTAACATTGCTGGAGTAAAGTAAGGGCGGGAGCTTCAGGAATGCAGCAAGGGGAAGAGATTAGAAGTTAGGGGATCAATGCTAAAAGGCAAAAAGCGTGGAGCTAGAAGTGTTCTTGTGCAACTCTCTTATGTTTGCAAACAAGGAAATGGCTGCCCAGGCAGAAGGAAGCTACATATTTAAGTCACACAGCTAATTAGTTGCAGAGTTAAAACTAGACCACTACTTGACCAATATTCAATCCAGTGGGCTTTGCAGTTGACTCTGTTGCTTGAGCAATGAAGTAGGGAGAGGTGTCAGAGGTCATAATCATGGAATTCAGGGCACAAAGAGGTTAGGTTAGGCTTCCCTGTGACCGTAATATGGGCGTGTTTGGCATGGGAAAGGGTGAAAAAGGTAAATATTGATCCCAGGAGAAATGGCCTGTTGGGTACCAGATTCCAGGCTGGTAGGATAAACAATTCAGAGCTGAGTAAAATATTTTTTAAGAAGTTCATCTTGACTGCAATGATCTTATGCATTAATTCATATCAAGTGGGAATTTGAGACAAAAGGGATTAATTACAATTTTTCCAATCACGTTTTAGATCTCAGAAATAATCACATTGTAATAAATCAAAGCTGTTTTCAAGAGTTGACTGGGAGTGTTAAGACTGGCTGAGGACTAAGGGCAAGAAGGAATTGGGAGACGATGTGGGGCTTGGGGCACAGTGGTAGTGTCCGAACGTGGAGAGAAGTCAGGCACTCCCTGAGTGAAAGGGACTAGCATTTGTCGAGTGTGTTGTAAGTCAGAGTCCCCACAAATAACAGATGACACACTTGAACTAGGTAACTGATAATTAAATTAAGGAACTACTTGCAAAGGTGTGGCCAAGAACATTGACATTGCCACTTCTTGCAGTAGGCAGCAATGGAGCCCTTACATTCATAGGCCAGAAGGAAAAAGTGGATCAAACCAAGAAAACTGCAGCTCCAGATCTAGGAATGGCAGGGCCATATGGTTGTAATGAGGCTACCCAACATGTGATCTCTTAGGAAAGGAGCTGAAGGGGGAAACAAAACTAAACAGACCATCACTTCATCCTTCTCCACTGCCCTGATCACCTGCCTTTATCATCCTATTAGGAAATTGGAGGATGTTGAAGTTTATTGACAGTCTATATGAATCAACCCGCCAGGTCACAGAGCAGCACAGAGGAGGGCAAAAAGTGGATCCGAAGTGGTGAGTGCAGGATATCTGGGACAAGGGTCTTGAGTGATTATGACAGTTTCCATAAATTGAATATTGAGTTACTCTCTGTATAGACCTCTTCCTTGAGAATTTTTTTTTTTTTTTTGCAAGCTGGTAACTTACAACAACTTTACCAGGTTTTGGAAGTAAAAGCAAAAGGCCAGCTCTAAGAATGGTCCTTAGCATATTTCTATGATATCTTCAGCTATGTGGCACTGTCCTTTAACTTTACATAATGAGATGACCTTCCCAGGCTTGTTATAAATCCCAGAGCTTTATTTGACCTTAAATACTTTTAAAAAATTCAGTTCTCTTGACTAAATGAAATGTGTTTTTCATGTGGCAAAGTCTACCAGGATCATGACTTTGTCTTTTTCCCTTCTAGTCTTTACCCTTGGTAACCCCTGTGGATTCCAGGTATAAAGAAATGTGTGACTATTTAGTTTTGAAAATGCATGGATTTCAGTGGGAGCAGGAGAGCTTGCACCCAAAGAGACAACTTCTACAATATAAGGCTAAATTGTGCCTCAAATTTTGTAAGTTCATTAATTTATATCAGCTCACCTTAGGGTATTTAGACCTGTTAATAGGCAATCGATATTACAAGTCCCCAGTTAACATACTAGAATGAAAACTAACTTATGTACATGAAGAAATATACTGATGAATGAACAGGAATGCTTATTTGGACACTAAATTCTCTTTGGGAATTGCCCTTGGCCAAAAATCTTACGCAAGGTTACATCCTTCCCTGAAGAAAGTCCACACCCATTGGCTGGTCCAAATGGGTATAGGAGGACCAGGGTTCTTTGACTTAATGAAGTCATCCCTGAAGAACCATTTCAGCTTCAGATGTTCTCATAATGTCAGCTGAGGCCTCAGGGGCAAATGTATCCAAATTCAATCTCCCCATGCCCAGTCCTGTTTCTCTTGCTCCTTCACATGTGTTGTTGTTCTCAAGACAACTCACCCGTAAACTTTCTTCATGCAAATATTTGTGTTAGAGTCTGTTTCCAGGAAAGCTGACCAATGACAGTTTGTACCAGGAACAGTCCTAGGAAGCCAATTCCAGAATGAGAATTTGAAACTAGATTACCTGTCAGAAGGCTGAGAACAAAGCCTCCTTTACATGTGGCGAACAGAGTATTAATAACCTCTGACATGTAGTTGTAGAGAAGCTGTTAAAATTTTCACTTGTATTGAACTTGAATGAGACGCAGATGGAAGGGAATGCACTGCTGAGTGCAATATTTCAAGCTTTGAGAGGTTCATGTAATAGTTATAAACATCACGGAATTGGATAGCTCTTGCCATGGCCTATTGAGGAGTTGGAAAAAGACAATGAGAGGCTAAGAGTGATTAATTACTAATTTAATCCTCAGTGGGAAAGTTGGAGATCCCATGGTGGCTCATGAAAAGATTCTCATCTCCTGAAGCTGAAGAACGAAACAACCCAGATGCTCCATAGCTTAATTCTCAAGTGTAAGGGTGGCAAAGCACCAGGTAAGGCTAAAATCTCTATTCTGGCAAGTCTGCTCTGCCAAGGCTAGGACATGGATTGGAAATGGGAACTATATCTAGTCACTTACGATGGAGCATGATAATGTGAGAAAAAAGAATATATACATGTATATGTGACTGGGTCACCTTGCTGTACAGTAGAAAATTGACAGAACAGTATAAACCAGCTATAATGGAAAAAATAAAAACCATTATAAAAAAAAGCGAGACGTTGAGATTTGGCACAGTGACAACACACTGGAGAGACTGTATTCTCAAAATGTTTTCTTTTCTCTGTGAACACTCTGGGTCTACAGTAGGCCCTTTCCTCTGGTATAGTCTAGCCTGCCATCCTCTTTGAAGAGGTTGCAGAAGTATTTGTCTTGGATGACAACATGTAGGTCTCTCAGGATCTACCTTCACCACCTTCCTGGCTAGCAGACCAACAATTAGGGTTACATTACAACATAAACTAGCAGGGAACTTAGCTCTTAGGATAGGGGAGGGAAGAAACTATACCCCTAAGAAGTTATAGGACTTAGCTAACTTATACTAGCAAGAGCTAGGAAAATATGGATCTTATACATACTGAATCAAGTGGAAAAGTGCGGATGCAGCTGGTTAAGAGAAGGTTACCGATTTGGAAACATTGTTCTATTATATAGGATTTAATACCTGGGAAAGACTGAAGAACATGATGGTAACGTGCCACCAGAATTTCTCTCAAAGCTTAGAGAAAGTGATGGTTCACATTGGTGGAATAGAATTGCCAGAGCTCTCACAGAAGATGGCAAACAGATCAAAACCCTCAGAGAAGGAGACGTGCTAGCATGCAAAACCTGTCAGCCAGCTATATTCTGTTTGAGGGTTTAAAGCACACTCCACTTACCAAAGTGACAAAGAATGCACTGGTGAGAGGGGGCCATGGTCTTGTTTAGAGCCTCAGTGGTGGCTTGCCTCTGAAGCCAGGGCTGATAGAAGGGATGCTATAATAGAATCAGGCTATGATGCAATGGGATTGATGGGAGCCCAATAATATAGGCCAGCTAGGGGCACTTGCCCATCAGAAGCAAAAGAGAAGGTATTATGGTAATGCACAGCAAGGTTGGATTGGCAGCTGGTCAGCCGAACTCACAGAGAGCTATGGAAACAATGAATAAAATAAAATATTCTTAGGTACAAGATAGATGGGCAGCCAGCGATAGTATTACTTAATGAAAAGAATCAAGGATGATAATGAGGAGTCTAAGGGAAGCTGTTCTAAAGGAAATGGCAGTTCCTGGTTCTGCTCCAAGAACTGAGCCAGTCCTCAGACCCGAAGCCGAGAAACTAAAGGAGAGGCTAAGTATTCAGGAAGAAAGACCTTCCAACACCATTGTAACTCTATACATTAATTATATTCTCAGTCATTTCCCAAAGGGAATTATGGATATTTACTTGGGAAACCATGCACTGGGGAAGGGGCATAAACCAAATATTTTTTTAATTATTTTTATTTTTTCCATCATAGCTGGTTTACAGTGTTCTGTCAATTTTCTACTGTACAGCAAGGTGACCCAGTCTCCCCCCCCCCACTCCACACACACACTCTTCTTCTCACATTATATGCTCTATCTTAAGTGACCAGATAGAGTTCCCAGGGCTATACAGGAGGATCTTGTTGCTTATCCATTCCAAACACAATAGTTTGCATCTCTTAACTCCAAATTCCTAGTCCATCCCACTCCCTCCCCATCCCCCTTGGCAACCACAAGTCTGTTCTCCAAGTCCATGATTTTCCTTTCTGTGGAAAGGTTCATTTGTGCCATATATTAGATTCCAGATGTAAGTGATATTATATGGTATTTGTCTTTCTCTTTCTGACTGACTTCACTTAGTACGAGAGTCTCTAGTTCCACCCATGTTGCTGCAAATGGAATTATTTTGTTCTTTTTGTGGCTGAGTAGTATTCCATTGTGTATATATACCACATCTTCTTAATCCAATCATCTGTCGATGGACATTTAGTTTGATAAACCAAATATTTTGTGGACTGTTAGGCACAGAGTCTAAGTTGATATTAATTTATAGGATCCTGAAATATCATCATTGCCCTCCTATTAAAGTACAGACAAATAGGGGCTAAGTTATAAAGAAGGTACTGGTCAGATTTGGCTGAATGTATAATTGAAATGGGCACCTTTAGTAATTAGAGGAACTCTGCCATTAGTTTCTTGGGCTATGTGGTAAGGGCTTTCATAGTGAGGAACACCAATGCAAGTTCTCTGAATATGTTCTTTTACTAATGTTCAAGATAGTAAGTAAAATAATAGCACATCCTACTAAAATTAGATTAATGCAAGTACAAGTATGGCCTTAAAAAAGGAAAATAAATATCAAATAAATAAATAAATAACTGACTCCTGTATTTATAGTAGCCAAGACATGGAAGAAACCTAAGTGTCCATCGACAGGTGAATGCTTAAAGAAGATGTGGTACATATATACAGGGGAATATTACTCAGAAGTAAAAAAAAAAAAATATTCCATTTGCAGCAACATGAATGGAACTAGAGACTATCATCCTAAGTGAAGTAAGTCAGACAGAGAAAGATAAATATCAGAGTATATCAGTTAAATGTGGAATCTAAGGAAAGTGATGCAGATGAACGTATTTACAAAACAGACACCTACTCACAGACATAGAAAACAAACTTATGGTTACCAAAGTAGGAAGAGTGAGAGGAATAAATTAGGAGTTTGGGATTAACAGATACACACTATTGCGTAGAAAATAGATAAACAACAAGGTCCTGTTGTATAGCACAGGGAACTATATTCAGTAGCTTTTGATAACCTATAATGGAAAATAATTTGAAAAAGAACATGTATGTATTCTTGGATGGAAGTGGTACATTCAGGATTTAGCATGAATATGCCCAGAGGGTACAAATAAGATGCTCACGCAAGCTTTCACACTGCTATATTGTCTACTTCTATCCTAGTTTTTCTACCTAAGCTTATACCTGCATGGGAAGGGTACCTGTGTTCTACCAATGTCAGAGAGAAAAGTCTGAACTTGACTCATGGTTGGGTTCAAGATGAAAGTGATTTACCACTGCACTGTATAGCCCAATTCATGTGACCTTGAAAGAAAGATCTAGTGGAAACACTCCCAGCGGCCAGAGCTTTGGCACATGTATCTAGCATCCACATAGTGAGAAAGAGATGTGTTTGTAAGACTATACATGGATATGAGTAGTAGTGGATGGTTGGTGGTTTGCCAAGGATCGGAGGAAGAAAGATTAGATCATTAGAAACAAGTAGATTTTGAAAGTAACATGCATGTAGATAGATTTAGATGAGTAGGCATGAAGTTTCAAGGTCTTTATATCATTTGTCATTTCCCACCAGCAAACCTCCTTCAAGAGAGGCGCTAGACAGGATGACTGGAACAGTTGACCTTAGCCAGGCTGTAGCTGGCCACTCCATTTCTGGCACAATAGACTCATTAACAGAGCATCCTTGATGACAGGGGAGGGAAAATTTGCATGGGACCAACAGCACTGATTCACACTCACCAGCGCTGATCTTGCTATTGCTGCTGAAAATGTCCAACCTACTAACCTATCCAACTGGAGCCCCCAATATAGCACTGCCCTTCAAAGCTAACCAGCCACTGTGGACCCCCTTCACTGTAAAATGAGGCGTGATTCCTCTTGATTGGAATTGATGTGTATTCCAGGTATGAGTTTTCCTTTCCTGATGGCAGAACCAGGCACAGCATCCTATCCAATGCATTACAGAGTATTTTATCCACTGAAATAGGATACCACAAAGTATTGCCTTTGCCTAGGGACTCATATCAAAGGAGGTATGGCAGTGAGCATAAGCATAGGTGCATGTGTCCTGTCACATATCACACTACTCAGAATCATCAACTTATAAGGCAAGTGGAGCAGCCTTTTGAAAATATAACTGAGATGACAGTTTAGAGGTGGTAACCTTCAGTGATGGAGTGCCATATTGCAGGTTGTGGTTCACACTCAAAATTCATTTACATAGGCTGTGTCCTTAGTAGGTGAAATACTTGGATCCCAGAACCAAGATTGGAAACAGAGGTTGCTCTGCTTGTCATCACTCCCAGAGACCTACTTGGAGAAATTTATACTTTGTGTTTCTGCTATGCTAAGCTCTTTAGTTCTAGAGGTTCCTAGAAGCAGAACACTTCTATCAGGGGCACAACAAGAATCCTAGGACATTTTGAGCTGTGACTGCCACCTAGCCACTTTGAGCTCTGATTGCCAAGACATCAGCAGATAAGGAAATAAGATGTCATCTTAGCAGGAGTGTTGACCCTGATCATCAGAGACAGAGCTGCTTTTACTCAACAGGGGACAGAGAAAAGTGCCTTTGCCCCCCCAGGTGATCTAATGGGGATGTTTCTTGGTTCTCATGTAAAATTTTGATAGTAAATGGACAAGTGTTGCAACTACCACCTCAGAAAGGCAAGCTGATCATGGGCTTAGATCCCTTAGGGATGAGGGTCTGCACCACCACCTGGTAAATGACCAAGATCTACAGAGGTGCTACCAAAGATTAAGAGGTGTCTAGAATGTGTAATAAAGAAGATATGAGTACCAAGTGTTCCGCAAAGGCAGAAGTTCTAATTTGTCTTAATAGCTATCCTCTTGAAAATTTCTCCAGGAAAAGGCACAAACTAGAAACAATCCTGTGGGCCTTGTTTCCAGATGGAATAGACTCATAATTCTGAAGCATGTGGTTTGGGGTGGCAAGGACTGCTGCCTAGTGCATCTGGGATGCCCCCAAATCCTGCCTTTGGACTGAGGTACTCATTGCTCCAGCTACCACAAGTGATGGCTGTGACCACTGATAGCTAAATCCCTTCTGGGGAAATGTCCTCAGCTGAAAAAAAGCTGCCTCATACCCTCTCTCTGAGTGTAGCCCTCATTCAATGACTAATCAAAGCATGGGGACAAATATCTGGCTTCCTTTATCTCTATTTAGGACACCCATTATGGACCTTTCCAGCTTCATAGCCCCTAGCAGAATTGTCTGAAGCTGTTATAGCCTTGCAGCTCAACTTTTCCCCTTTCCCTCAAAGAAGTTAGTTCCCAGTTAATTCCCTTCATGCAAATCTCTATCCAAGAGTCTGTTTCCTGAGAAATCCAGGCTACAACAGACAAACAATGTCTAAGTCATAAAAAACAGGAAGTACCCACTATTCCTAGCTATTGATGGTTGAGTTTTATGAATTTCAGTTTTTATAGAGCAGTCTTTCTTGACACTGTCATTGGATTCAAGTGTACTCTACAGGCATTCCAGGAGTCCTCTATCCCCTTATTGCATTAATTAGAGGCACAGAAATTCTCTGAATTCCCAGCTGCAGGAAAAGTGTCCACTAAGCAAGAAGTCTTCATGTGGATTTGCATTTTTCTATGGGCTTATTTGGTGGCCCAGCTGTTACTTTCAGCTGCTTTGAGTTGGCCGGCATTGTCGGTACCTTCTGGATGCCATTAGAGAAAAATTTGACTTATTATTGTGTGCCTTTAGTACTGGGTAGGCATTTCCATACAGATTATTCATTTTGTTCTTGAAATAAGATTGTGAATTTGTGTGATTTCTAATTACCAGATAAGAGAAATTGAGGCTCACTGAGATTGAATATTTTTTTATTTAACTAGCTAGCAAATTTTAATAATCTGGATTCAAACCCAGGTCCCGACTCCGAGTCTAGTATTCCCTTCTTACCTTCGTAAGATAGTCAGTCATTGTGGACTTGTAACTGGTGCCTGGACCAGGCCTGGGTGACTTTCTACATTAAACAATCACCGGTAATGAGACGGGATCTTTTGAAAGCCTTTGACACACTCCACAGCCCCTTTCTAACTGACGTGGATCCACTCTAGCTCATGGATGTTGCTTTCTTCTTTATTGGCCAGTGCCCGAAGCCTGGTTGAGGAGTTACATCACAGTTCTGACTAAACTCTTCTCTCTTCCGTGAGGACAGGCCTGTGAAGGGCTCATTTATGAGCAGCCATAAATATGCAGCAGAGAAACTCAGAGCACTCTATCACTCTCATTTATTTGTTTGTTCGTTCGTTTGTCTGTTTGTTTCCTTCTACTGTCAGTATTACTCAGAGAGTCATCCTGTTTGGTCGCAATGCAGATTTGTAGTCCTTCACTGGGAAAAGGCTTGTTGGTGAAGCCTGATTCTGAAAAGTAATTTTCTTCAGGAAATGAGTACCAAAGAACTGTTATTCTATGTAATAACAAGGAAACAATGAGGATCCCAAGAGAGAAAGTATTTTGGCAACTGATGGACAACGATCATTGCTGACTGAGTGCTCAAATAAAAATACCTTCAAACCCTGAAGAGTGGGTTTCTGTGTTTTAAATATAGATTCTTGCTTTTCAAATGGGACTCTTTCCAAATGACCTCCTGACATAAAAGGGTAGAGTTAAAGAAGGATTGAAGGTTCTTGTGTGTTGGGAGGAAATGAAATGAGACTAGAACTGGGGAAACTGCAGGATATGTCTTCTGGTGTTATGTATTTGCAACAAATGATCTTCAGGAATATGGATAAGAATATGAAATAGCAAATGTGTTGTATCCAACTAATGTCTGGTGGCAGATTATCATCAATGCCATTGGTTTGGTCTAGAAGGCACTAGAGGTCTCCTGATGAAACTGACTGCTTTGGAAGATGATATGATCTTAGACCAGTCTTAAGATGCCAAAAAAGTCCATGTGATTATTTTCTTAAAAAAATCTATAAGTTTTTTAATGAAAGAAATCACTTTGCCATACAGCATCTCATCTATGTAAGTCAATTAATTTGCCTTGTGGAATAAAGTCAAGAAAGCAGCTGGTAAGACTGATCTCACCAGGATGGCAGATTCCTTGGCCATTCTTCAAAACACATTTTTAAAAAGAGAGAGTGATTTTTGCCTTTTGCCCTGGAAGTGTGACTGTTTTATGTGGCTTCCAGGAGAAGAGATGTTGGAGAAATAGCCCACATTATTTCCACATATGAATTTTGGCTTGATGTTCTTAAAAGGTTTGAAAATTCTATACACATTGTTGCAACCCGATTTATTTAAATAGCACCAAAACCGTAAAAACTAAAGCCCCTGCCTTAGTTGCCACATTCATTACATTCCCACTTAAATGTAACTGTCTTTAAGAAGATTCTCCTCAGCTTAATTTCCCAATTTTTTCTTATTTCTATCCCTAGAAATAAGGGATATCCCTTTTTCTTTTTGGAAAGTTTCAAGTTTAAATTAATCATTTTTATAACCAGTTATCTAAACTAAAAATTTCTTTCAAATACACAGGTGCCTTTTGAGTGTTATTAAACATTACAAAATCATGGAAACATACATCATTAATTCTTCAACTCAGTATGTGTTGAGTGATTGCTCTGGCTCAGGTACTTGGCAGGTCATGGGTGACAACCTAAGATAAGAAAAATGGTAGAAAAATTGTGAAACTACCCTGCACATCAGTTTCTGGCCTTTGAGTGATGGGGTAAAATGAGTAATGCTGATAAACTATAACATTTTTATAGGTGTTCAGTTTAATTAAGATCTCATTTTCAAGGAGTATTTTAATGTTTAAATGGAGATACCCGAACTAAAATCATCTTGAGCAATCTGAAAAAATGTACTTCCTTAAACTTTTAAGAAGCAATTATCTAAAAATAATTTCCCAGTCTAAAAATGTTGGATAATTAAAAATGTTAAGTATGTACACAGATGTCAGTTTTGGTTGTAAGCAACAGAAATCAATGCCAGATGGCTTGCTAGCAGAAAGGTATATCTATTACAAGCAAATAGGAGTTTTCTCAGGAAATCCAAGGACAGGAATGCATCTAGGTCCTAGGAATAAACTGAACGAAGGACTCAGCTGTCCCGAGATCCATTCTCCCTCTGTCATCTCTTCTCTTCTTCATGTGTCGATTTCATTTTCTCCCTTTGTGGAAGGTTTTTTTCCCAGCTTTACCAGTCCAGATAGTGGAAACCATGGCCACTGAAAAACCTGTCTTTAGTACAATACAGATTCCCAAGCAGAATGATGAAGAATATCACTCCTTGTAAGGATTCTCAATTCTCTGACCCAGATTTGTTCACATGATCTCCCTGGACCAGTCAACTGAAACTGAATGGATGAGTTCACCGAACTGACGAAGAAGCCCAACCATATGATGGTAAAGGGTGGAGAAGGCAGGTTTCATGAAAGGGTGACTGGGATCCCCTGGGAGTTTCTTTGGAAGAAACTGTGTAGTCAGTAGTTGTCACAAAAACTAAAGCTATTTCTGTCAACATGTATTGCACATACATTTAACAAAATCATTGTTTGCGAAAACTTGGCACTAAACTGGGGTTGGCAAACTGAGCTCCACAGACCAGTGCCCCATGGCCTATTTTTATAATGGCGCCTGAACAGCATTTAAAAATGATTGTTTTTTATTATGTTGAGGTAGGCCTACAGATGGGTGGATTAAGAAGATATGGTACATATATACAATGGAATATCAATCAGCATTAAAAAGACAAGCTAATGTCATTTGCGGCAAGATGGATGGATCTAGAGACTCTCATACTAAGTGAAGTAAGCCAGAAAGAAAACGATAAATACCACATATCACTTATTTGTGGAATCTAAAATATGGAACAGATGATCCTATCTAAAACAAAAAAATAGTTCCTGTCGTGGTGCAGCAGAAATGAATCTGACTAGGAACCATGGGGTTGCGGGTTTGATACTTGGCCTCACTCAGTGGCTTAAGGACCCAGCATAGCCATGAGCTGGGGTGTAGGTTGCAGACTTGGCTCGGATCCTGCATTGCTGTGGCTGTGGCTGTGGTGGGCAGCTGTAGCTCTGATTAAACCCTTAGCCTGGGAACCTCCATATGCCACGAGTATGGCCCTAAAAAGCAAAAACAAAACAAAACAAATAAAACAAAACAGAAAGAGATCATGGCCAAGAAGAGTAGGCTTGGGGTCCCTAAGGGGGAAAGGGGAGGGAGTGGGATGGATGTTCATTTGGGGGGTGTTTTGGATGCAAACTGTTTTATTAGGAATACACAGGCAAAGGGACCCTACTATACCAGCACAGGGAGATGTATGTGATGGGGTCACTTCGCTCTACAACAGAACTTGAAGAAACATGGTAAATCAACTATACTTTAATAATAATAAAAAACAAAAGTGATTGTTAAAAATGAAGATTGTGCAACATGAATTGTTCATGGCGCATGGAGCCTAAACTACGTATTATCTGCCCTTTACAGAGAAAAGGGTCAGAAAAGCTGACCCCTCTTCTCTTGCCCAGTAGGTGGGCATGCAGACTCTGCCTACAGTCTGCTGGGTTCTAATCTGGCTCAGTCCTCTTAGAGTAAGACCTGAGGTAAGTTCCAAAACCCGTCTCTTCCTCTTTTTCATCATTGGTAGATAAGAACATCAATAATAATCACAATTATGCCTTTTCTATAGAATTGTAAGGCATAGTAAACGAGTAAATATCTGCAAGTCATTTAGAATTATGCCTGAGATATGTTAAGAATATAAGTTATTATCATATCAAATTACATATAATCCTAGGCATCTTTATATATATAAATATATAATATATATTAATACACATATATGTGAATGATTTCTTTCTGTGAATATAATTGTCCATGAGGTATACCCTTGGCTAATACTATTGGAAGAAATACTATAATGTGATGATTTGGGAAGAAAAGAGCTTTTTTTTTTTTTTTAAACGGCCGTACCTGTGGTATATGGAAGTCCTCAGGGTAGGGGTCAAATCAAGTCATAGCAAATCAGAGCTGCAGCTCAGGCCTAAGCCATAGCCAAGGCAAAACTGGATCTGAATCGCGTCTGCTCCCTACACTCCAGCTTGTAGCATTGTCAGATCCTTCACCCACTGTGTGAAGTTGGGGATTGAACCCATATCCTCACAGAGATAATATGGGGTCCTTAACCCACTGAGCCACAATAGGAACTCCAAAAGAGCTATTTTTTTAAAAAGGAAATCTTCAGATTTTTATATGTAAGACTTTTAAAGATTCTTAAAGCAGGACTACTATATTTGGATGTAGATAAACTTAAAATCAGTAGCTCATACCAAACCAAATGATATGAACAGTCCTAAATGTTATTCCCTCCTTTAAAAGCAAAATCAACTTTCCAGCATTAAATGGTAACATTCTCAATAGAGCAATACAGGTGTTTCAAAATTAAATTTAAAATATAAACTCCGTAGGTGGAAATTTGAACCTTCAGAGTTCTTATTCAACATAATACGATATGAATATCTAAATCCACATGAATGCAATGATGGCTGCATTTTATCCAGAAACCATCCTAATCTCAACCTCTTCCCTCTCGTGTGTTTTCTCTCTCTTCTCACATTTACATACGTTTGTATACACACACAGACTTAGAGCATGTAAAGAGAAAAATAGATAGGCACAATATATATTTATCTGTAACCATATTTTACCTCAGATAAAACCTACAAAAAATCAACCTTGTAATATTTTTATCAGAAATAAAGTCTAGGGGTGAAAAATATTTCTTACTGACTTTATGGTACTTCATTTAACACATACAGTATAAAGCCCCATTTGGAAAAGATCTTTCTCAAAAGGGGTTTATCTCATCAATCAAAAACTTCCTGTGTATGTATTGTAAATAATAAATGTATGCCACATGTGTGGCTAGGGAATGCTGAAGAACCTCTACTGGCCTGCCTTGGAAATACAGCTAAAATAACTTCTACACATCCAGTTCACTCCACTCAGCAGAAACCGAGCAATCCAAATTCATCAACGCCAATTTCAGGTTTCATCAGCCGGAATTTTTTTGAGTAAGACTCTTTCAGTTACATTTTCCATTTGACATTTCTCGTTAGACTCAAAATGTTCACTTTATATACGTCTTTTCGTATAATTCAAGACTGAGCTCATCAAGCAACTTTTCAAACCAAAAGAAACAGTAGTCGCAGTTGCTTCTTGAAGAACTAAATTTCTATACTTAGACAACCTGGAATCCTTGCTTCCTTCTCGTCCTGTTTTTTGGAGGAAAGATTCTTATTTGTTTATTTTTGTTATTGTTTTTATTGTTCATCAACCATAATGAAACTCAGTGTCTCTTTGGGAGAGCAGTATTGGAGATACCATGAAACACTGACTCTGAGGAATCACTCTGCTGGCTGTTTAGTGGAATATAATGTCCTGTTATAGGGCTTAGAAATAAACCTCCTTCGTCCCCTTGATCTAGAATTCAGATCCCTTTGTGCCGCGAAGTGACTCTTGCTTTTCCTGAGCTCTCCATGTCCTTAGGGTGAAGAATAAATGACAAAGCAGTTGTTCTGTGTTGAGATGAGTGTAGAGTGCCAGATTGTATGTTATAATCTCCTTTACACCTTCCTGTCTCCCACCTTCCTTCCAAGTAGTCCCCATACTTGTTTTATGCATACAAAAATCATTAGAAAAGAAGTAGTGTGGTCAACTTGGAAACTTCTTAAAGAAGGTGAATATTTTAAAAAAATGCTTTAATGCAAAAGACAGTCTTTCTGTTCACAACCATTCACCTTTGTCTGTAAATAGGCAATATGTACACTGATCCTGCCCCTTGATTGATATAGGGCTAAGTGTTTAATCCAAACTGGGCCAGATTCTTGCTCCTGGAAATCTGAGACATAGACTGGAATGGTCAGGAGCCCAGGGCTCCTTGGAACTAAGTCAGGAGTAAATGAGCTCATTGGACAGAACTTCTGCATAGCTATGGAGACTCAAATGATGTCTTGGTGTCTGCCTTTCTCAAGGCTTAGCTGATCAGCAATTCCTTTGGCTCCAAAAAGTTACTGTCTTTTTGCTTAATCAGAACTGATTTCTGTTGCATGCAACCAAGATAAATGTACCTATCTTTCAGCAATTTGTTATGCATACGAGATAATCAATTTAAGATTTATTTTAATGTGTATATGTTGAGAATGGGAAGGATGAAGTAATTGTGTGAGTAAATACTGATGAACTGCAAATGTTTGTATGGTTAAAGTTGCAGCACACTTTTCTAGAATAGAATTGAGTACAGGTGTACAATGCCACCAATGAAAATACTTTAAAGATCTCACTTGCTGAGATTTATGGTGACTTTCATTTAAACCAGAGACTTCAGCTTTGCGGCTCCTTGACATTCCTGGACATTCTGAATCAATAACCCCCACCCGCCTTTTGGGATGGTTCTTTGTGCTGCATGAAGGTGAACCCAGACTTAGAACTCTTCTGTGTAATAAAGTAGGGATGTGACTGAAAAAGATAAAAATTAGGCTAAACCTTATTCAGCCATCGTGAAACCTAGTGTTTTTTTTTTTTTTTTTTTTTTTGTCAAGGAGTTTACTTTCCACAATTGTTCATTTCCTTTGAGATTATTTATGTGATTTATGAAATGGTGTTACGTTGAATTCTGCATCGTATTGAACTTTGTCCCTAGTACCAGGTAATTGTTGGTATGTGGTGGACGTACACAAGTATCCGTTGAACAAATGAGTATATATATATCATACCTCAGTTTGTATGTTATTTAAGGTCTTAAAATTTTATGAAAACAGCATTCTGAGTTGAATCAAATTTTTTGTTATATTTATTGTGTTATTTGAAACCGTTTCATCATGATTCCTTTTGTGACAGAAATAACCATCTCTAGTTTATACTTCTGATAGTTTCAGTTGTCCTGTCACAGCCTTGCTTACACCAAGGTATAGGGGTTAAATATTTCTCAGTTTAAACAGGATAGCTTATCTGAATGTGATTCTAGCTTCCTAGGCCTCAAGTTTGCAATAAAAAAAAAAAATTAAAGCAGATAACCCAGAATAGCAGGAGTTGGGTAGGTAGAAGAGAGGCCCAGCTGGCAGGGGAGAGTCTTACAGGGGATTTATCAGTCATTTACCAATCCGCATCACAAGCCATGTGGGAGGAACACCAGAGTTCTTTTATTTTTCATCTTGTATATTTGATGACATGAAAGTCATCTTTCACAATAGAAAAAAAGTTTTGGAACTACCTACAAAACAGAAACGGACTCACAGACTTAGAGAACAGACTTGTGGTTGCCAAGGGGGATGGAGGAGGGAATGGGATGGACGGGGAGTTTGGGGTTAGTAGATGCAGACTATCACATTTAGAATGGATAAACAATGAGGTCCTACTGTACAGCACAGGGGACTATATTGAATTTCTTGGGATAAAACATGATGGAAGATAGTATGAGAAAAAGAATGTCTATATGTATAATGTATACATTGTATATAGTGCATATATATATATATATATATATATATGAGACTGGGTCACTGTGCTGTACAGCAGAAATTGGCACAACAGTATAAATCAACTACATTTTAATTAAAAAAAACAAAATGAGAAGAGTTTTAACATTAGCTCATGGGCAGTTTTGACATGTAAAATCTAATTGCTACACTTAATTGTGTTTATAAGATTTGACTATGTGTTTTACTTAAATTGGATTGCTGTTTATTTCCTTTTCTTTCAGAATAAAAGCAAATGTCCTAATTGTGAAAACCAGAGTCCCCTTTGAATCCCTCACTGCAATGAGGGTACGATTCAAATATATACTACTTCAAAAATACGTTTAATCTTATCACAAAATCTTAGTAATAAAAGGCTAATTGAATTTAGTGGCTTCTAAGTACCACCAAGTTAGGATTGTGAGAGGGCATTTTACTTCAGTGAAATTAAACATGGGAAGTTCTTTTCAGGGAAATAAAAATGTGACCTAGTTCCACAAAAACTTCAGGATGTTCTGTTTTCCTTCCCCCTGTAGGAACATGAGCTTTTGGAATCCTTTCATATAGAAATCATTTATTCCTTTTAAGCCTTTTTTTTTTAAAGCTTTTTAATTTCATGCTTAAAACCAGTGAATGACCTATTTTTGTGAAAGGATGAGACACACTGAGTGATGGGGCCACATGGCCTGCTGTGACCTAGGGATTGTTTTAATGACACATTGAGACTCAATTTAGAGAAGGACCTTGTTGCTTTTGAAGAATGGTGGGTAGAAGTTTCACTAGTGCCTGGTCAGAGTTTGGATAATGTTTCATAGTCCTGCAGAGAAAATTAAGTTGAGATAAAAGATCAACCTTTTATAAAGGCTCTTTTTTATCACTTGCAAATTTAGCAATTGTCTTAGTTTCCTGGTATGGGGACACCATGCTAGGGGGGCTTAAAATGACAGAAATGGATCCTCTCCCAGTTCTGGCAGCCAGAATTCTGAAATCAAGGTGTTGGCAGGGCTGGTTCCTTCTCAGGGCTCTAAGGGAGAATTTTTTCCATGCCTCTTTCCTAGCTTCTGGTTGTAGCTGGCAGTCCTTGGCTTTCCTGTCTCGCAGCTGCATTATTCCAATCCCTGTCATCACATGGCATTCTCTCCCTGTGTCTTCACATTGTGTTCTATTAAGGACACCAGTCATAGTGAATTAAAGGCTCATCCTACTCGGGTATAACATCATTTTAACTAATTACATTTGCAACAACCCTCTTTCCAAAAAAACGTCACACTCTGATGTCCTGGGGGTTAGCATATCTTTTATAGGGACACAGTTCAACCCATAGCACTAATAACTTGAATTTTTTTCTTTTTTAAGAGCCGCACCCTTGGCATACCCAGGCTAGGGGTCTAATTGGAGCTGCAGCTCCTGGCCTACACCACAGCCACAGCAACGCCAGATCCAAATCACCTTTGCGACATACACCACAGCTCACGACAACGCTGAATCGTCCTTCGATACTGAGCGAGGCCAAGTATCGAACCTGCAACCTCGGGGTTCCCAACTGGATTTGTTTCCGCTGCACCATGACGGGAACTCCTTGAAATATTTTTTTTAAAGAGGTGAGGTGCCTATGTTTTATCTATTATGGGAAAGGAATTGTTTGATGAATTCCCTGGAACCTGGGAGGTGAGGGGTATCACTTTTCTGACCCACTTTAGAGGTTTCCCATGGAAAGTATGGAGGCTATTGATATAATATGTGTATCTCCTTCAGGTTAGGTCTATCTCACCAGGAGCTCCTGGAATGCTAGACACTGGCTTTGCACAGAGCATTAGAAGGCATCTAGTTCCATGCTCTTCAAAGCCATTAGTCTCTTATCAAGCTAGATTTTGCAGGGCACTTCATCATTAGACAAGAAGGCTGAGCTGCCTTCCTTGATGTGGTGGTAAAGTTGGTAGGACCCTTTTCATACCTCCCCCCTCACCCCCAAACTTGGAAGCCACCTCCACAGTCCTTGCATCAGAATCAGCTGAAAAACTCCTTTCTTCGTGACCCGCTGAATTGAACTGAGTGGTAGAGGATTATGAGTATAGACTGTGAACACACTTCTAGGTGATTCCTTATGATCACTGAGGCTTAACAACCTTTTCCTTAGAACTTTACAGAACATGGTTTAAAGGCCTCTGATTGAGTCCAGCCCCTTGAAGATGAGGTGACAGAGACAGCCAGGCCAGCTGCAGTTGGAAGGATAGAAAGAGGGGCTTACGGTCCCTGTGTTTCTCTGGCTTCCAGCCTCTTTGCAAGTGCTGTACAAGAGACAGCTCTTTATTTTGTAGCAGAGTTGGGGAAAGGGTCCACCTCTGATCTCTTCCAGAACATTCCCCACACATTACTTATCAATAAAAAGTATTTATTTCTTTATTTTAAGGGTGATAAATAAATCCGTTACCCATGTTTTCAGCTAATAGAATACTGTCTTCCCCCGGGGTCAGCCTTTAGGTAACTTATAAAAATCAATCTCCAAAAGCTAATGGTTTCAATGGGGAGGTGGAGATTTTGGTTCTGAGCCTTTTCTTTTACCTAATGGCTCAATCACAAGGCTAGGCTCACTTGGGACTGAAAGGAATTTCCAATGATAAAGGAGCATCTTAATGAGACATGAGTGGGATAGTGCCGTAACCCCGAAATCTTGGCGCTTTCAGCCTCGTAAACCTGCCTAAGTTCTTGAAAGCAGCTTTTGTGCCTTGTCTGGCACCGTGTGCTAGAGAGATCCCAGATTTCTCATGAGCTGAAGTGGCTGGAGTGATGCATCTGATTGTGTGAGGTGACACACACCAGGCCTTCCAACTGCCTGTAAATAGAGATCCCTCTTACTGTTCAGGACTGAATCTTGAGCAGACAAAGTCAAAAGAACTCTTTTTTTATTTTTTCCTTATTGGTTGGTTATTAGAAGCATGCAAAAAAAAAAAAAAAAAGGAGTTCCCGTCGTGGCGCAGTGGAAATGAATCTGACTCAGAACCATGAGGTTTCAGGTTGCATCCCTGGCCTCATTCAGTGGGTAGAGGATCTGGCATTGTGTGGGCTGTGATATAGGTTGCAAACGCGGCTCAGATCTGTCATTGCTGTGGCTGTGGCTGGCAGCTATAGCTCCGATTGGACCCTTATCCTGGGAACCCCCATATGCCATGGGTGCGGCCCTAAAAAGCCAAAAAAAAAAAAAAAAAAGCATGCAGTACGAGATCGAAGTGGATTAGAGAAAGGGGAACTTCCATTGAGTATAGGTGTAACTTGAGTTTGTAATAGTAAAAGAAATAGGACCTTTCAATCTCATAATATTCAACAATTTGACTCCTTCTTCAAGTCCTACTGGGATGTGGGCACAAAGTTTTTTCACTAGTCAATGAGATGATGTTTTCTTGCTGTGTTTGTTCTTCTGGGAAGTGTGTGGTTTGCTAGCTCTTTTCTTACCCCCTGTTTTTAGGGAAGTGGCCCAATGGTTTCAAAGGATATGGGCAACTCTTTTAAGATTCAACATGGTATCATATCTTGGGAGCTACTCACCTGTCTATTTCTAAAGATGTGTTGTCTCGTAGAGTCTGGGCATGAGCTAGAGGAAGTTTCCTTTTTTTTTTTAAACCTTCCTGCTGGATAAAACTGTGGCTGCACTTTGCTTTTCTGATAACAGTGCACCTGCCACCCTCCCAGAGATGGCTGCTCTGCTTGGTGACCCATTTGTGACAAAGAGAGCAGAGCTCCGCCCATCTTGGAATGCTCATATCAGCCTGATGGAGAAGGTGACTTCTCTCTCTGTGGGTGGACTTCTAATGGGAAGCAGCACTGGCTTCAACATGCATGGGGGCCCCCATTCAAAAAGCAGGAAAACATTATCACTAAAGGAACGAACACAGAAAGATTTTTCCTTTCTTCCATGGGCTTTTCCCCTTGATGTGTCATGCTCTTTTTATTTGTTATTTAACATTATTTTAAGTAAATAGAAACAAAAAAATCATTGGCATGGATTTTACCATTTATATTGTGCATTGCCAGTTTTAAAAGTGTATTTAAGAGCATTTTGGAGTTTGCGTTGTGGCTCAGTGGAAACAAATCTGACTAGAATCCATGAGGACACAGGTTTAATTCCTGGCCTCACTCAGTGGGTTAAGGATCCAGGATTGCTGTGAGCTGTGGTATAGGTAGCAGATGTGGCTTGGATCTTGTGTTGCTGTCACTGTGGTGTAGGCTGGTAGCTACAGCTCCGATTCCACTCCTAGCCTGGGAACCTCCATATGTTGTGTTTAAAAAAAAAGAAAAAGAGCAAAACAAAAAAGAGCATTCTACTTGTTAGAGGAACTTTTTAAATTATACAGTGCCTCTTTGTTAGCTCATGTGTGCATATGTATTTAGTTCTTACCAGAACAGTGGAATTGCTGCGTGATTCTGAGTTATTTTTTATTTCACTTCTAATTAACCAGTATTATACCACCACTTTGCACGTTTGGCTTACTTAAGCATAAGGATAGGAGTTCCCATTATTACTCAGCAGGTAAAGAACCTGACATAGTGTCCATGAGGATTCATGTTCAATCCCTGGCCTTGCTCAAGGGATTAAGGATCTGGCATTGCCCCAAGCTGCAGCATAGGTCACAGATACAGCTTGGATCCAGTGTTGCTGTGGCTGTGGCTTAGGCCTTCAGCTGCAGTTTCGATTTGACTCCTAGCTCGGGAACTTCAATATACCACAGATGTGGCTGCAAAAAGGAAAGAAATAAAGTAAGGATGAACTGAAAGTAAAAGGAACTGTGGCTTGCCCTTTTCCTTTCCATACCATCATTTTCAGCGTAAGTGGTTGACTAATACAGGGAAGTAATACTATGATAGCATTCCTCGGTGGTTCTTGTTTCCTGGGACATCATTCCGTTCTTCCTGTGTTTGAAGCAAATTCTGGTCCGAAGAGAAAGCATGGCCTCTCTGTGTTGTCAGTGCTCCTGTTTCTTCAGTTGTACACATAACACGCTTACATTACACTCACTTTGAGTGCCATTGATCTGCTATTCATTCAGGTCCACAAGAATTCTGTGCCTGTAGAGCGCTGCCAATGCTGTCTGTGAGTAGGGCAGCACTCGCGTGGCCCATACCTTCTCTGCTCGTGTGCATGCTCAGTTGTCCCGTGGGACTTCACTTACAAGACACAACTTCAGAGAGAAAATTGCTAAAAATTTCAAGATGGTGACAGTAGAGCATTAAACCAAGTGTCAAAGCCCTTCTGAGCACAGGGACTTGTGTGACTGCCCAGGTCACACATCTAAGCTGGGAAGTGATAATCGGAAAATATTTGGTAAGCATAAAGTGAAGACCAAAGCCTTCAGGAGACCTTAAGTGACACTGGTGGGAAATTAAGACCAAGACATGTTCTAGAACAAATGACATTCAGGTCTCAGCTCAGATGCCATCTTCTCAGAGTGGTTTTGCCTGACTATCCAATCTAAAACCAATTTCCCTTCATTATTCTTTGTTACAGCGGTGATTCCCAAACTTGAGTGTACATATGATTGCTCAGTCCTATTTCCAGAGTGTATGATTCAAGAAAGTCTCGAGGGAAGCCTGAGAGCTTGCTTTTCTAATGAGTTCCCAGATCATGGTGATTCTGTTGACTCAGAGACTAAGTTCTTTGTTTTTCTTATGGACTGTATCTAAAATTATATTTATTTAACTGTGTATTAACCATTTTTACCATTTGAAATTACGTACAATGAGAGTAGAAATTTATTTTGTCTTCACTATTGTATCCGTGGGCTTGAAATATGCCAATTTGTAATAGGTATTCGATTCAACCCATATTTGTTGAATTAATAAATGAATGTATGACCAGAAAGTTCAGCAGATAAGAGATTATAGTAGGTGGTGGTAATTGGGGTAGGGTTGGGTTGTACCTCTGCCCAGATAGGAGGTTTTGCTGGTCAGATTTGCTTCTAGGCAAATAAAATGCAAAGTTGCAAATCTAGGGGCTGGGAGCATTAATCCTGAAACATGATGTTAGGGAACCAACTGGATAATTTAAATGGTGGAAATAGGATGAGCTTCATCACTTCCTTTCAGGCCTGGGTATTTGGCCATGTCAAAAATGTAATGACATGCAAGGGTCCAGTTTCTTGACTACAGGTGGATTCTATAGTCTCAGGTACTCTGCATGTGAAGGATCCGTGCATTGCTTGCATCTGTGCAAATATTCAAGGTGGATCACATATTGCAAACTCCCCAGTCCTAGTTTGTTTGTATTTACAAATTGAGGTGAGTGGGGTGATCTTCCATGATAACCTTTTGGAGAATGGCCACAGCTTACCCCCTTTGCTGGTTGGCCCACTCTCACTCTACAGCCCTAGGAAAAGCTGCAGACTTTCAGAGCTAATAACTCATGATACCTACACTTAAACATAATCCTTGAGTAATGTAATGCTTGAGTCACTGAGCTGCTTCAGCGTTCCAACTCCAGCATTTTGATCAACCTGTCCTGATATTCTTTTCTTTTCTCCCTACATTTTCTTTCAAGAAATAGATTTTCACGTCGTCTTAAAATACCTGTTTTAGCTATCTTTCAAATAGCTTCGGCAGAAGCAGGTTCTAAGGAGACAAATTCCTTTGGAACTTAGAACAAAGAAAGTGGCAACTATTTTATAAAGAGTCAAGTGAAAGTGGGGAAGGAAGAATCAAGTCTACCACAGACACCAAAGAGTGTTTCTGTAGCAAAAGTGGGCCCAGCACTTGGCCATCATTAGAGAAGGGCAAGGTGATAGGCCGTCTGGGGAAGCCTGTTACATCTTGGTAAGAAGTCCACGCTGGTGATTTTCAAATTCTGTCTGGTGTGTGAGGCTCACCCCAACCTCTTGAGATTTTGATTCTGTCTAGGAGAGTGTGTATTAGTCAGCTTGGGCTTTGTAACAGAGGACCAAGACTGGGTGAATTATACATCAGACCTTTATTGTAGCACAATTCTGGAGGCTAAAAGACTGAGATCAAGGTGTCAGCAAGGCTGTCTTCTGAGGCCTCTCTCCCTGGCTTGTAGATGGCTGTCTTCTGGTATTTACACCTCTGTGCTTGTTTTGTGTCCTGATCTTTTCTTATAAGGACACTGGTCACTTTGGATTAGGGCTCACTTAACCTACTTTAACCTTAATTATCTCTTTAAAGGCCCAGTCTCCAAATACAGTCATATTCTGAGGCACTGGGGATTAGGGCTTCAACAGAAGAATTTGAAAGAGACACAATTCAGCCTATGATAGGTGGGGCCCAAGGGAGCTGTATTTCCCAGCAGTGTCTTCCGGTAATTTTGATATAGCCAGGCTTATAGCCAGTGTTTTGTAACCACTGCGAGCATCTGCTGGATCTGCAGTCCTGTGAGCACAATCCTCACTTTTCTCTTTTGCAAATGAGAGCTTCTCTGCCAAGCCAACTGATTTTCAACAGGATTGTAATAAATATGCTCTGGAAGGACTTGGTAACCCAATACTTTGCTGCCTGCAAATATAATCTTGGTTCATCTGTGGCTAGACTTTTGGGTGTCAACTCAGAGACATTTCATTTTATTTCCAATGAACTATGCTCTCAAAAACAAATCACGTTTGGTCTTTGCAGAAACACACGCATCTGAAGACAGCTTATGAGTGAAATTTAGTGTGCTGGAAAATGGATCAGATATAGACCTAATTGCCCACAATTTATTTTCTATGGTTACAATTTGAACTGTTCTCCAAGAATCCTCATTAAATCTTAAACCTCAGGATATACCTGTGTCCTCTAAGGAGCACTGCAATACTAACAAGCGTTTGCCTATAAAGTCAATCTCACATCTATGTTTCCCTCAAAGAAACCCTTCCTTTCTTCCAACTGCCAAAACTGTCTGTATGAATGCAAATAACTCTTCTATAGTGGGAGCCGTTCTCTTTGTATGAGTGTTTTTTTTGGGGTGGAGAAAATGGAGGTGAGGGGTTAGCCTCCTTTTATTTGTTTAGAAGAGAGTTTAATACCAGAAACACAGTCCAGTTGCCATTTCTTAAGCTTATGGAGTGGTAAATTTCCTGAATGGAGATAATAATTTCATTAGAATTTTATGGGGCAGGAGTACTTTTGAATTGTGCCTCCTAGCTCTAGTAAAATGATACATTCTCTTGTTTGATCCTGCTAGATTAATAATAGCAGCACCAATACTACGGCCTAAATATGTAATCCACCACTGGTATGGGCAATGAAGTTTCAGCCATCCTCAGTTTTGATTCTGGACCAAGAGGAGGCCTAGACACAGAAGCTATATCATATTTCTAGAGGGTTTGGAAGAGAAGTGAGACATCCTAAAGCGTTTGAAATAGTTTAACACAACAAAGCTTAATGCACTCACAGTTTTTTTAACAGCCTGTTGAGAGGCACTGATGTATACCAAAGGGTGAGCTTTAGTAGCAGCAAAGGTAGAATGAAAATCAATGTGGTGCTTCTCTTCAACTACTCTCTCTCTGAAAACAGGTGAAATGGAAAGACTGGCCTGGCTTGTTCTACCTGCACTGTTTAGGAGGAGGCACAGAACATAGGACAAACAGGCAGATCCTGGCTGTACCTTCCAGAAGCAGGTCCTGCTTGCTCTGCATTTCCCAAAGAACCCGAAAGCTCAAGGTAGTGTCCTGGATTTATTGCTGTTGGCCTAAGAGACACATGAAGCCACCAAGTATATAATAACCTCTAAAAGAGAAGTATGAAATTGCACTCCTTCTTAGATGAGACTTGAACCCCGCAATCCTTGACTTAGGAGGCGACTCAAACCTACTGTCTTTTAACTGAAACCCACTCACCTGTGTTCAGGACTTACTGAAGCTCAGGTCCTTTTGTCTTGAGGGGAGTAATTCAGTGTGAGGCAAAGCAATAGACAAAGAATGAATTTATTAGTGTAGGATGCTTGTGAGAGATACAAGGGATCAGCAAGGGAGTGCAGCCCCGAGGATGAAAAGGGCTATATTTTTACAATCATGGAAAAAAGTGGGGAGGGGAGAAAACCACCTTCTTCTCATTTTGGGGTGGACATCAAGGCTTATATTATTAGTTCCTCCTTTGACACTATATGGTCTGACTAGGACTGTCATGGCGCTATTTGAACCATATGTAAATTAGCAAAAGTGTGGTAACATAGACTAAAATATGATAATTCATCTCATCTCAGTATAATGTCCCTTTTCACCTAGATTTTTCCCTTTCCATCTATATTCCTGCCTTGGATATTGCAGAAATTCTACTCTTCATAGACCATTAACTCCCTGACTTCATGTAACAAGATTCAAACCCCAGGTCTATTGCCTTGTGTTCTACCTCTCAGGGTTCATGGCTTGAGGATGCCTGGCACTTGGATGCACCTCATCTTCCTTCAGGGTGATGTAGATTGTTGCTAGGTTGCAGGATTCTTTTCTTGAGTGGTTGTTAACTTACAGCAGTCTCCCAAATTCCTTAAAAAAAACCCTCTCTGTCCTTAATCCCCTAGTGGATTTTTAAACTATTTAATTATCCTACTCTATCCCCCAAAAATGTAGTTTCCTGAAGGTGAGTCAGAGGACAAGAAGTATGGTGTCATGTGGAACATGGAGAAGAAGTTCCAGAACTTTCTTGAAAGGACAGAAGGGTTTGCATGATTCTGTTTACTAAAGTGCATGGATGGAATATTGGAAAACTGTTCTTCCTTATGTTTTGAACTTCATCTCATATAGATTTGTATGAATATTTTCCTCATGATTTCTTTAATTCCTCAGCATTGTCCTCAAGAAATGTCTTCATCTTTGATTCCATTAGGAAATTTAATTTCTTCTGTGATGGGCACTCTTTTACTCTTAAAATAAAATCAAACTTTTAGTTTAATTCCACACACTGTTATATTTTACCAGGAAAAGCTATAAAATTTGGTTGTGATGATTTTTGTACACCTATAAATGTAATAAAATTCATTAAGTAATTGAAAAATAAAAGTTAATGAGAGTAAAAGAGTTTTTTAAAATTCACATTGTTTCTGCTATGTAGTCATAAATGATTATTTAAAGCAACAATTGGCTTTGCAAGCATATCGTACTTGTTGATCATAAAAGGACACTCCAAGTCAATTTTGAAAAGAATCCTTCCCAATGGTGACTTAAAGTTGGAAATAAGATAATTTCCTCAGTAATAAAAAATATGTATCATTTCTACAACTTGAGATTTAAGAATATCTTATTTTATGATAATGGCCATCGGTATGAGAACATTAATTTCTTACTATGAAAATAGTTATTTCAGTTTAAAATGTTATGATCAAGGAATGTCAAAAAACTAAATTTTGTTCCATGATTTTTAGAGAATTTTATTTATGTGTTTACGCATTTCACATGTTAATTTTCTTTTCCTTTGTGAGAAAAAAAGTATCTTATTAGATCCATGTCTTTCTTTTGACCTTGAAAGAATGAATACACTTGACTGTTCAATTTTACAAACACTGATTATGAACTTAGTGTTCTTAAAGTAGTCTTCTAGGTGCATGGAAGATGCCATTGTTAATAATGAATACTCTTATTCAGTTCCTATTTGGGAATAGATTAAAAAACTGACATGTCTGGAATCTAAGGTGGGCTGTGATCAGTGCTGAAATAGACATATAGGGAAGGAATGATGTGCTATGAAATATACAGTTACTCAACAGTTACGTAACAAGCATTTGTTAAGCCATGATCTCTCCTTAGTACTGAGAATATAGGCCAAAAAAAACAGATAACTGTCCTTGCTCTCTTGGAGCTTATAAGGGAGGGAGGGCAAATGTATCTAGAAGGGTCTAATTCTGTCTGGGATGATGCTGCTGCAAAACCTATGTGCCCAAAGCACAGTGAGGCCAACAAAACTGAGAAGTCAGAGTTTGGAGCCAAGAATGGTTTATTGCAGTGTCATGCAAGGAGAACAGAGGGGCTCATGACCCGCAAAACCTGGGACTCCTCGAGGGTTTTCAGCAAAGCATTTTTAAAGGCAAAATGAAGGAGGAGTGTGGTTGGTTATAGCAAATTTCTTAGTATAGGAATCATTTATTCTTGCAGCTGTCCATGTAGGTCCGGTAATGATGTTCTATAAACCTCCATCAAGAGAAACGTTATTCTCTGTTCTGCAACTATTTATCGCTATATGAATAGAAAAGTGTTATGACCTTAAAGGTCAGAGCCTTGAGAATGGGCTATCCTGTATATTTCAACATTATCTCATCATATCATAGCCTATATATAGGCAAAATTCTTTTTTTTTTTTTTGTCTTTTTGCCTTATTTAAGGCCGCACTCACGGCATATGGAGGTTCCCAGGCTAGGGGTCTAACAGGAGCTTTAGCCGCTGGCCTACACCACAGCCACAGCAACGCGGGATCTGAGCCGCGTCTGTAACCTACACCACAACTCACGGCAATGCCGGATCCTTAACCCACTGAGCAAGGCCAGGGATCGAACCCGCAACCTCATGGTTCCTAGTCAGATTCGTTAACTACTGAGCCACGACAGGAACTCCTATACAGGGAACATTCTTAACTCAAAGCAAAATCAATAGAATACAAAGTTCAAAGTAAAAGAAAAGATCAAACATGGAGTCAAATTGGTTCTTCCCTATTACAGTGAGAGGCAAGAGCATTGCAGAAACCATGTTAGAATTTCTTTGGATTGACAGGATCTCAACATATAGAAATATCAAATTCCAGTTAGAGAAAATAGAAGCTCAAAGAAGAGACTCATTTGGAAATGGAAAGTAAGTCCCAGACACTGGATCCAAGATACTTGAGAACAGGATAAATGTAGTAAGATCTCTTGGAAATTGTTTCCATGTTGTGAAAGATTTCCAGTGAGCACATTTCACTTAACATTTCATGAATCACAGAATGACAAAAATGTCTTAAGAATGGAAGTATTTCTTATTAAATTTTGTAAGGCAAACATTGTGTTCGTGGGTAGTCATCAAAGGCTTGGTAAGCTTTGTTCAGGATGATACTATGATCTTATCTGAGTTTGAAAACTATAGCTGTGATAGTAGGACCGTTTCAAGAGATGTCGATTATAAGCCATCCTGCCCCCTCTCTGTTCTTAATGAACATGCCATGGTAGACACATCATTCACAGGCAATTAAGCCATAGGCAACCAACTTAGTAGTGTGCCAGGAAAATATAAATGGGCCAACAAGTCTTGATTTTGTAAACCTGATCTTTTTGATACAGAAATGATGCTGAGTCTGAATTCAAAGCCTCAGGTGAGCCAAAAAAGGAGAAGCTGGTGACAAAGAATCTAGCAGAGAGATTTGGATCGTGTGGCTGAACAGGTAATGGCAGAGACTCTGTGTGAGAGGGTCCAGTGACACCAGAAGCAATTAAGGTTCATGGTCACAAGGATTAGAGGCATGTATAAGAAACCCCTGGAGGATGTCTGTTTCGGTAGCTCAGTGGGTGTGAGAAAGGGAAGTTTATGGAAAGAGAAGAGTTTAGTAAGATTCTGAGGTATCAAGACAGTACTTAGAATAGTAATGATTCCTTAGAATGCAGGAATAAGTGACTTTTGTAGGAGCAAAAAGTGCCAAGTTCTGTCTTGGACAAACTGGGCGGAGGTACTCGTGGAATAAGTGGAATGATGTGGAGAGATGCAGAGATGAATGACTTTGTGATCTGTAACTCAGAAATGAGTGATGGGCAGGGAGCCAGCATTTATGGAACACTTATTATAGAGCGGGCACTGTGCTAAATGCTTTACAAATGAGTCTTCATTTAGGTAACATTCTCTGGGCAGGCCATGTCATTCTCCAGGCATTTGTTCTTAAATCCATCCCCTGACCTTTTCTTGCTCTGTTCTTGATTAAACGAAGCTGTTCCCTACAATATCATTTCCACGACTTCCTTAGAAGTGGCTCCTGGCTAGTGGGAGTCATGGTGGGAGACTGGTGGACAGGAGGAAAGTATTTCTCTCCTCTCTCTTTCATGTGCGTCTCCAGAGACTGGTGGACAGGAGGAAGGTATTTCTCTGCTCTCTCTTCCATGTGCATCTCCAGTGTCAGCAGTTGCTGTATCTCTTTTACAGGGCTTTCCCCCCACTGGATTGAAACAGGAAAGAGAGAAAAACATGGTAGATAGCTAGACATGGTAGATAGCTAAAAACATGGTTGCATCTTTATGCAAGAAAATAAATTTGCTGAACAGTCATTTTCACTGCTCTGTTATATTAAATGTAGGCAGTTCAGGGCTGTTATGGTTCTTATGCAGTCTCTTTGAAGATCCTGTCATGTATCTTTCTGCTTTTCAACTCAGGCATGTAGCTGCTACTCTCACAGTCTCCTCATGATCCAAGATGACTGACAGAGCTCAGCCATCACATCTGTATTCTAGAAAAGAAGAATGAAGGAGAGATGGAGGAAAGGCTATCCTTCAGATGCCTCAGCTGGTCTCTCATTGGCTAGAACATAATCACATGACCACATGAAGCTGAATGGGAGGCTGAGAAACTGTGTTGGAGCCTAGGGTAAAGTAGAGTTACAAATCAGGACTCCATTACTAAAAAAAGAGGGGAAGATGGACATTAGACAGCCCGTGGACATAGCCTCAGCTTTGAGGTAAATACTACCTTCATTTAAAGCATGAGAAATGGCTCTAGAGAGCAGAAGAAGGTATCACAGATGGTATGTAGCAGTGCTGATATTTCAAATTAAGCCTGTCTGACTTCCAAGTTCATAAACTCAAGTGTAGGGCTGAAAAGGCCATGGAAAGTCTACCACATGCAGTGACAGTTAAAGCATGAGAGACAATGTGGTGTCCCAGGGAGAAGATAGTAAAAAAAGCAGAGAGGCTGACGAGAGAAATGACAAAAGGACTGAGAGAAGCCTGGAGTCCAAGGTGGAAGATGAATAGCCATTTAGGGAAAATAGGATGGAGGAGTTGAAGAGGGAAAATGCCAGAAAACCAAGGTGCAGAGACACCAAGGGAGGAGCAGGCAGAGATAGCCATTCTGCGATGGAGGGATATTGGCCTTAGAGTCAGGGAATTTGGGTCTGAATCTCAGCACTGTATTTTTCTGATGACATGACCTTGGATAGTTCTTTCATGGCCTGAGCTTCACTGCAGCCATTTCCTGGTTAATAGAAACTATGCTCAGGCCATTGCCAGAGAACATCAGGGCAGTTTATATTTGAATATGGATGCAAGTCATACTGGTGGGGCTGTTTCATAGGCTATATATCTTAAATGAAAGCGCTGCTTCTGAAATTCCTGTTCCTTTAATTGTTTCCACTATCTTAGTGTGGCTTAGGAATATGAGTTGTAGTTTATGGTGCATGTCTTAATTCTGGGTCACTGTTTTGACTTCTGTTTACAAAACAAGTGTGGGATAGCCAAAGGCATGGAGAGGTCAGGCCGTTTCCTCCTGTGATCCACAGCAGCACAGAGGAACTCTGATCCAGCAGACTATGCATGTGTCTAGAAAGGGTCCCTGACTCTGGACTGCTTCAGCTGTCTGTCCATCTCCCTGCTCTCCTCTCTCCTTGGACACCTCTGCCATTGAACTTGACTTACAGGTCCTTTCCTAGGCCTTAGGAGAAGGTGTTGTTATTGCATTGGCCTTTTCTTTGATATTGTGCAGTGCTTTGCACATTCATGCATTGCATAAATATTGACTAATAATAAATAACTATAAGGGAGGAAGAATATTGTAGACTTGGGAGAGCAAAAGATGCTGCACTCGTTATTTGAGGGCCAATCTCAGGCCTCTTGTCTATCTCCTTCAAAGAGGTTTGTTTGCCAGCTGTGTTGAAAAATATACTTTCCATATGATGAGCCCAGAGAAGCAGCCAGTTTCTCTACAGAGTTCTTTCAGAGTAGCCCCAGGAGGGCCTGCAGAATCATTAATGGTGTTTCAGAGAGGATAACCCCTAGCGCCTCCTTGGCAACTGGGCTAGAGGGAAGCCCTGGGGAGAAGGGCTGTAGCAAGATGATGAAATTAGAGGAATGGGATGGAATCTTTTCATTTCATTTTATTTTCTGATTCCATGTGCACACAGGGCAGCTTTCCAACTGTTTTATGGATGCATCATCGGCTGAGAAGGTCACTTGCTTTTCACTTCACAATTATCTTGGCTCAAGAAGGGCATTTCTTGTTTAATACGTAATCCAGGTTCAATGTGTCAATCAGATGCTATCTCTTCCATCTTAAGAACTGGTTTTTCTGTTGGGCGTTTTTAAAGCTGTTAGGAGAGACAACCAAATTCTTCAATTTAAGTGCAGTAAATATTGAGTAAATGTTTATAGTACCTGGGCAATTGGAGGAACTATAGTTTTAAAAAAAGCAATATGCAAACCAGTTGGGCTCACATTTTTATAGTTCTGACTGGCTGCTGCCCAGCCAGGCCAAGGAGGTGTTTAGTAAATAAAAGTAAGGCCTTCTTTATAGCATGATCAGTATCTGCATGTTGTACTGAAAATGTTTTCATCATTTGTGAACAGATTGGTTTCATTTACTCAGAATGTCACATTTATCCACCTTGAGTTGGGAATGCCTTTCTTCCTGGATTCGAATAAGCTGGAATGAGCAATGTATCCCTCTGCCTTTTTTCTCAATGGATGTTTGTGATAGCCCAGCACAGATAGTAGGGGCAAGGTGGAAGTGGAAGGGGAACTGGACATAAGTCAAGGGCAGGAGATAAAGGTGGATGGTAATACTGGTCTTAAGAACAGCAGCTTGAGGATGGTCTTAGGTATCAGGTCCCTGGAAACTGCTATGTGGGTTTGGCTTTCCAGTGGTGTTTGGGAGGAGCTGACACCATGAGTGTACTGAGTGGGAGAGTTTCTTCGGATACCGAGAACTGTTTTCACCTAAAACTTTGAGAGTTAGGTTTTGGGGTTCCAGCTTTTTCCTAATGAGAGCAAATGACATAGTATCAAATCTTCCCTACTGGTCTGTCAACTGCCCCCCAAAAAGAAACTGCTTCTCTTTTGAATCCTTTTCTAATTATGGGGAACCCATGTCTAGAAGAGGCCAGCGGGGACCCTCCCTGACCACTTTATCAGAGGACTGGCCAAAGAAACTGTGGCTGTTTTGCCCAGAAAAGTAACGGTATTCTTAGGCCTTAGCTGTCTTCACATCTTTGAGAAATTTACCAAGAAAAGAAAGAAATCCGTCTTTGAGAAAGACCCTTCCAGATCTTTTTAACCTACAAAAGACCTCTCCTGCATACCTGTCCATGGTTGGTTTTCTTCATAACACTTCTTGAACTTTCAATTATTTTACTTGTTTGTTTGTGTACCCTTTGGGTCTGTTTTGCCTTCAGAGGGGGCAGGGATCATGTTTGTGTGATTCACCTCTGTCTCCATAGCCCTGGATGTGGTACCAGGTATGTAGTTAACACTCAGTAAATATGTGTGGAAAGGATGAGTAAATAGGATGGCTCAGGTGACCCAGTGTGGTGGTGTTATTCCTGAATGTACAGACTGATCCCACTGTGAACCAGTGGGTTGGCTGCTCTCTGCCCCAGAGGTACTAGCTTTTTCTAGTTCCACTCCTATCCCAGTCAGTTGAAGTATAAATTCATAAAACAGGTTGCTTGGGGGACCATGGAGGAAAATATCAGTGGATAGATACAAATCTTCATTACAGAAAAAAGGTAATAAACTTAGAAGTGTGTATCTTGATAGTAGTTTCATTTTATAGAACACGTAAAGTCGGAGTCCTACCTCAGCTCTTCAAACACACACACACACACACACACACACACACACACACACACACACACACACACACACCCATGAGTAGTTCAGCTTTTAATTTCAGGTACTAGTGGGAGACAGCAGCAGACTGTAACTCCAGCCTGGAATTAAACAGACTTTGAGCTTGAAAAGTCTGGCTACATGGTGAAATGCTGAAGAAGAGCTGATCCATCAGTCAGCTTCCTTGGATTAATGAGGCAAGGGGCGTTAACTTTATTTTGAAGCAAAACAAAAGAAACAAAACTGAGTCCTGAATAAAGCAATTCTCTGCTTCTAGTTGCCTGTCCACCTCAAATATATGATCTGAAAAGATATCTTTCAAAGCAGATATGTAAAACACTAGAGACTTTACTGAGCTGGAATAGTGCCATCTGTCTCAAAGTGACAATTTTGTAAGATTTCTTAAATTGGGTGGTGTCCAGCTGTACCTTTGACAGATGCATTTTCAGTAGTTCAGGCAGTAGCTCTGCCTTGCCTTATACCACAGGATTAAAGGACAGCTTCTAATGTATATCTTGGCCCCAGTATGCATGATGGGAAAGTTTACCTATGGGCTGAGTAGAATGTAGCAAGCAGAAGTTGTGTAACGTGTGAAGATCTGATTAAACTCATTAAAGTTTATTCTGGATGCAGAAGTTATATGTGTTCTTTCTGAAGATGCAAGAAAACAAAATACAGATTCTACAAGAGAAAAAGTTTACACGGTCAGTGGAATGAAGTCCAAAGCCTTGACGGGAGTGTACATCATTGTTTTCATTGCCACAGAGCCTAAGAGCTTGGCCATGGTTTGAATCCAGAACAACATGCTTTGGAATACCCCATTGATGACAATTCTTCCTGTGAGGCCCAATGAGAATTATCTTCTTAAGGGTTTGGTGAATATTTAAAAAAAATATCTTACTGTCATAGGAAAATAGGAACTCCCCCTCCCTCCCCCCCGCCCCCAATACAGAGAATTTGTCATTGTCTATTGGGTTTCTCAAGCCTCTCTTGAAAAGATTCTGGGCAATGGAAGAGAGTCAAGACTGGCCCGATTTGATTTGCATTAGAAAGTTGCTCAAGGGACAGTGATTCCAGCATTGTGGAAAGGAGAACTGCCGAAGTCAATGTGGCCAGGATTTGGGGAGGTTTGGAGTGAAATGGAGAGCTTTTGGTAACACTTACCCCAAATACTGAGACCAGGAGGGGTGGAAAGAGGATTTTAAGAATTTGGTCATACATTTTGAATGTATGATTGTCTTTTGATATTGTCTCAAGATATTGCACTAGGGAAGGAGTGGGAGGGATTGGGAGTTTGGGTTAGTAGATGCAAACCATTGCATTTGGAGTGGATAAGCAATGAGATCCTGCTGTATAGCACAGGAAACTATATCTAGTCACTTGTGATGGAATGTGAGGGAGGATAATGTGAGAAAAGAATGTGTGTGTGTGTGTGTGTATGTATACACACATATATACACGTATATATGACTGAGTCACTTTGCTATACAGCAGTAATTGACAGAACACTGTAAATCAATATAATAGAAAAAATGAAAATCTTTTTTTTATTTTATTTTATTTTTTTTTATTTTTGCATTATAGCTGGTTTACAGATTTCTGTCAGATTTTCCAACTGCACCATGTGGTGACCCGATTACATGTACATATATGGATTTGTCACATGTAATTGGATATAGTTCCCCGTGCATTACAGTTGGAGCTCCTTGCTATTCCATCATTAAAGCAGTAGTTATCCCCACTCCCTCCCACCCCTCTCCCACCCCTCCCCCGCCCCCTTGGCAACCACAAGTCTGTTCCCCAAGTTCGTGATTTTCTTTTCTGTTGAGATGTTCAT
>PVHT020000022.1:5370190-5431644 GCA_004024745.2 Catagonus wagneri
GGTTTTTTCTCTCCTCTTCTTGATGAGTCTTGCCAGAGGTTTGTCAATCTTGTTTACCTTTTCAAAGAACCAGCTCTTGGACTTATTAATTTTTTCTATTGTTTTTTGAATTTCTATTTTATTGATTTCCTCTCTGACCTTAATGATTTCTTTCCTTCTGCTGACTTTAGGGTGTTTTTGTTCTTCTTTTTCTAATTCAAAAAAATGAAAATCTTAAAAAAAGATATTGCACTAAAGTGCCACTAACAAAACCACTTTTTTGAATCCAGGCTGATTGATCTTTGAGTGAAAATCTGTATTTAACCTGGGTCACATGGTTGCCATGCTTTTTAAAGCCATAAGCTTACAGGTAAATGAGCCCAGGGGTTGTCTTGTGGACAAGACTTTGTGCATCACTGAGGGGTGGGGGTGCGGAGTACCAAAGTCCTCTTAATTAGGGAATAGATGGTACTACTCAGAATAAGGAGTCAAGACATTGCTGTCACCATAAAAGCCTAACATGGATATTTTTATTTCCTCAGAGTCAGTAAGGGATCAGAAACCTCAATGAAGGAGTTGGTGCTGTTCTATTTGTTTGTTTGTTTATTTTGGCATTGTATCAATCCATTTGAAGGTTACAAACACCTTCAAATGCCCTTTGTGCTATAAATGAAAGACACTTTTAAGAAGAATTTGATCATCAAACTAAGCAAAGTGACCTTAACATCACTATTATGATGTAGTAGACTAAACAAATGCTGCAGGTAAGGTGAGGTTAAAAATATTTAATAAAGAGGCCAAGATTGCCTCTTTATTAACAGCTAGGATTTAGAATCTATCAATTCCTTAATGGTTTTGTTTGGGGAAACAGAGGGATGTTTTGATACATATGGGGAAGTTTTTGTTTTTTATGCTGCTACAATTTCTTTTGCCTGTAGTGTTTTCCAGAGCTCCATAGAAGTTTCATTTTCTAAGCTTTCAGAAATGATGTCATGTTTTTAATACTTTACTAACGTGATATTAGCAGAGGATAAATTTCCCAAAAGGCTTCCGTATTTCTTACTCCAAGTATTATAACTAGGGTTAAAACATGCATATGTGTGTATGTGTGTACATGTATGCATATACATAATATATAAAGTAGATATGTATTATACAATATACTTTATATATATCTCTGTACACATACACACAATTGACTCTTGAACTACTCAGGTTTGGACTGTGCAGGTCCACTTACACGAGGATATTTTTCAATGGTAAATAGTACAGTGCAACATGATTTGCTTCCTATTGAATCTGCATATGCAGAGGGACTGCAGATAAGAAGGACCAACTATAGTAATATGTTATATGTAGATTAACCTTCATGTTGTTCAAGGATCATCTGTAAATAAACTTGGAACTTGCAGGGCTGAGTCCTTAGCTTACCTTGACAATGCTTTGGAATTTACTGCCACCACCTCCCAAAGGGGAAGTACGTTCATCTTCTTGGGATCTGCTCTAAAATCAGTGCAAGCCCTTCTGGTCTTTCTGTGGCTTTCCGATATCCACTCTCTTTTCTTTCCATTCTATTCCTCCAGTCACGAATCCTTTAATGTCAACCGTTCAGCAAAATGAGCATCACTCACCTTTAGTATCTTCATCTTACTGTGTAGGGTTTCTGCCTAACCCGCGTGCATCGCACAATGTATCTTTCGTCTTCGCTGGATGTTTAGTAATTAAAAAACACTGAACGTAAATTCATATTAGATTTGCAAGAAAAAGGAAGATCATCTCAAGATGATTCTAAGTACTCTCATTTCTATCTCAGATCTGTTCCTTCTTTTTTTTCTTTTTTTTTTGGTTACTGCTCCGCATATATGAAACTAGGGTTTGCCGGGCACTGTGGTTCCTGGGAAATGTTCCTCATTCAGCTCAAAAGACTCAAATGCATATATGTTAAAGAATCTAAATTCCATACCACTTCAAACAAAGGAACCAACTTGAAAGAATGATACAATCTACTAAGCATGTCCAGCAAAGTGGATTAATAGAGGAAATCAATCAGTAAGACCTGACAGGTTGTTACTTGGCAGCATGTCACTTCACGTGCAGTAACAGTCTTCTCTGGTTTATGCAAATTGCTAATGGCACACTATATCCACATTTCACAGGACCTCCATCTGACTTTGATTATGATTTTTAATTCAACATGAAAAAAATTGGAGATATTTCTCTGTTACTATTCACTTTTAGCTAATTTTAATCATAAGAACAAGCCTTTGCCAGTTCAGGTTAGGTTATAGATCTAAAAAAAAAAAAATTCCAGCACAGCAATTACATCTTCAGGTATGCCTTTTTATATCTTCTCCTTCTCAAAGAGTTATGTTTGATTTCCTCAGTATATGTTTTATATGTAAGTTTTCCTTTAATAATTTGTATTTTTCTGTATTTCTGTGCTGGGTTCTGATCGATTTAATCAACTGTATCTTCTAATTTACTACTTGTTTCTATTTTTTTTTAATGACTACACCAACAGCATATGGAAGTTCCTGGCCAGGGATTGAATCTGAGCCAAGGCTGTGACCTGTGCCAGAGCTGTGGCAACACCAGATCCCTTAACCCACTGAAATGGGCTGGGAATTGAACCTGTGCCTCTGCAATGATCTGAGCCACAGCAGGAACTCTTTATATCTTTATGTTCAGTTTATTGTTTATTCCATTGATTGAGGTTTTGAAAAGATAGGTTCTAAGCCATTTATTCATGATTTGATTATTGCTGGCATTGATTTTTATAACCTCCTGTTTTTGTTTTATATATACAAGTTTCCTCTTAAAGATTTTAGAAACTTACATTTATAAGTCTTTTCAAATTACCGTATTATTTTTGTTACCTTGACTGCCAGTTTTTTGGTTATCATTTGCTATCTTTCACAGGGCTAGATTATTTTGGTGTACTTTGTAATTTTTGTCTGAGAGTTGGTGGGTGCTTTCTTTTTAGTTGTTCTTCCAGTCATACCTCCCCTTAACATTTTTGTGACAACTCAGCCTAGCCCTCAGTGATATTCAGTGGGTGTAAAAGTCAGGATTTTATACGTACTAGGTCTTGTGGCTTCCTTGAATACTAAGTATAGTCACTACTAATCCTTCAAGATTTATGATAACTTTTCCTATTTCATGGAACAAATATTCACATGATTCACTGCTGGTTCCATTATTTTTTGGATTGCCTTCCTACTTCGTGAGATGTTTGTGTCTGCTATGTAGTTACATACAAAACAGCAATAGTGTATTGAGGGAGTGTGGCTCCATGGATGTGTGACACCATATGGTCTCTCCTTTTTATGCATCTGTCATCAGCCTACTCTTTCTCCCTTGTTTGTTATGGCAAATCATCAACAGCAGCATGACTCCATTTTAAAACTTGAATTAGGCAAAGAAGTTGATTCTGTGCCATTTTAAGCTTCGCAGGATAACTCCATCAGTCCAGCTCAATGATCTGAAATGAGTTGGAGACTTAAATATGCAATACCTATGAGAGAGAGTGAGACCTTTTATTTTGAGGGGGCTCAGGGGGCCTTGTGAGGGTACATTGCATTGTGATGCATGAACTTTGTTGTTCAAACCTCCGCATTCTTTTCCATACCTGCCTATATCCCCTAGTGAAGGGGACACCCTTTTCTCACCTCACACATACCCAGAGGGTCTGATTCACACCTCACATTCTACCTTCTTATAACGTGGACCTGGTAGACTCAGAGCTTGGGGGACACAGATCCCTCTATCCGCGAAGGTCTGAATTCCAGAGCACAGACTGGCTCCCGGCTGCCACACACTCTGAACATTATGCTCCGAGAATGTAAACTCTCTCATATCTCTGAGTCTTTTCTAAGACTTCACTGCCAGCCTCCATGTCCCCAGACCAGTGCTGCAGACATGTGTCCTCCAGTGCTACCTTCCCCGTGAGGATTTCCTTGATTCCAGCTGGCAGATGTAGGGCTCTGCCCCTTATGTGTCCCTGGTACACATCTCTGTCATTGCAGTTACCACTTGGAGTGTGTTTTTGCTGTCTGATTGGACAATCTGTGAAGACAAGGGCATGTTTCTTCATCTTTATGTCTCCAGGGCATAAGACAGACATTAAATTTCTGGTTGAATGAATGATTGAACTGTGGTGTCTGGAGAGACAGCCAATGTGCTGTTATCAGGGCCAGAGACCAACTCAATGGCTCCATGGCTCCCATTTGTTCAGTCACTGGCATCCAGTGTCTCCAAATTGGGGGATAACTTAGCCTGATATGGTGAGCATCCGGGTCATAGGCAAAATAGCAGCTGAAATTGGGATGACTTCACTGAAATCAGGCTCTCTGGAAAGAAGTAGCCAGTTCACCTCCTTTGGTCAAGATAGCCTCAGTGAGGGCATACTTCTTAAATGCTTAGCAAATACTGAAACACTCTAGTTTGTTAGCAGAAAACATCTAATCATAAACACGAGATCTTGTTTAAAAAAATCTAAGTTGTAAGAGACTTTAGGGTTAAAAGACTCTTCCTCCAACTATTTCCAGCCTTCGTCCTCTCTTCCCCTGCCAGTGTTGACAGTTTACTTGGTTGAGTTACATTCCAAAACACGGTGAGAGCTGGGAACTCTTGATCACATGAGCTTCTACTAGTCTATGTTTATGGAAGATTATGGGTAACTGAATTTGGAAGAAGGGTGATATGTGCCTCAAATGCCATTTTCATAGTGATCCTGAGGATGGTGGCCAGGGGTGTGCTGTCCACCTGCTGTGCTGCATGGATGTTCGTAGCCTTGTTTAGAAAAAAACTCTGGAAGCACAGATGTGCTGACAGTCCTCTTGGGCTCCAAGTGGTCCTCTGCGCAGATACTCTGTCAGTTTGCCGCTGCTGGGGAGACAGAGTTGAAGTGGTCACACCTGTGGTCACTGTGACATTTGCTGGCAGAAACAAGGGAATGTGGGATTTTAGAGGTACTATCACAACATGACAGGGAATCATAGCTCCATTTTCTCTCACATTCTCATTTTGTTTCACCTATAATATGATATTTATCAGAAATATTAGTTCTGAGTTTCCTTCCTTCCTTCCTTCCTTCCTTCCTTCCTTCCTTCCTTCCTTCCTTCCTTCCTTCCTTTTTAGGACCACACCCCCAGCATATGGAAGTTCCCAGGCTAGGGGTCAAATTGGAGCTATAGCTGCCGGCCTATACCACAATCATAGCAACATGGATTCAAGCCATGTCTGCGACCTATACCATAGTTCGTAGCAATGCTGGATCCCTGACCCACTGAGCAAAGCCAGGTATTGAACCCACATTCTCATGGACACTAGTTGGATTCTTTTACTCTCAGCCACAACAGGAACTCCCAGTTCAGTTTTAAAAATGTGTTAACATTTTTCTCTTTGTGTTATGCATATTTTAAAAATATGCCTGGTATGTTACAACAGATAAGTTAAAGCTTGAAGGAGCCCTGGAGGTTATTCAGTTTTTCAGCTTCTTTGTGGATAGAGAAACAAACTAAAGGCTGGAGGTGTTGTGGCTTCTGGACAATCACCTGTTCACAATGTCATTCTAAAAGTGAGGTGTGAACTCAGATCCCCTTTGAGGGCTACAGGGCAGTTTTTAGTGCCTCAGGAATCTTGATGTGTTTGTCACCAGTGAAAATCTTAGGTCATATTCTCAGCAAAGCAGGGCTCTTGAAAAAACATTTAATTAAATTAGTTTATACTATAAACCGATGGAAATCAATATGGACCTAGGTTCTGTATGTTCTAGAGTCAACTTACTTTTAGTTTCCTTTGGTGGTCTTTGCATCAACAAACATATCTGTAAAATAGCCAGTCAACCTTAAGAAAAATATTATTAGTGGAAATAAGTATTTTTCTTCTGCAATAGAAATAAGAAAAAATGAAATGATACTGTAAGCCTCTGAATGTTTCATATAGGAATATCAGATCATTTTGTGGCTGATATTTATGCTGTGTTATTAACTAATCAGTGTTCTAAGTTCCAAAAATCAAAATAAAGTCATCAGTCTGAAACCTTTTCATAATATTTGTTAAGTTCATCTATTTTTTAAAAAGTCAGAAAAGTGGATGGACAGAAATATCTAGGTTCGCTGGGGCTAACACACTTTGTACTTAGCACAGGGTTACACACGAGTCATTCAATTAATCTTTGAATGTTTCCCAGTCTTCTGTCTTACTTTAATAAAGGGAGGAACTACTGGAATTGGACCGGTCAGCTCCTCAGCAGTCAGAATCCTTGTTCAAAGAGAATAATAAAGAGTTTGCCTTTGAAACCTAACCACAAGTTAAACACAGATGTGAAGAAATCTGAAGATTTCTGGCTTAATTGCTGTATTTAAGAGACTGACATGGGTGCCCATACCCTGGAAAGCTGTCAATCTGAAATTCTCTTTGAAAGTCAGGTGACTTGCTTTATACTTGGTGTAGGCATGAACCACGGGCACTTGGACACTCAGGCCTTTCAGCTGAAAGGCTCCTGCTCTTTATAATTCTACATCTCTCTTTTACATTTCTTTGTAATTCTCCATTGATCAACCAGGACTTGAAAGCTGTAAGACTCTCAGGCCATGCCATAATACTCTATATTCTGAGAATTCTCTGGGGGAAAATTCATATTCTTGATTATTTCTCTGCTAAGGCAGAGTAACCTTAGCCAAGGTCAAGCCAAGTACCTTGGCCACTGGCCAAGGTAAAGTAACCCCAGAAACACATGGACTGCATTGATAATTGTAGACTTACTCTTATATGATTATCTACACATCTGCAAACTGACTCTATATAACTTTTATTATTGGTGTTGAAATCACTCATTATAATAAGGAGCTCTTTTTTTTTCTTCATTAAAATCAAGGATGCCTATCAGTGAACTCAGGGAATATAACATTTATTATAAAAATGAATGCCACCTCCAAAGCCACAGTTGATATCAAGTTCCTCCCCCCCCCACCCAAGATCCTTTAAAGAAGAATGAGGAGAATAAATTTCATAGGCACTGGCATTGCCCTTTCTAAAGCATGGGTTTAAATTATTTTCATTGCAATAAAACAGGAAAAGGGGACGTTGGAAATGAGTTCGTGAAAAGACCACAGCCCTCACAAATAAATGCACCTAGGTTAACGTGCAGTAGGTAATAAACTGGGTGTCTTGGCAAATGACATAGCTAACCACTCTGAATCTCAGTTGTCTCATTTGTAGAGTAGGATTAACAGAATTTCTATCATGGTGTTGTTTTAAACATTCACTATGGTGCTGCGTGTAAAATCTGGCTCATAATAGGAACTTAATGAATACTCATTTCTATCCCTGTTAGCAACTTGGATGTTGCTTTCAAATTAAGTGCTAGATTTATCCTGGAAGTGGTTTTTAGGTTCAGCAGCTTTTGTTGGCTCTGTTGGAAGCTCCAAGGGAATAACTTTGGGCTGGATCAAAGATCCATTTGCAAGAAGCTCGAGGAATCAGCACCTTGTCAGGCCACTCCATGAGGTGTCGAAGCATGGTTGTTACCCTAGGTTCCGATGCTCAAATATACCAACCCCAGTACAGTGCTTTCCAACACCTACCTTATGTTGTATCATTTCTCATATCTGATATCATCATTTGCAACAGCTGGCGATAAACTAATTTTTGAGTGTCTGTGAAAGGTCAACAAACTGGTACTCTGTTAGCCTTGGACAGAGATGAGGGCTAGGTATGGGAGTCAAATGAAGAAACAACTCCAGGGAGGACATCAACAGTAGGGGCTTATCCCCACAGAGCACGGAGATTGTGTAATGATGCCAAGGAACACTGTTTTAGTGGGGACTCAGGCACCAGATGTGCACAGCTGTGCGAGGGAAGCTAACCCTTCCAGAGCAAGAAAAGCCACACTCTGGTTGTTTCACTTTGAGTGAGAGCGAAGGGAAAATAAATCTCTCTCGGTAGAGAAAAACAAGGTTGTTAATGTTTATTATTTATCAACTTATTCTTTCTCAAATAAAGTCTGAACGGGCCATTTGTCTACAACATGCCTTTGCCAATTTAAAAGGACGAGAACAATTTTGCAAAAGCTTTTTCAATTCAAGTGGTCTGTTCAAAACAGGCTCCATTTGTTCAGTAATATGTACTTTAAAAAAGGCTCTGCTTTTCTTGAATTTCTTAATGTCATATCATAAAAGAAAATGAGTGGCTGACCCTGGGCGCAGAAGTATTGCCTTTATAACCATGTATATTTTTCTCCTTGAGGAAAGTTATTTTATTTAAACCACCACTGAGAAATACCATTGCTAATGGTCACGTATACATGGGGACTAAATTTTCTCTAGTGTAGCTAGTCTATTGAAAATGATTTGCTGTGACTTATTCCTTTCTGTAGGTAATATCATGGTCTCTAACAGAGAAACATTTAAAACTTTGTCATATGTTATTAAGGCATATTTGCACTTATGGGACTCTTCTTAAGAAAACCAGAGTGAGTTAGAAATAAAAGCTATTCTGGCAGGATTTAAATAGAAGAAAGATAATGTACAGAAGCCTTCTTTTTAGAGTGTCTATTGACTATAAAGTTACCTGAGACAATTGGTTAGAGCTAAACTATTGCTTAATTTCGATCCCTTTAAAATTGAGCTTTCCATTATAGCTCTCTATATATAGAATAGCATTTAAAATGCAAAACACCTATGAAGACTGTATATTAGGTTTTCTGAAAATATCTTCATTTTTCTAACTCATTATAGTGATGATTCAAGTTAAAGATAGACCAGTACATTATGATCATACCAAAAGGAAGATTAGACTAATAAGGTAATAACAGCAGCAGCAAAATCACCTTTTCCTTCCTGCTCTCTCATTTGAAGGAGAAGACTGGAACAGGTACTTGGTTTAAACCACATGGGGAAAAACACCTTTTCAGTGGCAAACTGACCTATATGTCTGAGCAATGTAAACACATCATATGACCCCCCCTCCCCAAGGGGCTGAGTTCTTCCTTGTGTAAATACTGCACAGGGGCACTGACATCTAAGAGGTGGAATGATAAAGTCTGACAGTCTGCCCTGGAGCACAGATATCATCTCCCAGGGCCCATGATTCCAAGACGTAAAGGCAACGTCAGCCTGTGAGGCTTTTGCAATAGTGAAGGACCACTGCCACCTGGGGACAGCAGTAAGCATCGGCGCAGACATGGTGCAGGCCAAATGGAGCACTGGTGGTGATGAATGATGAGTGCGAAAGCTGGGCCACCTGCTGATGCTGATGGTCTAAAAGTTTCCCAACAGTGAGTGTTTTCTTGGGTACATTTGTGGCCTGGGTAAGTCTTCTTTCCCACAAATCAATAATTATCCTTGCAACCACACGAAAGATACGATTATCTTGTATTAATGTAAAGCGGAGAGCAGGCATCCAGATAACGTAGTTGTAAATGGGTAAGAGCCATAGGGCCAGGGAATTGGAGACTAAATGCCCCACCTAGAGGCTTTCGATTTTATTAAGAAATATTTTTGGGGAAGACTGTACTCCATCAAGCAGCACACATTTGCAGCTCCGATTCAGCCTGCAACCATCTAGAACTGGAGGTCACTGGGTGGATATAAAGATCCTTGGTGACATTTGTGTACCCAGAACAAAACTCTGAGAATACTTTGTTCATTTATTCACTGTAAAATATTTCTTGAAGCCTTGTTTTATTTTAGGCACCATTCTGTATTGATAGACAAGTTAGGAAAAGAGATATTAAACAAATAATTACCCAAATGGAGTTACAGTTATGATAAATGCAATGAAAAAAAATCCAAGGCAGCTACATAAATATATACCGTGTTTCATAAAACTTGCTTGCTTATAAATCACATGACTGTTTTTTATTCTACCGAGAGACAAAACCCTGCCAATGAAACTACAGCTCTGTGCTTTCTTTATTCTAAGAAATGAATACCCTATGCTTTTGATACATTTTATTTCATACTTATTGAAAGAGCTCAGTTTAGATTTGCAACATAGGTATTTTATCATATGTCATTATTGTACATACATAAAAAGGAAAGTATAAATTAAATAAGATATCCCATTGAAAGCTGAACTTTATCACTTTTTGACTCAAAGTCCTTAATAGCCACACTTTTCTCTACAGAGTCATTCATCATGAGAGTTGGGAGAAGTATTTCTTAAAAGAGTGCCTCACTATTGTCTAGAATTTTTTCCTCAGCAGCTGACACTAATTCTCAGAGTTTAGATGCTGCTGCTTTCTTGACCTTACTAAAAGATGTCAACACAAGCTTTTCAGATGTTGACTAGGACTTCTACCCTTTCTTCCAAAATGGTTTGTAAACTGAAAAGGCAAGGGGCTTCAGTTGTACCGCCATGCTGTCAGGGCTAACATGCGTATGTGCTGGCATGACAGCCGTGTCACAGTACTCACAGGACCTGACCTAATGAGTTTGGAAGACCCCATTGTTAAAAAGTCACATATAACTTCAGAGATGTGAAAATATGCACATAACACAGAATCAGTGAAATACAGTCCATTAACGATCAGACCTGCTCTTCAGGACAGGAGACATTATCTTGGAGAAGGTGACATTTAAGTGTTAGGCCTGAAGACTAAGAAATTATCCAGGAATTGAGATGGAAAAGTGTCATCCTAGTAAAGGCAGGACCAGATTGTGGAGCAGACCAGCTGGACAGTTCATCAGACCACCAGATAAGGGGAGTGCTTACAGCATTTCCAGACTCACAATGAAAGGTGGTCCCTGCCAGCTCATGTTTCTACCTGCACCTTCTTATCTTCCTAAAGAGATGTAAGTAGGTCTCACTTTCACTGAAGCTGAGGGCGTTGTTGAGTGCAAAAGAGAACAAAATAAGATGAAGCCATCCCTGGTTTGTTTCTCATTACTACGGCTATATCTCAAACTGGCAGTTTCGGTCATCTGAAATTCCAAAACCACGTCATGCATGGTGTAGAACAAGTGACAGTCTTCATGATCTCCATGTGAAACCCTTTTAATATCCGGTCCCACTCCCTAGGATGTTGTCTTGTTTAATAGTCGACAAAAGAAAGCCAAGGGGAGACCAAAAGACTAGAGAATAAATGAAAATAATCCTTTTTTTTCTTCAAAATATCATTTTGCTTCCCCAAGTGAATTAAATTGTATATTAAATTTGTCCCTATCAACAATTTTTGTTGCTTGAAAATTGGGTTCACCCAGTATCAGCAGATATGTATTTGAACAAATGTCTAAAGCCTCTATGTTGGGAGGTGCTCCCTATTGGTCTTCTAGGGAGTGGGTATATTTCCAGTGGGTGATCGTTAGCCAAGAGCCAAGAGGTTGGCAAGTTCATGGAAGCAAAGGAAGGGCAGTAAAGCTGAGCATGGGTTAGGATGGAGGGCAGAGTGTGTGTGGAAAGGCTGGAGGCTAACCCAGAGTCATGCCATGGAAATTCTCTGTGAAGGATTTTGGACTTCATCCCCAGGGCATGCAGGAGTTATTGAAAGTGTTTTGAGCAGTGAAATGCCGTGTTCATATCTGCATCCTCTCTCTGCTCCGATGAAGCAGATGGATTGTTGGGAATGAGTTATCTTCTCTCTGGGCAAGGTAGGGTTCTTCGTTCATGTAGCAATCTGGACTTCAGATATTGGTGAACTGGCTTTTAGGCATTTCCTCAAAAAGGGCATGTAAATTATTCATCATTCACAGCACCATTTGGAAATTTTACAGATCTGAAGTGAACAGTTAACTGCCATAACAGTAATAAATCTATAAGCAGTCTGTTCACTGGGGTCTTCAGTGGTTTTATTTCTGTACCATTTTTGTGTTGGATAAATGAATTAAAGTGAATAAAATTAGGCTTTGCGTCCCAAAGAACATTTCCTGTGAATCTTGCCTGTGAAATAGGGTGAGAAGAGATTGATCTCAGCATATCATGTGAAATGACCCCTGGATAACACACAGTAAGTTGACTAAATGACTACATAAAAAAAAAAAATGTTATGACCCTGAGACCTTAAACCATTAATGGCAGTTTTGGCTTAGTTGGTGGCAACTAACTACTTGCTTTTGCTGGAAAATAATCAACTCATTTTAGGAGAACTTGATGAGAGCTGATGGCCAAAGTGGATTTTTGCTCTTTGGTTATACCCCCTAAGAACCTCTGTACATAGCATTTGAACAAGGTATTGTGCTCTTTGTCTTTTTTAATTCTTTCAAACATTTTTCAGGGTAAGCACAGGATTCTCATTTTATGAGCTTAACCTGAGGATTCCAATTAAATGAAAATAATTGAAAGTTAATACTAACAGTCTACTTTTTATCAACCAGGCACTTGTTTAATCTTCATAATAACCACAGGAGAAGGTGTTTTATGACCCCATCTTTACAGATCCGGGAAACTAAAGCACAGAGAAGTTAAATAAATTGCCCAAGGCCACACAGCCTGTCAGGAGTGTGGAACTGGAGTTTGGTCTTAGTGAATCTAGTTTCAGACACTATGTACTTAAACACTGTATATGTCATCTATTTAAAAGTAATGTTTTTTGAAAAGTCAGTTTGTGATATGTACATATATGTATACACTATTTTCCTTTTAACCGTTTTCATAAACCCCTTAAACTGGATCACCCCAACAGAAAAATACGGGAGATTTTTGAAACTGAACCCAATTTTACGGCACAAGATGAGTAAAGTTTAAAAGCAAGCAGATGTTTGCAAAGCATATAAAACTCGAGATTGCTCTACATGAGACGTTATTTGGAACACAGGCATAATTCTTTTCAAATATGATTTTTATCTAAATGGTATCCCTTAAAACTTCATTTTAACACCCAAACGATCCCCAGCTGTTCGGGTGGATTGGCCCCTGCTGAGTCTGTTTCCCAATACTTCCCATCTTCCACCATAAATATTCATGATGCAGTACTACGGCTCCCCAAAGGGGGCCAGCCTTCATTTTTATGAACTCCTCTCAACTGGGATTAGCATCTTTCACCTATTACCCAACTCCTGAATTATGGTTTTGTTCTGCTGTGCTCTCCATTTTCTTTATTTTTCCTGATATCTGAGAAGTCTGAAGAGAATGCAGAGTGTGAAAGAAACTTCTAATTCCAGGAAGTTGGCCCAAGGAGTATACAAAATCAATTTTTAAAACACAATCTCTTATTCTAACTTTACACCCAGACCACTGTGAAACCACTGTTTTCTTCCTTTGCCAGATTTCCTCGGCAACAGCAATGCCTTTGTAAGAGGTTTGCAAACTTAATTTGAGGGCCAGGAGTAGGGATCAAGGAACAAGTAAGTGGAAGGGATGCTATTCCCACAGATAACATACGCCTAGGCTACAAAAATGATTGATTTTTTTTTCCCCATGTGATTTATGTTTGCATGTGTTCAGAACCCAGAGAATGCTAGGATTCAATCTGCCTTTCTTAGGATTGAGAGGTAGCAGGACAGGTGTGAATTTTCCCACCTTTACCACGCGCTCTCCTTCTTTTTTTTTAGAGGGTTTCTTAAATCAGGTCTCCACTTCAAGTATGTCACATGCCCCTAGAGATGCTTTTGACCTCATCCAGATGAAAATCAGGAAACTGTAACAACTTGTCTTGTCTCTGGGAAGGATGCTTATCTTTGACATTAGATTTCCATTCTGATGCCTGCTTGGCACTAATTAGTCAGATATACTTGAACATAATATTTAACCTCTTGAAATTTCTTTTTTTCCGTTTGTAAAATAGGGGAAATATTTATCACAAATGCTTCTTGTGAAACATAAGTGGGATATGTAAATTTGAGGACTCACCACATGCCTAAATAAGGAATGTTATCTTCCTTCCCTCTTCCTTTACATGATACCAGCTACTTGGGTATCAGAGGAAGAAACAAACAGTGGAAGGCTGATGATAGTCCTTGGCACACTGGACACACTGGCCACTTCCCACATTTCATGGATTTGCCACGTTAAACAATGGCAAGAGGTCAGCCTCTGAAAGTCCTGGAGATTCCATCCATTTCTGCAAAGGTTTATGTCACAGTATAAACGGATTGTGAGGAGAGGCAGACTAAGTTAACTGCCCTGCATGGGTTGAATAACTGCATAGCTGAGTGGGCAGTACTTTCAGCTCATCTTTCTGTAAATGGCACTCTTCTCACTTTGAAACCCATTGTGACCAGCCAGTCACCACAAACTGCCGTTTTCAACCCTGCTATGCCTCTCCCTCACAAGAGGAGATCCTGGAAGAACAGTTACTCAACAAGGATGGATTATTGAGTTCCTGGAAATGGACGACAGAAAGAGACACCTACTAATACCCTCACTGCCTGAGCAGAGGGATTGGCTAGAACACAGTCAGTGAGCCCCAAATCTGGAGGCAGAACACTGGAGTCATTAAGACATGAAATCTGCAGCCAGTCTGCTGGGGATTGAATCCTGTCTATGTTGTGTCCAGCACTGTGAAATTGAGCAAATCCCTTAACCTTTCTGTGCCTGAATTTCTAATAGGACCTGCCCCTTAGGGTTGTGATAGGGATGAAATGAGATATTCCAGGTAAAACATCTGGTCCACTAAGCACAGTGTTGGCACAATGTAGTCAATTTATATTAGCTTACAAAGTTTTTTTGAAAGAACTAGTTAAAGGCAAATATCCCATATACTTAAGCCTGGTTACTTAATTGGCTATGCTGGCAGGGCCTTGAGCAGATTGCAACAAAGGTATTGAGTGTCCACTGAATATAGAGTACATTTTTAACAAAACTGAAGGCTGCTTTATATTTGTGCTCATATTTTTAGGGGATGATACTTGGGTTGCTCTGTGTGGGAAGGTGAATAATGTGAGCATCTGGAAGAGGCAACCGTGCTTTCCAAGATGTGCAAATGGAAAGGTCATTTTTTAAAGTATGAAATAGCAATTACTATATGCAGAGCCTGGTGCCACTTGCAATTTCATTTCTGAAATAGAACTGTCAGCCACCAGGCAGAGATGTCTGCTATTTCAATCATAGGCATCTTCAAGCTTACCCTATTATTTTAAGCTGGACTTCAGTGTATATTCAACATATTTCTTCAGCTTTTCTTGCTTCCAAGCTACAGCACTTTAGTCCCTCTTGGACTGTCTCATGGTCTCCTATACTGCTGAGGAATGCAGCCCATGTGGGTAGTGAGTGTTGTTTAAATGCATTCCAGTACCATCCTACTCTTGGTCAATTCACATCAATTAAAGTTGACTTAGCTGAGTGGCAACAATAATAGAATTGCTCAAGAAATGAGGCATAAGATTGTAGTGGTTCTGACACACCTGGCAAAGTGGGCTCAGAGACTGATGAGAAACATCACCATCACCTCCCTCCACATTCTCATGCTTAAGTGTTTGCCCCAATATGTAGATTTCTTTTTTTAAAAGAACATTATTTGGATAGGAGGCAAAAATTTCAGATGAAGAGATTGATCGGTGTCTGTCACCCATCTGGTCCCTTAGACTGGGTTTGAACCTCTTTTAATAGAAGATGAGGGCCAGAAATGGAATGAATTCATGGGAAACTCTGGATTTCGTATGGGCTATCTTGGCCTCAGGTCAGAAGATGGAGCATAGCCAGGTGAGAGAGACCAGTCTCCTCAGCTCTGCTCAACATAAAGCAAAGTCACTATCCTGACTTGTGGAGAACTGCCAGCTCCTTGACTCCTTCCAGAACCATTGCTCAACATGGCACCATTAATGTGGTATTGTGGTGGTTCCTTCAAGTAGCTTCACTTGGCATGGATAGGTTCCATGGGAATAGGAGGCCAGTAGTGGCTGCAACTTTGGAGACTCTAGAAAATGCTGGCAGAAACATTGAGAAAATCCCTGTTCTTACCTGGTGTGTCTAACTGGTGGGTAATAGGATCTGCTGAAACTGTTGTGGTTTAAGTGTTTAAATTCCATGTGATTCCTTTTTTTTTTTTTTCGTCTTTTTAGGGTTGCACCTATAGTTTATGGAAGTTCCCAGGCTAGGGGTCAAATCAGAGCTGCAGTTGTTGGTGTGCACCGCAGCCACAGCAATGCAAGATCCAAGTCATGTCTGCAAGCTACATCATAGCTTACGGTAACATAAGATCCTTAACCCACTGAGTGAAGCCAGGGAGCAAACATGCATCCTCACGGATACTAGTCAGTTTGTTACCACTGAGCTACAATGGGAACTCCCAAATTCAATGTTATTTTAACTTTTACAAATAAAACATTTTGGGGAAGGAATATATTATCCTAACCACTTTGGGAGGATTCTGGGTTATGTTTACAGAGTTAGTAGCCTACTAGGAATTTCTTAACTGCATCATTCATAATTAAGGTATTACAACAAAGTAGAGACAAACATGCACAACTTTCTAGATAATGTTATTTATGTGTTTTATTTCATTTTTAAAAGACCATTCAAATAATGGTGAATTTCTACAATGATCTGTGGTGATATGGTGAATGATCTGAAATTCTACTCTTCCATGGTGCCATGTGTGTCTATTAAAAAAGCTGTTTAGAAGTTCCCATCGTGGCTCAGTGGTTAACAAATCCGACTAAGAACCATGAGGTTGCGGGTTCGATCCCTGGCCTTGCTCAGTGGGTTAAGGATCTGGCGTTGCCGTGAGCTGTGGTGTAGGTTGCAGATGTGGCTCAGATCCTGTGTTGCTGTGGCTGTGGCGAAGGCCGGCGGCTACAGCTCCTGTTAGAGCCCTAGATGGGGACCTCCATATGCCGTGGGTGCGGCCCTAGATAAGCCAAAAAAGAAAAAATGACAAAAAAAAATAGCTGTTCAGTTTGAAGACCTTTTCTGATTTGTTTCCATTTTTCAAAATGGCACGTGTTACGAGGATAAAATGAGACTGCAAGTGTCTAGCACAGTAGATGCTAAGTTATTGGTAGACCACTACCTGTACCTTAAAGGGCTTCATTTGCTTTGTCTATAAAGGCAGAGTTTCAGGTGAGAAATTCTGCTTTAAATTTGAAACTTTACATTTAGAAGTTATGGATCACAATGTCTGTGTATAAAGGAAATACTGAATTCAAAAGTTAGAAATGCATCCTTTGGATTTGGCGGCCACATTTTGGAGTGCTAGTCTGTCCGAAAACTGACACTTTTCTGCAAACCACTCCCACCGGGGGCGTCTATGTGATTTTAATATTTATTCTCCTACTTAGAGAAGATCAGATGAATATGCTCATATGATTGAATTGGGCCAGTCATACTACACCTCTAGGGTTTTGAAATCAGGGCACTGAGAGAAATTGAGTGTCTTAGATTGTTTTCCCCCCAAACTTCAGGCAAGGATTTATTTACTAACAATTAAAATTCCCTTTTCTTGGAGTTCCCGCCGTGGCTCAGTGGTTAGCAAACCCGTCTAGCCTGAGCATGCGGGTTCAATCCCTGGCCTCGCTCAGTGGGTTAAGGATCCGGCATTGCCGTGAGCTGTGGTGTAGGTTGCAGATGAGGCTCGGATCCTGCGTTGCTGTGGCTGTGGCGTAGCCCCGCCACTACAGCTCTGATTGGACCCCTGCCTGGGAACCTCCACATGCCACAGGTGTGGCCCTAAAAAGATAAATAAATAAATAAACAAACAAACAAACAAATAAATAAATAAAAATTTCCCTTTTCTCCTCCTAGCTCATCAACACTACCAGAGTTCTTTATGGAGAATTTGTCATGATTGTTCCCATTTGAGAGCACCAAAGCCAGAACAGCAAACTCTGACTCCCAACCCAGTGTCTCTCATTACCACCTAGCTCTCATACTCGAACCCTGTAGGATTCAGGAAGCCTTGGAGCTTGATTGTAACTGCCAGTTATTTTGCCTAAATTTTGTCAGCAACTGTGCGTTTCATGCTTCATCTCATTTAACGTTTGCCAAAATTCTGGGATATAGATAACATGTCTCATTTACAGACAAGGAACTAGAGAAGGCTAAATGATTTGTGCAAGATCACAGAGTAAGTGGCAGAGCTGGGACATGAATGTAGTTCATTCTGATCCCACAGCCTGTATACTTTGTGTGTGTGTGTGTGTGTGCGCTACTCTGCCTTGTCCTTGAGGCCTTTGAAGAATTTAAATTCCATGGTTTGTTTTTGTCCCATTTTAGCCATGTTCAGAGCCACGCAGATTTTCTTTGTTGGCATGCTAACATAACCAATCACTATAACTTTTTATGAGGAAATAGCTTTTGAAGTTAAAAATGTTTTGTTAACATCATTTAAATTGGAGCGCCTCACTTATATTTTATATGTGGATATGTGTGTACATATATATGATTATATACATATTATATAGAGTATATATATAATTACAGACTACATACAAAATACATTAAAATTTTATATATACAATATATTTATATACATATACAAAATTTTAACTTGTATGTGGTGTATATATATTTGAAAGAGAGACTCTTTGTGTTGGAAATTACTAATTTCTTTGTGCTATTATGCAGAAAACTAAGCAGTGCTTCATTGATGTCTCATAACAATGAATGACATTCTCTAATATATTCAAGATTATTGATTGCTTGATTTTAAAATCTTTTTATTTTGCTACAATATGTGGATTTAGAACAGAGCTGCAAAAATATTAGAGAGAGAACTAATATACCTTTACATAGCTTCCCCTAAAGTTCACCTCTTACACTTGAACTTAACATTGAACAGTGCCATTATGCCAACTACATACTGTGTTTTTTTCTGTTCCAGGATCTACTCAGGATCTACCATATTGCCTTTAGTCAGCATGCCTTCTTCATCTTCTCCAGCCTGTGACCTTTTTCATGACCTTGATACTTCTGAAGAGCATTTGCCAGGTATTTTGTCAAATGTATTTCAGTTGGGTTTGTCTGCTGTTTTCTCATGCCGAGACTGGGGTTATGGGTTTTCTGGAAGAGCGCCACAGAGATGAGTTCCTCACACCCTTCGCATTGTGTTGTATCCAAGGTACATAATATCATGCGAATTATCATTGGCTGTGTTGGCCTCGAGCACTTGGTTGAGGTGTGTCTGCCATGTTTCTTCACTCTGAAGATGTTCATTATTCCCTTTCCACACTCCATGGTTGGAAATGAGTCACAAGTCCAGTCTATACTCGAGGGGAAAGGAATCGCCTCCTGGACAGAGGGCTATGACTGGTTGATATTTTGTGGGCAGTGGGTAAGTGCGTTTTCACTCCTGAACTAGTCATTGGTCTGTGGTACAAGCAGCACTCTGGCTTATAGAAACACCCCTGGGAATTCAAACCTTGAGTCATTTACATCTTTAAATTCTTTATCATGGGGTATATATCCCAAAGAATAACACCCACTCTTACTTTGCTACATGATTGAGAGCCAAGTTGTAAGTCTGCTAAACATCTCTTCCTTGTTCCCCATAACAACAGGCTCTCTTTTGTTTCTTAAATGTCTAAATAGATGATGTCTGAGATAAAGTATATATAGCAGAAGTTCTTCAAATGTATAGGACTTCTTTCTACTGAAAGGAAGGGGTTATATATATTTTTAATCTTTAAATTTTCTCTGGCACCTAGAAAGTAATAACTATTAGGAATATTATGACTCATAATTTATAAGCTATAAAACATAATATGTTATATTTATAATATTAGTTTATATTTATATATGTACTTATATATATTTAAATTTGTGAATATAAAGTTATAAAAGTCATAAATATTATCAAATAATCATAATTCCCATTGATTAAATACTTCCTTTGTGTTTAGCACTGTGGTTGGTACCTTTCAATCTTTATTTCTAATCTTCACAATAATATAAGGGAGGCATTATAATTCTCATTTTACAGTGAAAAAAGCTGATGTTTGGGAGAAATTATCTTTCCCAAGATTGGATGATGACAAGTAGCAAGGCTGGGATTTGAACTTAGGGTTCTTTGATTGTCTACTGTGAACCTGATAAATGTTTGTAGATTGACTGATTAAAATTGGGTAGGGAAAAAACAGTGTTTGAAGATTGGACTAGCAATAAGTATTTCCAAAAATTACACACAATTACACAAGATTGAGTAAGACAGGTGTTAGGCTGTGCTTGCATAAAGAGAAGTTTTCACTTCAAGTCAGTCAAAAGAATCACCCTGATATTCAGATTGATCTGTGAAAATAGCAGCTACAGCCTGAATTCTGTGGGACCGGGATCCCACCTTCCACTCTTTACTCACATCTAGGGTGGGCTGTATTGGTTAATTGTCCCATATAAAGTAATTCCCCTGTCTCATGGAGAAACAGAAAATAACCAAGATAGTTCCTAAAATACATAGAGAGATCATAGAATGGGAAAAGCAGAAAGTCACTACAGAATTAAAGTGAGTAAATCTCCCATATAATAATGAAAGGATAATACTAAAGATGAAGTATAAATTAAGCAGGTAAAAATTAATCTGTGTGTGTGTGTGTGTGTGAGAGAGAGAGAGAGAGGGGAAGAGAGAAATAGAATACGAGGAAGTATAAATAGGAATCTCAGACCACAACTCCTATAAGCTTTTTACAGCAACATTGTGTCTCTCTATTTTCTAGAAATCTGCTTAATTTTATGTGTTCCTTTACTACTGTGCTTTGGGATGCTTTGCTTATTATTTGAATTTTCTTCCAAAATGAACTGTGTTGAGATGTGTCTGGGAATCTTGATGTGGACCTGGGAGGCCCTTGACATTGGCCAATCTGCCAAGGCACCCACAGAAATGTCCAATATACTGTAGAGGTGTCCCTTTGAGTTAGGATGTATCTATCGCTTCTGTGCCCCACGTGGGAGAAAGATATCATCACAAGCTCAGAGGCTTTCAACTCAAATGAGCAGTTCAGCCAACTGTCCTGTCGAAGTGGATACCTTGGCTCTGGGAGGAAGATGGGGACAGCTGTGGCTCAAGACCTCATGGCTTGGCCCATCACCTGTCATTCTCTCGATGGGGCAGAAATTCTGGGGTGTGAAGGTTGCAAGCCATGCAAAAATGCACGTTCCCATTAGGAGAGTATGAGTTACCATTCTGAAACTGACTTGAAGAATCTTGAATCCTTCATTTTTTTCTCTCCTCCTTGATTACCTGGCTTAATATTTCAATATTCTCCATCCACTGGGAGACATCAAGAACATCCTGTTGTCCCAGGCTGGCATGGTCTCTCCTGCAAGCCTCTCGGAAGGTTGCTGGAGGAAAAGTGTAATGGGCCATGTGCGGTGACAACCACCTCTCAGAGAAGGGCTGGCCCTCATGGTTCCTGAATCACTGCTGTTCCCCACAAACCCCACTGCCAGTCCTTTAGCCGAACACAGGCCTTTTAGTTTAGCCATGGTGAGGTGTGAGTAACCGATCCTAAAGGACAAACACACAAAACTCTGCATGTCTGCCCCCTCCTAGACACCCAGCACTTACCCTCTCCCCTCTTTCCATCTTAATTCTTTAAATTCAAAGTGAAAACAGAACTCCTACTCTGCTTTCTTTCTTCCAAAATTCTTCGATCAAGGATTACTGTCTGTTGCCCTTTCTTCCCCAATGTAAGTAGCGCCAACCAGTCTTTTAAAGTGTTGATTTGAGAGACAAATCAGTTCTCATTTCTGCTTTTGGGCTGGGCTAGAAAGTGTTTGAAGACTTCAGGTTACACTCAGCAAGCCCGTGCCCGGTGGGTCGAAAGGGTACGTGGGGCGGCCCTGTTTCTCGGCTCTGAGTTCATTGATTTGCTACAGCTTCTTTTGTTACTGCTGAGATGGGGCGGGGAAGACTTGGATTAATAAAAGCATGAAATAAAATACACGTGTAAAATGCGGTAAATAACAAGGAAGGGTGTGGGGGTGAGGTGTGGAGTGTCGAAGAAGCTCGGCGTGTAAAAATTGAGGTTTCTGTGATCTATACTGTGGTTTATTTGGGAAATCATGACATAGGCACCTCAAGAAATTCACTGTGGACAGTTGACTGATGGATTTCCAAATGAAAAGCCATGCATGAGAAATTAATTTCCAGGTGTGCATGACCATTTAATTTAGATTTTTCTCCCCTGGCTAATGTATCCACAGGCACGATTTTTATAATGTAATGAATGTACTGTTTGTGTCATTCACGGTAGCCACTCTGTGTTTTATGGGGCGTGGGGTAAGATGATCACTCAGCACAGGCAAAGGCCCTCTTCAAGGAATTGGTTTTCATTGTAAGATATGTCTAAACTCTTTGGAAAATGCCAAATAACTTGACCATGTTGCATGGGAGTTAATATAGGACATGAAAAATAGTTATTAACCTAAAATGTCAGTATCTGTGTTACTGTTTTATCTAAAGGTTATGAGAAGGCAAAATAACAAAATACTTCCCTGCTTTGTAAAAACATATGCTGCATTCTAGTTACTGAGTTTTGTGATCATTGTCATTAGAAAGCAGTCATGACATATCTGAGCTCCATCGGAACTTGTATATAGACATACAAGTCAACTTCCTGACTTTGTTGCCAAATACATGTGTGGCGTCATACAAGCTTTTTCACCTGTCTTATCTTTTAAATGAGTAAATCAGTAAATTTTTTTCTTGGATGAGCCTGAGGCATGTGGAAGTTCCTGGGCCAGGAACTGAACCTGTGACACAGCTGTAACCAAAGTGACAGCAGTGACAGCACTGGGTCTTTAACCTGTTGAGCCATGAGGGAATTCCTAGATACTTTTTATTTACATGGAAATTATAAAAATTCTCTGATTCTAAGTTGCAAACAATGAGTGAGCACTGATCTGAAGCAGAATGGGCAAAGTAAATTATTTATGTTGTATCAGTGGGGCCATCCATGTACTTATGAGTGGCAGGAGGGTAATCTTAATACTTAGCTTAAGGCAGCGGAAGACAAAGGATTTAGTTTTTCTAGACCTGTAAAAGTCATGTGCTGCAATGAAGATTGGAGTACATGTATCTACGGATAGATGCCCAGCAGTGGTGCATATACATAATGGAATATCACTCAGCCATTAAAAGGAAAGAAATAAAGGCATTTTCAGCAACATGGATGGACCTAGATATTATCATGCTAAGTGAAGTCAGTCAGACGGTGAGACATCAGCATCAAATGCTATCACTTAAGTGTGGAATCTAAAAAAGGGACACAATGAACTTCTTTGCAGAACAGATACTGACTAACAGACTTTCAAAAACTTATGGTTTCCAAATGAGACAGGTTGAGGGGTGGGGGGATGCACTGTTTGGGATGGAAATGCTATAAAATTTGGTTGTGATGATCACTGTACAAATACAAATATAATAAAATTCATTGAGTGATAAAATTTAGAAAAGTCATGTGGAGAATGCTTACTTTAATTACATGCAACTTACTTACTTTAAATGACCTTCTTAGACAAGCAAAGGGTGAACTGAAATTCCTTTGCATATACCAGAACACAAAATCTCGCTGACTAATGTGGCAGGCCTTGCCCAAAGCTTCCTTATCAGACGTTCTTAACTGCTCCAGCAATTTCACTGATGGTCTTCATATTTCTAACCAGGAAAAAATCTTATTCAGTTTGTGTTTTTTAAATGATCAGAAGGCATCACAGATACTTGAGAGTCACACTAGATTTTGCTCCTTGCTTGTTCACACGTGATTCTTTTTATGATTATTTTATGTCATGTCTTACATTTTTATTTTCTTATTATAAAAATAAAGTAAAATCACAGGGAATTTAAGAGCAATGTCAAACTTCCATATTTTGTCTCCCACAACTTTCCTTTTGGCATATTTGTTTCCAATCAGTCTCAGTAAAAAATGTGTCTTTATTACACACACATAATCACTGTGTTTGGGTATAAATCATTTTCGTCATCACCAGCGTCAGTAATGTTTCACTTACTTTAAGCTGAGGAGTGTTTGATTAGGTTTGTGTATGTGCCCCAACTTTTTCCTTCCTTCTTATTTTTTGATATCCCCTATTTAAGAAGGGGTAAATTCGGCACAAATAAAAAAGAAAGACCAGAAAGTAAAACTGAATGATTCTGTATCCAAGCAAATGAATGGGATGCAAACTGACTACAGAGACTGGGAGCCCAGCAGGGAAGACAGCCTGTATTATCTAACCATACTTAGAAGAGGAAGAGGGAAGTGTTTGTGTGGGGAAATAAGGGATTCTCTCAGCTTGCTGGGCAGCCACCATCTGCCTTGTGCCTAAGTTGTTAGTGTTGATTTTCTTCTTTGACTAAATAGATTATCCACATATTTCACAGTGACGCTCTGTTCATGAGGTTGATACTTGTGTCTGTAAAGACGCCTGATTATTTGATGAGAATTTACCATGACCTAATCTGCCCCACCGTGGTTGGAAGTCAGATGGCCAAGGTTCTAGAATCAAGGAATTAAAGATGAGCAAACACAGCCTCCAGCCCAAAGCAGGGCTTTCCAAATATTTCCAATTGAGTGATTCACCAGCTTTCATTCTTCCAGGGGTGGGGTAGTCACTGCCTAAGTATCAGTTTATTCTGGGGGTACAAACTCAACTACTATGAGAGCTGGCTATGTAACTGATGAATAAAGCAGGCCCAGAACATGAAAATCAAATGCAGAAGTAGATTCAAACTATTTTTATAGATACTGGACTATGGCATAAGGATGTAACATGATATAAATATGTAAATATGTAAATATTTTAAAGTCAAAATTGAAAAAAAAAGAAAAATAGGAACAATGATTCTTTCAACACAGCATCCTTTGTATGCATATTAAACCCATATGGCTTTTCTCATTTTTCTTGAAATGTAGCATTTTCAATCTGTCTTTTATTTTCTTGCATTTGATATAGATGCAGGTTCAGAGAAATAATTCTCTGCTCTAAGGGAAAAAAAAAGGGTGAGCATGATGCTAAGTGGCAACTGATATTAAACCCCAGAGTCAGGAAGATGATAGGCCTGTGGTGGGGTCTGTGGTGACCCAGAGTGTCCATGTTCCCCCCAGAGAGGGCAGCCACTACTCAACTCCAGACAACTGTTGACACTTGTTGACATGTAGGAATGCAGGCCCTATGTTACTAATCTTCCACTTTCTCAAGAACATCTAGGATTCTTGATTTTTAAATAAAACCCTCTAACTTTTGAATGTCTTCTATTTTAAAACACAGTTTGGGCCTAGGAAAATACATCCAGAGACAAGGTGACATTTGTGAGCCACCATTTTGTCTTCTCTGGCCTATGTCAAGGGTCGGCAAACTAGAGCCTAAAGGCCAAGTCCATCCCACTAACAAATGGGTTTTGTAAATAAAGTTTTATTGGAACACAACCATGCTTATTTGTTTATGTATTGCCTGTGGCTGCTTCTGTGCTATAGGGGCAGAGTTCATCAGTTAGGACAGAAATTGCATGGGGTGCAAAACTAAAACGCAAATAATCTGGAGCTTCGCAGATGTATGTAGACCCCTTCTCTAATCCAATTTGGCAAAAGTCAGCTTTTAGAGAGCCCTTCATATTTTGAATTGAAATCTGTCTTTTAACAACTTTTATTCATTTTTCTTGTATCTGTTCCTGATTACCCTTGGTCATTCATAAAAGACATTTAGACCCTTTGGAATTACTTAGTTATAAGATCATCTAGGGATGGATTGATCATCTTTCAGGTCTAAAAGTTGTCACTCAAATTAGATCTGACTTCTTAGATAAGTGGTGCATTTTGGCATGTTCTCATCCAGAAAATGGATGGAGCTTGTCCACAAATTGCAGGCACAAGAACCTCAAAAAGGCAAAAATATCCAGCAGTGGTCAATAGGAATACTAGAAGAACTGTCTTGGGCTGTGTAAATGTAGCCATGAAAAGTTGACTGATGGCATTTCCCTATGAAGCCTAAATTCTTCATTCCTCTTAGAATAACATCTAAATTTGTCCCATAGCCTACAAAGTTCTCTATAATATGGCTTCTCCATTTCAACTCCTTTCTTTTCCCTGTATTCGTATTGCTTTGGTCACCTTCCACCATTCAATTGCTCAGACTTCCAAGCTCTGTCCTGGCTCTTAGCACTTGCTACTTTTTCTACCTGACACACTTCTCTTCATCTCTTCACAAGGTGGATCATTCCTATCTTTTAGATTTTAATTTAATGTCATTGCCTTAAAGATATCTTTCCTGACTGCCCTCTCTTAGATGGCATATCTCCTGCTGGAAATGATCTCTTAAGCACAGCTTTTAATTTATCAAATTCCTTGTACCTATTTGTAGCCACTGTGCTTATTTTTCTAGTATTGCATTTTCTATTATTATATTCTAGCTTACTGCCAGTCTCCTCTCTCAGAATAAGTGTGGTGAGACCAGGACTTTTCATGTTATTTTTCTTAGGACCTGGAAAGTTGTAGACATTCAAAAATACCTGAGGAATGAATGAATTTCACATCAGCAGTAGTTTAGCATTGTATATATTATAATCCCAATTATTTGTTTTGGTAAATGGAACTTGTAAAACTCATCTGCATCATCTTAATAAAATAACCTTCTTATTATGCAGAGAATGCTTTGAATTAAATTATTATTGCTTAGCAATAACTCAGTGGCTGACTGTATAGCTGTATTGGGTGAGGGAAGTTTTAGGTTTTTGTGTTAGTGGAAATCAATAATTGTATGCTGATGTGTTGATTATTAATAATCACTAAATTGGTAATGGTACTATTCTCTATACAATGCTTTGTGATTCACAAAACCTGTATCTCAAAAGCTCCTGCTTTGCAATTCTTCCATGAGGGTAAGATCAGAAGGGATATCTGTGATTTTCCACTTTATTTAATAGATGATGAAACTGAAACTCAAGACTGCACAACCAGTTAGCTGCAGAGCCTAGAGGACAAGTGAGGTTCCTTCATTCTCAGCTTCCGTGCATTTAACTCTGTTTCCCCTTTGTTGGTGACTGGCTTACTTTATAGGTTCTGGTGACAGTAAGAACACCTCATGTCTTGAATAATAGTACTTTTTTTCTTTATAATGTACCCTTCGTGTGTGTTCACCTAAATCTGAAATATTGGCATGAGAAGATCTGAACAATTGCTGTTACTCTATTTTTTTTAATTTAAGAAATGATCTAGTGGAATTTCGGAGAGCCTTAATGCTGTGAACCAAAACCACACAGATAGAATGTGGTAGAAACAGAATGCGAACCTAGATGTTCTTTCTTACCCTTTGGTGTGGTCCCTGCCTGTCCTTGTTCTTTTTTTAATATGGGGGCTAGAATTTAATGCTGAGCTTAGTAATTAATAAAAATGTAGGTGTTTTATACACGTTAAGGACCCTTATGATGATTTACTGAAATATTAGGGACTTTTGTATTTATAACAATGGCAAACACTTTATATAGTGCTTCATATATGTAGTCATGGTCCTAAGTACTGTACATTTATTAACGCATGTACTTTTTGCAGAAAGCCTATGGAGTGAGATGCTATCCTATCCTCATTTTACAGCTAGGGAAACTGATGCACAGAGCAATTAAATGGCTTTCCCAAAGCAGCATGGAGTGAACAGTTGTGATTTGAAGCCAGGTAGCCTGGCCCCAGAGTCTATCCCTTTACTGACTGTGCCAGGTGGCTTTTTTTCTGGCCTAAAGAATCACAAAACTGAAGTAATGGACACATGATGAAAGTTGAGCTTAAGCCCTGGAAACAGAAACAGCAGAATTCTAAGCTACTGGGGCTACCTGTCTCCTCTCTCCCATTGCTGTGTTGGCCAAGGGAGATGGGACCCCTGTAACCTTCTGGGGGGATGTGCCAGGGAAGTGCTTTGCTCCATATGTAGCCTGCTCGCTGGTCCTCTCTGTGGAGAAGGAGGGATATGTCTGGCTGCTGAACTGATGAAAGTCTGACCTACACTGGCCCATGCTAATTAACCATGCTGGCCAGGGTGAGATATTACAAACCACAATTTAAGGCCAAAGACCTTATCCTTTTTTTTTTTTTTTTAATGACTACACCTGTGGCATATGGAAGTTTCCAGGCTAGGAGCCGAATCAGAGCTGCAGCTGAGGCTACAGCAAAGCCACAGAAACACCGGATCTGAGCTGCATCTGTGACCTAGGCTGCAGCTTGTGGCAATATGGATCCTTAACCTAGTGGGCAAGGATTGAACCTGCATCCTCATGGATACTACTTAACCTGTGGAGCCATGATGGGAACTCTAAAGGTCCTTATTCTTTTTTTTTTTTTTTAAGTTTTATTGAAGTATAGTTAACTTACAAGGCTGTGATAATTTCTGCTATACAACAAAGGGATCCATTCATACATATATACAGTTCATTCTCTCTCAGATTCTTTTCCCACATAGATTATCACAGAATATTGGGTGGAGTTCTCTGTACTATACAGCAAGTTCTTGCTGTCAATCGTTCCATATACTTCAGTGTTCATATGCCAGTCTGAAACCCCCTGTCCATCCCTCCCGCTCCCTGTCCCCTTTGGTGACCATAAGTTTTTCAAAGTCTGTGAGTCTGGTTCTGTTCTGCAAATAAGTTCATTTGTATCCCCTCCCCCTTTTGGATTCCATATATAGATGATATCATATGATATTTGTCTTTCATTGTCTAACTTCACTTAGTATGATATATTCTAGGTCCATCCAGTTGCTGTAAATGGTATTATTTCATTCTTCTTTATGGCTGAGTAATATTCCATTGTGTATATATTCCACATCTTCTTTATCCATTCCTCTGTTGATGGACATGTAGGTTGTTTCCATGTCTTGGCTATTGTAAATAGTGCTGTAATGAACATTAGGATGCACGTATCTTTTTCAATTATGGTTTTCTCTGGATTTGCTGAATCACGTGGTAGTAGATTGTTGGATCATATGGTAATTCTATTTTCAGTTTTTTGAGGAACCTCCATACTGTTTTCTGTAGTGGTTGCACCAATGTACATTCCCACCGACAGTGTAAGAAGGTTCCTTTTTCTTCTTCTAAAAGAAGATCTCCTTGCTGAAGATTTAAATAGACATTTCTCCAAAGAAGACATAAGGATGACCAAAAAAAAAACACATCAAAATATGCTCAATATCTCTAGTTATTAGAGAAATGCTAATCAAAACTACTATGAGATACCATCTTACACCAGCCAGAATGACCATCATCAAAAAGTCTGCACATAACAACAGTCCTTATTCTTAATACTCTGTCTGTCATTTGCCAGAATGTTTCCACTGCTTATCCACCTCATAAGTAGTGCTTGTCATTATTGGTGATAGAGGAATTTTGCCAAGTATTTTTGCTTCTCATTAGAGCTAACAGTTGGATGGTGAGGAGAAGAGAGTAAATGTAGGGACTCTAAAGTCAAGGAGTCCACTTTGGAGGCCTTAGTTTTCACAGTGGAGGGGAGCAGGGAGAGGGGAAAGAAAATGGATCCCTGAAATACGGCAGCTTTGTGCATATCACCAGGGAACAGAATGCAGAGTAGGAGCATATTTCCTTTGCTGAACAGATGTTTGATTGAATTTTATTATGTGTTAGGCCTTGGATGTTCAGTTTTGAACAAAATAGACATCATTTTGCTCACTCAGGACTTTCTAGAATAGTAGAAAGAGATGGACAGCAGACAAGTGAGTGGATAAATAGGATCATTTCAGAGAGGGGGAAATACTCTGAAGGAAAAACAACTTGGCAGAGTGACTGCTGTCACTGGAGAGGGACTACTTCAGTTTGAGTGGTCAGAGGGCGTGGGGCTGAAGAGGTGACAAATGCTGAGTGGCAGCCTTCTGAGCTTCTTGGCAAGTATTCTTGCAGAGGGAGCTGCAATATGACCTGCTTCTCCCTTTTCCTCCTATCTTAGATGTGTGGTAAGTTTCCTCAATGCCTCTGCCACTCTGTGCCTGCTCTTGTCTTTTCTGGTTTGCCTGATTCCACCAGGGGAGAAAGAATTAGGAGATGTCAGGAAAGGCTATCAAGTACCTTGTTCAAATGACAGCGCCTCTCTCCTGTAAATCTCTTAGCCCAACCAACTAAAAAAAAAAAAAAAAGGAAACAAGGTTAGTTTGGCATGATGTGTTTCCAGGGAGCCCACAACTTCCTGTGCTAAGAGCTCAAAAGCCACCTGTTTAATAACCTCTTCTTGAATTTATGCAAGGGTTGATGTCATATGCCTCGGAATTGAGTCTCTGAAATTCACTAATCCCCTTCTTCTGAAAATCTGGACAACATTTGTAAATTTGCTGTCTTCTGGAACCATGCCTGCTTTCTCCAGTCCCTCTAGGATTGCTGACCCTGGTTCTGTGACCACATCTGCATGTTCCTGTAGTAACCTGTGATCTGATGTGCAGCGCAGGAAACCTCAGCTCATTCATTGAAGCCATTTCCTCTGTCCTCATCCAACTTTGGCAGCAGACCTCTCCCTTCAGTCTGTCCATTGTATGTGGTTTTCCCATTAGAAAAGTAATACATGTTGTAGAAGATTGTGGATATACAAGAATGGGAAAAAAAGCCATTCATATTCTCAGTACTTAGTGATGATTACTTTTAACATCTTGGTATTTGTCTTTCCAGCCTTTCCTCTACTCTTACCACCATATACCTACATGTGTACACACACACATATATGCATTCACATACATGCACATGTAAACACATGCATCCTTATATATTAACGTTGACAGCTTTGGGAAGGTAGTGCAAAATCTGTTTTGTAGTGTATTTTTATTCATTTAAAATATTTTTTCAGTATTGCCCTTCATAGCCTGTAGGGTCAGTATTTTTATGGCAGAGATGGTGAAAGCAAAACAGAACTGAAATCTCCCTTTCCTCTGAGACATAGAGTGTTATATCCCTGGTCTCAAATAGAAATAATGTGCAAGTTCTACATTTTCTCACTTTCTTTGCTGACTGTAGTTAAGGTAGTCCGGTGGGTGACCTCTTCTCTGGAGCTATGGAGTACAGTAGAAAAAAAAAAGGGCACGTTTTCCTGCCTCTTATGGGACTTTCAAAACTCTTGGCCATAGGATTGTGTCTCTGTCTTACATTTGGGGTTGTGTAACACTTCAATCAATACATTTGTTCAAGGACCTTTCTCTAGGTAATTCACCTTATGCCACTTAGTAGAGCATTCATTTATGGATCTCCTGACTGTATCTGAGAGAATAGCATTCCTTCCAAAAAATAAGATTTGGAATTTATAGAAAATGGTATAAAATTCACACATCCAACAAAAAAGTGGTGACATCTTATAGGTGATGGAGATTTGTAGTCAACCTCAGTCTACAAAGCCCTTAGTCCTTCTATAAAACTAATTCTGCTACTGAACTCTTGAGAGCATGGAGGGGATAATGGGCTATGTTAGTGTTGATGTTTGGCCTTACAGCTTCCTAAGTCTTATTGTAAGTTCTAACCTTTGAACCGTCCAAGTTTAACCTTGCATGGGTATCACTAAGCTCTGCAGAGCATTCCTGTTCTGAATACCCATCTTCCAAAGCACACCATAAACTGGAAACATTTAGAGAAAACCCTCCATGCTTTGTCTAAGCTAAATTCTGTTTTTGATGGGGGTCCATGGGCTCCTGATTCTGTGGTCAACCTTCATTTTGTCAGAACTGTTTCATTATATGGCGTGAAGAACCGAATTCATTTTTTCGGGATGGGGGATCCTCTCTGCATCTCCCTAAATAATTATTTCAGGTCTTCCATAGGCTATTCTGAAAGACTGGTCCTCTGAAAACCTCTATCTATAGTATGCTCCTACACTATACCCCATTAGATTTGGTGATATATCCTTTTTTCCTGTTTCTGTAATATCACTGTAGCTATTGCTATGACAGCATAGTAACGGTCTGAGCTGAGTTCATGGGAGTGGACCTTTTATAGCTCACACTTAGATTGTGAGCTCCAGGAGAGCAACACCCATGTCTGCCATTTGGGTTGTAGCCTCAGGATCTAGCAGAATGTCTGGCATAAAGTAGGCGCTCAGAGAATATGTGTTTACTTATTTGACAAATATAACCTGATATTAAAAACATCCCAGGAAGTGCTTTAGAGACTTAGGGTATCCCAGTGAATGAAACAAAGTCCTTGCCTTTTGAAGCTTAAATTATCATTGTGGAAGGCAGAAAATAACAAGTGATTATAGAATGTAAGTGAATTATATGTTAGAATATGGTAAGTGATATTGAGAAATTAGAGCAAGGTAACTGGATTGAGATTGCTGGGAGTTACAGCATAGGGTAGTTGTGGAAGGCCTTATTTGAAAAGGTGACATTTGATCAAAGACTGGAAGGAAGCGAGAGCTTAGCTATGCTGTATCTGGGGGGTATCTGTAGACAGAGAGCATCTGGGGCAAAGGCCCTAGGGAGAGTGGGAACTTGTTGGAAAATTCAAGGAAGAGCAAGAAGACCCATGGATATGAACTGAGAGGGAACATATTAGGAAATTAAGTCGTAGTGGTAAAAATCTAAGGATGAAGCACCATCAAATAAGATGTGGGAGAAGTACATCACAAATTGATCCAGGATGTTAACTTCAAGATGACTAGTAGACATCCAAGTGGAGGGGTTGAGTAGACAGTTGGCTAGATAAGTCATAAATTTAGAGGAATGGACTGAGCTAAAAATTAAGAAGGTTTCACTAAATAGATGGTTAATGCCCAGAGACATGATTTCAAGGGCACTATATACTGTGTGTATATAAGGAAGTAAGAGGGACCAGTGATGGGGCCCTGGCACACTCCAACAGTATGATATCTGGGAGAGGAGGGGAAATACAGCAAAAGAAAGTGAGCGGGAGTGACCAGTCAGGCTAAAGAAAAATTAGGAGAGCACATTGCCTAGAAACCAAAAGACTGAAGGAAGGCATCGATGCATTCATTTTTTGATGTTCTAATAGTATTATTAGAGATATGAAAGGATGTTGACTGAAAAAGTTTATGAGAAAGTTGATGACTGAAAGAAGTGTTAGAAAAGGAAAATCAAGCACCCTTGAGATCCTGTGAGAAATGGTCAGCATCGCATTGCGGTCTTGTCTCCTTTAAAGAATATGATTCTTTTACACTGACTCCCACACAACTTTTATTGTGATATTTAAATTTTTGATTTCTTTTATTGGAGTTTTAGTATTTTCATGCATAGATATCCTATACATATTAGTCTGACTTAATTATTTAAAAAAATTTTTTGGAGTATAGTTGGATTACAATGTTGTACATTGACAGAGGAATGGATAAAGACGATGTGGTACATATGTACAATGGAATATTATTTGGCCATAAGAAAGAATGAAATGATGCCATTTGCAGCAACATAAATGGACCTAGGATTATCATACTGAATGAAGTCAGACAAAGAACAAACATCATATGATATCACTTATATGTGGAATCTAATAAAAATGATACAAAAGAACTTATAAAACAGAAACAGGAGTGTCCATTGTGGCTCAGTTGGTTAAGAACCTGACTAATATCCATGAGGTTGTGGACTAGATCCCTGGCCTCGCTCAATGAGTTAAAGGATCCAGTGTTTCTGTGAGCTGTGGCATAGGCCAGCAGCTACATATCCGATTTGGCCCCTAGCCTCGGAACTTATGTATGCCACAGGTGCAGTCATAAGAACAACAACAAAAAAACAAAAACATAGTCATATAGACTCACTGAGCTGCAAAGCAGGCTGAAAAATCTATCCTCAACAAGTGTCCAGCTTCTACTTTCTAACTAGGGAAGTGAAAACTAGATTTTGGTAGATAGTTATGTCTACCACCATCCCTCAAAGCGCTTTCTATCTTGCAAAGGAGATAAGTTGGCATGACTTTTTCAAATAACCTTGTCAGTCAGTAGACTGTGCAAGTCCCATGAAAGCTGCTATGAAGTGAAAGAGGAGAAACTAAAAGTATTTCTGGGTGGAGAGATAATGGGGGCTTCTGGGACGAGATGACAATTAGGCTTAGAAGGATAGCAGTAGGCAAAAATGCACAGAGGTTCAAAAGAACATTCCTGACAAAAGATGCGAAATTGGGAGCTTGAAGCTGGAGATGTTAAAGAATAAGAAATCATCCTACAGAGTAGATTGTCTAATAAGCAAATGTGACTTTACACTAAATCTTGGAGACCTTTTCAAAAAGTTGTAGAACTTCTTTGGACAGAGAAGGATATGATCCAGACCAAGGATTTTCACACTGTTCTGAGCGCCCTTGAGGACCAAGGGAAAGAAGAGTAACACTTGATTCTTGAACTTCCGCTTCTACTCAAACAGCAGCAACTCTTTCATCGGCTTGTATAGACAGTGAGCAAGATTTCATTGAAAAAAGGCTTCTTTTGGTGCCAAATAAAAGATTCGAAAACTCTTGCTTTAAGATGCAGTTTGGAAAAAGTTATGCAATGATATTGTTGGTATGTGGCAAGGGTATGATCTGGCTTAAAGGCTTTCAAAATTAAAAGCTTTAAAAATACTGTGCATGTAAATGCACATTCTTGCAGGCTATCAGTTGGCGACTTTTGACCTCAAGACATATAAACATGGTACTTTTCCCCTTGAACTTCAGTCATTATTAACACCTCATGAAGAGGTGTGTGTGTGTGTGTGTGTGTGTGTGTGTGAGTGTGTGAGTGTGAACATAGCACTGATGGGCAACCTCTGCTCAGCACTGGGGGTCTGATGTTAGTTTCTGTTACATTCCTCTTTTCATGAAAAGGGTAATTTGAATAACTCTAAATCAAGATTTTTTTGTTACTCTGACTTGACTGATTCCTCCTTCCCTCTTTCCCTCTCTTTCTTTGTTCCTTCCCTCTCTCGTTTCCCTCCTTCCTTTTCTCTTTCCTCTATCCCTCTCCTGTTCTCCATTTTTTTCTCTTTCCCTTCTTCTATTATTTTCCTTTGTCTATTTTTCCTTCAATTTGTTTATTTATTTATTTATTTAGAAATGTATTTGACATACATTACTGTGTAGGTTTAAGGTGTACGGCATAATGATTTGACTTACACATATCATGAAATTATTACCAGAAAAAGTTAGTAAACACCTCTCATCTCATAGCTACAAAATTTAAGAGATAGAAAAAAAATTTGTGTGTTGAGATTTTCTTTCTTAATAACTTCCATATATAGCATGTAGCAATGTTAATTATATTTATTATGTTGTATATTGCATCCATTGTAATTACTTATAATGGGAAGTTTGTACCTTTTGACTGCCTTCAACTAATTCCCCCCTCCTTCCATACACTAGTAACCACAAATATTATTTCCTTTTCTATGAGTTTGTTTCTTTTTTTTTTTTTTTTTGGTTTTTTGCCCTTTGTCATTTTAGGGCTGCACCCGTGGCATGTGGAGATTCCCAGGCTAGGGGTCTAATCGGAGCTATAGCCACTGGCCTTCGCCGCAGCCACAGCAATGCAGGATCCGAGCCGCGTCTGTGACCTACCCCACAGCTCACGGCAACACTGGATCGTTAACCCACTGAGCAAGGCCAGGGATCAAACCTGCAACCTCATGGTTCCTAGTAGGATTCATTAACCACTGTGCCATGACGGGAACTCTGTTTCTTTGTTTTTGAAGTATAATTGACTACAGTATTATGCTAGTTCCATCTATACAGCATAATGATATGGTATCGTCTGTACATTTCAAAATGATCACCACAAGTCTTGTTAAGATAAGTCACCACAGAAAGATACATAGTTCTCGATTATACTCTCCACACTGCGCATTTCATACTCACGACTCATTTATTTTACCACTGGAAATTTATACCTCTTAATCTCCCTTATCTGTTTATTCCTACCATTTATATCTTGTGATTTTACTTAGACATGGCTCTTCTTTCTCCTTTTAGAGTTCATTAGAGTAAGACCTGTCATGGTAAAACAAACAAAAAAAAATCAAAATATATAATGGGACGTTAAGATAGAAGTTGTTACTTTTTTTGCTCAAGTAATAGTCTTACTGTGTAGCTTAGCAGGGCAGCTTTCCTCCACGTGGTCATTTAGGAGCCCAGATTGATAGTGGCTCTATCATCTTCAACATTTAGCTTCCATGATCACCTTGAGGTCTGGTGACCAACCATCCCAGATTGTCTGTGATGGGATAGTTTCAGTGCTAAAACTGGAAAATTCCTGGCAAATTGGGATGGTTGGTAACCCTATCTAGAGATAAACATACCAGTCAACTGAAGAATAAAATGCAAGAGGTTTTTGTAGGTATCACTTTTTCTTACATTCTTTCAGAGAAATCTTAGACACATGATTATACCTAATGAAAGGAGATGCTTGGAAACAGTCAGTGGTGTGCTCAAAGCAAAAAAGGCATCTTGATGTATAGCTAGAGGTTTCTGTCACAAAGGGAAACCAAGATTTTTCAGATCCATTCCCATTTTAATATATTTTTTGTTGTAATTGAATGATAAGTAGGGGCTAGCTTACTTTTTAGGCTTAAACCATCAGCAGTTTTCTGTTTTCATTTGTGTTATACAGCTGACAAACTTAATAAAGGGAACAGCTTGTGAAGAAGATGCAACAAAATCACATTTTAAACGTTCCCTTTTCAAAAATGCTTTCTTCACCACATAAGTACCCGTTGGAGCTCATGCAAACACTAACCTCCACACAAGTGCTGCTAAAATGAAATTAAACACGAATACATCAATCTAGTGGTCCTTCCCAGGTGACAGTGCTCTTTGGTATAGAGGGCTGGCAAGGCAGAGAGGGACAAAGTTTAAGGCCCCTAAGATGATGATGATGCTTCTGAAAGGAGTCCTTAAGAGAATGGTATAAGCAAATGTAAGGGAGATGTTTTTCTCTAATATTAGATTAAAAACATCCTAGAAACAGAGATTATTTTTAGTATATCCCAAAACTCTGGACAGAACATTTATTCATGCCAAATTATACTCCTTACTGTCACACATTCAGAGTTAGTGTATGAACTTGCAAGTAACCTAGGGAAATGAAAAGTTCAATAAATAAGGATAGGCTTAAAAAAATCCCCTTTAGAACTGTATCCATCTTGGGATAGACCATGATGGAAGATAACATAAGAAAGCATAAGAAAGAGAAAAGAAAAAAATATATATATATGACTGGTCACTCTGCTGTATGTCAGAAATTTGTACAGCATTGCAAGTTAGCTGTAATTATAAAACCAAAACCAAATACTAACCCTTTAGAGCTTGTCATTTCTTTATAGAGAAACACTGTCTCAGTTTTGAAAATGTGATGGCTCCTCAAAGGACCAAAGTTCAAAACCTTAAAGCTTCATAATAAACGTCCACTTTATGCTCACATAACTTTACATTGAAAGCTTCTTAAGAAACTTATTGTGGCCTTAAGTTTCCTTTAGTGAACAAAAAAAATTTCTTAAAAAACTTATTGTGGCCTTAAGTTTCCTTTAATGAACTCTTCTGCCAAGTTTCATATGTCATGGTGCACACTTTTAGCCCTGTATGGCAACACTTCTCTCTGACAATGAAAGTTACTACAGTCCATATATGAGAGACAAGGCTAGGCTGAATGTCAGTGGGACAATCTTCACTGACTTTTATTAATGAGTTACTTTTATTATTAGTTTTATTATTAGTTACTTCTTTCACCCAGAACCTCTAAGTTATTTGTTCTTAAACTACTTGCTAAGGCCCTGGGATGGAGGTGAACTGTCTGGAATAGGTTTGGGTTGATCCCTCCCGTCTCTGAACTCTACAGTATCTTTAAGATTAGATATTCTGACCCTTATTTAGCTAATTCTCTTGCTTCACTTTTCTTGTGAACATTGAATTGCAAGGTCCCCAACATCAATGTATTTTATTTATATATATATATGCAAAAGAATATATAATCCTCCCTTGGCATCTACAGGGAATTGGTTCCAGGAGCCACTTCATCTTCCCTTGAAGGTACCTGACTCCCCAGATGTTCAAGTCCCTACTATAAAATGGGTAATACAGTGATTACAATAGGAGCTGCATACCTGCATGTTTTACATCTATGGATTTAACCAACTGGATGAGAAATTCACTTGGCAGTTAGTTAAATCCTTGGATACAAAATTTGCAGGTACAGAGCTGATGGTATATATATATTAGCATCATAGCCTTTTAGATCAGAGGCTTTTTGCACCCTACCTTTTCATTTTAATTTTAGGGAACACTGCAGGGATAGAGAAATGGGTGACCAAAATGGGGAAAAGAGAGGTTTGAGAGTTCTCCAAAAGTTTGATTTGTCTTGTTGCCAGTATTAACGGAAAATGAAAAGACAGGATGAGTCTGTCTTTTTTTGCAGCCTCTTTCTTGAGTCTGCTTGGATGGTCTGGTGGAATCATGAAAATTAACTTTTATAGAATGTTCTAGAAATTGTCTGTGACTCTATGCATTTTATTTCATTCAGTCCTTATAATGGCCCTATAAATAATGTACTACATGGCTCCATTTCACAGACATAAGATTAAGTGCCTTGCCTGTATTCCCATAGACAGTAAGTGTAGAGCTTGAGTTTGTCCTCAGACAGTCTGCTCTGAGAGCCCTTTTTCTTTTAACATTTTTTCTATGTTTTTCATTGTCCTAGACTGTTATGGTAACAATAGGAAAAATTGTTTAGTAATTTAGGGGTGGCATTTTCAAATCTATTGTGATATTTGAAGTTCATTAATTTTTTATTACAGTTGATTTACAATGTTCTGTCAATTTCTGCTGTATAGCAAAGTGACCCAGTCATTCTTTTTCTCACACTATCTTCCATCATGTTCCATCACAAGTGATTAGATATAGTTCCCTGTGCTATACAACTACGCTGTGAGCTACAACCTATCCTTTTATAAATGAAGTGGATCCAGAATCGATAAGTGATTGACTAAGCATTCATATAGTTTTCTACTTAGTGTTTGGGACCAGAACTCAAAATTCCAGATGTGCATTTTTATTTTTTCCCCGTAGACCATATTAACTCAATAAATGCCTGCTAAATGTGCAGTGAAAGAATTGAATAGGATAATAAGTGGGAGTTGGATATTCCAGTTAAGGATCTGGGGCATTCATCTCAATGTTGTCATTTCAATTGATTTTAGAATATTGTGGTCTTCAGTGGAAACTGGTTACAGAAATTGGGGTAGCAACATCTTGGTTAATATGAGAAAGTGTCCCATCTCTCAGATGATGGTTTCTATTAGTTTTAAATAAAAATGTGTTGTAGTCATACCACACATCTTAGTGCAACCATATTTGAATGGTTCTTAATGGCAGAGGCACATTTATGACTGCTTGGAGGCTGAATCATGAAGAAAAATTACTCTATGTTGCAGCAGATATCATCATTCATTCTCTCACTTGAGGTGATGAGTTATAAATTTGGTTGGAATTTAAATCTAAGGCAGAGTGGTATGTTATATATGAAAGTTGTTAGGAGAGTAAATCCTACGAGTTCTCATCATAAGGAAATTTTTTTTCATTTCTTTAGTTTTGTTTCTATATGAGATGATAGATGTTCACAAAACTTATTGTGGTAAATCATTTCATGATCTATGTAAGTCAAATCATTATCCTGCACACCTTAAACTTATACAGTGTTGTAGGTCAATTATATCTCAGTAAAACTGGAAGAAAACAATTAATGTAGGATATATCTGTGAGACCTCACATAACTCACAGATTCAGTGTCCAGAGAGTCAAACAAAAATACTTAACAAGGCTTGCTGTGATTGAGCTTAGTGGGTTCAACACATAGTGTTATCAATGACACCCCCCAGTACACACACACACACACACACACACACACACACACACAGTCTCTCTCTCTTTATCAAAATTATATAGGGCTTTACTCGGTTAGGGGGATAGAAACAGAGAATGGTTTTATATATATATACATATATATGTATATGGTTATATATATAATGGTTATGTGTGTATATAAATATATATATATACACACATATATACACACATATGCATGTATATGTTTATATATATATACACACACACACATATACATGTATATGTATATATATATAAGTATATATATAATATGTGAAACCATTTGTTCTGGGCATTTGATATGAATATTTAGAATGAAAAAACTAGCTACAACATACTAAATGTCATTCCCCTTAGAGAAGACACAATTCTTTGGACCATTTTTTGGGTGTAAAATTTACCAAATACAGAAGTTCCTGCTATGGTGCCGTGGGTTAAGGATCGCGCGTTGCTGCAGCTGTGGCATAGGTTACAACTAAAGCTTGGATTTGATCCTGGCCTGAGAACTTCCAGGTGCTGTGGATGTGGCTGAAAAAGAAAGAGAAAATTACGAAATATAGATTAACTGGGGCATAGTTGCCTGCCCCATATTGGAATATTCCTTGAATAACACACAATTATACACCTGGTGTGGTCCCAGGAGCATGAACACGCTGAAGGTATAATTGGAGGGCCATTGCAAATACAGGGATGTGGCAAGTATTTCCTGGGTTCCTTACAATGTGACCAGTGGGTGGAGAGAAGAAGAAATCACATTTCATTTTGAGACTCAGACTGCTGGAAAAAATCCCATTAACATGTGTGAAGAGTTTATTGAATTCAAACAAACAATTATCCAAGCTTTTATGAGCATTTTGAAGAGCTACAGAAGAAATAGGCTGAAACTGTGAGTGACAGAGAGGAGGGATGCATTCAATTCCTGCACCACCTGTAAACTCTCTTGGAGGGCCTGCATGGGAAACTGCAAGCCTCTGTAAGGCCTGAAATTAGCATGACAAAAGGAAATTGTGTACAATATTATTGTTGAAGATGCTCTGAAAAATGATCCACTGCAAAGAGAATATCGTATGCTAACCCAACCCCTTCCATCCTGGCCTCTTAAAACTTTACAACACAATCCCATGCACTTGATAGGACAATGTGTAATGCCTAACACCTTACTAGAACCTGGAAAACATAACACATGTGTCTTACTCTTGTCCCTGAAAATAGATTTAAAGCTTTATTTAATGAGCTAACCTAAAGAGAGGCTTTGCCCATCTTGGGCTGCTGCCATTTATTCTTTTTTTTATAAACAGTCCCCACTTCACACCAGCAAGTATACATGGAAGCGAGGAGATTTGCTAATACTTTGTATAAGCTAAGTGTTTGGGGTTCCTTTAAGTCTTTACATTTTTAAACCCATATTTAGAAAGAAAATTGGCAAGTCCAGAAGAAGGGTGGGAAGGAGGTTCTGACTGCTTGAGCAGCATGCATTGGCTCCTTGATTCTCCAGAGCTATTCAGCTTTTGGCAAACCTCCACACCCCACTCAGCAAAACAGCAGCTCTGCAGAACGCAACCCCACCTTCCCCAGAAGCTCATACTGTGACCATTTGTAGTCACTCTAGCATGTCCCTGGCAAGGTCTTATTACCCCTCTTCCAAATAGGTTATAAAAAGCTATAAGCCCATATAGTCCATTTCCCGAGAGCTACTCTGACAAATCTGAATGTTTCTATCTAGTGTTTTATTTAGCCGGTGATGGTGTTCGTTATTGTAACAAGGAAATTTCCCAGCGGATCTGCTTCTTAAAGGGGCTTCGCCTACAAATTGTCTTAATGTAATACTTAAAATTTGCAGTTTTCAAATATACTTTGCACTTTCTCGTTTGACTCACAGATATAGGAGGATTATTATTTCCAATTTATGCATATAGAGAATGAAGCTCAGAGCTGGAGACTCCCAGGTGTGGAGGGAAGGTGAAGAGGGATGAGAAGGAAGCATGCTGTGATACTCTTAACCACTAGGGGGTCACCTTGCACACCCAGCAATATTTTGTTCCGTCTGCAAACACTGAAGCAAAGTTCAGAGACCAGTAGGAACTGACAAATGAGGGTTTAAGGCATAAAGACGTGAGGCCTGGGTATATTTGTGCTGGGAGAAGAAAAAAAAGGTAAACCTGGTAAAAGGATAGAGCTTTCCAGGGTTTTTTCCTTATCAGGACATGCACTAAGATGGCTTGCTTCAGAGAGGACGGAAGGAGCCTGTGTTTTGTGCCTCCATCTTTGTGTGGATACAGAGCATGGGCGAAACGCTGGTGAAAGAATGCTGAGGAGAGCACAGGGACCTCCTTGCAAAATTAAGAACTGGAGACTGAGGACAGTCAGGGGTAATAAGAATTTGTTAGAAAGAAAATCATTGTAATAATGTGACTGAATGGATTCCCGGTCACACAGAGCTTCCTAATCATGATAGGAACTAGATGGTGGCTTGATGATATTCTTGTCTGTACAGTTGAGCCTTGTTTTGCTCTCCACGGACAGGACCCAATCCCCAAATGTAGGGCTCACTGCCTAGTGAAAAATACTAATGCAGTTTCCTGAATGAGCCTCCTACCCCTTGCCCCCTGCCCCCTGCCCCCTGCCCCCTGCCCAATGATCTGTAGGAGGAATAGGCCATAGGCACTTGGGGTTTTCAGGTCATTTCAATAGTGTTATTTAAAAATAGGTAAGGTAATTGGCTCTCTGAAGGGAAGGACAAGTTTGAGTCTGAAATCCAAATAAAGCACGTGACACCCAGCTGATGATGTGTTATAATAACCATACACCTGGATTTTCTGAAATAGGCCTAATTTCGAGTCTCTGTCTTATTATCTTCGTAGGATGGCAAATGTTCCAGAAATGCCATCAGGTGGGAATGATCTTAAAATAAGTAATATTTATAGAACACCCACCTACTATTCACCAGATGTGCAGCCAGGGGCTAATGACACAAAGTGTTAGGTGTCCCTGAGCTTTGAGTCAAGAGGCATGGGCAGGCCTGGAGACAAAGAATTACAAATGAGTCTGATGGGACTAGGACAGTGGGGTGCAGGCAATCTCTGGGAGAAGAGAGGACAGTGGCCTAATGCAGGCTAGAGGGCAAGAACCCTTTCTAGGAAAAGGAGCCTCTAAGATGAGCCCCTCGGGCCCAGTGAATGATGGCCAGGTAAAGGGAGGTAAGTAGAAAGGTAGTGGGGGGAAAAGCCTAGGTTGGAGATAAGAGTGTGCTTGGGGTTATCAAAGAAGTTTTGTTTGATTTTTAGAAGCCATTTCCACCTGACAGAATTTGAAAGTAATACATCAGTTACTAATTTGTTTAAGTGGATCTGTTGATCTTTGTAGAGGAAGTCTCATAAGTGTCAGTCTTCTTCAAAGTCTTACTCTTACCGAACTTGCAACATTAGAGATAAAAGAAGGAAAGGCAAGGTTGGCGGAAATAAAATAGATTTTGGCAAAATGACTCCTTTCAGGAAAGAGAGCCCTGGTAGACATTTAGATTCTTTTAAAACTAGGATTCTCTGTAGGATGTGGAATGTAAAGAACTTGACTGCTTGTCCATCGCACCTAACCACTTTTCCACCCGTACATTTTTGAGGTTCACTTGAACTTGACTGTGTCTTTGCACTTCCATGGCCACTCCAGCTTCCTGTTATTACCAGCTAGTGAGTCCAAAAGGTATAATTTTCTTCCTTTTTTTCCAGATGGTCTGCATATGCTCTTCACTCTTCCACTCCATGTTGGGCTTGTTCTAGCAGTGAAAGATAGACTGTTTCTTCATAAGTTAGCCTACTTGGGTGGTCAGTTGTCTTCTAAGTTTCTATGTAATACTGGACGATGTGAAATTACTGAATGCATGCAGAATTATATGAGCAGCATGAATGAAAATCTTTCTGGGCTAGAAAGAGATGGTCTTTTATTTTTCTTAGGGTTCCTTGAAGTTTCAATTGAAAGCACTTTAATAAGTTTAGGGGTCAGGCAATAAATTTACATTTTTTTAATAACAGCTCCATTGCAATTCAGGCACAGGTACCACATAGTTCTTAGACAAAGATTATCACTGACCAGTAATGTGTTTTCAAGTATTCATCTCCAACACAATAATAAAAGATGCTATTATAAACCAGGCACTGTGCATTGTAATAGGCTTATACCAAAGCCATAATCAATTGCCTGTAATCAATAAGATATACAAGCATACCTCATTTTTTTGCAATTCACTTTACTGTGCTTCATAGATATTGTTTTTTAAAAAAAAATTATGATTTTTGGCAGCCTTGTGTTGACCAAGTCTATAGCAGGTCTTTTTCCAAAAGCATTTGAACACTATGTCTCTGTGTCATATCTTGGTAATTTTTGTAATATTTTAAACTCTGTTATTATTATTGTGTTTGCCATGGTGATTTGTGATCAATGGTCTTATATTTTACTATTATAATTGATTTGAGGTGCCGTGAATTTCACCCATGTAACAATGCAAAGTTAATTGACAAATGTTTTTTATATTCTCCCTGCTTCATCTACTGGCCATTCTCCCATCTCTGTCTCCCTCTCCTGGGCCCCCCATTCCCTGATACAACCATGTTTAAACTAGACCAATTCACCCCAATATAAACTCTAAGTGTTCAGGTGAAAGAAGGAATCCCATCTCTCTCTCTTTAAATAAAAAGTAGAAATGATTAAGTTTAGTGAGAAGGCATGTCAAAAGCCAAGAGAGACCAAAAGCTGGGCCCTTGACCCCAAACATTTAATCAAGTTGTGAATGGAAAGCAAAAGTTCTTGAGGGAAATTAAACATGAGCATAGGAATGATAAGAAAGCAAAATGGCCTTATTGCTGATATAGAGAGAGGTCTGGACAGAACATCAAACCAGCTGCAGCATTCTCTTAGGCCAAAGCCTAGTCCAGAGCAAGGCCCTAATTCTCTTCAATTATCTGAAGTATGAGAGAAGCAAGGAAGCTAATGAATAAAATTTTGAAGCTGGCAGAGGTTGGTTTATGAAATTTAAGGGAAGAAGTTATCTCCATAACATGTAAGTGCTAGATAAAGCAGCAAGTGCTGACACAGAATCTGCAGCAATTTAGGCAGAATATCTAGCTAAGATAATCCATGATGGTGTCTACACCAAACAACAGATTTTCAGTGTAGATGAAAAAAACTATTATCATTTCCTAAGTGAAATAACAAAATACAGAAAATTGAGTTCAACTGATATTTTTATAAATCCAACTCAGTGGCAAGATGCCATTGCTAGATGCTTTATTCACCTCAACTTGTGCATTGTGAATAAATTTTACATTTTCTGTAAAAAAAATTTATTGGAAAAAGATGTCATCTAGGACATTTGTAGCTAGAGAGAAGTTAATGCCTGGCTTCAGATCTTCAAAGGGCAGGTTGACTCTCTTTTTGGGGGGCTAATGCAGCTGGTGACATTAAATTGAAGCTGATGCTCACTGACTACTATGAAAATCCTATGGCCCTTAAGAATTACACTCAGTATATTCTACATGTGCTGTAAAAATGGAACCACAAAGCCTGGATGACAGTGCTTCTGTCTACAACATAATTTATCATATTTTTAAATCTACTCTTGATACCTGCTGCTCAGAAAAAATACTCCTTTCAAAATTTGTCTGCTCATTGACAGTGTACCTGGTCACCTAGGAGCTCTGATGGAGATGTACAATCAGATTTATGTTTTCATGCCCACTAACACCACATCCATTCTGCAGCACATGAGTAAAGGAGTAATTTTAACTTTTAGTTTAATTATTTAAGAAATATATTTCCAGGAGTTCCTATCGTGGCTCAGCAGTAATGAATCTGACTAGTGTCCATGCGGACGTGGGTTTGATCCCTGGCCTCACTCAGTGGGTTAAGGATCTGGCATTGCTGTGAGCTGCAATGTAGCTCGGATCTCGCATTGCTGTGGCTATAGCTGTAGCTCCAATTCGACCCTAGCCTTGGAACTTCCATATGCCACAGGTGCTTCCCTAAAAAGTTATATATATATATATATATATATATATATATATATATATATATATATATATATTTTTTTTTTTTTTCCTGGATTTCCCACTGTAGTGCAGCGGATTAAAGATCTGATGTTGTCTCTGTGGCAGTGCAAGTTCAATCTGGGCCTGTTGCAGTGGTTTAGGGATATGGCATAACCACATCTGTTGCATAGGTTACATTTGTGGCTCAGATTTGAATCCTGGCCTATGAACTTCCATATGCAGCGGGTACAGCCAACAACAAAAACAAAAATATATCCCTAAGGCTGTAGTTGCCATAGATACTGATTCCTCTGATGAATCTGAGAAAGTCAATTGCAAACCTTTTAGATGCCATTAAGGAATCACCATTCTATATGCCATTAAGAACATTTGTGATTCATGGGAAGAAGTCAAAATATCAATATTAATAGGAGTTTGGAAGAAGCTGACTTCACTCTTCGTGAATGATTTTGAGGGCTTCAAGACTTCAGAGGAGGAAGTTACTGCAGATGTGGTAGAAATAGTAAGAGAACCAGAATTGGAAGAGGAGTCTGAAAAATGTGGGGGGATGGCTACAATCTCACGATAAACTTTTAACAGGTAAGAAGTTGCTTCTTATGGATGGGCAAAGAAAATAGTTTCTTTAGATGACAGCTACTCATGATGAAGATACTGTGAAGACTGTGGAAATGACAACAAAGAATTTAGAATGTTACTTAAACTTGGTAAAAAAGCAGCAGGATTTGAGAGAACTGACTCCAATATTTAAAGAGAAAAAATTACTTTCTACTGTAAGTAAAATGCTACCAAACATCATTGCATGCTATAGAGAATCAGTCATGATAGGAAAAGTCAATTGATGTGGCAAACTTCATTATTGTATTATTTTAAGAGATTTCCACACCCCCCCCAACCTTCAGCAACCATCACCCTGGTCAGAGGCCATCCACATCGAGACCAGACTCTCCGCCAGCAAAGAATATGACTCAATAAAGGCTTACATATTGGTTAGCATTTTTTAGCAATAATAAGTATTTTTTAATTAAGGTGTGAATATTTCAGACAAAATGGTAGTGTTTACTTAGTAGATTATAATGTGAACCTAGCTTTTATATTCCCTGGGAAATCAAAAATTTCATGTGGATCACTTTATTGTGGTATTCACTTGATTGCAGTGGTCTGGAACTGAACCTACAATATCCATGAGGTATGCCTGTAGTACATGTAGTAGTATTATTAATTTTAGGAGTAGCTAGTATCTTGTGCACTCATGAGAGAATAGTAAAAACTTTCTGGAAACAAACACAGATGTGGGAGGTCCTGAATTCAAGAGTACTTTACTGAATTCTCCAATACAGTTGTGTAAATTACATACAGGTATGTCTCCTGGTGGGTAACCATATTCCATGAAGGCAGAACTACACTTAATTTTCATGAAATCAAACTAGAGATTAGGCCAGGTAATGAGAAATTGCAGTTCCCTTGCGAAAGAAAGAAAGGTAAGAAGAAGAAATGGTAATTCCATAAAAATCGGTAACCGGCAAGCATTATAGGATGTCCATTCATATCCACATGCAACGGATTGCCCACTTTGCCTGGGGGGTAAGGAATGATATATTTGGAGTTAGCAAACACAGTTTGTTTGAAGCAGTATATATTTAAATTAAAATCCTGCATAAGTTATATCAGGTTCCCACTAAGTCTTCCATGTTTCTGTGAAGGTATTTTTTTAAGATGAGATTAACATTTTAATTGGTAGACTTCATTGTTTTTTAATTTTTTTATAAAGTATAGTTGATTTACAATGTTCCTTCAATTTCTGCTGTATAGCAAAGTGACCCAATCATACATATACATACATTCTTTTTTTTTATACTATCTTCTATCATGTTCTAACCCAAGAGATTGAACATAGTTCCCTGGGTTATACAGTAGGATGTCACTGCTTATCCATTCCAAATATAATAGTTTGCATCTACCAACCCTAACTCCCTGTCTGTCCTAATTCTGCCCCAACCCCCAGCAACCACAAGTCTGCTCTTCATGTCTGTAATCTGTTTCTGTTTTGTAGATAGGATTATTTGCGACAATTTTTAGATTCCACATATAAGTTACATGGCATGGTATTTGTCTTTTTCTAACTTACTTTAATTAGTATGAGAATCTCTAGTTGCATCCATGTTGCTGAAAATGGCTTTGTTTTGTTCTTTTTATGGCTAAGTACTATTGCATTGTATATATGTACCACATCCTCTTAATCCATTCATCTGTCAGTGAACATTTAGATTGTTTCCATGTCGTGGCTATTGTGAATAGTGCTGTGATGAACACAGGGGCACATGTATCTTTTTGAATGAATGTTTTGTCTGAATGTATGCCCAGGAGTGGGATTGCTGGATCATATGGTAGTTCTATACAGAACTACCATAAATCAGTAGACTTTGAATAGAGCAGATTTCCCTCTGTAATGAGTATGGGTCTCATCCAAACAGTTGAAAGCCTTAAGAAAAAGACTGACTTCCCCTGAGGGAGAAGAAATTTTGCCAGCAGACTGGCTTCATTCTGGAACTACAGCCTCGACCCTTCCCTTGGTCTTTTGCCTATGAGCCTACACTGCAGATTTTGAGGACTTGTTAGTTCCTTGAAATAAGCATCCTCCCACCACACACACACGTGTGTGTACACACACACACACATGCACACCTTATTGGTTGTGTTCCTTGTTTCTCTGGAGAGCCCTGACAAGTCCTTACCTGAGTCTCTCTCAGGAGAGGGTTATGGGTTCTCAACTCCAGGTATTCACAATGGGTGCCTTTGGTGGACTGAGCTGGTATTGAAGATTCTAATTGGCCCTAGTATATTTAAGGGCTAACATAGAAGTGACCTTGACCCAGGATGAGCTAAGTTAGGCAGAGACTGCTAATTGGTAGAGGCCTCAGCACAAGCTGATACTATTATGTTCTGACACCAGAAGGTAGTTGGGCATGGTAGTAGAGTTGGAGGAACATAGTGTGATATCATATGGCTATACCATCTATTTCCCTGTCTTGATGGCTTCTATTTAAAATGGGCTTATGGCACCCCACCTCCATCCCTGGTTCCCTGAAAACTTTGGCTCCTGGCTCTAATTCTGTCATTGTTTTTCATGTCTTCAGCATGTGCAACTGATGTCCCATCTAACACCTTGCCTCTCATTTCTTTACTTCCTCATTTCCAGCAATATATTATTTTCCACACTGCAGCCAAATTTCATCTTAGACCTTGTCATCACTAGTAACCACTCCAATTCCAAAGTCTCAGTTTCAGAATCCAATTACTGCATATATTACTTTCTATACATCCAGCTTACTTACACTCATATTCTTCTGCCATAGTTCTTTGACCAGGGAGACCCACAAATTCCTTGATATATTGCTTTCTCAATGTCCATCAACACCTTCCTGTTTTGTCTGACCCCTCCTTGTTCAGCTTATCATCACATGGTCTCTCATTATGCTAACACCATAGCAAATGCCTTCAGCAAAGCAGACGCAAAATGCATGCATCTCATTGGTCACCTGAACTTGTGGATTCTTAAAATACTAGGCCCCCATCATTTTGAAGGGAAATATATTCTTAGGAAAGTTGATGAGGTGGCAGGGGCATTTTAAAGCCTTAAGGGAACTGGAAACATATTTCTCAGCAGGTAAAGTAAAGTCATTTTTTTCAAGCTTATTACATTGGAGGTGTTAAGGATTAACCTCGATGTTCTGAATCCTAAAGACTAAAGCAACTTCATGTAGCCACTAGCCCTAAAAATGTGAGTGTGCACAAATAGAGAAGATCTTTTTATAACACTTTGACAACTTTGGGGACCTCCTGGATTCTTGTTTCATGTTAAATAAAGAGACCTATCATTGTTACATTTTCTATTTACTAACTGTCGAGTTCCTAAATAATTTCAGTGGATTGGTAGTTTGGCCTCAAAACAATCTACTTATGTAGGCAAATCAATACCCATGTAATATTATATAAATTAAAATTAATTAAAATGAAGTAAAATTTAAAATTTAATTTATCAGTCTCAGACTAGCCAATTTCATGTGCTCAATAGCCATATAGGGCTAATAGCTACCATACTGGGCAGTAAAGAAATAATTCCACGATACAGAAAGTGTTAATTGAGTTCTTCTCTCTTAGGTCAGGATGGCAAACTACATCCCGGGGCCAAATCTGGGTCATGGCTTGTTGTTGTACAACCTGCAAGCTAAGAATGGTTTTTACATTTGTAAATGATTGTAAAGGAAAACAAGGAAGATTGTGTAACTGAGATTATATATATATATATATATATATATATATATATATACATACATACAGCCTACAACATCTAAAACATTTATTAGCTGGTCTTTTATATAAAAAAAGGGCAGTCACTTAAATAAGCCAGCATACAGATCTAAACATGAAGATGTTTAAAAATAAATAAATAAATAAATAAATAACATCAAAATCATACAATGTGTGGAAGGAAAGTAATAAAATATAGGTTCTTTTTTATGTTAACGATGTGTTTGAGCCTATATGACCATAAGGCTAAAGCAAGCAGATATAAGAAGGGGTTAACATACTTAAAATACAGGGCAACCACAGAACAAAACTGGACATTACAGTCTCAAAAACTGAAAAGTACTCAAGCATACAATAAATGGAAACCATCCAACCAAAAAAAGAAAGGAACAAAAGAAAAACATAAAATCAACTGGAAAACAAGGTGTAAAATGGCAATAAATACATATCTATCAATAATCACCTTAAATGTCAATGGACTGAATGCTCCAGTGAAAAGACACAGAGTGGCAGACTGGATAAAAAAGCAAAAACCTACAATCTGCTGTCTACAAGACTCACCTTAGAGCAAAGAACACAGATAGACTGAAAGTGAAGGAATGGGAAAAGATATTTCATGCCAATGGACAAGACAGGAAAGCAGGAGTGGCAATACTCATATCAGACACAATATACTTTCAAATGAAAGCCATAAAGAAATGCAAAGGAGGACACTTTTTAATGGTTAAAGGATCCATTCAAGAAGAGGATATTACAATCGTCAATATATATGCCCCTAATATAGGAGCACTACAGATACCTACAACAAATACTAACAGAGATAAAAGTGGAAATTGATGGGAATACAGTAATAGTAGGAGATTTCAACACCCCACTCACGTCATTGGACAGATCCTCTAGACAGAAAATCAGTAAGGCAACAGAGATCCCAAATGACACAATAGAAAACTTAAACTTAATGGACATTTTTAGGACATTACATCCAAAAAAATCAGAACATACAAATTCTTCTCAAGTACACATGGAACATTCTCAAGGACTGATCATATACTGGGTCACAAAGCTAACCTCAACAAATATAAGAGTATAGAAATTATTTCAATCTTCTCAGACCACAATGGCATGAAACTAGAAATCAACAACAGGAAAATAAATGGGAAAAAAACACACTACTTGGAGACTAAACAACATGCTACTAAAAAACCAATGGGTCAATGAGGAAATCAAGAAGGAAATTAAAAAATACCTTGAGACAAATGAGAATGAAGACACAACCACTCCAAATCTATGGGATGCTGCAAAAGCAGTGCTCAGAGGGAAATCCATAGCAATACAGGCCTTCCTCAAAAAAGAAGAAAAATCTCAAATTGACAACCTAACCCATCACCTAAATGAACTAGAAAAAGAACAAAAACACCCTAAAGTCAGCAGAAGGAAGGAAATCATTAAGATCAGAGAGGAAATCAATAAAATAGAGATTCAAAAAACAATAAAACCAAGAGCTAGTTCTTTGAAAAGGTACACAAAATTGACAAACCTCTGGCCAGACTCACCAAGAAGAGGAGAGAAAAAAACCCAAATAAACAAAATAAGAAATGAAAAAGGAGAAGTCACAACAGATATTACAGAAATACGAAAAAACATGAGAGATTACTATGAACAATTGTATGCCAACACATTTGACAACCTAGAAGAAATGGACAACTTTCTAGAGATTTACACCCTGCCAAAACTGAATCAAGAAGAAATAGATCAACTTAACAAACCGATCACTAGAAATGAAATTGAATATATCATAAAAACACTCCCTACCAATAAAAGTCCATGACTAGATGGCTTCACAGCTGAATTCTACCAAACATACAAAGAGGAACTTATACCCATCCTCCTTAAGCTTTTTCCAAAGGTTGAAGAAGAAGGAGCACTCCCAGAGACCTCCTGTGATGCCTCTATCACCCTAATTCCAAAACCAGACAAAGATTCCACCAAAAAAGAAAACTATAGGCCAATATCTTTGATGAATATAGATACAAAAATTTTCAACAAAATCTTAACCAACCGAATCCAACAACATATAAAAAAAGATCATACACCACGACCAGATGGGATTCATCCCAGGTGCACAAAGACGGTTCAATGTATGCAAATCGATTAACATCATACACCACATTAACAAAAGAAAAGTCAAAAACCACGTTATCATCTCAATAGATGCTGAAAAGCATTTGACAAAGTTCAACATCCATTCATGATCAAAACTCTTACCAAAGTGGGTATAGATGGAACATACCTTAACATAATAAAAGCCATTTATGACAAACCCACAGCAAATATAATACGCAATGGAGAAAAGCTGAAAGCCTTCCCACTAAAATTTGGAACAAGACAAGGATGCCCACTCTCACCACTGTTATTCAACATAGTATTGGAAGTCCTAGCCACAGCAGTCCGGCAAACAAAAGAAATAAAAGGCATCCAAATAAGAAGAGAAGAGGTAAAACTTTCACTGGATGCAGATGACATGATACTATAGATAGAAAACCCTAAAGACAACCCAAAATCTACTTGAACTGATCAACAAATTCAGAAAAGTAGCAGCATATAAAATTAACATTCAGAAATGTCGCATTTCTGTATATTAACAATGAAATATTAGAAAAGAATACAATACCTTTTAAAATTGCACCCCATAAAATCAAATACCTGGGAATAAATCTGACCAAGGAGGTGAAAGGCTTATATGCTGAGAACTATAAAACATTAATCAAGGAAATTAAAGAAGATACAAACCAATGGAAAGATATTACATGCTCATGGATTGAAAAAATTAATATTGTAAAAATGGCCATACTACCTAAAGAAATCTACAGATTCAATGCTATCCCTGTCAAATTACTGAAGACATTTTTTGCAGAACTAGAACAAAGAATCCAAAAATTTATATGAAACCACAAAAGACCCAGAATAGGCAAAGCAATCCTGAGGAACAAAAACCAAGCAGGAGGCATAATGGTCCCAGACTTCAGGCAATATTACAAAGCCACAGTAATCAAGACAGTGTGGTACTGGTACCAAAACACATACAGACAAATGGAACATATTAGAGAACCCATAAATAACCCAGATGGACAATAATCTTTGACAAAAGAGGCAAGAACATAAAATGGGAAAGTCTTTTCAGCAAGTGGTCCTGGGAAAACTGGACAGCCACATGTAAATCAATGAAACTAGAACACACCCTTACACCATGCACAAAAATAAGCTCAAAATGGCTTTAAAGACTTAAGTATAAGACAAGACACCATCAAACTCCTGGAAGAGAACATAGGCAAAACATTTTCTGACATCAACCTAACAAATGTTTTCTCAGGTCAGTCTCCCAAAGCATCAGAAATAAAAGCAAAAATAAACCAATGGGACCTAATCACACTGGCAAGCTTTTGCACAGCAAAGGAAACCAAAAAGAAAACTAAAAGACAACTTACAGAATGGGAGAAAATACTTTCAAATGATGCAACTGACAAGGGCTTCATCTCTAAACTATACAAACAACTTACACAACTCAACAGCACAAAAACCAACAACCTAACTGAAAAATGGGCAAAAGACCTGAATAGACACTTCTTCAAAGAAGATATACAGATGGCCAACAAGCACGTGAAAAAATGCTCAACATCACTGATTATCAGAGAAATGCAAATCAAAACTACCATGAGGTACCACCTCACACCAGTCAGAATGGCCATCATTAGTAAGTCCACAAATAACAAATGCTGGAGAGGGGATGGGGAAAAGGGAACCCTCCTGCACTGTTGGTGGGAATATAAGTTAGTACAACCACTATGGAAAACAGTGTGGAAGTACTTTAGAAAACTATACATAGAACTACCATATGACCCAGCAATCCCAGTCTTGGGCATATATCTGGACAAAACTGTCCTTTAAAAAACACATGCACCCATATGTTCATTGCAGTACTATTGACAGTAGCCAAGATATGGAAACAATCTAAATGTTCATCGACTGGTGACTGGGTTAGGAAGATGTGGTATATATATACACAATGTAATACTACTCAGCCATAAAAAAGAATAAAATAATGCTATTTGCAGCAGCATAGGTGGAACTAGAAAACCTCATATTAAGTCAGAAAGAGAAATACCACATGATATCATTTATGTCTGGAATATAATATATGGCACAAATGAAACTTTCCACAGAAAAGAAAATCACGGACTTGGAGAATAAACTTGTGGTTTCCAAAGTGGAAGGGGAGAGAGTGGGATGGATTGGGAATTTGTGATTAATAGAAGCAGACTATTGCCTTTGGAATGGATAGGCAATGAAATTCTGGCAGTGGGAACTAAGTCTAGTCACTTACGATGGAGCATGATAATGTGAGCAAAAAGATTGTATACCTGTATGTGTAACTGGGTCACCATGATATACGGTAGAAAAATTTGCAGAACACTGAAAACCAGCTATAAAAAAAAGGAGTTGTCAACATTTTCTTAGGTAATCATTTAAGTGTATATGTTTATGCAGACTGTCCCCAACTCATGATGATTCAGCTTAAGTTGTTTTGACTTTATGATGGTACAAAAGCTATACACATTCTATTGACTGGCCTTCAAATGTTGAATTTTGATCTTCTGTGCTATTGATGTAATCACAAGCTCTCTTGTGATGCTGGGCACAGCAATGAGATATTCAACACTTTATAACAAAATAGGCTGTGTGTCAGATTACTTTAACTGTAGGCTAATGAAGTATTCTGAGAACATTTAAGGAAGGGTAGGGTAAGCTGTGATATTTGATAGGTGAGGTATGTTAAATGCATTTCCCACTTATTTTCAAATTATGATGAGGTTATTGGGACACAATCCTACTGTAGTCATGGAAGATCTGTATCATGTATTGTGCAATATAAGAGCTGTGGTCTAGAATCATAGTTTTCATGATACTATTGCATGGACTCTAGTACGTGGCTAATGCCTATTGAGTATTCAATCAAATATTATTGAAAGACTTAAATGCCAGTTATTGGAGATTTTTAGGTGAGTTAAGACATTCAAGAAATTCAAGGAATTTTTTTCTTTCTTTTGTTTGTGTGTTTATGGCTGCATCCATGGCATATGGAAGTTCCCAGGCCAGGGATCAAGTCCAAGTGCAGCTGAGACCTACACCACAGCTGCAGCAATACTGGATTCAAGGAGTTTATGTTTTAGTTGAGCAGGTAGACCTGTAAATTCCTAGCTGTATTACTGATTAAACTATAAGTACTGCTAATAATAGTATTAATATAGTAGTGTTAGAGTAGAGAGTGATGAGTTCTGATTGAGGTTATGTGTGGCTGCAGAGTAAAGAATGCAACATGTAAATTGGCTTTGAAGATGAGTAGGCATTAAATAGGCATAGAAGCAGAGAAAAGCATTCCAGTCTATGGGAATGGTGGGAGCATGTGTGGAGTGGCAAAAACACAATGGTGAATTTGCAAAAATGTCAAGTAACCAAATTGAATCATAAGATGAGACATGAACAGTGTATTAGGAGACAAGAAGGAGTAGTTGATATTTGGTGAAATTCTGGCTTTCTATCACTAGGCAGTGAAGAAGCAGATTGTCACTGGTTCTCAGGAGAAAGCCCTACTCTTTGGAGTGCCTGAAGTGGAAAGTGCTATGTCCATTTTTCCAACTACTGGTTTGGCTTCCAACTTTTGAGGTGTCATCAAGGGCTTTGAAGCTGCTGTAATGATGGACTCAGGAATATTATAGCAATGGGAAACTGACACTGCACTCTGAGTGATCAGCCTGATTCAGAACTTTTCAGTTTCCTTGCTACTTTGGATCAGTAAACCTGGCTTATTGGAAAGAGTGGGTTGTGAAGATGGTCACGATCAAACAGTTTGTTAGGCATAACTGCAAAAATGTATGCTCTGCTTGAGACTATAGAAAAAGACAAGTGAATGAAGAATTTTCTCTTTTGCATAGCTGTTGTAGAGTTGACGGTTGCAATCCTGGGAAAGTAAGCAGGGTGATAGAGTCAATGTAAGAATCATAATACTATAAAAGAGTGTGGGATTACATCTCGTGAACAGCCCCATTTTCTGGAATTTTATGATCGGGATCATTTGACAAAGAGCTTAGCTGAATCCTCTGAAATTCGAGTATTTGTTTTCTGGGGACAAATAAAGTGGCTATGAGCTTCTTAAACAACATTCATGGTTGATCCCAAACTTCTGAGAAGGCCTTTAGCTTGTTCCCTTATCCACATGATGGCATTCCATGTTTTATCATTAGCTGCCTTTGTTCAGCTTTTTCATTTTATTTATATCTCAAAATTCATTTACTCAAGGGACAGTTTTCCTTAGCCAATGGCTATAAGGGCCAAATATAAGATAGATTGTGGCAACTTTAGAACCTATTTAAAATTCATGGGTATGAAGTTTCAACCTGAATGCAAACTTTTTGGTGTCTGAGTTAATTTATATTTGGCAAAGCGTAATATTCAGGTTTCAAAAATGGAAAACTAAGCAAAAGAAACCTTCTGTGGGAGGGTATTTTAAGGATGCTTGGATACCATAACCTCTTAGGAAAAAAATACGTGCATGTTTGAAGAGAAAACCAATCAGAAACACATGGATTAAATTGCCTTCAAAGGAAAGAAAACTTTAAACATTAAGAGGGAATAGGCTTTTGGAAAAATCTGATGATGTTTTCAAGACTCAGAAGTTTGGAAGAAAGTGACAAAAACCCAAACATACCCTTAAAATAGATGTCTTTGTGTCTGACCAAAATTAATAATCACTAAATTTATCTCCTACTGCCTCTGCATTATGGGTGAGGAAATTGAAACAGTAGGCTCCCAAATCTTGCCATATGGAGACTAAGACTTTATCCATGAGTTTATGATGTCACTAACTCTTGTCTTAGAGTGTGTAAAGGGCAGCTATTGTAACGGTTTGCTTAGATGTAGTGCTCTAGTTCATAGTGAACTTCTCCAATCATTTGGACAACTCTTCCCCAGGGATGGGCAAGGAATCACAGTGGTCATCCATAAAACCTAAATTGTGGACTACAAAGTCCATACTAGGGGTTATATAGTATGTTCTATATCTATTTTAGTGCTCTTGCATCATAAATGCATTTAATGTGTGCAAACTCAACTATTTTTGCTATCCAAAGTTTGATGTGAAAAGGGAGATAAATATACAAAGAACAAAAAAATAGCAATATTGCAGATTATTTAAAATACCTTTCTACTTGGTGAACATGAGATGGAAGGCATTCCCTCCAGCCTCAGGTGTCCTCTATTCCCATGTAACTTTCTAGAATGTCTTGCTGCATTGAAAGTAGTTCAGGTTATTAAATACAGTGATATGTGTCTTTGTACAAAGTGACCCCTTAGTACATGCAACTACAGCTCAGCCAAAGAAATGGTGAATTATTTTCCAAAGTTAACTGTGATAGATTCACTTGAAAACTCTTACAGTGTGACCCTCTATTAAGAATTTTTCAAGGGAAAATTTGGTATTATTCAAATACATTTCTTATGCCTTGACTTTAGAACTTAGCTGAAGCATAAAACAGAATACCACCATTGTCTACCTGCAGAAGCCAAAGAACTTAGTAAAAGGAAATTCAGAGCAGTAGGATTTGATACCTGTGGCATAATGTCATTGGCTAATTTTAATGTTCAATGGAAAACATTAAATAGAAAAATAAGGAGAGGCTGGTTAAAAAAGAACCATGCTTCGCAAAATCCAGATTTTCTGCACTAAAGGAAAGCCTAGTAGGTAGAGAAGAGAATTGTAATGGCAGGTAATGAGTGAAGGAGAGAGATTACATAGCAATGACAAATAGAATGAAGTTGGGGACATGGGAAGAATAAATGAACTATGCTGATTAGACTCAATAGGAAGGAATAGCATGTTAGGTATATATGTGACTTCTAAGTATTTGACTTATAATGAGGGAAAGAGGCTGTGGTTCTTTTATAAAAGTTTTTTATTATAGTTGATTTACAATGTTCCTTCAAGATCTGTTACACAGCAAAGTGACCCAGTCATATGTATTTGTACCTTCTTTTTAAAAAAATACTGTCGTCTATCATGTTCTAACCCAAGAGATTGGACATAGTTCCCTGTGTTGTACAGTAGGACCCCATTGCTTATCCATTCCAAATGTAACAGTTTGCATCTCCTAACCCCAAACTCCTCATCCATACACTCCCTCTCCACTCCCCCTAGCAACCACAAGTCTGGTCTCCATGTCCCTGATCTATTCATTTTTGGAGATGGATCATTTGTGCCGTATTTTAGATTCCATATGTAAGTGATATCATATGGTATCTGTCTTTCTATTTCTGACTTACTTCACTTAGTATGAGAGTATCTAGTTCCATCCATGTGGCTGCAAATGGCATTATTTTGTTATTTTTTATCGCTGAGTAGTATTACATTGTATATGTGTACCATACTTTCTTAATCAATTCATCTGTCAATTGAATTTAGGTTGTTACTGGTTCTAATAGGAAATTACAGCCCCTGAATTTACTGCAAGTCATTTATGAAGGAGCAATTTGTGTAGGAAGAAGACAGAATTTTTTGTCAGATAAAAACCATATGAAACTCACTTTATTCACCTGAAAAATGGCTATAATAATAATGTTTAGCCCATTGGACTATTAAAAGGATTACATGAGATATGACAAAGTGTCCAGCATAACACTTGACAAATGGAATGTAGGAAAATCTCATCTTTACTTGGGGGCATTCAGAAAAATTCTGAACGTAGATGTGTCTGCCAGATTTTATATGACCTTGTAATAAAACTCCATCTTCCTAGATATGAAAATAAGGGCTGGATATAATGCTTTGAAGTCAGATAAACTTAAACTTGATTCACTTCCACATCTCTGTCTGCCTGGTCTCCTAAGGTGATAACTCAGTCCAGCTCTCAGAGTTCTAGTAAGCAATAAATGAAGTAGTAAGTACATTGAAAGAACTCAACATATAGCTTCAACTCAATTTTAGTTCCTCTCCTTCACTTTTTTTTAATAATATCTCAAACAGCTTTAGTATAATTATTTTTTAATTACTTTTTGCCTGTGAGATGAAGTTCTGAATTATATTTTAAACTGAATAATGATCTCAGATACTCTAATTAGTAACACTTAAAAATTGTTCTTGAATTTATAGCAGGGTCTAAACATCTGACAAAATGATTTCAAATATCCTTTGGTTTTTACCTCTGGGATTCAGTTTGACCATTTTACACATGCACATGCACACCCCCCCCCCCACACACACACAGTAGGATCTGGATCCATGGATAAAGTAAGTTGTTTTTGTCAGCTTTTTTTTTAATTTACCTGTATAAAAATTCACCAGTTTAGAGTATACAATTCATTGTGCTTTGACACATGTAAAAAGTCACGTAACCATCCCCGCTATGACATTCTAAACTGTTTTCATCATTCCCTGGTACCCCCTTCATAGTCAATGCACTTCTACCAATTCCCGGTCTCTGGCAATCATTAATTATTTCCTTTATTTTCACTATTGTTTTGCCCTTTCTTAAATTTTATATTAATGGAATCATATAGGATGCAGTCTTTTGTGTCTAGATTATTTTAAACTTAGCCTTATGTTTTTGAGATTCATCCACATTGTTGAAAGCATCATTAGTGCCTTTTTACTGATGGCTAGATAATCCCATTTTATTGCCACACCACAATTTGTTTATCTATTTGAGGGACTTTTGGGTTTGTTCCCCTTTTGGGATGTTGGGATTAAAAGCTAAGCACATTCATATGCCTTTGTGTGACTATATATTTACATTTCTCTCGAATAAATACCTAGGTGTGCAATTCCTAGGTCTTGTGGTGACTGGATGCTTAAAATTATAAGAAACTGTCAAACTGCTTTCCGAGATGCTTGTCCTTTTATTCATTCTCATCACCAATGTGGAATAATTTTAGTTGCTCTACTCTCTCACAGCACTTGATATTATCAATCTCTTTAATTTTAGCCATTTCTGATTGATGTTTATTTTATCTCATTCTGTTTTTTTATTTGCATTTCCCTGATAACTAATGATTTTGAACATAATTTTATATTTTATCTGTCATATTTTATTTGGTATTTATTTTTCTACCTGGTTAGACATTTTATTTTCTTAATAATTACCTATTAAATGTAAAGTTTTAAAAATTACATTATCATTGCCTTTCTATGTGTTACACATTTCATTATTGCTCTGAATAATAATTTATCTTTTCAGGAATTAAAAACACTGAGAAAAATTACCTATGCATTTACCATTTCCTGGGCACTTCTTTCTTCTGTGCAGATCCAAAATTTCCATCTGGTAACATTTATTTATGCCTGAGGACTTCCTTTAGTATTTCTGATATTGCTGTTCTTCTGGAGGTAATTAATCTCTGCTTATTTATGTTAGAAAAAGTCTTTATTTTGTCTTTTGTTTTGAAAGAATTTCATTGGGTATAGAATACCTGATTGACAGTGTGGCTTTTTTTGGCTTTTAGGGGTGTGCCCTCAGCATGCGGAGGTTCCCAGGCTAGGGTCTAATTGGAGTTGTAGCCACTGGCCTATGCCACAGCCATAGCAATGCCAGATCCAAGCCATGTCTGTGACCTACACCACAGCTCACAGCAAGTGAGTAAGGCCAGGGATGGAATCTGCATTCTTGTGGATACTAGTCAGATTCATTTGTGCTGAGCCATGATGGGAAATCTGACAGTTATTTCTTAAAGAGGTCATTACATTCTCTTATCACTTTCATTATTTCTCATATGATGCCTCATTTCAGTCTTTTTGTTTCTCTGACTGCACTAAAAAATAGTTCTTTATCATTTATTTTTGAAAATTTTTAATGTTATAATAGTATTTATTTATTTACAATTTATTTTTAATTTTTTTGCATTATAGCTGGTTTACAGATTTCTGTCAGATTTTCCAACTGCACCGTGTGGTGACCCAGTTACATGTACATATATGGATTTGTCACATATAATTAGATATAGTTCCCCGTGCATTACAGTTGGAGCTCCTTGCTATTCCATCATTAAAGCACTAGTTATCCCCACTCCCTCCCACCCCTCCCCCACCCCCTTGGCAACCACAAGTCTGTTCCCCAAGTTCCTGATTTTCTCTTCTGTTGAGATGTTCATTTGTGCAGTGTTTTAGACTCCAGTTATAAGAGATTTCATATGACATCTGTCTTTCTCCTTCTGACTTGCTTCACTCAGTATGAGGGTTTCTAATTCCATCCATGTTGCCACGAATGACATTATTTTATCCTTTTTTATGGCTGAATAGTATTCCATCGTGTATATATACCACATCTTCCTAATCCAGTCATCTGTCGATGGACATTTGGGTTGTTTCCATGTGTTGGCTATTGTGAATAGTGCTGCAGTGAACATGCGTGTGCAAGTGTCTTTCTCCAGGAAATTTTTGTCTGGATATATGCCCAAGAGTG